>BSBM01000186.1:24655000-25312500 GCA_027924585.1 Larix kaempferi | reverse complement strand
TTTCCATAAATAAAAGTTATATATTCCGGAAGGTCATCCGTTTTTCTATGTTTTATCTTTTTACACCTAGTTCGAAAAAGTTTTGTAGGTATCTCTAATAATTCATTTTAATGATAATATTTCTGTTTTTCCAGCATGTCATTACAACTAACGTGTCATAATCAGGTATCATCACCTTGCACCAGCCCATAACCAACATTTAATTATTAAATACCATAAATTAGATGTAATAATCATTACTCATAAAAATTGAATTTAAAAAAATAGTAATTTAAATTTTTTAAAATTAATTTATTATTTTTTACATAATAAAAATAGATATAAATTATTTAAATAATTTAAATTTTATTATAATAATAATTTTTTATTTTTATTGGTCTCCATTTAAAAACCATCATCATCATAAAATCATCATCATAATAAGTAATTCCCATATAACCTTGAATTTATCATATTTTAATAAAAATATAATAATATATATATCAACCTTGACCAATAAAACTATTTAAACAATACATTACTTTTAATATATTCCCACGTAGTATATTTACACCCAAATGACATTGATGGAAGGTAACGTCTTCAAAATATAATACATGGAAAATAGCACAAGAAATGTCTTACTTGATCGGAATCCAAACAATTACTTTACTTATAACTCGTTTTTATAAAAAAGTAGTCAAAACTTGATCGGAATCCAACAATATAAAACCAACATAAAACTTAAAATGGACTCAAAGTCTGTGGATTCCGTTCAGAGTCCATGAAACGTTCCTCTCTGACTTGTCTTTATTTTGACTCTTTCTCACTAACAAGTGTGGACAATACAACAAAGACAATGAATTTCCCTAAAATTTATGACATAGAAAGTAGGGTCCAATGCGTCCAAATTATTATGTATGCCAAAACAAAAAAGCATGCATAAATCCACCTTACGTTTGTAAAATATGTATTACAGGTAATATCTATTTACATTACGATCTCTGGTATGTATAAAAAATAATAGCAACAGCCAGCTTGTGAGTCCTCAAATCTGGCACATAGCACCATATAAATGGCATGGAATAATCTATGGTGGTAACGTGAGATGACTTCAATAATCATTATCGTCTTAAAACTGTGAATGACGTTTTGAGAAATTGTTTATGAATACTTAATTATTAACTTTTTAATGTTCAATATAATTTTTAATGGAAAATTTTAAAACTGTGAATAATGTTTTGAGAAATTGTTTATACAATAAAGTTGTTAAAATCGTGAATAATGTTTGAAAAAATGTTAGATGGCAAGTAAGAAAAGCGACGTGAATCATGCAGTATAAAGATCCAATAAGTACAAAACAAATCTATTTATTGTGTGTGAAGATAAAATAACACGAGACAAAATTTTGAATGGATATGAGTGTTATTTATTTAGGAGGTGCAATTTTTGTTTTTAAATTATATATTTATATAAATTTATTTTGTATATTGTGTTAAAGATTGAAAAAATTCCAAACTGTGTAAGGAGATAGTCAAAGAAATAATAATAATTAAATCAAATCACTATAGTACTTATATTAGGAATATGTATAATAAATAAAAATGGTTTTGAAACTGAAAATATTTGTTTTTTCTTTCCTTGACATTTCAATGTTGGTTATTTCACTTATTTTATAATTAATGAAATAGAAAAACTTTTAATTTTTTTCAGAGGAAAAAAACATACCTTTGATATTTAATATGAATAAAAAAGTACATATCTTTATATTTTTACAATCATATTTTTTCACATTCGAGACTAGAAGAAAAAAAAAATCTTAATATCTGGTCTTGATATCATTCAGACATTTCAGTCCCATAGAGAGTATATCAAAGCCTTGTTACATCACATTCAACAATGTTGTCATCCATGGATTCAAAAAGAAATAAAAAGTATATAGGAAAATAGATTAGGAATCAAAAAGTTGAGATGTTCCCGTATCTATTATGGCATCATCCATAAATTCTTCCCAATATAAAGTCGCGTATGTACTCTCCAAAGCTTTTTTGGATACCAACTGATTATTCTCTTTGTAGATGTGAAAGAAATGTATTGTTGAAAATTTATTCAATTCTTCTTTGATCCTTGAGCACCATGGAAGTAAATTCATCACATTAATGTTGTATTCTCCTCGAGCCCATTTTATAGTAACTCTCGAATCCTCATAGACTAAAAGATAAACAATGCCAAATGTGGAGCCATCTTACAAAACACCAAAATGCAAACATTTTTGCATTCATATTAGTCCCAGTACCGCACTGAATTTTGAATGTATACCTTTGATGATCACTGATATTAAGAACTGCTCCTGCTGCACATAGGCCATTTTGTGCAGCCCTGTCAAAGTAACCAATAGCACCACTGCTACTTTTTATATCATTTAGAGTTTTGGTTCTGCATTTTTTTGCTTGCACAGTACCATAATCTTTCACCCAATTTAATATATGCGTGCAAATGATATCCAAATCTTGTAATTTATCTTAAAAAACACATAGGTTTCTAGCTTTCCAAATATGCCAGGAGATAATTGTAGGAAGTGTATTATAAGCCCTGCAAGATTTCTGCCAATTTCTACAATTTTGTTCAAAACAAGTACCTTCCGAGACTTGCAAGATATTGAGAGCATAAGAGACTTTCTTTCAGACATGTGCAGTATATTTACAACCAACCAGTATATGATCAATTGATGCAGAGTCCTTCTTGCAGAGGAGACAGAGATTAGGTCCACGCCATTATTTTTTCAACAAATTATCCCATGTTTTAAGACAATTTTGGAGGGAAAACCACATAAAGTATTTTATCTTTAGTGGGATATGCCATTTCCAAAGAACAGAGTACCACCAATTCTGGATTGTAGTAATATTTTCCTTAACAATAGCTAGATAGGAAGTTTTTGTAGTAATTTTACCTGTTTGAGACTTTGCAAGCCAAATAAGAGTATCTTGATTACTATTCAATCTGCATCCAATGGAATTGAGTCTATAGATGTATTTCTCCCATTCATTTTCCCAAAATCCACTAATTCCCAGTTCTTTTGCAGAGTATCAATAGTTATGATCGATATTAATCCAGTGGGGTTTCCTAATCTTTGTCAATGTAGAAAAGCCAATCTCAACTAGATATTTAACAATACAAGGTGAGAGCTGATAATATTCATCCAATCCAATGATAGGATCAACGCCTACCAAAACATTGTTTCCATTCCCCACTTTCCATGTAATATATTTACCCGACCACTCATATACTTTGATGAATCCCTTCTAGATAGGGGATGAGTTCCTGAGAGCCTTCTTTTTGTTTCTAATCCAAGCAATTATGTCATTTTTTATATATTTTCTATGTAGAAATTTTGACCAAATATTTTGACTAAATAAACCATGCGAGAAGCTCTTTAGTATTAAAGAAGTACTTAACCATGTTAAATTTGCTACCATCCACCATAATCTTTTGGAAGTGAAATTCTCTCCCAACTTTCCATAATAAGTTTACCTTTTACAGTGCCTCCAGAGAAAAGAAAATTAAAAACTATCTTTCTCATCGAGGATATTATAGATAGTGGAACATGTGCTAGTGAGAACCAGTAAAATGGAATACTAGTGAGAACTGCTTTAATCATAGTGAGTCTTCCACCAATGGAAAGCAACCTATATGTCCAATTTTTTATTCTCCTTTCAATTTTTTCAATCATCCACACCCAATCCTGTGCCTTGTAACCATTTGGTTTCAGGTGTTATCCAATATATTTGAATCTTTCATCAAGTTTATAAACCTTATATGGAAGAATAGAAATTATACTCTCCAAAGAGATCCCTAAGAGATCCCTTCCAAACTATGAATATATATGCTTGACTTCTTCACACTAACTTTCATACCTGAAGCATTACAAAAAATATTGATAATTTCCATATAATACCTCCATTCCTCAATACAATTAATACCAAAGATTAAAACATCATCTACAAACAACAAGTGTGTAATATAAACAACAACTGCAATTTTCACACCTTTTATTTTACCTTCAGCTTTAGCTTCAATAATAAGCCTACTAAGCCCTTCAATGATGAGCAAAAAAAGCAGGGGTGATAGAGGACATCCTTGTTGAATGACTCTACTTATTTTGAAAACATTTGATGGATATCCATTAACCAACACAAAAAATTGAGTATAAGTGACACATGCAAGGATCCCGTTTGTAAAAAGGAGAGGAAGCCCAATCTGAATTAGGATTAATCTTAGAAAAATCCAATCAAATCTATCATATTCTTTTTCCAGGTCCACATTAAGAAGTATTGCCTTCAAATTATTTTGTTTGATAGAGTGAATAGCTTCCTGAGTAATACCAATAGCATCGAAAATGTGTCTTTCATGTAAAAAACCAAACTGCTCATTTGACATATGCTTTTATAAATAAGGCTTAATCTTGCAAGATATGATCTTGGTAATAATTCTATATGTAAAATTGCATAAGGCTATCGGTCTAAAATCAGAGCATTTATTTGGCTTATTACTTTTGGGAATTAAAGTGAGAAAGGTGGAGTTCAGTGTGCCAAAAGCATAACCTTCAGTGCTCGAATACTCCACCATATCCAGAATATATTTCCCCATAACATCAAAGAATTGGAGAAAAAGTTCAACAGTCCAGCCATCTGGCCCATGACTTTTCTCTTTTGCAAATAGTTTCAGTACCTTTTCAATTTCTTCTAAGGTAACGTGTCTCCCCATATATTCCGCCTCTACTTCATTAGAAAATTTGGGAAACACAATAGGTAGTTGTGCTTCCAATGAGCTTTGTCTAGTATCCCTGAAAACCTCACTAAAATGCTTTATAGCCAATTTCTAAAGCTCATATTGTCCTTTAATCAAAACACCATTATCATCAGTAAGTTCCCATATAGCATTAGTATTTCTTCTATGTGATTCATAGGAATAAGAAAAATGAGTATTATTATCTCCTAAACCAATCCACAAAGCCTTTCTTTTTAAGCATCAATCCATCTCCTCTTGTTTTAAGATCTGGTCCTTTTTCTCTTATAATGCATTAATTAACACTTTGTCCTCTTCAGTTATAGAATAGTCAAAATTTTGATCATATAACACTTTGATCTAATCTTTAATATTTTTTAATTCCTCCTTATCTTTCATCTTTTTTGCATTAATCCAATGGTTTACCTTACCCTTAAGGTATTTTAACTTCTAAACAAGAAGGTCCATTGGATTTAATTCTTGATCACTAACAAAATTCTACTAGGTTTCCTTGATAAATAAACAAAATTACTTGTTTAAAAACCAAGAGCTATTAAATTTAAAAGGATACTTTAAATTAGGAATTGCCCCATCAAACTGAAAGAAGACAGGCGAGTGGTCTAAAATTTTATTCCTATCCACCCAAGACCTATATCTTTGAAATGACTGTAATAAGGAAGCCTTCAAAATAAACTTGTCAAGCCTTTTTTGAATGCCCTCACAACTGCATCTACCATTTGTCCAAGTTGGTTCAATAACAATTGGGACAATGTCAACCAAATCAAACCTCCGAAGAAGTCTTGTAAAATATTCATCCATCGAATCCACTCTAGCATATCTTCCCCAAATTTCTATAGGAGAGGTTGTAAAATTCAAATCACCAACAATAATAATATTTTCAACATAAAGTAAACCCGGCAATGAAAGAGAGACCCATAATCTCTCTTTTTTTATAAGGACCATAAACATTTAATATAGCAACCTTTACACCCAGATTACATATATTTCCTTCAAGCAAGAGATCCCATTTCGCTTTGAAAGAGGTTAACTGTAGGACTTTTGGATTCCAATAAGGTAATAATCCACCCGACATCCCTGAAGCACTAATTTCTGACACTTACCATCCTAGAATCATATTTTCTATGGAATTAATAGCTATAGTATCTAGGCTCATGGTTTCTTGCAGGAGAATAATTTCAAGGTTAGTATCCTTAATAAGTTTGGACAAGGCCCTAACCCTCGCAACCTTCCCCAAACCCTGAATATTCAGTGACATAATTAACACTATCTCACCACATCTAGGGGTGCCTGATCTCTAAGTGCCCCAAGAGATATCAATTCTTCACATTCATTAATATATGAAGTTGCTTCCTTCACCTGGGTAGTCAAAGGGATATATTTTAGAACATTTAAGCCTGAAGATGTGTTTTTAAAAAATTTCTTATTTTTATTCTTGATTGTGACATTTTGAAACCTTATGGATTGTATACCAAGCAAATTAGGGTTTCATGAGGGGTTCTTGGAACAAAGAGATAGTGGAGACTTGAAATTTTGGATTTTAGAATTCTCATACCCACATTCCATTAAAAGATTTTTATTAGGAGAGAATTGATGATTCTCTCGAGAATTATCAGGATCAACAAGTACATGGATAGGGTTTCCTACATCCTAGGAAATAAATAAATTAACTCGGGGAGAGATTTGAGTATTGGAGACCCCAAGATCAGCATTAATGTGACTAGCTTTTCGAAACACCAATTCTGAAGGAAAATTATCCCCAAGCCCTAAATTTGTATCCATATCAATCCCCTCCTTAACATAAGAATCAGATTCAAAATCTTGCTTATAATCACCATTAGCACCCTTAACATTAATAGTTTTGTAAACCCAACTAGAAGAACCCAAGACATAATTACCAAAAGATAGTGTGCGATCTAATTCCTTTTCAATTGAGAGATAAAATTCCAATTCACCTTTAGTAACATCTTCATATGAGGTAGAGGATTCAGAAATTTTCTTATCTGGTGTAATGTGACCATCCACAGACAAAAAATTTGGAGAAGATGATTTCACATCTTGATCAGTGGTCAGATGGGTTTCTTTGTCACCATTTTTCCGATGAAAAACAAGTCTTTGATAGGAGGAATGGGCATATGGATTTTGTATGTCCAGTTTGGAGACAAAAATAACATCTAAAAGGGATTTTGAAATAATCAAGTTTCTGGTGGATCAATTTTTCACCCCAACTCACTTCAATCTATGCTGGAAATCCTTGAGCCATTTTGAATTCGATCATCACTCTGGCAACTTTTTTGTCCATGCCGAATAATGAATTTTTATCAAACCGGATAAATCTACCAACAATATTGGCAACACCCATAATAACGTTTCCGGTCCACAATTACAGGGGAAAACATGGCATCAACATCCACAGATGTCACTTTGAGTGCTTCTCCTTGTTAGGGTTCAATGTTGAATGCCAATGTTTAAGAATTATCGACCCCTCTCTATACGTCAAAACCTCTTTCAGTGTCAGCTCAGTATGAACACCTTCATGAAAGACGATGATTGTCCACTCATTTATCCGAAGATTAATCCTCAAAGGATAGCCGACCACCGATACCCGCTATTTATTCACCTATTCAATCAACTCTAATTTGTTCAATCGTGAGAACTCAATCCTTCCCACTAGCGTTTTGTTGGACATCATTTCAACCCTGTCCATATTTACATTAGCCCCTAGGACATACTGTTCCAAACCCTCCCGTGCCCGAATAAACTTCAATCTCCTCCTTCGTCAGGCCCTTTCACCATTAAGTTTACAACTCACATCTTGTTTGGTCTAGTGAAAGCAAGGGTCAAGGAAAACTTTTAATTATATATATGCTTTGTCATAACATATAAATTTATAGAAAACAAAGTATGTAGTGAAATTAACAAAAATAGTTTCTAAATAATGTATATTGTTTATGTTTCACTTTGGTTGTTATGTATAGAGGGGATAAAAATAAACGTTATAAATTTATATTTCCCAATGCTTATTTATAAAAATATATTGTCCCTATTAGTATGGCAATGCACTACTAATTATTGTAACAATTATTTATTAACATTTTAGTTATGATAGACATTTATGTTATTCCATTTGTGAGGTGAAGTGTGGTTTACTCTTATACAATAAAATATAATTCCTACTCTATTGTAATATTAAATATATAAAATGTTAAAATATTCATTATTTAATATGGATTATTTACATTGTTACAATAAATAAATATAAATAAATATGTAATAATTTATTAAAATTATATAAATAATACAATTTATTGATATAATAATTATCTTAAAATTTATCAACAAAATATAAAATTAATATTATTATAAAAATATTTAAAATTTAAAAGGCTACATTTCAATACCCACCCACAATGGAAAAGAAAATTTCTTACACACTTTGCTAATAAATACATTATGTCTTAAGGTACATAAGATGATGACTTGCCCCATAAATTTTTTAATTACTTGCACCGTAATCTTTTTAACATTGAGCATATAAATTTCACGTACTCTATAATGTGCATATGAATATTAGGAGGCATAAGTAGTGGTGTACCCATAAGACATTGTGAGTGGTGATCGAATACATTACAAGTGCACTAAAGGGTTGAATATAACCAGCAATGCACCGATTAAGTTTACTTGCACTAAAAAATTCTAACATGTTGAATGAATTTCGAGTGTGTAAATGAATAGTAGAACGGATCGGTAATGGTTGCCACATAAGATGTGGCATACGACTTACTGCTAAGGATGGTTCCTCTCTTTGTAGTATCTTGTAGTTATTATTGTGCTCCAAATAAGGTGTGTGTATATATAAATGGTGCATTGATGGTTAAATCACATCAATTTTCAATTCATATTTATAAAATTCATAGAAAAGTCAATGAGTGAACTTTTACATTAATGGTGTATGTGTATAAATGTATTGCATTTTTTGTTTGTGTAATGATAAAATTGTATTTTACTCAATATATTTTCTTTATATAAAATGGGACAATATCAAGTTTTACTTATGGTTTATGTAAAAGGGGTCATATATGGTGTCATGGGAGGAGTTATTTAAATACTAATGTGCATTAAATTTATATAGTTATAGATTTTTTAAATGTGTAATTAGAGAGATTAACAATCCAATGTAATTTTATTTCTTAATTGTTTTGTTTTAATTGTTTTGTTGTTACAAAAGAAAATGGAACACATTCAACACATAAGACTCAACGACACGGTAGAAAAAGGGTTATAGCAAAATTTGTTACCTTTTACATTTTTTCTTAAAAAAATTTATTTGTTGTTATGTTTATATTTAATTAAGCTACATTTGATCATGGATTTGTTTTATACCAAATGATAATGTCCAAATAAGATCCATATAAACATTTGATTGACATTTGATTATGTATTGTTGTGAGTATATATTCGAGTAACAAGGGTTAATTAAACAATTTTTAAGTAGCCATGTTGTTTAACTTCCGTTATTTTATAATTAATTGAACAAGATTAAAGATTTAATCATATCTTTTTTTAGTGCCGTATGAAATGACAAGAAAAAAAAAGTATTCAGTGGAGCCAACATAAGATATGATGAGAGACAACAACATAAATGGATTTGAAAGAATGTGTATTGTTAATGAATGAATCGTTGAATCTATGATATGTTTTTAGATTTACAAAACCTTGTACATCATACAATAAATGTAGGATACCCATTAAATTTTATTTCTATATATGTTGATGGAACATGAAGAAATGGAACAAAATCAAATTGATGAAGAAAACATTGCAACGAACCCAAATACAATATCCCCTACAATTGATGAAGAAAGGAGTCATGCAAGCAACTTGAACAATGATAATAGTTTGAGAGATGAATCATTACCAATATAAATGAATGTTACAAGTATTATATTTTGAAATATTTGCCTATATATATCAAACATTTTTTTTAATGTGGACATATTATTTGAATTGGCAAGACATTGTGTTATCAATAATCGGTACAATTATTTATTAACATTTTGATTATCATAGATCTTTATGTTATCCCATTTTGTATGAAAAGGGGTCGCTTGTTTGTATATAATAAAATGGATTCCCAATTCCATTGCAGACATATGTGTTGTAGAATGTTATGTTGTCAATAATTATATAAATGTTATAGTCTAATCATGACAACACCGCCTAAAATAATCTACTCAATATTAGGTCACATAATTATCACTTCATTGTCTATTTATAATAAAGAAGTTTCATTTTTATAAGCACATGTCATGTTATCTTCTATATTTTCTAGATTGTATAAGGAGGTTTCCCCATTGAAGAGGTTTCTTATTAATCTCTCTTATTAATTTTCAAGGCATGGGATTACTCTCTCTTTCTTACTTTATGCTCTTTTAGGGAATTTGATGCATAATGTTGATGTATATGTAACTTCGGAATGTATTTCACATATATGTATATTGTATTCCTATAGAGATGTTATTATTCCTCTATACAGAAGTGTCGTCATTTATATTGTAAGTGTCGTAACTTATACTTGATGGGTTATTAGATCACCTTGTTGGGGTCGGCCCTATATAAGTCATGTGGGTCAAAGGGTTATTAGACCACCCTATTGGGGGTCGGCCATGTGGGTCAAAGGGTTATTAGACCAACCTAGTGGGGGTCGGCCCAGTCAGCATTATGTTAAGTGGTTAAGTTGAGGCCGACCTAGTTGAGTAAAGGTCAAGTCAAGTTAGTGTATAAATAGAGAGTGTGTCTCTCTCATTTTACACATTCTATTCTCTCACTCACACTTGGGAGAGTGGCACAGTTGTGGAGGAGGAGGCTCTGCTGCTAGGAGAAGACTATCTCTTGTATTCTGGTTGTATCATTGCTCTATCTATCTCTGAGGAAGTTATTGGGGTTTTTCACCTTTATGGTTTTCCCCAAGTAAAATCTGTGTCTCTTGTGTGCTTGCATTATTGTGTCTATGATTGATATGCTGTACATGTTGTTCTCTCAGTTAAGATCCTAGATCAGATGAAGTAAATTCTGAAAATTTAACACATAACATTTTGTATCAAAGTTTGGATGCTTCAAAAACAAGTCATCTCTGAATTTTCACTATTACAATTTTTTTATACGTTTCAAACAATGAAACTTGGAGGTACCATAAAGGAGATAGATAAATATTTATGGTACGAATTTCAGATCCATATTCATTATAGGCTCAGATTTATACCATGTGGAAAGTTAGGGTTTGTGACTAATCCAAAGACTAGTCTTGAATAGGTGTTATGGTAAAAATGTTATATCTAAATCTTGAGAGATCCAAATTGAGTGAGACTTATTGCATGATAAATAAGATGGCCCATTGTGTTTATGTTATGAGTTTAAGAATCTGATTTGGAAAATTGGACACATGGCATGTAGTGCCCTTCTTTTACTTAGAATGAGTGCAAAAATTTGAGGGACCTTTTAGATGGAATGGTAAATTCAAGAAACTCATTCAAGTTCTATAAAAGATAGTTGATCCCAAGCAATCTTGACCCTGCCAAACCTAGTCCGAAGACTTCCATGGTGAAGGCCAAGTAGGATAGTTAAACCAAACGTGTACGCGTTATGTAATCATAAAACACGTGCGCGTTATGTAGTTCTAAACGCGTACGCATTTTGTAAAACATGTTTTATGCCCCAAAATGGGCTACGCCCGTCATTTTCTCCATGACAATGATAGATCAATAATTTTGGGTGATAGAACGGGTATTAGTGAACGTGGTTTGAGTGACTAGAGCTTTGATCTTCCACATTCAACATTAATCTCCTCAATATCAGGTATGTACATCAAATTCCATCCTTCTAATTTATTTATTTTCAGTAATTTGTATGCCATAAAATGAATTGAAACCATAATTTTTTTAATTTGTGTGCCCTAAAAGAAATTTAAACCATAACTCTAGTCATTTGTATGCCCAAAGGAAATTAAACCCCTAATTTACTCATAAATATCAAATCAATTTCACTAGATGCATATATATTCATGATCATCCTTATGAATCCAAACCAATATTCACAAATATGCAAATTTTCTCATGGAAATAACAAGGTTGCTTACAACTACAAAAAATTTAAAGTAGAATTCATAGCTTCCCCAAAATACATAAACAAAGACGTTGAATGGCCTATAGGGTCCAAAAAAATTCATTCCACAACAAATAATAACATATCAGAATCTTTTCCAGTATTGCAATTTTAATCATCAATAGCACCATTTACCCCTCCTCTAGGCTCTACCCCTTTCCTCTATCCTAAATATCGAAGTTGGTCCTCCAAGGACATTAGTCAAATAGTTTTGATGAAAATTCCTAATCCAAGTGTTAAAATAAGGTATAGAAGCTTCCCATGCTTAATAAATGTTTTCACTTGAGTGAAGGGTGCATTTTAGTTAAGTTCAGGACATATGAGTTCAACAATAGGCTCTACCAACATCAAGATACATAGGATGGTTGATGTGTTTGATTACATGCCAATCCCATACTATCATACATGATAGAATCCAGTGGAAACCTTGCAATCCTAAAAGCTTGAAAACTATTAATTCTATTGAATTCTAGATCCCAAACCACTATACACAAATATGCAATGTTTCTCATGTGTATATAGAAAGAGTGCATACAACTAAAATACCATCAAGTGGAATCCATATATGCCCCAAATTACATATAAACAAAGATGCTAAATGGCCTCTAGAGTCCAAAAAACTTCATGCTACAACAAATAATTACATATATCAAAATCCTAGCATATATTTGGATTTTAATAATCAATCGCACATTGTGTCCCCTCCTCTAGGCTCTATCCCCTGCCTCTACCAGGAATCTCAGAGTTGGTCCTCCAAGGGCATTATTCGACACCCTACAGTTTTGATGAAACTTCTTAATCCAAGCCTAAACATAAGGTAGAGAAGCTTCCCAATCAACATATACACATAGGACATCTAATACATGTATCCTGAAATTGAAATTAATACACATATATGACAAATTTACGATGCAAAAATGTTAAATGTTTATTCTTTAGTGTAAAATTTGTTCAATTTTAAATTTTAAATTATAAATAGTTCATGTTGTTATTTGTTGTACACTATTTTTACATTTTCATTGCTTAGAGATGTCATTATACCATGTGTATTTTTCTAATGATTGTTTTTTTTATTTATGATTACAGTGGCTATTATGGATCGAAATGCAGAGATATTGAGATAGATTGGTATAGCTTGGAGGGGTGGAGATTAACTCCACCGCTCCCTAGTAGCATCATTAGATGATATTGTAGACACTATCAACCGCTTGAAGGATGCGTTGTACATCATAGCATCGTATAGAAAAAGAAAATGGAAAGAATATCCTGATGGCTCGACTTACAATGATGTGAAGAAGTTAAATCACCAAAGAGGAGATATATTCACTTTTTGGAGTTCCTGGGATAGATGTCATTCCAGACACTGGCAAAGCACATATTTCAATTGAGTGGTGCATTTCTCAACCAATCAATGATCACTGGATGGATAGATGGTTTTTGGTTTTTGACATTGCCCCACACAATGTAATGTCCCCAGCTTGACCCTATTGCATTAATATTGTAAATGATGTAAATATTGTTATTTAGTCATGGTGAGGAGCTCAAGGCCAAGGCCCCGCCACTGATTTGTCGTCTTATGTATCGGCAGTTAAAATAGATGCATATGGTTCTTGTGCTAGCGGAGCACAATGTAAAATCGGACATCATGTAAACAAGCAATTTTAATGAAAAACCCACAACCGGCTACGCAATGCAACAAAGAGATGGGGGCATGATCTTTACAAGGAATAGGGAGGGAAAATAACCAAACCCTTGAGCCATGGTGTTAAGCCATTTTCATTGAGGAAAACCATGAACTCTCAACTACCCATTTGGCCTCATGCACCCAATCATTTAATCCTTCCAATAATTGGTTGAGATAATTAATGCCTTGGGATGGGAGAGGTATGGCTGTCAATTTTCGTGTATGGGCAAGACAACAACCTGGGAAATCGGGTTTTGGTTTGCTGGGCAAGAAAACCCCCACAAAATTGGCCCAAAATCCATTCTTCACCCATGGCATTCATCCTCTCACGCAGATAGAGACGGCTGGGAGTTACAGTCACGTTTTTCGTCAAAAATGCAGGGTTCTCCTTGCCCCAAAACTCGTTTTTGGTTTTGGATAGTAGCTGGGAAGGAGGGGCTGCGATTTGGGACTGTATGGAGTTCATTTTGTCCCTGAATTGCCATGGGCGTTTTTCCTAAAAACGTTTTCTGCTACCCGGGGTTTTCCCCAAACCTCCATTGCTCGTTTTTAACCTTCCCACGTTTTTCTGAAGCTTAGGGGGATCATTATCATGCCTGTCACTGTACAAACGATTTCCCTCATACCCAACACTTATGCCCTTGCTGTTATATGCATCCATCTCCTAGCCACCTCAGAAACCCAATTGCTGGTTGGTATGGCTGATTCTAGTGTATCTATGGCTATGTGAGACCCTGTTGTTCCCTAGTTCCTTGTGGAGATCATGCCCAGCTCGGGGGTGGCAGTGGTGCTGAGAGATTAAGGAGCACACTGGCCTATGGTTGGGTGGAACGTTGCAGAAGCGTAGCTGGTTGCTCAGGGACTACTTGATTGAGATAAGTATTCTCTTGTGTTATCCTTCAATTGTTTAATTGAGGAATATCTTGAATGTATGGTGAATGAGTATTTAAAATTTACTTCCGCTGTGTTCATTAAAATATGTATGCATATTCATATGCCTGTTATAATATATGAATGCTTATGAATAAGATCATGGGGCTAGATGCCCAGTTGTAGCACAATGATCCTCTCTATCAGGCTGGTATGATAGGAGGGGACATTACATTTGGTATCAGAGCTGCTGGTTGCGGCATTGGGCCTCTATGGGCCAAATCCAATTGCAGTCTGTTTGAAAAATTTGTTTTGAAAAATTCATTTAAGTCCGTTTCGGAGAGAATTCCCGAATGTCTTCCGCAACTGAGGAAGCATTCGGCAAATTGCTCCGAAACTGCGAAAGCATTCCGTGAGTTTTTCCGCAACGTGGAGGAGTTTGGGAAGTCGCCCCGAAATTTGCGGAAGGAATTCTCTTTCGAAATTTGCGGAAGGATTCCGCAAGTTGTCTCGCAACGCGGAAAAATTTGGAGAAATGCTCCGAAAAAGCGAAAAAAATTTCTAAGTGTCAGCGTCGAAAGGAAATTTTCGGAAGGAGTTCTCTTCCGAAATTGCGGAAGGAATTCCCTTCCGAAAATTGCGGAAGGATTCCGCAAATCGTTCTGCAACTGCGGAAGACTTCGCCGAATCGTTCTGCAATTGCGGAAGCATTCCGTGAACCCCCCCAAAATGTCGGAAGCATTCTGCGAACCCCCCTGAAATGTCGAAAGCATTCCGCGAACGGCTCCGCAACGGAAGCCTTCGCTGAATGGCTCCGCAGTTGCGGGAGCCTTTGCCGAATGGCTCCGCAATTGCGGGAGCCTTCACCGAATGGCTCTGCAATTGCGGGAGCCTTCGCTGAATGGCTCCGCAATTGTGGGAGCGTTCGGTGAATCGCCCCGTAATTGTGGGAGCGATCGGCGCCCGAAAAAAAAAAAAAGTGACGAAAACTTGATTTTTGAATAGCAGGAACATCTGGACTCAGAATGGAATGATTTCTGTGGGGCTCGAAGGCCATTGACGAGGGCCATGAAAGAACCAGTGAAGACCCCGAGCCCATTACTCTCCGATTTGATAGAAAATGGGGAATAGTGACTTTTGAAGGGCGGAGTCCCGAGGCTTGACAGAAGGTCGACTGGAGCTGAAATTGATCAGGCGCGGTCATGAAGCAGGCATGATGTTAATTTCAGAATCCTAGAACCAAACTCCAAGGGATGTGAAGTCGGGGTGAGCAAGAAGGCCAAAAAGAATTGTTCCAGGCCACTTTTTCGGGATTTTGAAAAGCTTGTGGGTAGTAAAAGTGACCCCAGATGTGGAAATCAAAAATTTTACTGAACTAGACATTTCATATTCTCATTAAGACAGACAATTTCCGTTAGATGAAGATTTTCCAGAAATGCACCGTTTGGGAGATAGCCATTTTTGGCCCAAAATTTGGAATTTTGGAAAAATGTGAAAAGTGAGAAGTAGTAAAACCCATAAATTCATAGAAGATGAACAGTACATCGGAATTGAAATCCGTGAATTGCTGAGTGTTCCTTGTTATATGGACTGACTCTGCCTGATAGAAAAGTTTTTGTGATTCCTCATAGATTTTCTTCCACAGGTGGCTAAAGTTGGCATTCTGGACCAAAATGCAACTGTGTAAAATGTGCAGAAGTAGA
The DNA here is from genome assembly GCA_027924585.1 of Larix kaempferi. Taxonomy (NCBI): domain Eukaryota; kingdom Viridiplantae; phylum Streptophyta; class Pinopsida; order Pinales; family Pinaceae; genus Larix; species Larix kaempferi. Next base: position 25,296,300 of record BSBM01000186.1, on the reverse strand, counting down.
GTGAAAGTTGTTTTTGAAAAGATGCAGTTTCTACACCTGATGTCGGAATGAAGCATGAAAACAGGCATTGGAAAGCTTGTCCAGTGGGGAACAATGATATATGACCAGAGTTTGAGTAAGGTCTACAGCTATCATGGATATTTAGTGCAGAAGAGTGCCAGCGGCTGTCTTGACAAACAAATTTTGTCGTCAATATGGGCAATTTCTACAATTGCATGATATAGAAGAGGAATTCCATGTTACGATGAGGGACCGAAAAGGGAAGAATTCCTTAAACCCCTATTTGTTATCATACTTATAATTATGAAACCATCATATGGCATAAATATGTTAAAAATGTAAGAGATTACATAGATGTATATGTACTAGATGGCATCTTAACAAAAATTGCATAGTACATATGGAAATGCTTGTGCATAAATGGGATATTGCATATTGGTAGAATAATGGAGTCTGCTTATGCAATGAACCATTAATAGAAAATATTATGATTGATAATCGCTATTGATGTTGGTATTGGTTGTAGGACCAAAGATAACAAAGATCATGGCTAAATGTGCCAAGGATGTTCTTGCATGAAGCCAACAACCTTATGCAGAAAGGATGGTGCAACAAATCTATGATCATAAAGTTAGCAAAAAGGACTGAGCAACCTTGGTAAGAGGCAACCTGATTAGGTAACATCAGACGATGTTAATGGTAACCAGGCAAGTAACGATTATTGGTGCCAAATTGCATGAATGTTGAAAGGGGGTTTGGTAAGATCTCTTCAACCATGTTTGAGCTATGTTGAGTTAGTTTGCATGTGATATTGAATATCGATTGGGGCTGTTAACCTACCAAGCTTGGTGAGGTGTGGGTAAGTGAAGGAAATGATCCTTACACCCTATGACTGTTTAGAAATCTCGATGCATTCATATGAATTTATATCATGCCATGTGTATGACTAGTTATGTGCTTAATAACCCAAGCAAGTGAGGACCGGTGATCCTGATTATGGTAATGCAAGTTATAGGAGATAGTCATGTTTCGATCATAATATGCTTGAATGCATAGTACTCATGAAACAATGCAAGGTAGCCTTGAGTAGATGTGCATTGAGAGAGTTTATAAATCTTTTGATGAATTGTATGAATGATATGACTGTGAAATTTGATCTAGAGCTTATGAGAAGGGATCTCATGATTGAGAGCTCTAAGTTCTGTTAGTAAGAACAGTTGTATATATCAGATTTGTAAATGTTTCGGATTTGAAAATTTGCTAATGATTGTTTGGCTTATATGAAATGTGTCAGGAGGACATGCTGTACGTAGGATGCTCATGTATGGCAGCAGGCATAAGACCATAACGGGCAGAGTGATGTCACTTACAGGAGCCAAACAAAATAAGAATAGGCTCATTGCTAAGCAAATCAATTTCTGTAGGAAACAGAATTGTAAATTCATATTGAATTTAATTATTAATACTATTGATTGGTTATGGAACAATCATATTTGAAGCTTATTGCTAAATGTTGCTAACTGTTCGGCTATTTGATTAAGTGTGCCAGGATGACACATTGCAGGAAGACCATGTGTGATGGCCTGCAGAAGCCAAACTAGATGGGAAGGACCCCATGCTTTGGAAATGGGTTTTGGGTGAAACGCCATTGATAATATCTCAGCCAAACCGCATGACGGTAAACCATGAAGGTGAGATGGTAAAGCTATGCCCAGAAGGCATGTGGGACAAATCTGCAAACTGAATGAGTATTCCGTGACCCTAGACAAGAACATGCATGTCTAAATTATTAGGGTTTATACGCAGAGCATGCTCTATCTTATTTATATCATTGCAGATTGCTTGAGTATGATTAGGGCCTACATGGCGCACACCGAAAAGGGGGTGCACACCTTTTCTGGTGCTGGATCATGATAGGTTTTTCAATATTGACTACACCCTAAGGGAATGGACGCATTCCTGGTGTTTCAATACTTGGTAGTGAATGATATGGAATGTGGTTAAGAATTGAATAGCAATACTGATGAGCTTGCTTATCCTTCTTGTGTTGTCAACCTACACAGATGCAGATTGATACTGCACATTAAAGGGAAAAGTGAAGAAGGGTACGCAAAAAGACTGTATGGGAATTGGCAACCTTTCTATGCTCACGTGAAATATTACCAGAAGGGATGGACAGTCCCGAAGAGATGTGTAATAAGAGAAGGTATCATCCTTGTGTGAGTAGGGGTCATGTTAACCTGCAGACAAGAAAGTCACCTATAAAGTTCCTAAAAGGAACCATCGAATTGCACAAAAGGAGTGGCGTCCTTGTATAAATGAAGAGCCGATGTGTGTAAAGGGTTATGGTGCAAGAAGGTGTGGTGGCATTGGTAAAGGCATGAAATATCTATTGGGTCAGCAATGGGAGGGCGGGCGCCGATGACTGACTGAAAACCCTGAGATGCCTATTGGGTCAGTAGTGGGAGGGCGGGCGCCAATGACTGACTGAAAGCCCTGAAATCTCTATTGGGACAGCAGTGGGAGGGCGGGCGCCGATGACTGAATGGAAACCCTGAGATACCTATGGCTCCATAGTAGAGCCTTGACCTATGATGGTCGGTGGCGCTGTTTCCTTCCATTGGTCGATGACCCAGACGAATGTGCTGGCTCAGCACTGGAGAGGGCCAACCAGGTAAGGGACTGGTTGGGCACCACCAAATGCTTGGTAAATCCAGCCGATGGGGAGGTGTACTGGTTAAGAATTAACTATATCCAAGTCCATAGGTGATCCCAAGGCTTGCAGAAGCGAAGCAGGATCCTGTGGACCAGAGGGGAAACGCACAATACAGATAAGTATTCGTTTTCATTTATGTCTTGTTTGAAATAATGAAGATTACAAGTATAAGTCTTCTAACAGCTAAGCTGATACACTATTGTTTCTTTGTTGGAAACCTTGGTCATTGCAGGAAGGCAAGACCCTAAACGATTATGAATTGCTGGTAAACCCAGAAAGTAAATGAGTGGGCGATATGAATTGCTGGTAAATCCAGAGAGTAAATGAGTGGGTGATATAAATTATTAAGAAATCCAGGGAGTAGCTGGTTGAACGCTATAAAGTTCTTGATAAGTCCAGAGAGTGACTAGTTGGGCATTAACCACTTGATATGGTAAAGCAGCTTGTATGCTGGCCCAACACCCCTTAAAACAATTGATAAAACCAGTCAGCGTACTGGCATGGCATTGCCTATTCGAATGGTTGTGGAGTAGCCTGCGTGCTGGCCCAATATTCATTGTTGTATCCACGGGAAATCCAATGCTTGGAAAGCGAAGAGGATCCTGTGGAGTAAAGTGCCGACATCCAATACAGATAAGTATTCAGTTACCTTGCAGCTTCTTGCTCATGAATATACGTGTGTATATGATTTGGTTATGATTTCCTAAAATTCTTGTTTAGAGAAAAACCCTATGAAAATGAACTAAACATGTGAATTAATTCAATGTTTGAGTGTAGGTATTGCTGGAAGCCAGGATTATGAAGGCATCCTAGAGATGCATGTGGACATGTGACCGTCCTAAGGAGCTCCGTATGAGCAGTAATGAAAAATGGTGCTAGTGGATACAAGTGGATCCTAGCAACCCAAGGTTCTGTAGGCAATAATGGGAAGGGTGCCCTAGCCGAAAATCCATATGCAGACCTTAGACACTAAGTGTCATAGCCAAGAAAGGAAATTCAAAGCATTCACATTGAAGTGAAAAAGACTAAGGAGCATGAAACCACAGCAGTGGTGTAGCTCCATTATAGAACAAGACTAAGAGGGAGAAACCCCTACTCTTCTCTTTCCTTTTGATTGATGCATTTATAAAACAAAAGATTGTTGAGTGCATATCATGGCTGAAAATAGATTGTGTTTAATTGCTTGAGATGAATTGTGAATGCTAAAATAGTAAATTTCTTGTGAAAGGATGAACATGAATGAGTTCATGTGTATGTTGGGAAAGCATGAAAATTGTGAAAATCCCATGAATAAAGCATGGACATTCCATGTCTATTAGGAAAATAATTGACTAATCTTAATGATATGTTATGCTTGTCCTAACAAAGAATTCCCATGATGAATTTCACAGGTAAGAAAGTGAAACAATTAGTTGTAGCCGGCACAAGAAAGTGTTGCTAGTAAGCAAAGTGTGTTATGTTGTTCCCATTGACCATGGCAGCAGACCGAGGGCTATTAGAGTTGGCTGAAAGTCTTCTTCAAACAATTGCCAGGACCCAAGAAAATCTTAGGGAGATGCTCAAGCTACAGAGGCAACAGACTGAGATAAACCATGAGGCTTTGCGGGACTCTATTCATCTGCAAAAAGAGGTAAAAAGCATTCTGGGAGCAATCAGCAAGGGAAAGGAAAGTGGATCAATGAAGAAGCATTCATCCAACTGTCCGAGTAAGAAACGTTCCAGGTGGGAAGACTCAAAGGAAATGGACCGGGAAAAGATAAAGCCGCCAATGAAATGTTGGGGATGTGGAGGAAATCATTGCATCCGTGACTACCCAACAAGAGAATATCAAGAGGGCAGCAGCCGTAAATTCTCCAAGTTCGTGGGCCAGTTGGAAGGAAAAGAAAAAGAAGGAATTGTTTTGGAACGATGTCCTCATGCAGGGCTAGAAGGTCCTAGCCAGCAAGAGCAGTTTGTAAAAAAAAAACCAAAGGACTTAGTCCTGAAAGACCCAAGTAAAGGGTGAATTGCAGGACAAACCTACCACATTTTGTGAATTTTGGACATATGTAAAGCGGGTATTTATTTCCGAAGTGTTGGAACACCGAGGACGGTGTTATTCCAAGGGTAGGGGAATGTAATGTCCCCAGCTTAACCCTATTGCATTAATATTGTAAATGATGTAAATATTGTTATTTAGTCATGGTGAGGATCTCAAGGCCAAGGCCCCGCCACTGATTTGTCGTCTTATGTATCGGCAGTTAAAATAGATGCATATGGTTCTTGTGCTAGCGGAGCACAATGTAAAATCGGACATCATGTAAACAAGCAATTTTAATGAAAAACCCACAACCGGCTACACAATGCAACAAAGAGATGGGGCATGATCTTTACAAGGAATAGGGAGGGAAAATAACCAAACCCTTGAGCCATGGTGTTAAGCCATTTTCATTGAGGAAAACCATGAACTCTCAACTACCCATTTGGCCTCATGCACCCAATCATTTAATCCTTCCAATAATTGGTTGAGATAATTAATGCCTTGGGATGGGAGAGGTATGGCTGTCAATTTTCGTGTATGGGCAAGACAACAACCTGGGAAATCGGGTTTTGGTTTGCTGGGCAAGAAAACCCCCACGAAATTGGCCCAAAAGCCATTCTTCACCCATGGCATTCATCCTCTCACGCAGATAGAGACGGCTGGGAGTTACAGTCACGTTTTTCATAAAAAACGCAGGGTTCTCCTTGCCCCAAAACTCGTTTTTGGTTTTGGATAGTAGTTGGGAAGGAGGGGCTGCGATTTGGGACTGTATGGAGTTCATTTTGTCCCCGAATTGCCATGGGCGTTTTTCCTAAAAACGTTTTCTGCTACCTGGGGTTTTCCCCAAACCTCCATTGCTCGTTTTTAACCTTCCCACGTTTTTCTGAAGCTTAGGGGGATCATTATCATGCTTGTCATTGTACAAACGATTTCCCTCATACCCAACACTTATGCCCTTGCTGTTATATGCATCCATCTCCTAGCCACCTCAGAAACCTAATTGCTGGTTGGTATGGCTGATTCTGGTGTATTTATGGCTATGTGAGACCTTGTTGTTCCCTAGTTCCTTGTGGAGATCATGCCCAGCTCGGGGGGTGGCAGTGGTGCTGAGAGATTAAGGAGCACACTGGCCTACGGTTGGGTGGAACGTTGCAGAAGCGTAGCTGGTTGCTCAGGGACTACTTGATTGAGATAAGTATTCTCTTGTGCTATCCTTCAATTGTTTAATTGAGGAATATCTTGAATGTATGGTGAATGAGTATTTAAAATTTACTTCTGCTGTGTTCATTAAAATATTTATGCATCTTCATATGCCTGTTATAATATATGAATGCTTATGAATAAGATCATGGGGCTAGATGCCCAGTTGTAGCACAATGATCCTCTCTATCAGGTTGGTATGATAGGAGGGGACATTACACACAACAACAGGGAAGTACCACTATACTTCCTCTAAAAACTTTATGTTGAGTTTGTGATGCAAAAACATGTCAACTATTTCAATATCTTGGGGTTGCAGGGAACTGGTATGGGGATTCCCCAAAATGGTTCCAATGCTAGGCATAGAGATGCCAATCGATCGATACCTCCACCTCGTAGCCAGATACTGAGGCCAGACATTCCTCCCGCACATGATATGATTCCCCAGACACGGGAGATGTTTCTGACATGATCTCAAGTGATTGTCTACCACACCACATCTATTGACTAATCAGGGACCTCTTCCTCTGGTGGGGTACAACCATCAACTTTTGATGGTAGAGGACCATCTACTGGTGGGGATAGACCGACATCCCATGATCCCCATATTGAGCCACACATGTGCACGATGTGTGGTCAAGCTTTCTATGGTCATGGACCAACACATGGTACCTCTATGACAACTTCCGATCAGGTAAGGATATTGTTAAAACACTAATGTCATTCAAATTATTTTTTTCCATATTATACACATATTAAAATATTGTTAATATATACAATTTTTAATCTTGCAGGAGTTTGATGCCTCTACAGGGGGTGGTAGTGTACCTAGTGTTGTTGTATATGAGGCGGCAACTACCAACACTAAGGTCATATTTTCAATATGTCATTTTGTTAATACATGTTAGTTCATTAATTTGTTACATGGTTTAATATTTACAACTTTTGAAGTTGTAGGCATCACATTCTCAATAGGATGTGGGAGACATTGATTTGAGTGAATTCACCATAGGTGGCTTCTATGAGTTTTTTTAGGAATGTAAGTACATGGTTAATGACTTAATCTTGTTCAATTTTTTTTTTCTTAGTGTACTCCTTTATAGATTGCTAATATTTATAATTTTTAAACTTGTAGGTGTTATCTGGCTCTCCAGAGGGGCAAGAATTTGCTAGTAGCAATCCCTCCCATGGGGGATATATGTCCCAGGAAGAGGTAAGTATTACAACATGTTAGTTTTTAAATACACTTGATTCCATCCATTCATGTCTATTATATCTATGACAAAACTCTATGACTGCATGCATCAACACAAATCACTCTACCATCGCTTTGGTTTGGATCTCCCCATAGTCCAAATGTAGGGAAGTGTTTTTTTCTTCACCAGACAACCCTCTTCTATAAAAAAGAGTGGGTATCCATGATCATGGACCTACTGATTCCACGGTAATGTACATAGCCTTCGATGACAATTGTTGGTTAGCTTTCAATTCACTCCACAATTTTTTTTTCTTAATGTTTTTTTTGGCATGTTTACAACATCAGGTTGGAGAGTCCTCCATGCCAAACCTTAGCGAGGTTTTTGATGATGCCATTATGTTCTATGTACAATGGGAATAAGTCACGCAAATGTATCTACTTGAATATTTGTACATGTATAGTTCATTCATATCGTGTATGCACATGCATGATGTCTAACTATTTTAGCATTTGGTGAATGTAGCCTTAGTCTAGTCCAATAGTGCATGTGACCGAGGTTCATGTTTAACCATTGGCTCTGCTTGCTACAAAATAAACATAGTCTCCTATCTCATAGCATATTTTTTCGGTGAGATGTTCATCAATTACAAAATTGGTTAGTACTTTATCGTGCATACATGTTGATAATTGTTGAGCTAATTGACATAGCATATTTTATTCATAGAGCACCATTGCAGAGAGGATTTCAACAAGGAGGTGGACACCACAAGCATCTATACCTCAGATGAATTCAGTGAGTGTTTATTATAATTAATTGAGTCGTATTTTATTTTTTTAATTTTTTTAGTTCTTCAGTATTAGTTCAATTACCTAATCAAGAAATATGATCTTAGATTTGCAGTCGCCAGAGATGCACAACGGTCGTGGATAGAGGCAAAATGCATCACAATCAGGAAAAAACAAGAGGAAGTTAGATTTTTGATGTGTAGTCTAGGATAGATGTACTTTTGTTTAAATGTACATCATTGACCTTTTTGATACATGTACATAGGCAATCCATCTAAGGGATGTCTATTATTGTATTATAACTTCCATGATATAATATATATTTTAGATTGTCTCTTGACATCTTCACAATTCAATCTTATGTGTGATCATACATGTGTGTCCAATAATGTTTCCATGCATAATGCTCCCAATTTGTATAGCTTGGACGATTGCATGGATATATCATTTATAAAGTTGAGAAAAATGCACAGTGACAAAAATGCACAACAATACACATTTACAATGTTCTTGACCATGATCCAATTGCATATACAATGTTAAGTTGTATTCACAACAATGCACATTTACAACATGTTCTTGACCACAATCAAATTATATGAAATTGCATGTGAAATCATGTGAGTGATGCACCTAATCCACACAATATACTAACACACTTAACCTACAAAAGAAGAAAGTAATACAACTAAGTGATGTACATAAAATCCTAACTCACATAAAAACTTAACAAGTGTGACAAACACACATAGGCTATGCGTCTATATTTTCACACACATGTGATGCCCTTATGTGACCCATATAAGCAGGCTAAATTTTATTGTTATGACACTCATATAACAAAATGAAAATGGGAATTCACATAAGTTCAATGTGACACTATCCTATTAACATGACCCTTGACACCTAAGCCAATAATCCCTTTATCATAATCCCCACTCACAACTCACTAACTACACTCAAATCCTTTTTATCCTAACCCACTAACACCATTAACCCTAACCACCTAATGCATCTCATGTTTCACCTCAGCCACATAAGCACCCAATGTACTCAAATGACACACATAAGGAACAAACCAATCTAAATCATGCACACGAATACCTAACCTACATAAGCACCTGTTGGACATATTAAAGGATGCACATAGATGCCACACCTATGAAACACACTTATTTATCCCACATAGGTGATACTTATCTTTTACCTTGACCCATGCAACCCCTATAACACTAATCCATATAACTTCAACACCATTTATGGCTAACCCACTAACCCTAAAACCCCCAACACATAACCTACTAATGATCCTAACCCTAACTACCTAAGTCACTTTTCAAGATACCTAACACACATAAGCACCCAACACACGTAAGCAACTAACCCAACTAAGTGGAACACATAAGCACCTTACCCACAGAAGAACTTGACAAACATAAAGGATGAACATAGTTGACAAACCTAAGTGAAGCACCTATGTGGTCCACATAAATGAAATTGGAATTTGGCATGATGACTTTCATCTAACAAATATATGGGATGCACATTAATCATCTACAAAAAAAACACACAGATGTCATGCATGATCAACAACACATAATAACACATGTCTATGAATAACTGTATACCCCCAAAACATTTACAAATGACTTGAATGGTTGTCCAATTCAAATGAAAGAGATTAGCAATCCCGACAAGATAGTTTTTGCAAGTGGATCCTAAGAAACCACAAGGACAATTCAAGGAAAGTAACAAAGCTAGAAAGGATCATTGGGATATCATCGATGAAACATCACCTCCATTTTTTATTTCTAACTTTCAATTCTTAAAAACATCATTATTGTCTTAAAATGAAAATATAGTGGAACACTAAGGACATGTCAAATGATGTGGCACACTAAGGACATAACAATATATTAAGAGTGCAATGTGGTAGGTTTGAGTGCCACTGTTTGAATGTATAGTTCTACAATCAAAATCAAAATTTTGCAAAGTTGACCCCTTTATGCAAAAAATGCACAGACCCTTACTGAGTGAAACCTTAGTTTCCAAAATCATCGTATAAGGTGATATGTAGGCCATGGAACTAGAGGAGAGGGGTATCCCTAGCATTAATTCGATCTCCTCATTCCAACAAAGTAAAAAATTCATCGATCAAAGGCACACTCATCATTCTGTGGCATGTTGAATCTCACCCCCTAGAGGCTTTCAAGGACACCTGTTGAATCCCTACTGGAGCCCTAGAGTTGCAACTGTGCAAAAAAATTGGGTTTCGGGAGATCCTGTAAGTGTGCCTAGGTAGGTTCCACATGGGAACTCTATACACAAGTTCTCAATTGAGGAATTTGCAAATTTGGCCCCTATGTGCAAAAATTGCAAAATCCCTTATTGAGCAAAACCCTAGTTTCCAAAATCACCCTAAAAGATGATCTTTGGTCCATGGACCTAAATGAGACGGGAACCCCTATCACTATCCCAATGTCCTAAATCCAATGGAGTTTATGGTTCCTCAATCCGAGCCAGGGTCATTATTCTATGGCATGCTGAAGCGCACCCCCTAAAGGCTTTTAGGCACACCTATTGAGTCCCTACCGGGAGCATAGAATTCCAACCGTGCAACAAAATTGGGTTCCAGGAGGTCCTACAAGTGTGTCTAGGAATTTTCCATGTGGGAGCACTAGCCACAAGTTCTCAGTCAAGGAATTTTCCAATTTGACCCCTATGTGCAAAAATTGCAAAGTCCCTTATTGAGAAAAACCCAAATTTCTGAAATCGACCTAAAAGATGATCTCTAGGCCATGGACCCCAAGGAGAGGGGATCCCCTAGCACTATCCCAATATCTTGAATGCAATGGATTCAACAATTCTTTGATCTGAGCCACGATCATAATTCTATGGCATGTTCAAGCTCACCTCTTAGAGGCTTTCAGGGACACCGGTTGAATCCCTACTTGGGGCATATAATTCCAATCTTGCGACAAAACTGGTTTCCAAGAGGTCCTGCAAGTATGTCTAGGAAGGTTCCACATGGGAACTCTAGTCACAAGTTCTCAGCCAAGGAATTTGCAAAGTTGACCCCTATATACAAAAATTGCAAAGTCCTTTATTGAACAAAACCCTAGTTTCCATAATCGACCTAAAAAATGATCTCTAGGCCATGGACCCAGAGGAGAGGGCCATCCTTAGCACTATCCCAATGTATTGAATCCAATGGAGTCAACGATTAATCGATTTGAGCCACGATAATCATTCTATTGCTTGTTACAACTCACACCCTAAAGGCTTTCAGGGACACATGGTGATTCCCTACTAGGGCTATATAATTCCAACCATGCAACAAAAATGGGTTCCATGAGGTCCTCCAAGTGTGTCTAGGAATTTTCCACGTGGGAACACTAGAAACAAGTTCTCGGTCAAGGAATTTGCAAAATTGACCCCTATGTGCAAATATTGCAAAGTCCCTTATTGTGCAAAACCCTACTTTCCAAAATCAACCTAAAAGATAATCTCTCGGCCATGGACCCAGAGGAGAGGGAAATCTATGGAACTATATCGATGTCTTGAATCCAATAGATTCAATGGTTCCTTGATCCGAGCCACGGTCATAATTATATGGACCGTTACATGTAACAACTCCAAAATACAAAAATTTTGAAAATTTTAAAACTTTGATGAAACCATTTATTTATAGGAGCTATCTTAATTTCCTTTGTAATAAATGTGGTGCATAACCCTTCTATAAACCTAATGCAACTATCTTGGTACACTTAACATTTTTCTCAACATATAAGTATGACACAACTTTGTAGAAGGTGATGCTTTTTCCTTCTAGCACAATTATATTTTTGTGTATTTCATAAATTCAATTAACATATATATATATATAGTACAACTTTGTAGAAAGTGATGCTTTTTCCTTCTAGCACAATTATATTTTTGTGTATTTCATAAATTCAATTAACATATATATATAGTACCATAGTTTACAATAAAAAATGTATCCAAGGTAAATTTCCAATGCACCATATATACAAGTGTTTTTTTCAACAATTTCATGTTGTAGATATATAATTCCCTTTTCTAACTCAACCGTATACCAAAGATATTTTACCGTTATTAATTTATATTGATTCATGTATATATTACTTTAGGTACTATCCTTCCCATTTTACTTTAGGTACTATCCTTTCCATTTAACTTTTATTAGAAAACTTAATGCTCAAATAATTCATAGTCTTTTCTTACATCTTTTCAACCTAAAGAATATTAAGACATAATTCAACTATATTTATAATATTCTATTATTTCAAACACAAGACTCTAATATTCTATTATTTCAAGACAAGACATGTAATAAGGTAATAAATTTATTTCCAACTGTACGAGTTTTACCCATACATTCGCTTAATGATAAAACATTCCTTTATATATAAAAAATGTATTAAAGCTTTTATAAAGATTCAAGAAGGTTTATACTTATCCCTCCTTTATCATCGAGCTCACCATAACCAATTATGTGTATAAGTTTCTTTTCATATATAATCCAATATGTATATGCAATACCATTTACTTCCTGTATTAAAAACATATCTCTTAAGTTATCTTTAATTATATAGGACATATTAACTATTCACATGCTATACTCATTTTTCCTATCCATTATAATTTATAATCCACTATATATATCTATAATCCATCATGTATATGATATTACATTTTTCCTATCCATTATAATTTATAATCCACTATATATATCTATAATCCATCATGTATATGATATTAAAGGTGTAGACCCGACTCTATCTTCTTATCACCTCAACATTAAAATCTTTACAGGAAGTATAAACAGGCTACGTTTCAAAAGTTGTCCATACTCCCACCGAGTTAGATGGAATGGCATTGTAACAAATGCTAAGAGTTTAAAAGGGAGAGAAACCAAATAGTTAACGTTCACCAACCAGTGGTCTCTAGTTTAGAAGTGGACAGTAGTTACAATAACGAGGGATAAATAGACAACAGCCCTTATATAATAGGAGTTATTTAATAACCACGTACTTGAATTTGTACTTATAATGGAAAGTAATTTCCCATTTAGTTGTGGGACTCGATTCAGTTATGTATATATATATAGTATGGACTATTTTAGGGTTATGGTTTAATTATAAAAACATATGAATATGAATATGAATATGAATATGAATATGACTATGAATATGAATATGAATATGAATATGAATATGAATATGAATATGAATATGAATATGAATATGGGAGATTTTCAATTAGTATTGCAAAGTAAAACATATAATTATTTCATTATAAATGTTACATTCGAAAAGAAAATGATTCATAGTGTGTAATCGTATATTTCTTTAGATATGAAGACCACTTAAATCCTTAATGGATAAGAGTTTGGTTAAATGTCGAAGCGATGATATATATGGAATTTGTATCTTGTATATATATAATGAAAGGGCTTAAATATATGTCTTTGAAGATGACAAATTGCATATAAATTAATTATATGTGTTAAAATACAATTTTTTTATTAATGCATGTGAATTGTATAAATTGTTAAAATGCTTATTTAAGATAGGTCCGGTAAATAAATGTTTTCATCAAAGTTTCATTTTTTTTCTTGTATATTTTGGGGGTTGTTACATGTAGTATCAAATATTAGGTTTCAACACTTGGCCTTATGGTGTCCACTAAGTATAATGAGAAAACTAATTTTTTTTATACATTGTTCTTCTTTCATGTATAGAAGAAATTTTGTGTTACTAAACTGCAGGAAGAAATGGTTGGAAGATGATCCCTTACCCCACCTATTTTGGTTGAATTTAATGATGAGAGTAAAATGTTAATAACGATATTTTACAAACACTAAGGGATTTACAAGTCGAATTAATGAACCTTAAGACTGAACATGAGAGAGTATTGAAAACCCAGGAAGACTTAAATGAATCTTTACTATATAAATTGAATGAGATAATTAATGATAAAGACAAGAATAAATGTAAACAAGAAAATTTATCCTTTGACTACCCTTCTTCTGACGGAATCCCTATAAATAGTGATTCAAAAGATTCTAGAAGTGACTCTAAGGGTAGACGAAGGAAAAAGAGAAAATATAAAGATGAGATAACAAGAGAGTTTAAAAATATAAAGCCTCCTACCTTTGACGATGAAGTAAAAAATGGAGAAGAAACAGAGGCTTGGCTCTCTGGGATGAAGAATTACTTTACTATGTACAATTATTCCAACTCTATGAAGGGAAAGATGGCCATCTTCAATCTAGTTAGAAAGGATAAGATTTGGTGGTAGGACTTAAAAAGAGAAAAAAAAGAATTAATGATAGAAAAGTAAGGTAGAACTGGTTTAAAAAGGAATTTAAAAAGGAATACCTCTTGTAATTTTACTATGAGGGGAAAGAAAATGAGTTTTATGAACTAAGACTGGGATCAATGTCTATGCATTACTTATGTACTAAATTTGTATCCTTGTTAAGATATGTTCCTTGTTGGGTGCCCGAAATTACCCTTTTTGCTCACTTCCATTGAGGTACTTTTTTCCTGTTTTTCCTTACTATTGTAACCAAGTCATTATCTTTCCTCTGAAAAAGCATGATCTTGAACACATATAATTTCTTATTAATTTGTTATATTAATGGCTAAAGTTTGTCTGTGCTTATGGATTTTGTTCCTAATTGTGATGACTTGTGATGGACCGATGAAAGTAATTTGAGACCACGGGGGATTCGGGTTTGTTAGTACTTAGAATTTACCCTTTGGCTGTGGAAGGATAATCCTAAGGTAACTCTTTCAAGCCTAACTTTAGGAGGAAACCTAGCCTTTTTTCCTACCAGAGAGGGCTCTCACAAAATATAAATGCAATGGCTATAAATGTTGGAAAAGATTACGTTTTTAAAATTGATGTATGGCTGAAACACACAAGAAAAATTGGGCATGGAGTCAAATTTGAATATTTCAAGAACCAGTAGAAATCTAACAATAGGTATTTTTCCAAAGGCAAGATAGTTGACATTTTAAAGTCAAAATCTTATTTGCAGGTGATAAAAGAAGAAAAATAGACATTCCATCAACATGGGCACTGATTGTAGATGAATCCAAAATTGACTTTGGAGGAAAAATTGTGAATACTCAGAACTAACAAATCAAAGCATACATATATGAATTCTGATTCATTTTAACTCTCATCCAAGTATGAAAGAAAGAACATAACTGAAAGGAATTACAACAAAGAACACATTAACATAAAGAAGAGGGAAATACAGACTGTAATTTTCATCAACACGAGAATATTTGTTCTGCAAAATATGCTCATTTTTGCATCGCGATTTTCTTTATTAAAACTGGAATAACTTGATACAAAAAGTGTCTTGTTTTCACAGGTTTTCAACCCCCATCACATTGTAAAAATAAGTACTTTTACATCAAAGCTCATTGAGCCAAAAACCTAACTGCTTGCTTTCCAAAAATAAATATTTATAACTACCTATTACAATCTATTTTTATCAAAATTTTCCTAATTTAAGCTTTCCCAAAATAGTAGTTGATTCTTTATTTCTTCTGTTGGTCGCAACCGCTGCCAAGACTTGTCTCGAATGATAATATTCAATTATGCAAATTGTACTTCATTTTCCCGTATTTCTCCACCATCTTCCACTGTTCTGTAGTAGGTATCTCATAACTAGTCATCTCCTTGACCAGAACCTTCATCTCTATGTGCTCTGCAATGGAAATTGGAGGAATCTTTTCACCTATCGTGGTCAGCTAGTTTAAAATTTCAAAATCATCTCAAAGTTTCTCCAAGAAAATTTTCCCTGTCAGAACATGAGTTAAATTTTCAAATTTCTCATGGTTCATCCCGATGTCAAATAATAAATCCTTATACTCATTTTGGGAAATTAGTTCATCATTTTCATTCCAAAAGGATGGTAATCCTTTTTGAATGCTTTTCAAATCCTTTTTTGAAAGTTACTACATGTTTCTTCATTTCTTCTTATTTAGCTTGAACATTCTCAATGTGAGAATGTTTCCCAAGGATTCTTCTTTCCCAAGTTATGATTGTTACTCTATTTTTAATTCCCATTGCTTTCAAAACATCCTTAGTCAGACTATTTTAAAATTCTATGGTATTCTGAGCAGTATCATTTGGATTTTTGTCCAAAACTTCTTTCATGGCTATGCAACTCTGCAAACTGTCATGTGCTATGGCTTCTTTTGTCTTCATAAAACTCAGGTAAGGTCTTAATTTTGCAGCTTCATTAATGATAGAATCTAAAATTAAGTGCTTTTCACCTTACATGGGAAGCTGCCTTGTTACTTGACTTATGAATTTCTGATTTCTATCTACCGATTCTTTATTCTTGTTTTTCAATTATTTTATTTCATTTTCTTTGCTCTAATTTTCCTCTTCTAATTTTTGCTTTTCTTCTTTTAACTCTTTGATTTCCACCTCTTTCAAGCTAACTTGAGACATAGCTTGAATTATTTCATCTTTGCTTGCTTCTTTTCCACCTTGATATGTTCCTTGCTTCTCATATATTAAATTTGCTAATTTTGTCTCCAGATCTTCAATTTGAGCCTTGAGACTCAACCTGTCTTTCTCCCAACTCACCTCTTTTTCTATAAACTTAAGCAATTTAGCTTTGCTATCATCCAATTCCTGTGCCAAATCTTACTTCTCTTGCTCCAACACAGTCAATTCAGAGGTTTGAATTAACTAAGTTGCTGGAATCTTAAGCTTCTTCTTAAGTAATTGAATAGTTTTTTCCTTGTTAGTTAAAATCTTTATACTTGCTTCCCCTTTATTGGGTTCATCATTGCTCTCCACCAGGTCAATTTGCAATCTTTTTATTTGTTGTTGATGAGATTTGTTTTAAGTTTTTTCTTGTCTCAACTGAGTCTCTAGCCTGTTAACTGTGTTATGTAGCTTTGAAACCTTCAGGGTGGCCTTCATTAAGTCTATGTAGATGACTTCCCTAGTCTTCCTGTGCAAATGAATTTTATCTGGGACTGCTATTTTCTGCAAATTCAATTTCATCTTTGTGACTTTATCATCAGATGATACAGCCAAATTTAGAGTATTTTTTGCAGGATCTCTACTGGTCATCAAGGTAACCTCCAAGTCAATCATACACCTAACTTTTGGAAATAATTTATAAATCTTTTCAGAAGATGCTTGTTTGTCATATCCATATTTAACATACATGTTTACCCTTGACTGAAATTTACTAGTATCACCTATGGCCTTTGCTTCATCATACTTGTATTCTTGTATTTGAACTTTTGTACCTTCATACTTTTCTTTCCCTTTCTATTTCCCACTTACAAACATAACCAAATCACCTTGAGAATCTTCCTTGAGCTTCTTTTCTCTTGTTCTTCAAAATATGTATCAGTAATCTCTTGAAAAATCCTTTTGCTAACAATTTCCATCTTTTATGGGGTAGTTATTACTTCAGTTGAAGACTTCGCTAGAGCAGAAGGATCTGACTATGAACATGCTGAAACTTCTTTGTCTGATTCATACTGTAGAATATTTTCCACTTTTGCTAATCCCTCGACCTCCTAATGGTCAAACGCTTTACTCTTATTCTGCTATCTTTGAGAAATAATGTGACAAGGATCATAATCAACAGCAATTTCCCTTTTGAATTTCAATTCCTCCAATTGTTTTTCCACAACAGAAAGAGCATTCTTGTTTTTTATAATGAAAGGACCCACTTTCAAAGGGAATTTTATGTCTGAATCGTTTTTTTTAAACTAGAAAGTGGTCATTTTCAACAATTAATTTATGCCTGATAAACTCCAAGGAAAATATTCTTGAGGTTAAGAAACCTGGAAAGATATAAGGTTCCTTCATAAATCCATAAAGTGTGATTACTGTGTGCTCCAACAAAAACCAATCTCCCACTCCTTTGTCTGGCTTCAATTCCATCATTTTCTTCATTTATGGCAGTACCGTTAGCAGATCTTGTCCAAAAATTAATTTATATATTTCTGATAGAATAAGGTTCATGAAATTAAACATATTGTTCTCCAAGGTACTTGAAAAAACTTCTTGTGAAAAATGTAAATCTTTCTGGCTTGAAAATAGAAACATCTTCATCAGGTAGGTTTGGAATCTAAAGTGCCTGGTGTTGTGGAAATTCACTAGCTGAAGGAGAATACTTTCAGCTAGGAATTCATCAAAATTAAGACATGGTACCTGGTTGTATTATGTCCATGGTATGCCAAAACGTAACCTAAAAAGGAAATTCCATTGGAGTTTTGTTACTACTTCATCACTATCTAACCCTAAAAACTGAGATATTAATGATAAGACCAACTGTGTATTTTCATTAAAGAAATTTATATCTAGTGGTTAAGGAGTATCATCAACTGCGAGGCCGAGTTTGCGGCAACTGGTTAAGAAGGCCTATTTAGTTTCAGAGGATGACTGTCCGTAGTGACTGACTAGGGATTCTTCGACAAGGTTATCATGTTCATGAGTTTGAGACAGAGGTATTTGAAGGGATTTCCTAACAGTAGCAGATTCAATAGGGAAATTAATTTTGGTTTTAAACGCATTCATGATCACTTTCTCACTCTGTGAGTAATTCATTTAACACCACGAAATGAAATCCAGAACCCCTAATGTCTGGTCTGGACAAAAGTAAATGAAAGAAGACTAAAAAAATATGTGCACATGTTTGCTTGGTTTTGCAACCAAGCTTGTGCAATGGGCACCTATCAACAATGTGATAGCAGTTTCAATATAGAAAGCAAAAACGATTATGAATTAAATCTAAATCTAAACTAACATGTGCATATAACAAATAAATATAAAAACGATTCATAGAAAGAATAAGAAATAAAAGAATGTTTTGTATTATCATACCTCAAATGGTGAGGATTTGTGTTGAGCAACTCCAAGATTCAGTAGCTCCAGGCTCCAATGGTCTCTTCTCCAAAATGCTGAAAATGGCCAAAAGTCTCAGGAGAGATTTTGACAGCGTGAGGATAGGATGATGGATGGATGGAAAGTGAGGAGCCCCTACCACATTTTTATAGTTTTTGGTGGTGGGGAATACCATTATGGTTTTGAGGAAACCAATGGTATTAACCAACATGGTTTAGGTACCTTTTTCCCTCTTTTCCATTTTTTGAATATTTTGAATATTTTTATTCCCTTTTAATATTTTTGGAAATTCTGGACCCTTTTTGAGGGTTTTTTTTATGTTTTTTGAGGAAAAATATATCTTTTGAGGGGGAAAAGGGTGTATTATGGTCTTTTGGTGACCTTTTGATGGCTTTAGAGGCTCAAATGGTGGAAAAGTGGACAAATGGGTCATGTGAATAAGGAAATGAGCTAGTGAGCACTTTTTTGTTGTTAATAGATTGCCCCCTGACGTGTGAGGGCAGGAGCTCATCGTATGGAAGATAGACATCATAGTTCTTTTGTCTTTTTCCTAGGGTTTGGGGAAGAGAAGAGACCGGTTGGAGACTGGATCAATGGCCCTTGGAAGCTGCAAAAACAAAAAATATTACATGGCCTCAATATGAATGAGGAATAATCTCTGATAATGGACGAGGCGGGCATACCCATGCTCATATCAAGACATATACATAACAATTAGTCCCAAGAAGGGGGACCTGAATAAGACATACAAAATATGATGGTGCATCATAATGGTCCAAAGGGGACACTATTTTGGGATGTACTCATGATCATAACATGACTGATCTCAATAACTGATACAATGGAATAAAGCGACAATCGTTCTGAATAAGGTCTCAGAAGGGTTGATGAATTGCTGAAACTGAAGGTGTCCAACATCTATAGGGAATCAATGACTGTGAGTCATCTCTGAGAAGTACATGTAACTGTATACTCGAGGGAGTATAAAACTGGGGTACATCTGAATACTGTCGCCATGCACAACTCGGATATCTATAGGAAAATGTAACTGGTTGTGTCCATAAGTAGACTCTCAAATGTGGAAGAGTCAGGTGGTATCCGGGGTCTTCAACAAAAAACTGAAAGGACCAATATCTTGTGCAAGTCTCAATGATGCGATCAAGGTGTTGAAGTCGAGCATGTGAGAAACAACCATTTGGAGAGGCACTAAGGACTCTTCTCGAAATGATTCGTAGGCACTCATCATAAATGGTGATGAGTCCAAGACACAGGGACCTCTACGTCTATCCTCTGGAACAAATTTGGTTGGCATCAACAGAGGGAGACTAGCAACTAACAAGGCAATGATGTTTCCTTGATAGGAGCGCGAGGTGTAGAACTGAAGTGTGGTAGTACTAATGGTAGGACTGACATACTGTGGGGATGGGAAATAACTGGGGTCGTAGAGTGGGTGGAGTCAAACTTCCTTTGTTCAGAGCATGATGACATGGTTGACCTAGCAACGTAGGAAACAGACTTGTAGGTGCGGGGATCATAGCTTTAAGGAATGAAGGGTATGTATTAACTCTGGGGGAACATGCTGATGGATGCTATAGAGGGACTCTCAGGGTGACATAGTGTAGAATACTCTAAACAAAGGCGACCAAAATGGGGAAGCTGCCATATGAGTAGACATGGTCTGTTGTGGCGCCAAGAAACACCATTGGGTCCTTCTTTGTAGTTTTAATGAGATCCAAGAAGGGATAAAAGTGTGCTCTGAAATGGTACTGTCCTGTGGATTTTGTGAGCCCAGGATTGTTCGTGCTCATGAGTGCTTTCATTTTTAAGGAGTTTGAAAACGATAAGAAAAATCTGTAGTGGTGGTGGCATACCGTCCTGCGGATTTTTACGAGCTCAGGATGGTGATTGCTCATGGTCGTTTTCATGTTTAGAGAGTCTGAAAGCTGTAAGTGGACTCCATTGGTATTCTTTTTCGTAAGTTAGTCTCCAAGGCCCGAAAAAGCATAAAATAATGCAAATGGAGAACTCTTCTAGCCGATGTGACTAGAGTATTCATTTTTCGTAATTAGTCTACAAGGTCCGGAAAAGGGGTAAACTTATACCAGGTAGACACCCTTTCAGATATGTTTAGTGAGCATGAAAGGGAGCAAGATTGCTTGGCGATCTTTTCATTGTTGTAGGAGTCAGAAAAGCGCTTAACAGAAACTCCCTAGGTGTCTTTTTTGTAAAAGGAATTGTTCGGCCTGAAAAAGGAGTAAAACTATACCGAACAAAAAGGTATTAATGTAAGTGAGAAATGGTCTCAAGCATTGTCATGAGTGTGGAAAACTGAATCCGGTGACATAAAGATTGTCAAAAACGAGCAACGGCCAATGTGGCATGCAAACTGAGGTGATGAGTGGCATTTTTGAAAAAATGCCCAAAAATTATGGGGGTGAGAGCGAGAAATGATCTCAAGCATCATCACGAGCGTGGAAAACTGAATCCGATGGTATAAGATTCGTCAGAAACAGACAATGGCTGATGTGGCATGCAAACCGAGGCAACGAGGGGGCATGTGAAAGATGCCCAAAAAATCTGGGCGTGAGAGCGAGAAATGATCTCAAGCATCATCACGAGCGTGGAAAACTGAATTCGGCGGTATCAGATTCGTCAGACACGGACAACGACCGATGTGGCACGCAAACCGAGGCAATGAGGGGGCATGAAAAAATGCTCAAAAAATGGACCTGGTGAAAACAGGAAAAGGAAAGGACTATCATGAAGTTCTTGCTTTGCTGATTCCAACGGTTTGAGGAACAGAGGTCGTATGATGCCGCAATGGTTGTTTGAAAAATGGTCAAATCTCTATAAATAGGGTATGGGGCCAATATGACGTGTCATTGTTACGTGTGAATTTAACAGAGCAATCAGATCTCTTTCTTGATTTCTGAGAGATTCGACTATTGGTTTTCGATTCCACGAGTTTCAAGTAACCCTATTCGCCTTAGCCTTTTGAATTATGTCTTTTTTGGTTAGTGGCGGGCCCCTGAAGGCCGTGAAATTCCATGTTGGCCTTCCAGCGTGGAATATCGTGGGTTTCGCGTCCTTTTCCGTGATGGACATCGTGGGTTTGGGGCTGACAGTCGCGATGTTCATCGTGGTTATCAAGCTAACAGTCGTGATGTTCATCGCGACTGCGGGGCTAACAGTCGCGATGCTCATTGCAACTGTGGGGCTGACAGTCGCGATTCTCATTGTGACTGTTGGGTCAATACCCACGATGTTCATCGTGGGTTCACGGATGAAATCCGTGATGATCATCATGACTTTTGATGGAAAAGCCGCGATGAAATTTTTTGAAAATTTTTTCTGTTTCTAAAAAAATTTCTTTGTTTTTTGCTAGGATGTTGAGGAGACCGCTGGTATCATGTCGAGAACGGGAGATGGAGGAGGACCTGACGATTTGTATTCAGACCGATCAGGGTGTCCGACAGACTTTGGCTGTGAGCAGGCTCCTAAAGTTCGCTCAGATTCCACCGATGCGTTCAGTAGGACCACTGCTGAACAAATTGGTGGGTCTGTGGGTCCCTGCAGAGGATGCTTTCATGGTTGGGCGTGAGAGGTTAGAGATCACCCTCACTGATGTTTACTTTCTTACCGGGTTGCCTCTCTTAGGGGAGGTAGGGGATCTTCTGCCAAGGATCCGGGTAGGTTTGGCTATTGAGGAGCTATTGGAGACATTCTGTGTTCCAGGGGCTATCGTGCAGAACAGCGCATTGAGCCTGAGATCTCTGCGGGAGTGGGATATGCGGGCTGTTGGGGCTTGTGTTCTATGGGTGTTAGGTGCCACAACGCCACATCGTTTGTCTAGGGGACAAACGATGATGGTGGATTCTATGCTGAGAGAGACCTACTACGCGTGGGGTCAGATGTTTTTGGCCGGTGTCCGGAGAGATCTGGACAAGGTCAGTCGGGAGGGGGGAGAGTTCTGCTATGCCTCCTTCCTGTGTTGTTTATTCTTTGAGCGGGTGCCGACCTTGCGACCACGGGTGCCGGTTTGAGACGGGTTGGTGAGTGAGCTGCGCATGGTGCGGTGGGGGCAGATGATGCCCCGTGGTGGTGGTGGTATCCATGGGGTCGTTTCACAGGATATGTATGAGCAGTGGGAGCAAATCCCCCTGCTGATTGATGAATACTATCCATATGCTGGTATGGATTATCGAGGAGATCCAAAGATGCCTCAAGCCCAGGGGCAGGATTGGGGTTTAGATGGTATGCTTTTGTGATTGGCTCCCTACAATATCATGTGTTTTTTAGATGTTTTTGTTATGAGTATAGTTAGAGATATTTATATGATGGTTCACTTATGTGATTGTGCAGATGTTGGTCCTGTACCACCGGCCGATCATGTGGGCCGTAGGGGATGGGCGATGGTGGTCTTTCCTCCTCCTGTAGCGGTACCGCCTCCTCATGCTCGAGGAGTTGGGCCTCGCAGTCAAGGAGTTAGGCCTCGAGATGATGCCATTTAGGTCGTACGAGAGACACTGGACATGATCCTGGAAGGAGCGCCAGAGGATGGGTGGAGGGACTTGGATCGGGACATCGTCGAGCATTGTTTTGATGCGCCTCGTGAGTGGCGCTCTATCCTACTCATAGTAGCATTGGTGATGGCTGAGAGGAGGGATGGGGCTCGGCATGATCCGGCAGGGCCAGTGGTGGGGAGGATTTGGGTGCAGGATGATCCAGCGGGGCTGGCGGAGAGGAGGGTTCGGGCTTGGCATGATCCGGTGAGGCCAGCGGAGGTGGTGCCAGAGGATCCCAGAGAGTATGATGATTAGATGATCTTGTATCTGCCCCCAAATGTTGATGAGCATATGGGGAAGTACCTTTTGTTAAATTTTGAGTATTAATTCACAATACTATAGGATCTTTGCTGAGAGCATAACATCTACAGTATATCAATGCATGAAAATCATAATATGACAAGCATCACAAGCATCACAAGAATCAAAAGCATAGAGACAAGAGACATAGAGTTTCCGTGGGGAAAACCCTAAGGTGAAAAACCCCACAACTTCCTCAGAGATAGAGAGATAAATGGCTCAGCCAAAATACAACCAAATAACACTGAGATAGTCTCCTAGCAGATGATCCTCCTCCTCCTCACTAGTGTGCCACTTTTAGATAGATAGTGAGTTACTTTTCCGAGTGAGTAAAATAGAGATCTCCTATCTCTATTTATACTCACCTTTTTTCCCAGTGACCCAATGGGGCCGACTTGTCTACTTAGATACATCCACATTATATTATATATAATTCCGGGCCGACCCCAAATGGTGGTCTAATAACCCATCGGCAAGTACACACACTTGCGACACTTGTCAATCCACATGACGACACTTCCTTATAGAGGAATAACACATCTCTTATAAGGGTACAATAAATATATATAAAAATATACAGATGAAATACATTCCGAAGTTACATATACATCAACACTCCCTCTTAACTAGGAAGGTATTTCTCGACACAGATCTGCTAGACAAGTCTTCTTCTCTGGATCATCGTCATCATCATCGTCACTGCTGCTGCTATCTCAACCAATCTCTTACTCTACTTTTCATAGGAAGTTCTACAGAGCCAGTCCTTTTTCATACTGGATGTAGGCCCGCCATCTGCAGGTCTTCATCATCATTGGCCATACTGTGGAATCCTCAGGACTTATTACGTGCGTCACAAAACCTGGCTACAGCATCCCAGGCTATTACGAGCACACAAATCTACCTGTAGGATCTCCTAGGAGCACATTACATGTGACCCATCACAAAACCTGGCTGAAGCATCCCAGGTTGTTACGAGCACGCGGCTCTACCTGTCAGATCTCCCAGGAGCACATTACATGTGATCTCACCACAAAACCTGGCTGAAGCATCTGAGGCCTTTTTCATCCTGTCCAGATCTCCCAGGAGCAAATTACATGTGGTCATGGAAAAACCTGGCTGAAGCATCTGAGGCCTTTTTCATCCTGTCCAAATCTCCCAGGAGCAAATTACATGCCATAGGACAAAACCTCGCAAGAGCATCTGCCAGATATCCCAGGGCACCGAATTACATGCCATAGGAAAAACCTTGAAAGACTATCTGCAGATCTCCCAGGGCACAAATTACATGTCCTTCCAAGCAAAACCTCGCAAGAGCATTTGCCAGATGTCCCAGGGCACCGAATTACATGCCATAGGAAAAACCTTGAAAGACCATCTGCAAATCTCCCAGGGCACAAATTACATGCTTTCCTGCACAACCTGATCCACGGCCACAAAGTATCATCTGATACTCATCATCATCAATGCAACATCCTGCTGCATGTCATTTGGAGAAGCTTGTCATCCACGATCATCCTGATCATACAATGCATCCATCTGATGCACACATAGATACATGATCCACACAATGTATCCATCAATCATACATGAAATACCTGATCATACAAAGATACATGATCCACACAATGTACCCATCAACATACATGATCTACCTGATCATACAAAGATACATGATCCACACAATGTACCCATCAACATACATGATCTACCTGATCATACAAAGATACATGATCCACACAATGTACCCATCAACATACATGATCTACCTGATCATACAAAGATACATGATCCACACAATGTACCCATCAGCATTCAACATGATGCGTTCATACAAAATACATACACATGATCCAACCGATCATATCCAGCATCCAACATGATGCATACATACATACATATAATGATCCAACTGATCATATCCAAGCAGAAACCAGAACATCATCCAGTGCTTACATCGACAGCCATGTGAAGGATCCCCCTTCCAACATGCTTGGAATGGCTTCAGCAAATGTGTCCATCACTTCTTCCTCGAAGTATCATCGATCTGAAGCACGCCAAGCCTCTCTCTGAAGTACTCGAACTTTACCCTAGCTAGTGGCTTCGTTAGCACATCTGCAATCTGCTCGTCTGTCGCAACATACAGGAGCTTCACAGCTCCTCTCTGCACCATATCCTTGATATAGTGATATTTGATCTCTATGTGTTTCGACCTGTCATGAAACACTGGGTTCTCGGACAGCTTCACACAACTCTGGTTATCACAGAAGATACCAGTAGCATCCAACGAGAGATCAAATAACTCAGACAGTAGCTTCCGTAGCCATACTGCCTCACAACTAGCTGAACAGGCTGCAACATACTCTGCCTCAGTTGTACTCAGTGCTACGCAGGACTGCTTCCTGCTAAACCAAGAGACCACACCTGATCCCATATTGAAGCAGCATCCAGATGTGCTCTTCCTATCTGCAGTACTGCCAGCCCAATCTGAATTAACATAACCCTGCAGGTTAAACTTTTGATTCACTTCATACTTGAGCCCATAATCCACTGTACCCTTCAGGTACCTCAGAACATGCTTTATAGCAACCAGGTGAACACTCCTCGGATCCGTTAGGAATTGGCTCAATGTGTTCATAGCAAAGCAAATGTCTGGTCTCGTGTTCGTCAGGTACATCAAGGACCCAATCATCTGACGATACATGGAGACATCAACCGGCTCAGATGAAGCATCACATAGAAGCTTCAAATTCAATTCCATAGGTGTGGCCATGGCCTTGCAATCCGTCATCCCAAATCTCTTCAGGATATCTACTGTGTACATCCCTTGACCAAGGAAGCTCCTACTTGCACTCTGCCACACCTCCATGCCTAGGAAATAGTGCATCATTCCCAAATCTTTCATATCGAATTCAGCAACAAGCTTCCTCTTAGTATCTTCAATCAATCTGTCATCTCCTATTACAAATAAGTCATCCACATACAGGAGTAGAATCACAGGATTCCCTTCCACAACCTTGTAGTAAAGGTTGGAATCCGCTTTACTCTTGGTAAAGCCCAAGCTAGATAGGAAACTGTCCATCCTACCATACCAAGTTCTGGGAGCTTGCTTCAAGCCATACAAGGCTTTCTTCAGTCTGCACACATATGACTCCCTATCATGTATTTCAAAACCAAGTGGCTATTCCACATATACTTCCTCTTCAACTATACCATTCAAGAAAGCAGTCTTGACATCCATCTGGTGTATTTTCCATTTCATAGCTGCAGCCAGGGTAAGTATTGTTCTGATGGAAGTATACCTGGCTACAGGTGCAAAAGTTTCTTCATAATCTATTCCCTCTTTCTGAGAGAATCCACGAGCTACGAATCTTGCTTTGTATTTCTCCACACTGCCATCTGTAGCATGCTTGATTTTGAAGATCCATTTAGAAGTCACAACAGACTTCTCTTTAGGTCTTGGGACAACATCCCAAACATCATTCTTCATTATTGATTGGTATTCCTCAATCATGGCATCCTTCCATTCTTTCTTTTCTGTTGCTTCTTCATAACTGGAAGGCTCTTTGTTCATAATGTCACAGAGTAAAGCAACGTAGCTGGTTTGTGATCTGGTTCTTTTCTTTGCTCTGTGTTCTTCTTTTGGAATACCAAATCTTTCTGCATCTTGAATGAGCTCTCTAGCCCATACAGGTTTCCTCTTGTGAGAGTTATCCTCACGGGGTGGATCTACAGGTTCTTGTGGATCTTCAAACTCACGAATAGCTTCTGGAACTGCTTCTGTCATGGTAGTGTCCTGAAATCTTGTTTCCTTAGGTTCTTCATAAACTTCAGTAGGTGCCTTCCTTGATTTGATGAATGCTGAGTTTTCATCAAATGTTACATCCCTGCTGACATCAATCTTCTTGAACCCTGGAAAGTATATTCTGTAAGCCTTCGAGCTTTCACTGTAACCCACAAAGGTACCCTTCTTTCCTGAAGGATCTAGTTTAGTCCTCTTTTCCTTTGGGACATGAGTGTATACTGGACAACCAAATATTCTAAGATGACTGACTTCAGGTTTCTTACCAGAAAAGACCTCTTCTGGTGTCTTGTTGCCCAATATCTTGTGGGGTGTTCTGTTCTGCACATATACAGCTGTTCTAGCTGCTTCTGCCCATAGATGCATAGGAAGATCCTGGTCATGCAACATTGCCCTTGCTGCTTCCATGATAGTTC
Organism: Larix kaempferi; assembly: GCA_027924585.1. Taxonomy (NCBI): domain Eukaryota; kingdom Viridiplantae; phylum Streptophyta; class Pinopsida; order Pinales; family Pinaceae; genus Larix; species Larix kaempferi. Next base: position 25,268,374 of record BSBM01000186.1, on the reverse strand, counting down.
TGTTCTTCCTTTCTGCAACACCATTTTGTTGAGGATTATAAGGAGCAGTCAACTCCCTCTTAATCCCTGAATCACTGCAAAGATTCTTGAAGTCACTTGAGGTGAATTCTCCACCATTGTCAGATCTGGATGTCTTGATCTTCTTGTTAGTTTGATTCTCCATCAAGGTTTTGAATTCCTTGAATTTATCAAGCACCTCATCTTTTCCCTTCAAGAAGTATATCCAAGTCTTCCTAGAGAAGTCATCAATAAATGAGACATAGTAAACATACCCACTCAGCGAACTGGATGACATAGGGCCACATACATCTGAGTGGATGACTTCCAGGATGTCTTTTGCCTTGCTTTCACTGCTTGGGAAAGCCTTCTTGATGTTCTTACCTTTTGCACATCCTTTGCAAACACCTTCATTTTTGGTCTTGATTTCAGGAAGACCCTCTACTGCCTTGCTTGCAATTGGAAGTGCTCTGTAGTGCATGTGAGCAAGTCTTCTATGCCAAAGTTCACTTGGCTCCATGGATTCATGCACCATGGCATGTTCGGGTTGTCCCTTCAATTTATACAAGCCTCCCTCTTGCTCTCCAATCACTACTGCATCATCTATGTTCTTTCCCTTTGGCCACATTAGGACTTGGCCATCCACAAATGCAACCCTCATACCTTTTGCATCCAATGCAGAGATGGAGAGTAAGTTCTTCTTGAGCCTAGGTACATAGAGGACTTCCTTCATCTTCAGAGATTTTCCAGAATCTAGGTTGTAGGAGGCTTCACCACTTCCTTTGATTGGGTATTGATAATCATCCCCAAGTTTCACCTTATGGGGTGATTCATGTTCAGATAGATTCACAAAAGATTCCTTAAACCCAGTCATGTGTTTGGAAGCCCCACTATCAATCAACCAATCATTACAGCCATGGGAGATGGTACCTGTGAGAGCAGAGATCAGAACATACTCTTCTTCACTTGATGAGTCATCATTGCTATCACTTTCTGCCCTAGCCTTCTTCTTTGGGGGTTCATCATCTTCGGCAACATGAGCATGAAACCTTCTTTTGCTACCCTTCTTCTTCTTGTTGGGGATGTTATTGTCCTTCTTGTTCTTGGGACAATTTATGGCAATATGTCCTTTCTCATTATAGGTGAAGCATATTCTTCTTTCTTTGAAGTGATGTGAAGGTCTCTTGGAGTGAGATGGCTCTCTCTTGGACTTTCCTTTCCTGGTGTGAGCTGTAAGAGCTTGATCTTCATTTCCCATCTTTTCTTCTCGTGCCACAAGCCTTGCTTCTTCTTGTGAGCATTCTTCCCGAAGTCTAATGAAGGAGATCAACTTCTTCCTTGCACAAATTCCTTGGATAAAGGAATCCCATGACATGGGTAGGCCATTTAGGGTGGTCATTACCACTTCACCATTCTCCACCATTTCATCCACTACTTCTAGTTGTTCCTTGATCTGGGAGACCCTTGAAAAATAAGATTGAATGGTTTCTCCATTCTGAAACTTTACTCCTTTCAATTAGTTCCGCAAGGTCATTTTCTGATTTATGTTCTTTCCTTCAAACAGCTTGGTCAAAGAGTCAAACATCTCCTTGGGTGTCTTAAGAGAAGACACATGGGGTATGAGATGGTCTTTGATAGAATCAGCAATGATTCTTTTTGCCTTGACCAAGTTCTTCTTGTGCAATGCCTTGGCCTCTTCATCCTTTGGGATAGGGATGTCTTCTTTCACATATGAGTCCAACTCATTCTCTTCCAGGATTAACTCAATCCTATACTTTCAGGCTCGGAAGTTATCAGCTCCTTCAAGCTTATCCTCAAGCTTGGTGTGGAGAGACATCTTTAAGAGTACTTCAAATGGAAATAGAAAAGATTTAGGACTTACCACTTGAAGTGCTGAAAACTGGATCTGGTCCCAAATTAGGGTTTGTCAGAGAAACCCTAAAAATTCAAAATGTGAATTTCAAAATTCTGAAAGGATAGAAAGATGCGCCCTGGAGAGCTGATCAACCTGGTACATTCAGAATTTGAGATCAGCAAAGTCTTGCCCTTCAAAATTTCCTTTTTGTCCTCCCGGGTTCACTAGGGAGAGCCCTGAATTAGGGTTTGAGTTTCCCGAAGATCTACCCTGCCAAAAATCTCGATCCAAAGCTCTAAACTTCGATTTTTACAAGGAGCTTCCAGCTGTGTCTTCAGATTCCAGAAATTCCTATTTTTGTGGAAACCCTAATTTTTAGGGCCAAATCTGAAAATGCTCGGAACTGAATTCTGATTGGACAGATAGATGCGCCTTGATGAGTAGAGTCAATCTACTATACTGATTTTCAAAAATCTGTGGAGAGAAACCCAATAAACAAGGAACACAAGCTTCCGTCACTGCAAAATGTCTTCTTCTCAGGTTAGCTCTGATACCATGTTAAATTTTGAGTATTAATTCACAATACTATAGGATCTTTGCTAAGAGAATAAAATCTACAGTATATCAATGCATGACAATCATAATATGACAAGCATCACAAGAATCAAAAGCATAGAGACAAGAGACACAGAGTTTCCGTGGGGAAAACCCTAAGGTGAAAAACCCCACAACTTCCTCAGAGATAGAGAGAGAAATGGCTCAACCAAAATACAACCAAATAACACTGAGATAGTCTCCTAGCAGATGATCCTCCTCCTCCTCACTAGTGCGCCACTTTCAGATAGATAGTGAGTTACTTTTCTGAGTGAGTAAAATAGAGATCTCCTATCTCTATTTATACTCACCTTTTTGCCCAGTGACCCAATGGGGCCGACTTGTCTACTTAGATACATCCACATTATATTATATATAATTCCGGGCCGACCCCAAATGGTGGTCTAATAACCCATCAGCAAGTACACACACTTGCGACACTTGTCAATCCACATGACGACACTTCCTTATAGAGGAATAACACATCTCTTATAAGGGTACAATAAATATACATAAAAATATACAGATGAAATACATTCCGAAGTTACATATACATCAACACCTTTTTGTACAGCTTATGTATTTTTTGTATATGGGGTGCTGAGGGAACCTATGACATGTTGACTATCATGATTATATATATATATGGATACATATGTTTGGATATATAGTCCTGTATGCACGTGGATGCACATCTTGTCTATTTGTTTTCCCGTGTAGGCATGTTTTATTTTTGTATACCCGTGGAGGCACATGTTATGCACGTGGATGCAATCTTTTAATTTTTGTATATGCCCGTGGAGGCTTTTCATAGCTATTTGGTGTATGTTTATGTTTATATGCCCATGGAGGCACATGTTATGCACGTGGATGCAAATTTTGTTTTTTACTACATGGCTTGATTGGTGTGCCAATCGAGAATGTTATTGGCCATATGGTCTGCTACACTATTGAGATTCCTTGGGACATGTGTGAATGAAATGGATTCAAACTGTCGAACCATTAGTTTAGTGCGCAGGAATTTTCTGAAAAGGCAAGGATCGCGTACCTGGTAATCATTGTTGAGCTGGGAAACAAGGAGCTGTGAGTCCAAGAAAACGTTAAGGTGACTTATGCTCATTTGGAGAGCAGTGGCCAGGAGATCGATCATGGCATCATATTCAGCTTGGTTGTTGGTAGCGGCACCTATGCACACTCGGTCGATGTGGATCAACTCATGTGAAGGGGAATATATTACCCAAGCTACGGAGGCAAGATTGGGGGACCAACGGCTTGCACCATCAGTGAAACCAATGTAGCAAAGTGGAACAGGATCCATCTGTGGTCATGCAGGAAAAACAAATTTTTAGCTTTTTGTATTTTGTGTAAAAAACAAAATAAGACTATACAATTATGGACGGTGGTGTCCATTAAATTTTCTATGGGTAAAATCGCTTGAGGTACAACCCGTTGCATGGTTTGCGTAGGGGGTTTCCTTTTGAATCGGTCAGAATGTATGCCCCCTGTCCGAGGTAGGTATGTATAATGTATGGGCCTTGCCACATGGACACAAACTTTCCTTTTCCAGTTTTTTCATGAGCTTGATCATAGGCGAGGACAAGGTCCCCTTCAGTAAAGGCTCTTGGTTGGACATGTTTGTCGTAACTCAGTTTGGATCGGTTCTTGGCTGCTTCCATGGTTTGGAGGGCTATGCACCAATCTTCATTGGCTTGCTCCAAAAGTAGTAAGTGTTGCTCAATTAGGGAAGTGTCCGGTAGGAGTTCAACGGCCATATGTAGGGCTAGAATCTGGCACTCGATGGGGAGGATGGATTCGACACCGTGAACTAGATGGAAAGGGGTAAAACCGGTGGCGGTTTTGGTTGACGTACGGTATGCCCATAGTGCCGGAAAGAGCATGTGATGCCAATTTGATTTGTGTTTGTCAACAGTGCACTGGAGGATGGTCTTCAAAATTTTGTTAATCGATTCGACTTGGCCATTCCCTTGGGGGTAGTAGGCGGAGGAGAAATGGTGTTCAAATTTCAGTAGGGTTGATAATTCTCTCCAAACGACATCTTCAAAGTGAGAGCCGTGGTCTGAAATGAGTTGCTTTGGCACTCCAAAATGAGCGATAACATGGTTGAGGAAAACACGTGCTGCAGTGTCGGCTTTACAATTGTAAGTTGGCATGGCTTCCACCCATTTGGTGAAATAATCTACGACCACAATGATGTGTTTATGACCACTGACTGACGTGGGATTGCAATCTAGGAAGTCGATGGCCCATTTGTAGAATGGTCCGACAGTGACGATTGGATGAAGGGGGGCGGGTGGGGTTCTTGCCTTGGGGGCAAAAAGTTGGTAGTTTTGACAATGTTTGACTATGGTGATGAAATCAATAAATAATGAGGGCCAAAATTAACTTGCGTGGATGATCTTTTGGGAAGTGGCCATGCCGGAGAAATGGCCTCCGCAGGCACCGCCATGGCAGTCATTAAGGACTTGTTCTGCTTCGTCATGAGAAAGGAAACGTCGTAAGATGGTATTGACGCCGCGTCGATAAAGTACATTTCCTAATAGGATATATCGAGGGGCGTGGTGTCGTATACGATGACGTCCATCACGATCGATGTTGGGTTGAAATTTTTGTGTGTGGAGGTAGATTAAGATGTCACCGTACCATGGGTCATTAGAGGAAATGATGAAAATGTGGTTGTCAATGAGGTCCGTTTGGATAGTGGGTGATGACGAAGAGGATGGGAGATTTGTGATGAGTTGAGCAAGTGCTAGGGCCTTGGTGCTCTTTGGGGTTTTGAAAGTTAGGTCGTATTCTTGCAGGATAATCACCCATTTAGCTACGCGGCCTTGAAGGAGGCGGCGTGTCAAGAGGTAAACCATTGGATTGGAATTGGCTACAACCATGGTGTGGCTGAGGAGAATGTAATGTCGCAGCTTTTGTACTAAAAAGACGACAGTGAGGGCCATCTTCTCTTCATGTGGGTAGCAGAGGGGTGGGCCTGACAAGGTCTGGCTCACATAGTAGATGACATGCTCTTGGTGAGTAGTATCTTCTTGGAAAAGTACTCCCGATATGACATATTCAGATGTTGAAACATAGAGGGTGAAATCTGGAGGAGAGATCAACGGGGCATTCATGAGTGCTCTCTTTAAGTCGGTGAAAGCTGATTCTGCTTGTTGGTCCCATATGAAATGGGTATGCAGACGTAGTAGTCGAAGGAAACTGTGCACCGTCGTGGCATAGTCAGGGACAAAGCGGTGGAGGAAGTTGGACATCCCTTGAAGGCTTTGAAGTTGTCTTAATGTACGGGGTGATTGTAAGTCTATAATGGCTTGGACTTTCAAGGGGTCTACAGTGATGCCTTTTTCTGAAATGACAAACCCTAGTAGGCGACCTGCTATAATGCAAAAGACACACTTGAGTGGGTTCAAGCGGATGTTGTATTTTCGACAACGCAAGAAAACTTGTCGAAGGTCATCTAAATGGTCAGATTGTTTCTTAGATCGAGCGGTGAGGTTGTCTAGAAATTTTTTTATGATTCTATGTAGATCGTGGAAGCAATAAGTCATGGCGCATTGGAAAGTGGCTCCAGCATTCTTGAGATTGAAAGGCATGACGCGATAGGCGAAGGTGCCCCATGGGGTAGTGAAAGCGGTCTTGTATTGATCTTCTTTACGGATTTTGATTTGGTTATATCCGAAGAAACCGTTCATAAAAGAAAGAACCTCATGCCCTGCACATTCATTGATTAGTTGGTCAATGAATGGTGTGGGGAAGTTGTCTTTGGGACAAGCGAGGTTGAGGTCTCGAAAATCAGTACAAATGCGTATGGTTCCCACTTTCTTGTTTACTGGCACTGGGTTTGAAACCCAGGTGGTGTAGGCAATAGGATATATGAATATTGCTTTTTGGAGTTTCTCAATCTCAGCCTTAATAGCTGGGAGCTTAGACGGGTGAATTGGGCATTGGTTCTATCGGATAGGAGGCACATTGGGCCAAGTGTCGATGTGATGTTCCACAATGTTAGGATCGAGGCCAGGCATCTCGGTGTAAGACCAGGCGAAGACATCACGAAACTCTTGGAAGAGTTTCTTATATGCCTGAGTCTCCGCTTGAGTGAATGATGCACCTAGCAAGATGAGCTCAGGTTTTCCAGGTGTGGTGGAAATGTCAATTTGTATAATAGGGGAAATGTTGGACATATTCCCCTCTTCAAAGGAATCAAGTGCTAGGATGGGGTCTTTGAACCAATCAACCTTAGTTGGTAGAAAATATTTTGATTCGACTAATAGTTGGTTTTCCGCGGTGGATGTAGACGAATCAGGGAGGAAGTATGATCTATGGTGCATATCGTCCCAAGGGTAGTTTGGTGCAGTGAGTGTTTCTAGAATTTGCTCATCAGTATGAAAGTAATCAAACCATAAATCAATTGATTCGGGTTTGTATGTGGTTGAAATCATATAGATGGTATTGATTTCTTCCGAAGAAGATGATTTCGGAGGGTAGATCTCCTCAATGAGGGGAGGAGATATCTCTAAGTCGACATTGTTCATCTAGTATAAAGTTGCTCTATAATCTGGGAGATCAGGGCAGTGGTGTGAATAATGGCCATAAATGTCGTAGATCGCACAAGGGTGGTTAGTGCAAAGCGTTTTGTCACGAGGTTGAGGAGGTGGCTCAAGTCTTATCATTGGAATTCCGGTGTCATCATCCAACATATTCATGTGTTCTTGGAGTGTAGGTAATTGTGGACATTGATGAGTGGCATGGCCTACATCGTCACACAACAAGCACTTAGGGGGAATGCGAATAGTTGGGGGGTTCTTGGCTACCTTGGGGGTTGCTGGGGGGGTGCGAGTTGTGGGTCCAGTGTTATAAGTTTGTGGGCCTCTGCCCCCTGTGTTTCGTAATGGAGGTGGGGCGTTTCTAGATGTTGATGCCGCAGTCACTATTGGGGGTGGTTTGTTTTGCAGATGAGTGACAGGAGGGGGTGGGTGGTTGGTAGTAGGGATAGGTTTTACCGGTTGTAAAGTAATAGTCGGAGTCACCGAGGGGCTTGGAGTAGGTAAGTACCATATAGGTAACCCTAATGTTAAACAAGGAAGGTTGAGTGTAGCCATTACTGGCGAACTAACAACTCCGAAAAATGGGAACAAGAATGGGATAGTATGAATTGGAATTATTCCGATATGAGTATGCGCTGTGGGTGTTTGTGGTAGTGACGACGTCTGTTGTGTGGTGTGCGACAGGGTGCACAAATCGGATGTTTTTGTTATCAGTAAAGGTGGTGGGATTGATGGAAATGTGGAATTCATAGGTGACTCGGTGTAGATTCCACGACCAATTTACGAGACAAATGATGTTGGTGCAGTTTGAACAGTTTGTTCAATCATTGGTAGCACATTTTGAGGGGTTGCGGGGGTGTTAGGATCATAATATGTGAGTTGATCAATCTTGATAATGCGTCCTTCATGTGGGAACATCAAGAGGTGAAACACAGATGAAGCGACAGCTTTTATTTTGTACATATAGCTACATCCAAGAAGGAGGTTGTAGTCGAGCTGGGCATTGATCACTTCGATGTCGATGAGAAATAATTTGCCGCCTAGTTCTACGGGTACGTTCACTAAAAGGCCTTATGGTTGAGCTGAGCGTCCGTCGTAAGCTCGTAATGCTGTGGTGGATGGTTGTAAAGTGGGGGAGCCAAGTTTCTGCCACACAAGAGTGGACATAATGTAGGTTGAGGCTCCTTCATCGATGACGCATCGATGCACAACAAGGTTTCAAATGTTTACGGATACTTGGAAGGCCAAATTTGATGGCAATCAAGGTTCGGCTTGGTCTAAGTCGAAAGCCATCATATGTGTATCGTTAGGGTCTACTCCTCCGATGGCGGATAATAGTAGTTTTCGTTGTGCAGGGCATGTTTTCAATACGTCTAAAGTAGACATAACAGCGGGGGATTGTGCTAAATCTTCCACGATGTTATAATTGGATGCTGCACGAGCATTAGGATTGTTGTTAATCCTTTGCAAAGGGATGCGAGGGATTTTAGGTCCTCCATCCAATGGCATATTTGGTATGCATAGTGGTTGATCTGATGGAAGGGAGGTGGATGTGTCAGTGGGAGGAGTTTCTGGGGGTGTGCCGTACTGATTCCTGCGAGTCTGGAGGTTGATGTCATTGGATGACATCATTAATAAATGGTGCGTTCATGAATCTATATGTTGATAATCAGTTGCAGCATAGGTGATTTGCTGCTGAGGTGCAACAGATCCTTGTGGGGGATCCATTGGGTGAGCATTTACTACTCCCTGGTTTGGCAATGGGTTTTGCAATATCATGGGTTGCGGTTGTTTAAGTGGAGCTGGCTGTCCAGCGTGGCCCTGGCGTTGGGCATCATCAGCCCAAAGCTTATGTGCTTTCTCTAAATGGGGGTAGTTGTGAGTGTAGTGGCCATAGACTCCACATATAGAACATGGATGGTTTGTTCTCAAGTTATTGTTTTTTGTTTGCTTGGGATGACGATTAGGATTTTGGTTGGGGGGAGCAACGTTGTTATTATTTGGAGGATTGGGTGGTGGTGGACTTTGATTGTGTTGTTGGTTGTTACCGCGGTTACGTCCTCTTCCGTGGCTTTGTTGTCCGCCTTGGTTGCGTTGGTTGTTTTGTTGTTGGGGCTGATTGTGTTGTGTGTACACTTGCCCTTGAGTAGTGGGAGGATTTTGGGGTGACTCAAGTGAGGGAGCAGGTTGCGGTGGATAATAAGCTGTTGGGGCTGGAGGAGGTCCAGTTGCCTACTGGGGTTGTTGGTAACCCTGAGCTATTGGAAGTGTTGGGTTAGCTGGTGTAGCTTGCTGGGGGTAATACATTGGTTGGGCCAGTAAGTGAATTGGGTTCTGGGTGGCCGGTTGGTTATAGTATGTGGGTGGTACATATGTCGATGGCGCTTTTCCATAGCAATGTGGTGGACAGGAGGCTCCATGAGTGTGATGAGTCTGATTCATTGGAGCGTACGAAGTCGTCGCTCCAAAATTAGATGTAGCCCTAGAGAGGTCTGGGGCATTTATGGTGCTCACCATGCTAAAAGGTTTATTTTGTGCCGTGACTTGGCCAATAATACCATCAGCGGCATGTGATGCCCCCGGAGTGTCACTGCATGAAGAATCGCCTCGTGGGGCGTCTGGTATGATGGTGTAGAGATAGCCTAATTGGGCATAAATCAGGTCAAACTGTTGAGCTTTTAAGATAGCTTCTTCTTCTGACTGGGGTCGTTCGGAAGCTACATCTTTGGCTATGAGGGGTAGGAGTGATTTGAGAAACCAATCCAAAAATATACGATCGTCCAGTTTTATCTTGCAGAGGCTACAATGCTTGTGCCACTCATGGATATGGTCGATGATGTGGGTAGCTGTGTTTTGTCTACAAGACAACAGTATTTCAACTACTGCATCATAGCATACAGGTAGCCAAAAAAACTAAAGGAAACTGGAGGTGAGGGACGTAAATGTATGGTGGGTCCCATGTGGTTGTTCAATGTACCACTTGGTTGCAGAGCCAGTGAACGTTCGTTGCAACAGTATTAGTCTAATGGAGTCATCCACTATGGAGTTAGATGAACACCATAGGTGAAATGACATTATGTGGTTTTGGGGATCTTCCCCAGGTTTTCCTTCAAACTTGGGGATGTCTGAGGGGATCTTTGCAGGCATGGGTGGCCATGTAGGGTTGTGCCTGATAGGATCGTTGGTTAACCTGGCTAGGTCTGGTAAGTTCAGACTAGCCATTTATGGTAAACTAGCAGATGGGTGTGGCGTAGTGACTGGGACATAACTGTTAATCGTGGCATTATGCTGTGGTCCAGTGGCCCCTAAGGGTATGCTAGGTATTGAAGGTATGTGTCCTCCAACCATTGTGGTGTGGGATGGGCTAGCGCTCCCAAGTGCAACATGGGTTGCATAGGGGTTAGGAATAGTGCTAGGAATTCCTGGGATTTGGGTTGTGGTAATGAGAGGGGGTTTGATTCCTATGTTGGGCATACCCATAATAGGTGGTAGTCTTGTGTTGGGCATACCTAAAGGTGGAGTGGCCCCTATATTAGGCATGCCTAAAGGGGTTGTTACCATGGGTAGCATAGTAGTAGTAGGGTTTGTCGATGTATCTCCAATAGCACTGGTGAAGAGGGGGTCGTATTGTGATCTAGCCATAGGGTTGGTTGGTGATATTTCAGTAGGGTGTTCGGATTCAGCCTCGGAATCAGATGTGAAGTGAGGCGCGTCAGAATCAGATGACTGTGTTCTATGCCGATGACGTGTTGAGTCAAGGGATAAGGCTCTACGTCTATGATGTGTAGAGTCAAGTGTACCGAACTGAGGGGGTTCACTCTGAAGACGGCGGGATCGTCTTAAATTCTCAATGGTGAGAAATATATATAAAAATTTCAGTGGAAGGTGGTGATGTAAAAAAATCGAAACCCTAGTGGAATAATGAGTGCAAGAGGGGAGTGAAAAAATAATGGCTCTCAAGCCAACAAACAACCTCAAAAGCACTTATTATAACAGCTATGCTATAATAAGTGGAGGGATCCAACAAAGTGGTTAGAATACCAGAATTCAAACAGTTCCTAGAAAAAAGTGGTTCTCACTAGACCAAAGGTGGGTATTGTATCATGCAAACACCTAACTAGAAGTATTGTGAGTCAACAAACAATATCCTCTGCAAGGTGATGAAATCCAAGTCAGACAATATAGAGTGTTGAATCAACGGCTAGATATCCCCTTACTGGGAGGGACACCGGGTAGACAATCCTAAAGAGTGGCAACTAGGATACCCCGTTCATGACACGTTCGGTTGGGTGAATCTGCAGTTTGGTTCTATCGCCACTGTACCCCAATACGGGTGTACACCGAGAACTTCGAAAGGTATTCTTTGGTTACTGAATGGATTGCGGTATTCCACTCAGGCTTCCGGAACCAGTCTGGCTACTTCAACCCTCCTAAGGGAGAGGCCTTCTCGATAAATTGGTTGATAACCGTGTCAAAATTATAAGGGCTTTTTGGGACCCTAAAGACAACCACTATGTCTCAGATGTAAATAATTGAGGGGTGTTATTGGTACACCTATCCCCTCAATTCTACCTAACTACAAGATTCTTTTAAGTGCTCCCCAAGTGGGGTTAAAATGTTGGTTGAGTTTAAGGTAGATTTTAAGGCTCGGTTTAAATAATGTGGCAGAGTGGGTGCAAGTGTGGTTATTAAATTGAAATTGATTTGCCTTGCTTGGGCGATTGATTACAAATGAAAAAATAAGACTTTCCCAGTTTGCAAAAAATAAAGGCACTTTCGAAATGTAAATGCTTGAAAAAACTGTTCAAAAATAATGGATCTTTGAAATAATTCAAAGGGAAGCAAATAACATAAATATTTCAAGAAATAAATGGATCTCTTAGAAAATTGCTTGAGCAAACTATTGAGCAAATAAACAATGAAACCTATGATCTAAATAGAATGCAGAAAATCTTTCTTTCAATTACTGAAATTTTTTAAAAAGACTTTTTAGTGGAGCATATATAAATAGAAAAATATTTAGTATGGCTGTAAAAATGCAGAAAAAATAATGCTGTAAAATAGGCTAAATGGGAAAAAAATACAGCAAAATTTTTTCTAAAAAATTGGCCGAATTCAAAATAACAGCATCGCGGGTTTTGGGGCAAAAGCCACGATGTGCAGCGCGGGTTTCGGTCGCACAGTCGCGATGTGTAGTGTGGAAAATGACCACGAAACCGCGATGTGCAGTGTGGTAAATGACCACGAAACCGCGATGTGCAGTGTGGGTTTAGGTCGCACAGTCACGATGTGCAGCACGGGAAATGGCCACGAAGCCGCGATGTGCAGTGTGTAAAATGGCCGTGAAGCCGCGATGTGCAATGTGTAAAATGGTCACAAAGCCGCAGCGTACCGCATAGAAAAAGGCCATGATGTTGCGATGAGACATGTGACTGTCGGGAAAAAAGCCACGAGGCGAAAGCCGAAAAATGGACGTCGAAAAATGAACCCGAAAATGGAAATTTCAGGCTGTTAATGGCAACAAAAAGGGCCAATATCTAGAACAGCAATGGATCTGCTGTCTAGGATGGTAGATCTATGAATTAAAATGATTAAAACTAACAAAAACTAAGATCTAAAGCAAAAAACCAAAATCTAAGAATTCGAAGCCAGCGGAGTTGCCAAAAACTGTTTACTTGGTTTTGCAACCAAGCTTGTGCAATGGGCACCTATCAACAATGTGATAGCAGTTTCAATATAGAAATAAAAAACGATTATGAATTAAATCTAAGTCTAAACTAACATGTGCATATAAAAAATAAATCTAAAAACGATTCATAGAAAGAATAAGAAATAAAAGAATGTTTTGTATTATCATACCTCAAATGGTGAGGATTTGTGTTGAGCAACTCCAAGGGTGAGTAGGTCCAAGCTCCAATGGTCTCTTCTCCAAAATGTTGAAAATGGCCAAAAGTCTCAGGAGAGATTTTGACAGCATGAGGATAGGATGATGGATGAATGGAGAGATTTTTGGTGGTGGAGAATACCATTATGGTTTTGAGGAAACCAATGGTATTGACCAACATGGTTTAGGTACCTTTTTCCCTTCTTTGAATATTTTTAATATTTTTATTCCCTTTTAATATTTTTGGGAATTTTGGACCCTTTTTTAGGGTTTTTTATGTTTTTTGAGGAAAAATATATCTTTTGAGGGGAAAAAGGGTGTATTATAGTCTTTTGGTGACCTTTTGATGGATTTAGAGGCTCAAATGGTGAAAAAGTGGACAAATGGGTCATGTGAATAAGGAAATGAGCTAGTGAACACTTTTTGGGTGTTAACATCATATCAAAACCTTCCTTGTATAACCTATCCAATCTGGCTTTAACCTCTGTAACTGATAAATTAACCATAGGGTCCTAAATGTCTTTATCCTTGTCCTCTAGGGCTTCATCTATTTTAATATACTCGACGATCACAGTTTCTTGTATCTCCTCCATTATAAATATATTACTTTAACTGACTGCACAAGTTCCAAAGCCTACCTAGCACTAATGATTTTGATAAGAGCATGCTCTGTTGCTTTCTCAGTTTGCACATGTCTTGAACCTTCTGACGCTTCATGAGACAAATGTCAACCATCACGTTCTTTTGTTCTTTTATATCCCTCGAAAGCGGTTTCACATGGAGGATGGGTGGTTTTATTTACTTCCTTTGCAATTTGCAAAATTCCTAGGGATTGACACGTGGAGGGCAGTATCAATTTCACAACCGCTCATACATCCACTTTATCGTGAAACTCAATTGTATGAAATGGATATGAGCCATCGATTTGTTCATTGTTAATTGATCAATGGTGAGACTTGCTCGCCCTTTCACCCCTCAGCATTTAATACCCCAACGGGGTCTTGCCAAATTATCCTCCATGCTTCTTCCTCAGCGGAAACTTGATCCTTCCGTCGATATTCCAAGATGTGATATGGGCCGTTGGATTATCCTCCCCTTTTACCATGGCTTCTATGGTTATTTTGGAAAGTTATCTTCGTCGTTGATCCTTTCTTACTACAATCTGATCCATCAATTTTTATATAACATTCAAATTCACTTCATTGGCCCCTTTAGCTCCATTTTGATTTTAGCCATCGGTCATATGGCGTCTTTTCTTTGGGGCTAAGCACTTTCTTCACAATGCTTGGGTGAAATATAAACAAATTTTGGATTATCTGTTTCCTAATCAAATTAGAAAAATACTATGCCAACAGGGTGTATTAGCTTGTTGATACACGTGGATAAAGAAGTACGTGGATAGCGGTCACGCTTTTCAGGGCTCCAGTTCAGGTTGTTGCAGAAACAACTCAAGCATCTATCCATGCGGCCAGCTGAAACTCGCCTAGTATCTAATCAGTTTGGATTGTGAAGAGCATTGACGCCTATGAAATAGATTTTATCTCAAATGTAATTATGAATGTAATTGTTTCTATTTTTGAAGTATTGTTTTGATAGCTTGAAGATCTTCGATCTTCATGGCTTTCCGAATTAAGAGGACCTGAAGGTAATTAAGACGAGAGGGTTCAAGAGGTTAAGCTTATTTTGAAGAGAATTTGTAATGGGAGTGGAAGAACTATGTAATTGAATTTCATTATATCAATCAAAGAGGTAGTATTTTCCTGATCCATTGTGTACTGAGTTCTGGTAGTCTTTAGCGACATCTTTGTTAGAAGGCAAGGGCCCACCTTATCATAGAGTTACCGAGTTAAGTAGTTGCTTATTTCCCTTACTTTGTTTGGTGTGGAATTGAGATAGATTTACTTTTGGTTTGCTGAAATAGTTTGAATATTAAGTGTAGGATTCTTCAATTATAATTTATCTTGGTTTGTTGAATAGTGTGAGCATTAAGTGTAGGATTTTCCATTCATAGATTTTTCCTGATTTGCTGAAATAGTCGACTGAATAATGCGTAGTTTCTCTTTGCAAGTGTGTTATTGATTGTTGTCGTTACACCTGTGATTTGCTGCTGCATATTACTGTTGTTTAATTATTTTCATGAATTGTTGAAACTGGTAGATGACATATAGATTCACAGAGTAGAAGGAGGACTGATTTCTTTTATGGTTGAGTATTACAATTGTGGATTGAATCTCTTTTATGATGATGATTTAGGATTTAACATCCTTCAAAAGTAATTTAGATAAGGCATTCCTGAAGCAATTATTTCCAGAATTGATACCGTAGAAGGATTATGAACTCTCTTAATCTTTAACAGTCGAATTAGTAATTGAAGTTGGATTGAGCAGTAAGCAGAGCATAGACTTAGCAATTAGGTAGATTGGGTGACTTCTATTTGATTGATCAGTTATTGAAATGTTTATGCATATATTTTGATTGATTACCTTTGAAATAACCAGACTTCCCTGGGTTGACAATTTATATTGACCACTTTGTTTATTAAATTAAATTAATAGACAATTATAGTGACCAACATTTTGGTGCCGTTGTCGAGGAAGGTAATCCATAGACATAGATTGTAGCTGATTAGTTTGATTTCTTTAGCTATCTTGACTTTTGAGGTTGCAGGGACGATAAGACGCAATGAAGAGATATGCATCCTTCAAGAGACCGAATGGGTTCCTACCCCAAAAACAAAAATAAAAGAACATGAAACCCCGAAAAGCACTAACTTTGCAGGTGGAATAGGTTGTGGGAGTAATCCAGGTCTAGGAAGAGAAACATTTGTTGACGAAATGATTGCCAAAGCTGATTCCTCTACTGGAAATTTATTTCCACGAACATCTTTAGAAAGAGGAAGCCTTACTCTCCCCAAGCTTGAATCATCGGTATCAATCGTGGAGAAGGTAATAGAAATTTCAACCACCACTTCTAAGAAGGGACCTCCAGAAGATAAAGGGAGTGTTGTGGGTACAAGAAATCCAGAGGAAATTTATCAAATGAATGGGCATGAAGTAACTAAGGAGGGGTGGCTGGATTATCGATAGAAATTGGAAGAAAAAATGAGAGAGGAGCAGAAGAACGAGGAAAATATGAATAATGAAGAAAACAGAGAGCGTCGGGGGCACCCTAATGATCATGAAGAGGATATGTGGGACAACGATAATAATCAACATGGAGAAACAATTGCTACACTTGATTTCCCCATTCGATAGATGCCTGGGGTGGATCCCATGAAGAACATTTCACCCTCCGTATTGCCAATTTTTTATGGTAATTCTACTGAAGATCCAGACAAGTTCCTTTTTGAATTTGGCATTCTTTGTCGAAGCTATGATTACACCTTTAGTGAACAAAAGTTAAAATGATTTCCTGCTACTTTAAAGGGAAATGCCCTACGTTGGTTTATGAGTTTGGGTGGTGAGACTGTTACAGCATGGGAGAGATGGAATGAGTATTCCTTGATAAATATCAAGATTATTGCAGAACCAAGGATAGGAGGGAAGAATTGTTTAAAATGGTTCAAAATGGGGATGAAAGTTCGGAGGATTTTGTAGAAATACTTTTATATAATTTGCAAAGATCTGGCCATGCTAACTTTGGAAAAGATGTCCTTAAAATTATTCTATTGCGAGGAATTAGAGAAGACTATCTGGATATGCTTAATCTGCTGGGAAAAGCAAACATCTCAAGGGATTCTTTCAATCATATTGTGGATTTGTGTCGAATATAATCTAGAGGATATTCTAGAACCAATATAAGAGACCGAGATGTCCTCACAAGGGAACAAAAGTCAACCAGTTGTGGAGATACATGAGCAGAGATAGACAATCTTCTAGAAAATTTTAAGACTGATATGATGAGTTCCATTTCCTCATAATTGGATGTTTTAAAAGAAAAGAAGATGCAGGCAGGGGAAGACTTGGAACTGGGCATATTTTGTGCTAAATGCATAAAGAAGCACCCGTTAAGGGAATGCCCACTTGGAAAGGTAGAGGTACGTGGTCTATGTGATTTGGATCATAGTACTAAGGAGTGCCCCTCATTTCCAAAAGTTAAGGCAGTCCTTAAAGAATATAGCATGGACAAAGAACAAGCTTACTTCATTTCACAAAAGAAGCCCTGGAAACATCGTGCTCCAGGTATGAATCTAGATCCCACCACATCTTTTAATTCTTGTAATAATATGAACAATCAATTTCCTCCACAATATTCTTGTCCCAATATTTAGTGGAATCCATCTACTCAACCTAAAATCCAATATCCTACTCCATGGATGTCATGGGAACCTCAGCCAAATCAACAAACCCCTTGGCCTATAGGTTGGAGAAATCCTTATCCAGGGGATCAATTTCCTCACCCACGGTATCAGCAACTACAGCTGCAACTCCCTAATAACTTTGCACCAATTAATGCACCACTATGACCTCAGCTTCCTTCTCAACCTAATCCTAACCCCAACAATAAGGTGGTGCAACAATTTGAAACATCAAACATGCCATCTTACTCTATCATCCCTATCCCATGTAATGAATTACATCTGCGATCTGGGAGGGTGGTAGAACCTATTTTCATTGAGGATGTTCCATCCCATGTGACTGAAGAAAGAACAAGTAAACAGGTTGAGAACCCAATCGGTACAACAATCCCCATTATTGAGGATGTTGAAACACTTGCTGAAACACTTGTTGAAACACACATTGAAACTACCCTTGCACAAATTCCAAGAAACCCACCATATCTTGAATGAATGGCCTTATAGAAAGCGCTAGAGAAACCTTGCTTCAATATTCTAGGTGAACTGAAAAATATTTATTATTAAAATCCCATTATTGCAAGCCCTGCATGATGTAACCATCTATGCTAAAACTGTTAGAGATATGTGTGTGAAGAAACCACGACAGAAGCCTAAGGATCCTCTTACAGTTCACATGGTTGGGAAATTGTTTGAATTAATGATGGGAAAGGTTCCCTTGGCTAAATATGACGATCCAGGAAATCCCACTATTGCAGTGCATATTGGGTATACTGAGATTCCCAATGTTTTAGTTGATTTGGTTGTAGCAATAAATGTGATGACTATTGAAACTATAAAGAAATCGGGGCTCACTAACCTTAGACCAACCTCCATAGTATTAGAATTGGATGATAGATCCATGATTATAACTAAGGGAATTTTGGATGACTTGGTAGTCTCTGTTGATTCATGGGAATACCCTACAGACTTTCTTATTCTACAGCATAAATATCAGTTGGGGGGACATCCACTAATTATAGGAAGACCTTGGTTGGCTATGACAGATGCATACATTAGCTGTAGATCAGGATTTATGACAATATCTGATGGAACCAATACCAAAAGCTTGACCCTATATCCTCCAGCTAAACCAAGCTTAGATGCTAAGATTCCATTGTGGGTAGATTTGGAGGAGGAAGAAAGTACTCAGCCCCTTCTGACTCTACGGAGGGCCCTGAATTTTAAAAATGAAACTGAGGATGATACTATCAGCAGTTTCATTAGTGAGCCAATGACAGTTACCAAACATGCATATTAGATCCTAGATAGTACCATGAGTGAATTTGAGCAAGAAGAACTTACTGAGGAAGTCCTAGCTAAAAGTGTTGAAACTGTTCCCATAATTGAGAATTCAAAAAGTGTTCCAATAGAGGTTGATCCTGGAAATATCTTGAATGTTAATCCCAATCTCGCACTTGATGAATTGGAATGTCTGACTACACTACTGAAACAATATAAGGGATACTTTTCCTAGGAATACACAAACATGAGAGGTATCCCCTATGATTTGTGTACTCATCACATTTACATTAAGAATGATTGTCAGCCCATATGTCAACCCCAGCACATAATGAATCCAAATTTGAGAGACATCGTGAAGGAGGAAATTCAAGAACTTTTAAAGGCATGATTTATTTATCCCATTTCAAACAGTGAATGGGTTTCTCCATTAGTGATAGTGCCTAAGAAAAATGGTAAATGGCGCATCTATGTGGACTACCAAGAGCTGGATAAGGCTACAAAAAAATACCATTTCCCTTTTCCATTTATTGATCAGGTCCCGGATACCCTGTCTGGTAAAAGTTTATTTTCCTTTCTATATGGATTTAGTGGGTATAAACAAATTCAGATTGCCCCTGAATACCAAGACAATGCTACTTTCACATGTCCTTGGGACACTTTTGCATATAGGCTGCTCCCTTTTGTATTATGCAATGCACCGGCTACATTTCAAAGAGTTGTGATTGGAATTTTCTATGAGATGGTTAATGATTGTATGGAAATTTTTATGGACGATTTCACTCCTTATGGTAGTAGTTTTTATGAGGCTTTGAAAAAATTGGAAAAGGTATTAAAACACTATGATCAAACTCACTTGTCCCTAAGTACTAAAAAATTTCATATGATGATGAGTGAAGGTATAGTCCTTAGACACTCTACCAAAATAATGGTAATTCTGAACATCCCTATTCCTGGAAAGCAGAAGGAGGTACGTAGTTTTATTGGACATGCTGGTTATTATAGACGTTACATTGAAAACATTTCTAAGTTAGCATCTCCTCTATTTACCTTACTAATGAAAGATGCACAATTCAATTGGATAGATGCATGCTAGACATCGTTTGCAGAATTAAAGAAAAGACTATCTACACCACCTATTATACGTGGCCCTTACCTTTCCACCTTTCTTCTGACGCTTCAGATACTGCTATTGGGGTTGTGCTAGGACAACAGGAAGGTCATAATCCATATGCTATTTACTATGTTAGTAAGAATTTGGCTCCTACTGAACTCAATTACACAATAACTAAGAAAGAATTCATTGTTGTCATTTACGCCATCAATAAGTTCAGGCACTATATCACCAGGTATTCTACTTTTGTGCATACCGATCACTCGGCTATTATATATTTGATGAATAAACCTGTTACTAATGCTCAAGTAACTAGGTGGTTACTGTTATTACAAGAATTTGATATCACTATTGTTGATAGACCAGGAAAAGAAAATGTTGTTGCTTCTTTTCTTTCTCGACTAACCAATAATGATGATAATTCACTAGTTGAGGATTCTTTTCCTTATGAACATCTATTTGCAGTCTCAGTTCACTCACCATGGTATGTAGACATTGATAATTATCTTTCTGTAGGGAAGATTCCAGCCCATCTATCAAAAAGGGAAAGAATAAGCATTGTACAACAAAGTTCTAGGTACTGTTGGATAGAAGGATATCTCTTTTACACAAGGCTAGACATAGAGATTAGATGATGTGTGAGCGAAGATGAGGTCCATAGTATCCTGAAATAATTCCATGATGAACTTTGTGGGGGACATTTTGCCGATAAAAGCACTGGACATAAGGTGTTAAGAATGGGTTATTTCTATCCAACTCTATTTCAAGATGCAAAGAAGTATGTGCAATCCCGTGATAGCTTCCAAAGGATGTGTTAGCCTAATATATTGGATTAGATGCCACTTCAACCACAATTGGTGGTTGAACCCTTCGATAGATGGGCCTTAGACTTTGTAGGACCTATCAACCCTCCTTCAAAAAAAAGGTTTACATTCTGGTTTGCATAGATTATATGACTAAATGGGTGGAGGCCACAACCCTGGTGAGAGCCACTAATCAAGCTATTATAGATTTCTTGTATGAATAAATATTTACTCGCTTCAGGGTGCCTAAGGAAATAGTAAAAGATGGGGGATCACATTTTTTTTATCTCATAAAATTGAAGCTCTTCTGCATAAATATCATATCCAGCATCAAATAACTTCACCTTATCATCCACAGGCCAATGGCCACGTGAAAAGTACGAATAAAGTTATTGAAGCTATCCTTACAAAGACTGTGAAGTGTCATTGTAGAGATTGGGATGAAAGACTTCCTGAAGCATTATGGGTATATCAAAATACATTTCATAACACTAGAGGGATCTCTCCCTATGAATTTGTATACAGGAAATTTTTTTGTCTTCCCTATTGAATTCGAGATTAAAACCTTGAGAACCACTTTAGAAGCAAACTTGGATCTGACAGAATCCCAAAAGGATCGACCGAATCAATTAAGTGAGCTTGAAGAGAAGCGTGCAACTTATGTACATCATACTTTAGTAATTCAACAATAGCGCTCTAAGTGGCATGATAGGTTTATTAAGAAGAAGATGTTCCATGAAGGAGATTGGGCCTTATTATACGATTCACGGTTCAAGAAGCACTTTAAATGTAAACTACGCACCAGATGGTTGGGACCATACAAAGTGGATACAATATTTGACAATGGAACTATTCAATTGACCACAATCGACGAATATCAAACTCCACTATTTTCCAATGGTCATCAGTTGCGGCTCTATCATAAGCCACTCTCAAAAGATGCATTTGCCTCTCATGTTGCGTCTAACCCAAACTGTCAATTGGTACAAGAACATGAGCATCCTCCAATTTCCTCAACTCTTTAATCTTTTGTGCATTTTCCACGAAGAAGTTGTACATAAATAAACCTGTTTGATTTTATTTTATTTTTTCTTTGGTTTCACTTGTTTGATAGGTTTAATAGATTGTTTGATAGTTTTTTTCAATTGTTTAGCTTTGATTGGTTTTTTTAGAGGAATTGTGTGCAGGAGTAGATGTGAAGGACCCAGATGAAAATGAGCAGTCGTAATGGGCCAATTGATTGCGAAATTATGGGTGGTCCTCTGTAGATGTTGAATAAACCTTCACAAGGATTGGCAAAGGGAATTATGGATTTCTGCCAAGATCATTCAACTTCATTCGAGCACTGCTGAATTTTGTCATCGGTCGAAACTCTGTCAATATTTCAACTGAATCTCCGCCAATCTTTCTACTTTTTGTCGAAACTCCACTACACTTTTGGCTGAAACTCCACCAATCGTTCTTCTTTTTGTCAAAACTCCGCTACACTCTCGACTGAAACTCCGCCAATATTTCCGCTTTTTGCCGAAACTCCGCTACACTTTCCGCTGAAACTCTGCCAATATTTTTGCTTTTTGCTGAAACTTGTCGGCTTTCCTTGAAACCGGTTAAAATATGTCTTGCAAATTTATCCGAGTAAGATTTCGATGGAATTAGCAGTAATCTTACCTTGCCAGTTTTATAATCAGTATTATTCATGCTATAGTTTTCCAAAAATGAATCCAAAACTATGCCAAAGTTTCCACTCACTAATACAATTAACTCTGACATGGACACATTCAATTCTCTTATTAGATGGAGGCTTACCAACTTTATGAATCCACGAGAGGAGGGATGCCTTCAACAATCGAATTGACAACAAAAGTGGGCCACCTTGGAGTGTTGACGATTTGTCACAATAAGCACAAAGGTATGGATTTTAATCATGGGTATGACTAGGAATAAATTGACAAAGTAATCATGATTATACTATGTTTGCATATCCTTGTCAGCAACTTTTAGCCAGTATTTCCAGTCGGAGGGACACATCACCACCCACTCCCATACATATTGACCATTGTTGTCTTGTCCAATCCATGCAATAAATTTTAACATGATCCTATTCCATAATTACACCACCTTTCCAAAAATAGCCAACAAATTCCCCACTATTCATCATTGTCTCTGCATGCTGCAACTCCGGCATCTGAATTGGGAAATTATTGCTTGGATCGTTTGAGATTGCTGAAGAAAGATATTATGGGGAGTTTTGCAGTCTAACATGAACCTGAAACAATGGATGCTTTGTGCCGGAATGGAGAGGTTTTCAGAATATTTGAAGAAGCAGGATGGACGACATATTTCGAAAGATTGGATGGGTTCATTGAAAGAATGGCAGTACAGTTTTCCTAGAATTTGATAGAAGACCATTCATAAGTTGGAGGATTGAGGGTTGAAGTCTCTGAACATATTTTAACAAAGATGATAGGATTTCCTAGGAAAGGGAGGAGATAGTTTGGTCAGAAGGTGCCCAACCCAAATGCAAAAGAAGACTTCCTCGCAACAAGAGAAATTTTTCAATCAAGGGGATGAGGAATAACATTAGAGTCTTTGCCTCACCCATGGGACTAGGTTGCAGTATTCTTGAAGAAATATATTAGTTGTGAAGGTAGGTACCGAGTCGTCTACTCCTGTGATTTTGTTTTTCTCTCTCACCTGCATCATGGCACATTAATTAATATGCCCTATTATCTTCTGAGGACCCTACAAAACATGGCACACTATGCAAGGGGGTCTCAATATCCTCAATCCTCCACAACTAACCATGGCCTCATTAAGTTATTAATAATAAGAGCCCTTGAACAAAGACACCAATCTTGGGGGAAATTCCTTGATGGGGCTATAGTAGACCATGTGGGCATGGAAGAAAATGATAATGAAATTGAAGAGGAAGACGAGCGGATACTGTCAGATAGAGTTGGGGGGAGAGATAGGGAATATGGAGAAGCAAAGAAGGATCAAGAATGGGATTTGGAGGAAGCTGTGACTGTGGAATACTCTCAAAACGTAAACCCTCGGGAGCCTATCGGAATCCAATTCCAACAGAAAAAATCCAATGTATAATAAATGAGGGAGGGGACTAAAATCCAGATGAGAATAATTCAGGACATTGAATCTTCTACTAAACAAGGAGGAGATATAATTCAAGAGGTTGAATCTTCTGATGAACTAGGAGGAGCTAGTGAGTTGAGGGATAAATCATCACGAAAGTATGATTATCCTTTTTTTGTCTCAGAGGATGTTGAAATCCTCACAGAGGGTTCCTGTCCCCCTATTCCACGTAGAAATAAGAGGAGATCGTGTACCCAAAACCAGTCACCCAGTCCATTCAAAAGAATAAGGACCAGAGCTTTTGTTGTAGCGGCAGAAGCACAAATGACCGAGGCAGATTTTGAGATGCCAATTCTAAAACCTCAATCACCCCCTGAAACACAAGAACCAGGGGGTAGCCCGACTTTAATTTCGAGGCATGTAGACCCACAAGAAGCTGCTGCAAGAGAGGGTCAAATTCAAATAGAAACATTTCTCTTAGAGAGTGACCTGCTGAAACAAGAGGTACAGGTGCTCAGGGAGGAATTGCAAGGGAGGGAAGCCCCTTCAACCATGGAAAATCAATAATTACTGGGTAAGTGTAGGTTGTGGAGCCAGATCTTCCAGTCTCATAGATGATATTGTCTCAGTTGTGCACCTCAAAGGACTGTACACTCATTCCCTAACCTTGGGGTTTGGGGGCGGAGCCCCTGCGAAAATTTTTGGGGTTTTTTCACCAATAGTTTTTGAGCCCATGGTTTTGGGTATCCTGTGGTATTTTCCCATTGTATTTACATTATAAAATAAAGACATTGTAACATGGCTAGGGTTGATGTATTAGGTATTATGCATTGTAAAGATCTCTGAGATCAAGAAGAGAGACTGTGAGACAGTGAAGAGGAAGTGTAGCGGTTGTGCTACAGGTTGTATCCCTTCACTTTGTTGGATGGTATAATAATAAGGACTGGCAACTTTAGTGTGGACGTAGCCCATTTTGGGTGAACCACGATATATCTATGTCTCTCTTGTAATGTGTATGTGTGATTATATTTGCATTTATGTTTATTGTTATTGCTCTGCGATCCTGTTTTTCTAACAATTGGTATCAGAGCAAAAGGTCTATTTGGCAGATAAACTCGCAAGAAGCTAAGGTTTCTGGTTCGAGTGGGAGCAATGACAGAAGAAGGAAAGTTTAAGGTCAATAAGTTGAATGGCCAAAACTTCTAGTTATGGAAGATGAAAATGGAGGACTATCTGTACTAGAAGGATCTATTCCTACCATTGGGAGGAATAGCAAAGCAACCAGCGACCATGAAGGACGAAGAATGGGAGGTTCTTGACAGAAAGGCTCTGGAAACAATACAGATAAGCCTGGCTTCGTCGGTGGCTTTCAATATCTCAAAAGAAATGACAATGGAGGGTTTGATGAGCGCACTGGGTAAGCTATATGAAAAACCCTCGGCCTCCAACAAGGTATTTCTAATGAAGCGTTTATTTAATATGAAGGTGTCTTAAGGTGGATCTATTACTGATCATTTAAATGAATTTAATACAGCTGCAAATCAACTAAGTTCTGTAATTGTGAATTTTGATGATGAGGTTAGGGATCTTCTAATCTTGTGTTCATTTCCAGAAAGCTGGAATAGCTTGGTCATGGTTGTAAGTAACTCTGTCTCTAGTTCAAACACCTTGAAATTTGATGATGTTATTGGTGTTATTCTTAGCGAGTAAATGTGAAGAAAAAGCATAGGTGAGACATCAGGTAATGCATTGACCATGGAGAGCAGGGGAAGACAAAAGGAGAGAGGAAAGAGCCAAGGTAATCGTGGCAAGTCTAAAATGGGAATATCCAAGTCCAGATTGGGAAAGATAGAGTGCTGGAACTATGGAAAGAAATGACATCTGAAGAAAGACTGCAGATCTCTAAAGAAGAAAGGAGATGCACAGCATGAAACTACCCATGAAGCAAATGTAGCAGATTATGTGTTACAATATGCTTTGATTCTTGCATTAGATAATACTAGTGATTATTGGGTAGTAGATTCAGGGGCTTCATGTCATGCTACACCCCATAGGAAATACTTTCATGATTACGTTCTAGGCGATTTTGGACATGTTTTATTGGGTGATGATGAGCCATGTAAAAGTGTTGGAATGGGTAAGGTATGGATAAAAGTTAAGAATGGAATTGATTGGATGTTGAAAGATGTAAGGCATATTCCTGCTATGAAAAGAAATCTGATCTCAACAGGGCAGTTGGGAGATGGTGGGTGTCTATCTACATTTGGAGAAAAGTGGTGGAAGATCACTAAAGGATCAATGGTGATAGTAAAAGGAGACAGGGTAGGTACATTGTATTTATGTCCTCATAATACTG
This sequence comes from Larix kaempferi, assembly GCA_027924585.1. NCBI lineage: Eukaryota > Viridiplantae > Streptophyta > Pinopsida > Pinales > Pinaceae > Larix > Larix kaempferi. Next base: position 25,242,541 of record BSBM01000186.1, on the reverse strand, counting down.
ACCATTCTATCTCTTTAGCTTCCACAAGAACAGATACAGCGTTGTGGCATCATAGTCTTGGCCACATGAGTGAGAAGGGGATGTAGATTCTCCACTCAAGAAAGTTGCTGCCAGATTTGAAGCAGGTAAGTTTGGAATTCTGTGAGAACTGTGTTTATGGAAAACATAAGAGAGTCAGATTTCTCAGAGTTGGGAAATAGAAGAAGAATGAAAAGTTAGAGCTTGTGCATATAAATGTATGGGGACCGGTTCAAGTACAATCTCTTGGTGGCTCTCATTATTATGTTACATTTATTGATGATGCAACTAGGAAAACTTGGGTTTATTGCATTAGATAGAAATCTGATGTGTTTGCTACTTTTAAGAAGTGGAAAGCTTTGGTTGAGAATGAGACAAGAAAAAGGTTGAAGTGTCTCAGATCTTATAATGGAGGTGAGTACTGTGTCAAGGAGTTTGATAGTTATTGTTCATACCATGGGATTCGTAGAGAGAAGATAGTCCCAGGAACACCACAAAAAAATGGTGTCTCTGAAAGAATGAACAAAACGATCATGGAGTGTGCAAGGTGTATGAGATTGCATGCAGGGTTTCCCTTACAGTTTTTGGTGGATGCTGTAAATACTACTGTTTATTTAATAAACAGAGGACCTTCAAGTGCTTTGGATGGTGGTATTCCAGAGGAGGCATGGACAGGTAAAAAGGTAAACTACTCATTTCTGAGAACGTTTGGTTGTGAAGCATTTGTCCATATTGATAAAGATAATAGAACAAATCTTGAAGCTAAATCCAAGAAATGAACCTTTATTGGATATGGGGTTGATGATTTTGGTTATCGCTTATGGGATTATGAAAATAACAAAATCATTAGGAGTAGAGATGTGATATTCAATGAAAAGGTCATGTATAAAGATCAGTTGTAGGGAAAGAAATAGGAAAAGGAAAACATAGAGTACACAGTACTTGATGAAATTAAAGAAAATGAAGTTCCAAAGGTGCCAGAAAATCAAGAACAGTAGCAAGTACCCGAAACTCCTGCAACTGCAAGAAGATCTACCAGGTTAAGTAGACTCCCTAAACAATACTCTCCTTCAATGTATTATTTATTGATGACTAATGCTGGTGAACCAGAGTGTTATGAAGAATCAATGTAGGTGGAAACTAGAAAGAAGTGGGAGCAAGGCATGAATGAAGAGATGGACTCATCGGTAGGAAACCAGACTTGGGATTTGGTTCAGTTTCCTACTGGTAAAATAGCATTGCAGAACAAATGGATTTACAGGTTGAAGGAAGAAGAAGCAGGTAAGAAGCGGTACAAGGAAAAACTTGTTGTAAAGGGGTTTGCACAGAAAAAAGGTATAGATTTTGATGAAATATTTTCTCTTGTTGTTAAGATGACTTCAATTAGGATTATCTTAAGTCTAGTGGCGTTAGAAGATTTTCATCTTGAACAGTTAGATGTAAAAACAACCTTTCTCCATAGGGATTTGGAGGAAGAGATATATATGCAACAACAACAAGGGTATGAGGTCAAAGGTAAGGAGAACTTGGTATGCAGGTTGAAAAAGAGCTTGCATGGCTTGAAGCAAGATCCAAGGAAGTGGTATTTAAAATTTGACAAGTTTATGACAGAACAAAGTTATAGTATATGCCATTCTGACCACTGTGTTTATTTCAAAAGGCTAGATAATGGAAGTTATATTATCTTGTTATTGTATGTGGATGACATGCTTATTGCAGGGTCTAACATGCAAGATATAAATATGCTCAAAAGGAAGTTAGCTAATTCATTTTCAATGAAGGATTTGGGTGCTGCAAAGCAAATCCTTGGTATGAGAATAACGAGAGACAGAAAAAATCGCAAATTGACATTGTCTCAGAGTGAGTACATACAAAAGGTGTTGGAGAGGTTCAGAATGCAAAATGAAAAACTAGTTAGTACACCTTTGGCCAGCCATTTCAGTCTAAGTAAGGAAATGTGTCCCAAGACACAGGAAGAGACAAATTACATGTCCAAGATTCCCTATCAATCAGTAGTTGGCAGCTTGATGTATGCCATGGCATGCACAAGACCAGATATTGCACAAGCAGTGGGAGTTGTGAGTAGATATATGAACAATCCAGGTAAAGAACATTGGAAGGTAGTATAGTGGATTCTCAGGTATTTGAGAGGTACTATCACTCATGCATTATGTTTTGGAGGTTCAGACACTGTTCTATAGGGATATGTTGATGCAGATATGGCAGGTGATAAGGATAGCAGGAGGAGCACCATAGGGTATGTGTTTACTGTAGGTGGAACAATAGTAAGTTGGATTTTGATATTGCAAAAGGTTGTTGCACTTTCAACAACGGAAGTAGAGTATGTTGCTATTACCGAGGCTAGTAAAGAGATGATTTTGTTGCATAGGTTTATGGAAGAAGTGGGTAAGAATCAGAAGGATAGTAGGTTGTATAGTGAAAGCCAGAGTGCCATTCATCTTGCAAAGAAATCAACATTCCATTCCGGGACTAAACATATATAGCTCAAGTATCATTTCATACGCTCTGTTCTTGAAGATGAACTGTTGAAGCTGGAAAAGATACATACTAGCCAGAATCCTACAGACATGTTCACAAAGGTAGTGACCAGAGAGAAACTGAGTTCCTACTCGGTTTTGGTTGGCCTTATAACATGAAGGTGAAGATGAGAAAGTTGCCAAGTCCAAGGTCCAGCAAGTACAATAGCGGTGGAGCTGTTGTGATCAGTCTCCAAGTGGGAGATTGTTGGTTGTGGAGCTAGATATTCCAGTCTCATAGATGATATTGTCTTATCTGTGCACCTCAGAGGACTATACAGTCATTCCCCAACCTTGGGGTTCGGGGGCGGAGCCCCCGCAAAAAAGTTTTGGGGCTATTTTCGCCAATAGTTTTTGGGCCCATGGTTTTGGGTAACCCGTGGTATTTTCCCATTGTATTTCCCTTATAAAAGAAAGACATTGTAACATAGATAGGGTTGATGTATTAGGTATTATGCATTGTAAAGATTTATGAGATCAAGAAGAGAGACTATGAGATAGTGAAGAGGAAGTGTAGCAGTTGTGCTGTAGGTTGCATCCCTTCACTTTGTTGGATGGTATAATAATAAGGACTGGCAACTTCAGTGTGTACGTAGCCCATCTTGGGTGAACCACAATATATCTGTGTCTCTCTTGTAATGTGTATGTGTGATTATATTTGCATTTCTGTTTATTGTTATTGCTCTGCTATCCTATTTTTCTAACAATAAGGAATCTGAGGATATTATTGCATAGGAAATAATGACCCCTGACCAGGTGATGCAAGAATCAAAGGAAACATTGCCTCGGAAATTGGAGGTTGTTGAAACACTCCAAGAAGAAGCCACTGTAACACAAGAATCAGTGGCACAAGAAGAAATTGTCTAGGTCTCAGAACTAGCGATAAAAAAAGACGGTGCTGGAACACAAGAACCAACGACCCAAAAAGAGGATGTTGAAACATAAGAATCAACAATCCAAAAAGAAGCCACTGTAACACAAGAACCAGTTGCACACGAAGAAATTGTTGAGGTCCCTGAATTGGTGGGTCAAGAAGAAGTTGTTGAAACACAAGAAACAGTGGCACAAGAAGAAATTGTTGAGGTCCCTGAACTGGTGGCCCAAGAAGAAGCTGCAGAAACACAAGAACCAGTGGAACAAGAAGAAACTGTTGAGATCCCTGAACTGGTGGGTCAAGAAGAAGCTGCTGAAACTCAGGATCTAGAAACTTAGGACCAACCTCTACCCAGGAAAATTGATGGAAAAGAAAAGGCTTAGGAACCTCTGGATATTATTGAGTTGGACACATAAGATGAAAATGACACAAAATATGGAAGGGATCATTCGATGGCAAAGGAACTTTCTCTATTGAAGCTTGAAATAAGTAAATGGAGATATCGCATTGCCCTGTGTGAGGAAGGAATGGTTCCCCTACATGAACATACAAAATCCATTAAAGAACTTAGAGAGAGGTGGGCTAAAGACTTAATCTTCTAGAAATTTCACTGGGAAGATCAGCAGGAAGAGTTGAAGGAACTAATAAAGTTTAAGGCCATGAAGCAGGAGAAGGAGCAAATGCATAATTTATTTAAGGAACTATTAAGCTGTAGGGCCCCATCACCATCCTATTCAATATTCCTATATGAAAAAATGACTATGTTCAAGCTTAAAGCTCTGAAGGAAGGGAAGCCCTATCAGTTTGTTACAACTTCTCAGTTTTTGGGTTCCTTTACTCAAAGTGATTTCCCTGGGAAACATTTACTATGTGAGTAATATCTACATGAATTAGCATGCTTCATGGATCTTTGGTCTAACCTTGTTCCTAATATAGGAGATATCCATATGAGGGAATTCACTTCCTTCGTCACCAATTAGATGAACTGGTGGAATGCCTCTCAGACTATTCAAAGAAATGAGGATACTTATACTCTTTGGATCCAAGGTGAACCTCAATCCCCTGCGACCCTTGTTGCAAGATATAGAAGACACCTCTCCTCTCCTCAAAAGGCTAATTATATAGCAACATTTCAGCAAGATATTATATCTACATGTGTCATAATTATCTCATAGCAATATCCCTATGCATTGGAAGGAAGTAAGCACAAGTGGGAAGCCTCTTCTGCGTCCTTAAGAACAAGAGAACCATATTGCTTTGAAAATTTTAAATATGATTTGTCTTGAGTCCCATAATATGTAAAGTGTATTCAAACATGTGGACCGAGCTAGTTAGGACTAAGATTTAGATTCCACTCATATGGTTTCCTGAGAAGAAATACAAGAGTATATATAAGATAACCAAGAAAGCAGAAAAGAAGTGTTTGGAGGATTTAGTTGCTTGCAATGGGTATATAAACTTGGGAGACAAAACCTGAATCTTCCTTCAACTTCACCAACTTACATAGGAAATTTTTTTATTCAAATTCATATTCGGAATAACTAGAGATTGTTACATGAGGACATGCAATTGGACAGTTGAGGGGAGATGTTGGGTGCATAAATGACCCTTTTTGTTCACTTCCATTGAGATCCCTTTTCCCTATTTTTCCTTATTATTGTAACCAAGTCATTATCTTTCCTTAGAAAAAGCATGATCTTGAATAGGTATATTTTATTATTACTTTGTTATATTAATGCCTAAAGTTTGCCTATGTTTATGGATTTTCTTCCTAATTGTGCTGAGTTGTGATGAATCAATGAAAGTAATTTGATACCACAGGGGATTCAGGTGTATCAGCTTGCTGATACACGTGGATAAAGAAGTACATGGCTACACGTCATGCTTTTCAGGGCTCCGGTTCATGTTGTTGCAAAAAAAATTCAAGCATCTATCCACACGGCCAGCTGAAACTCGCCTGGTATCTGATCAGTTTGGAAGAGCATTGACACTTATGAAACAAACTTTATCTCAAATGTAATTATGAATGTAACTGTTTCTATTTTTGAAGTATTGATTCGACAACCTAAAGATCTTCGATCATCATGGATTTCCGAATTAAGAGGACCTGAATTGTATTGTCTAGTATTTATAGGAAGACGAGAGGGTTCAAGAGGTTAGGCTTATTTTGAACAGAATTTGTAACAGGAGTGGAAGAAATCTGTAATTGAATTTCATTCTATCAATGAAAGAGGAAGTATTTTCCTGAACCATTGTGTACTGAGTTCTGGTAGTCTTTAGCGGCATCTCTGTTAGAAGGAAAGGGCCCACCTTCTCATGGAGTTACCGAGTTAAGTAGTTGCTTATTTCCTTTACTTTGTTTGGTGTGGAATTGTGATTAGATTTCCTCTTGGTTTGCTGAAACAATTTGAATATTAAGCATAGGATTCTTTGATTATAATTTCTCTTGGTTTGTTGAACAGTGTGAGCATTAAGTGTAGGATTTTCCATTCATAGATTTTTCCTGATTTGTTGAAACAGTCGACTAAGTAATGCGTAGTTTCTCTTTGCAAGTGTATTATTGATTAATGTTGTTACACCTATGATCTGATGCTGCATATTACTGATGTTTAATTCCTTGCATGAATTGTTGAAACTAGTAGATGCCATTATATAGAGTCACATAGTAGGAGGACTGGTTTCTTTTATGGTTGAGTATTACAATTGTGGATTGAATCTCTTTTATGATTATGATTTAGGATTTAACTTCTTGAAAAATCAATTTAGATAATGCATTCCTGAAGCAGTTATTTCCAGAATTGATATCGTAGAAGGATTGTGAACCCTCTTAATATTTGACAGTCGAATTAGTAATTGAAGTTGGATTGAACAGTAAGCAGAGCATAGACTTAGAAATTAGGTAGATTGGGTGACTTATATTTGATTGATCAGTTATTGAAATGTTTATGCATATATTTTGCTTGATTACCTTTGAAATAACCAGACTTCCCTAGATTGACAATTATATTGAGCACTTTGTTTATTAAATTAAATTAATAGAAAATGATAGTGACCAACATTCCTTACCTAAATGAAGAAAAACCAAAAATTTGGAGATTTCTAGGATGCTTACCTAGCTTTTATAAAGACAAACTAGAATTTCATGAACCAAAAACGTTGTATCAAGCAATGAGGAAGGCCAAATTAACATATGATCAATCAAAGAGTAAGAATATAAATCCTTATAACTTCAAGAAAATAGATGGAAGTAATTTTAAGACAATATAGTTCAAACCTTTCAATAAACATAAGGATTTCCAGAGAAATACTTTTAAAAATAGACAACAAACAGTAAGGATTGAGTATAAACAAGCCATGAGAACTGTTGAGTATAAAGATAATCTCTTTAATAAAAGGAAAGAAGAAATAAAAAGAGAACCTTTGCAGTGCTGGGGTTGTGGGGAGAGTCATTTCTATAGGGTTTTTCCTCATAAGAAGGATAATAGGAATATTCACACTATCTAGGAAGCAACCACAGTTGGAGAGGTTGCTTGGAACATATTTCAAATTAGCGTCACCTTGGACAATCATCAAGAGGATTATCAGCCTTCCATGATCGAGGTAGATGGTAAGATCTTTGAAAAACCTATTTCTATATTAACTGATTCTGGATCTCCTTTAATTTATATTTCTCCTAAGCTAGTAGATTTATGTAAAATAAAAAAATATGATTTCGAAAGGTCATGGTTAGTATAATTAGCCACGGGAACAAAAATAAAAGTAACCATCTTTATTTATAGTTGTGAATTTCATATGCAAAATTTGATTACAAAAGTAGATTTGAATATTTTTCCATTAGGATCTTATGATGTATTAATTGGCATGGATTGGCTAGAAAAACATAGAGTTGTGCTAGATTCCTTTGAGAAAACTTTTAATTGTATTGATGAAAATGGTGAAAGTAAAATTTTTATAGGGGTTCCAAAAAAGGTTCTTACTAGGAAAATACCTGCTTTGCAAATAAAAAAATGTGATAGGAAAGGTTGTAGGTTGTTTGTTGTACCCATCACTGAAACTAATGATGATAAACCAAAACCTAGTTTAGAGGATTTTCCTCTTTTAAATGAATTTAAAGATGTGTTTCCAGAAGAGATACCCAGACTACCTCTGAGAAGGGATATTGACTTTATCATTGAGTTGGTATGAGGAGCGGTACCTTCCTCAAAAGATCCTTATCGAATGAACGCACCTGACTTGGTAGAATTAAAATTACAATTGCAAGAATTACTAGATAAAGAATATATAAGACCAAGTAGGTCTCCATGTGGAGAACCAATTTTGTTTGTTAAAATGAAGGATGGTGTACTACGTTTTTGCACTGATTACATACAATTAAATAAAATGACAATTAAAAATAGATACCCTCTCCCCCGCGTCGATGATATGTTTGATCAAGTACGAGGAGCAGCAGTATTCTCTAAAATTGACTTGAGGTTTGGGTACCATCAAGTAAGAATTAAGGACGAAGATGTTCATAAAACAACATTTAGAACAAGGTGTGGACATTACGAGTTATTGGCTGTACGATTTGGATTAACCAATTGTCTGGCCACATTCATGTGTTTGATGAACAACGTTCTCCATAAATACTCATAAAAGTTTGTAATATTGTTTATTAATGACATCTTAATATATTCTAAAAATGAAGAAGAGCATAGAGAACACTTAGAGTTAGTCTTACAAATCCTGAGAGAACATAAAATTTATGTGAAGTTTAGTAAATGTGATTTCTTCCAAGATAAAAATCAATACCTAGGTCATGTAATATCTAAGGAAGGCATTTATGTAGACGCAGATAAAATCAAGGAAATCATTGATTGGACAGTTCCTAAGAATGTAACCGGGATTTGATACTTTATGGGGATCATGGGTTACTACCGTAGGTTCATTGAGGGGTTCTCCAGGATTTATTACCCAATAAATTCACTTCAAAATAAAGGAACTAAATTCATATGGTCTAATAAATGTCAAGAAATCTTTGAGAAGCTTAAGCACTTGCTGACCACCGCACCTATTCTAAGAATAGTGGATCCGTATAAGGACTTTGTTGTATGTATGGATTCCTGCTTATAAGGGTTAGGTGGCGTGCTATTACAAGAGGATTATGTAATAATCTATGAGTCAAGAAAACTTAAACAACATGAATGTAACTATGTGACACATGACTTAGAACTAGCTACTATAATACATGCATTAAGGATGCAGAGACATTACTTAATAGGAATAAAAGTCACTTTAATGTCTGATAATATAAGCTTAAAATACGTATTTGATCAACAAATTTTAAATGATAGTCAAGCATGGTGTTTAGCCTTCTTAAGTGAGTATGATTTTGAAATTAAACACATTAAAGAAAAAGAGGACAAAGTAGCGGATGCCCTGAGTAGGAATGTCATTCCACATTGTTTGGCTCCTTTTAGCAATTATACGACTAATCTGGAAGATGTAGATAAAAGATGCAAATAAAAATGATGAAGAATACTTAAAACTTAAAGAAAATTTGGAAAATGATGTAAATGGAAACGAATCCTCAGCTTACTCCATAAGCTCAGAAGACTTATTAGTCTATAAAAATTGGTTATACATACCCAATTCAGAAGAAGTTAAACAACTAATCATGAATGAGCTACATAAGAAACTGTATTGTAGACACCCGAGATACCAAAAGATTATAACAAAGCTAAGAAGAAGTTATTATTGGCCTAACATGAAGAATGATGCTGAAAATTACCTAGCTAGATGCATTGAATGTCAACAAGTAAAAATAGAACATCAACATCCTAATGGGTTACTTCAACCCTTACCTATTCCATAATGGAAGTGGTAAATAATAAGTATGGACTTTATAACATGATTACCTAAAACGAATAAACAACATGACTAAATAATTGTACTTGTTAATACATAAAGTAAAGTTGCACACTTCATACCTGTGAAATCTACATTTAAAGTAATTAACATAGGTAATATTTTTATGAAAGAAATATTCCGTTTGCATGGTATTTCGAAAGTTTTGATTTCTAATAGAGATGCAAAATTTACAATTAACTTTTGGAAGTCCTTGTTTAAAGGTCTAGATACACAGTTGAATTCCAGTATTGCTTATCATCCTCAAATGGATTGGAAAACTGAAAGAACTAATCAAGTATTAGAAGATATGCTACGAATGTATGTAATGGATCAACTAGATAAATGGGAAGAGTATTTACATTTAGTAGAATTTGCTTATAATAATGGGTATCAAGATTCATTAAAAATAAGTCCGTTTGAAGTCTTCTATGGTTGAAAATGCCAAACTCATATGCCTTGGGATAACCATGTTGATAAGACTGTTCTAGGACCTAACATGTTAAAGGAGATGGAGCAAATGGTGAAATAGGTGCAACAAAACTTAAAAGTTTCCCAGGATCGACAGAAGAGTTATACAGATTTAAAAGGAACTGTAAGAGAGTTCAAAGTCGGTGACCATGTATATTGAAAGGTAAATTTAAAGAAGAGTATCTTGTGCTTGGGAAGGTGTTCCAAGCTGGCATCTAAGTATTATGGACCTTTAGAAGTGTTAGCTAAAATAGGGTCGGTATCCTATCAGCTTGCACTTCCCCCTAATATAAAACTGCACTATGTATTTCATGTTTCATTGTTAAAAAGATATGTGCATGATGCTACTCATGTAATTGACTGAAATGTGATTCATGTAGAACCCGAGGGCGAGTTCCATACCAAAGTTTTTGGCATCCTATACTGGAAGGAACATATGCTACAAAATCGAGCCATCGTTCAAATAAAAGTGCAATGGAAGCACTTCATCCCTGAAGAGGCAACTTGGGAAATGGAGGATAAAATGTGAGAGGCATATCCCTCCATGTTCTAGAATGAGCAAGACGGCTCAGAATAAAGAACACGGAGGAAAATGTTAAGAATAAGGGGGGGAGAAATGTGATACCCCAAAATATTATTATTTATTTTTGAATTATGAATTGTGACAATTATTTTTATGTAAGATTTATTTAAAACTCAAAAACAGAAAGTGACACTTTGCACAAAAAACTATTTTTAATTATTAAATAAAAGAAAAAGGAACTTGGAGAGTCAACTAAATGAGGGGACACCACCATGGCACAAAGAACATGTGTAAGCAAGCAAGAGAGAGATCTTTACCAATCAAATCTAATCTAAAACACAACAACCAGACAAGATCCTATATCATAGGGATTTATGGATTGATTAGAGATTGGAATGGGATGGCAGAAGACCTTGGAAAAACCATACTATAATAGTGCACTGAGATAGCAAGCGACGCCATGTTATGCATAGAGGAACTATCTTGAGTGTTCTCTCTTTTCATAAGTCATCATTTCTTGTTACGAACTCTGAGAGGTCACATGGAAGTGATTGCTTGACGTTCTATTGCATGGTGGTGACCCAGCTTGGGGATGGAGATGAGTAAATAGTCAAGTTGCTCTATCCTATGGTTGGGAGGAGATGATTCTCCAAGCTTGTTTTTACCGTTTATTCAAGTAAGTATATTTGGTAATGTTAATAAACATACGACAATGTTGTGAAGTTTATATATATATTTTTATTTTATACTATGGTATTTCTAATTTCGTTATGGATTATGAGAGTAATGTTTAAATATTGTATTTTTGATAAACGACAATATAGATTAATCATCAATTGGCATAATTGAGTATGTGTTTGTAAGTTAAATAATATATTTGTGAGCCCAAATCTAGTTAGTTTGAACAAATAAATGTCGATATTTTGTGTGGTAGTTTTTGGGTTATGGAGAATATATATATACGATAGGGAAATTCTTACTTTTTGAACATTGTTTATATTATAGCTTGTGTTGAAGGGTTGGATCCTTTGTTCAGCAAGAATATTGATTTCTGTTTATTTTTTTTAATATTTATATTCTACCAAAATATATGTCTTGTGAAAACATCAATGTCTATTTCCTTTTCCTGTAACATCCCAAATGAATACATGTTTCATATCCTCTATTTTGAAAAAACATCAACATCCTCTGTTTGTGTTATTCAGAAAATTGCATCATCGAATTTCCTTTTCCTTTTAGCTATTTTGTTGTTTTGTAAAATATTGAAAATATGGAATGGGGTTTTGTTTAGGCCATCAAAAATCTTAAGATACCTGCTGGGACAATGAGTTCAATAATATCGAAGCTTCCTTCAACTCCAATCTGTAATAATATTGTGTCCATACAGAGTAATTGTAAGGTTCACTTATGAGTTTTCTTTATAAACCTCTACTATGAAAGTCAACGATAATATCATCTAGGCACAAAACAATTTTTTATGAGTTTAGTTGTAAAACATTTACTGTTACTAGAGTAAAGGCACGGCAATGCCGTTCTGTGTTTAGAGAAAGTATTTTTCTTTTTTCTATTTAAAATCAAGAGTATGTCGACTCTTTGATTTAGTGGTTGGTGCACCAACTTTGTGGGTTAGGCAGTGGTAATTATTGTCTCCAGACTTAGTAGCTCTAGGTGTAATACCCCTGGCACAAATAAAGTATTGATACTCTATCTTGAACAATTTGCTATGAAGTATGTACATAGCAAGATATGATTTTAATACAAATATCGGTTGGTTGCGTGATGAGAAATACGCTGAAGAGGAGATCCAGATATTAACCGAGGCTTGTGAGGGGGTAAGGTTTACCTATGTACCTTGTCTCCTTAAACCTTTGTTTCATAAACCTTATGATAAAAGCCCAAAACCCATACTCCTACGCCATATTCTTAATGGGGGGATTAATTAATAATTAAATATTATTAATTATTATTTAATGTTGAGATTAAGTGGCTAATTATGATTATGGATGGAAGGAATGTGTTCCTTTGGGACATCCACGTGTTCCTTTAGGACAGCCACGTGGGATCCCAAAGGAGGATATGGGGGTGCTTTGGGAAAGTAGTGCGGACATACTGGGAGAGGTCGGAGGTCTGGGGGAAGGCATAGAGGGGACATGAAGGGAAGGAAATACTAGTGTGGATGTTGCGGAATGAATACAGAGTGAAAAAAACTTGGGAAGAATCCCTGTGATGAAACTTGAACCTTGTTATGTTGAGTTAACCAAATTTGGACATGAATTCCTTGGTTGCATTTACCAGTAAATTGGAAATTGTGCATGAGACCCTAGTGAATTCCGACACTTGAAGTGAAGTGTATCGTTGTGCATCTGGGGAAGGAAGTCTAGTGGGTCAATTGAAGAATTGAAAATGAATTGGCTATCAAACTGTTGTTTTGTTGAACCCCTATCATGTATATCCATTCTCCTTGTTATTTCCACCTTTGACTCTATGAGTGAGTTGAGGGGGTTCGTGAGACACCTTGGGTTAATGTCTGGATCTCAGCTTGGGGGTGAAATTAGGAGATGAAATAGTAAATGATGGACAAGTTCTAAGGTTGGGTGGAGCGTGGCTCACATGCATCCAGTTACCACAATTATGTGAATTTCGGATAAGTGTTTATGTGGATGAATTGTAATGTTCATATGATATATTATGCTTGTTATGTTCAAATTGTTGAATGAACGTTTCAATTAAATGTAAGCCATAATTATGCTATGCATAAGACTGTGCAGAAGGTTGTATTCATGTTGGATGTTTCCTTCAATTGCATGAGTTATCTGCACTATGAATCTTGCATGTGGAAGATGTATTGGTTATACCTAATTTATGCACCTCATGTATGCTTATGTTGTCATACCATTATTGATGAATGGATGGCTCATGTCTTGTTCATAGAATGATAGGCATAAATCTGTATATGAGGACTGAATGCATGATTGGGTTTCTTTCCCATGAATTAGGTTGTTTTTTGTTGATTAACTCTGCAGGCTATGATATGTTAATCTAGCTTAGTGGCATTCTTTATGTTGCTTATGTATTATCCTTCACCCTGCTAAGGTATGGTTAGTCTTCACCTGAACTCTGGGAAACTATAGATTTGAACCTTTATATGTTTCAAAATATCTATGTAGGTCTGGTGAAGGTGGAAATCTTAGAAGGAAGGGGTAGAGTTCCCCTACTATAGAACTATGTGACTTATGTGGGTTTTCTGAACAGAAGTTCAGATGGAGTCTCAGCTTGCTTGGATTACTCTAATGGGGGTGGGAATTGCGCCATTGGATAGAGCTCTCCAAGATATTTCCAATGGTTCCAGCCTTGTTCTATTTGGTCCAAGGAGGCAGAATATATGACCCTGGAAAGTTTGGATGAACTTGGGTGTGTTTCCGCAATTCTGCATCCGCAATATGGAATGAGGAATGTGGATCAGGTCCTTGTGGAAATCCTATTTGCGGGTGCAGATGGCATGATTCTGGATTCCTGTGTATTAAATTATGTTTATGGGAAAATAATGAAAATTATGAAGTTGTTAACTAGAGGTATAAAATAAAATTTATTTTTATAGTTTTGTACTATAAATTGTTTGTGCGTGTAACGGGAGTACGTTACAGATTGGTATCAGAGCACAAATATCAGGCCTCTGGAATTGAAATTGTTTTCCTAAAAAGAGATATATACATGTAGTTGAATATATGTTGTAATTAATTTGAGACTAATAATCATTGACAAATTTCAGATTGCTAGCATTGTACAGGAATAGTCAGTCATTTGAATTGCAATCTGTCAGTCAAGACATGAAATAAGAACTAAAGAGATGGCAGAGGATCTTGAATTCTCTAATTTTGTTGAAGAAATCGGCAGTGAAGTTCAAGGAAACAAATATGTTGGTCACCTAATTTTCGAATAGGGACCATGGATGTTGTGCAAACCCTGAAGGAATTGCAGGTTGGAAACCGAAGAGTTCTGCAAAATTTGGAACAACATAACCAAATTAATCAACATTTATTGCAGAATTTGGTTCAGCTGCAAAATCAGTTGCATCAAGTGACTTCCAATGTGGAAAGAGGTGAAGAATCCATGAATAGGTATCACTTCTCTCAGGAAAGAGAGGAAAACATAATGAAATTACATTCACATCATAAAACCAATGAAAGTTCTCATGGGTATAAAAATAATCAGCAAGTTAACGACCCTGGAAGGAAGAAAAAGAGAAAGCATGATGTGATGCTAGAAGGTGAGCTTAGAAAATTAAAACCTCCAACCTTTGATGGAGAGAAGTCTGGTGATGCTATAGAGCTATGGGTTATGGAAATGAATAAGTAATTTCATTTACATGACTACTCAGAAAACTAAGACACGTGGATTGCAATATATAATTTGCAAGGAAAGGATTATAAATGGTGGAAACATCTCAAACAAGTGGGAAGTTTAGATGAGAAGCATATTTCTTGGAGGAGATTCCAAAGACTCTTTAAGAAAGAATATCTATCACATCAGTACTCTGATAAAAGGATACAAGAATTATTTGAAATTGGAAAACATGTCCATGGAGAACTATGAACATAAATTCTTGGGGTTGTTGGGATATGTTGAGTTTATCAAGGATGAGAAGGTAAAAATACAACATTTTATTAGTGGCTACCTACGTATTATAAGGATAGATTGACTTATGATGAACCTCGCACTCTGAAATATTTTTTCAGAAAATATAGATGCTTGTATGAGATAAGCAAGAATAGGTAGGGAGTGGAAAAGGTTTGGAAAGGTAAGCTCGAAATGAAGCAAGATCAATGGAAAAGGGGGTTTAAGCCTTTGGATATCAAGAAGGTCAATTACACTTCTTTTAAACCACCGATACCGAAAGGAGAATCCAGTATGGTTTAGTATTCAGGGAAAAATAAATCAACCCAAGGGAAATGTTGGGGATGTGGTGGTGATCACTTCTTAAACAAATGTCCTAAAAGAATAAATAAGGGAACCAACGTGTATAATATGCAAGAAGCTTCTACTGTTGGCGATGTTGCTAGAAGCGTACCTCGCATCTATGTAGCATTGGATAATCGCCAAGCTGATCATCAATATTCTATGATCGAGATTGGGGTGCTCCAATTATTTTTGTAAGAAAGAAGGATGGCACACATAGATTATGTGTGGACTACAGGCAGTTAAACAAGGCCACAATTAAGAATATGTACCCTCTACCTAGAATTGGTGATCTTTTTGATTAGTTGAGAGGTGCGTGAATATTTCTAAGATAGATTTGAGATCTAGATATCACCAGATACACATTAAATATGAATACATATCTAAAACTACTTTCAGAACCAAATATGGGTATTATGAGTTTACGGTGCTTCCTTTTGGTTTGACGAATGCTCCAACTGCATTCATGTGTTTAATGAATGGTATATTCATAGAGTTTTTGGATAAGTTCATTATAGTATTTTTGGATGATATACTTATATATTCCAAAACCGAGGAGGATCATGAAGAACATCTCAGGATTACTTTGCAAATCTTGAGAGAAAATCAATTGTATGCCAAGCTTAACAAATGCGCTTCTATCAGACACAATTGTTATACTTGGGCCATATCATTTCTGAAGAACGCGTGGAAATGGACCCAGTTAAAGTAAAGGCTATTATGGAATGGCCTACTCCTCGCAATGTTTATGAGGTAAGATCATTCATGGAACTGGCTGGTTATTACATAAAGTTTATAAAATATTTCTCAAAAATAACCCATTCGATTACATCTTTGCAAAGGAAAGGTGTACCTTTCATATGGAGTCAAAAATGTGAAAACAGTTTCATACTTCTAAATGAATTACTCACATGTGTGGCTATATTGAAAATTTCTGACCCGAATAAAGATTTTTTGGTATGTATTGATGCATCACTTGAAGGACTTGGTGGATTTCTAATGTAGGAAGGACATGTGATTTTCTATGAGTCACGGAAGTTAAAGGAGCATGAGAAAAAACTACGCTACTCATGGCTTGGAGCTAGCATCCATTGTTCATGCACTTCGCATGTGGAGGCACTATCTTCTGGGAAGTAAGTTTGAGTTAAGAACTGATCACAATAGTTTAAATTATTTATTTGACCAGCCTCAGCTAAATGCCCGACAAGCAAGATGGGTTGAATTCTTAAGTGAGTTCAGTAACGAAATCAAGTATTTAAAAAGAAAAGAAAATCGAGTAGTTGATGCACTCAGCAGAAGGGGTCAGCTGATGCATGTTTTAGCCATCAGTACTTGGAATTATGAATTACAAATTAGATTGCTTGAAACATTGAAAAATGACAAAATTTATCTACAAGTGGAAAGAGCATTGTAAGAAGGAAATAAATCGTTAAAGTTCTGTAATTATGCATTGATAGAGGATGGTATTCTTCACTTTAAAGACGGAATTTATGTACCTGATAATGAAGAGTTGAAGAAAATAATAATGAGTGAATTGAATAATGTACCATATGCAAGGAATTCTGGATATTAGAAAACTCTAACAACAATAAAGAAAAATTATTATTGGCCAAACATGAAGAAGGAAGTGGCTAATGACATTGCACGTTGTTTAGAATATCAAAGAGTCAAGGAAGAGCATCAATATCCAACTGGATCACTTCAGCCTTTGCCTATTCTTGAATGGAAATGGGACACTGTAACTATTGATTTTATTACAGGTTTTCCTAGAACCATAAAGCAACATGATTATATTATGGTAGTGGTTGATAATTTGACCAAACAACTCATTTTATTCATGTTCAATCAACTTTTAAGGAAGCTAAAATTGCAGAAAAACTATATGAAAGAATTTGCCAGGTTGCATGGCATTCTGAAAGCCATTGTGTCAGATCGAGATCCAAAATTTACCTCTAATTTTTGGAAAGGATTATTTAAGGAGTTTGGGACTAAACTTAATTTTAGCATAGCTTAACATCCCCAAACTAGTGGGCATACCAAACGAGTAAATCAATTCATCAAATACATGCTCAGGATGTATGTAATGGACGAACTAGGAAAATCGGAAGAGTATTTGTGTTAAGTGGAATTCGCTTATAATAATGGCTATCAAGTATCCTTGAAAATAAGTCCATTTGAATATTTATTTGGTATAAAATTTAATGTTCCAATCAATTGGGATAGATCAATTGGCAGGTTAATCATCGGACCTGAAATGCTTCAGGATATTGAACAAAAAGTGGTAAAGATGAGACATAATTTGAAGATGGCACAAGATCGTAAAAAGAGTTATGCAGATAAAAAAAAGGATGCATAGATAACTCCAAGATGGGGACATGGTGTTCCTAAAGGTGGAACCCAAAGGGGAAATATAGGTTCAACCAATCTACATATTGGATTGCAGAAGCAAGATACTCAAGAATAGAGTCATCGGACAGGTAAAGGTCCAATAGACCCATTACAGTCCTGAGGAATCTACTTGGGAACTGGAAAATATAATGTAGGAAGAGTATCTGCATTTATTTTGAAAATGTGTATATAATAAAACATTACGACAACAAAATTTTGTATATGTTTTGATACAATGTTAATCATCAAGGACAATGAAGACTTTACGGGGGGGATTGTAATACCCCTCGTCCAGATAAATTACTGATACTGTATCTTGAACAATTTGCTATCAAGTATGTACATAGCAAGATATGATTTAAATACAAATACCAACTGGCCGTGTGATGAGAAATACGTTGAAGAGGAGATCTAGATATTAAATAAGGGTTGTGAGGGGGTAAGGTTTACCTATGTACCATGTCTCCTTAAACCTTTGTTTCATAAACCTTATGATAAAATCCCAAAACCCATAGTGCTAAGCCATATTGTTAATGGGGGGATTAATTAATAATTAAATACTATTAATTATTATTTAATGTTGAGATTAAGTGGCTAATCATGATTATGGATGGAAGGAACGTGTTCCTTTGGGACAGCCACATGGGATCCCAAAGGATAACACGGGGGACTTTGGGAAAGCAGTGTGGACAGACCGAGAGAGTTCGGAGGTCTGGGAGAAGGCACATAGAGGAAACGAAGAGAAGGAAAGACTGGTGTGGATGCAGCGGAATGAACAAAGAGTGAATAAAACTTGGGAAGAATACCTATGATGAAACTTGAACCTCATTATGCTGAGTTAACCTGATATGTCTATGAATTCCTTGGTTGCATTTACCAGTCAAGTGGAAATTGTGCATGAGACCCCAAGTGAATTACGACGCTTGCAGTAAAGTGTATCACTGTGCGTATGGGGAAGGAACCCTGGTGGGTCAATTGCGAAATTGACAAGGAATTGGCTTTCAAACTATTGTTTTGTTGAACCTCTATGTATATCCATTCTCCATGTTATTTCCACCTTTGACTGTGTGAGTGAGTTGAGGGGGTTGGTGAGACACCTTGGGTTAATGTCTGGATCTCGGCTCGGGGGTGAACTTGGGAGATGAAATAGTACAAGATGGACAGGTTATAAGGTTGGGGAGAGCGTGGCTCACATCCAGCCAATTACCACAATTATGTGAATTTCAGATAAGTGTTTATGTGGATGAATTTTAATGTTCATATGATATATTATGCTTGTTATATTCAAATTTTTTAATGAAGTTTGCAATTAAATGTAAGCCATAATTATGCTATGGATAAGCCTTTGTAGAACGATGTATTCATGTTGGATGTTTCCTTCAATTGCATGAGTTATTTGCACTATGAATCTTGCATGTGGAATATGTATTGGTGTTCGCAGGCGGTTTGGTAGAATGCTATCGCAGCATCTCCGATGTTGCGACAAGACAGAAGATGGTGCAAATGGCGAGAAGATGACATGAATGGCGATGAGCAGAAGATTAGTTATGGATTTTGGGTCAATTGTACCACAGAATGCGGGTTTTGGGTCATTTGGACCACATATTATGTAATGTTGAGTCGGTTATACTGCAGAATGTGGGTTTTTGGTCGTTTTTGGATAAGTCAGTTAGATATTGGGTCATTTGTCCATAGTGTCAGTTAGGAAGTCGGTAGTAAGTGTACAAGAGTTGTAAGGCGGAATCCTATATATAGATAAGAATTGTAAGTGTTAAAGATATATAAGATGATTAGAGAGAGAATTGGTAGCTGAAGAATGGGAAGCTTTGATGTTGATTGTATGATTTCCGGGTATGTTTTGATGTCAAGAGTCATTGCGGAGATCTAGTTTTTGCAGAGGCATTGTATCTAGGTTGACAATGATAATATGATGAAGCTATTTTGGTGCAATCCCTATGTTCAATTTGTTCAGTTATGATAATGTGATATTGCACTATACGAATAATGTCATGCTTCTTTGATGCAATACTTGCTTTACAATCACTGATGTTGCAATGATGAATGTTTGGGTTGAATATTGTTTTACTACTATGTTTAATGCTTAAAGATCTATGTCGCTGTGTTACAATAAGTTTAAGTATCATAGCCGCAACCATCCTCCTTCATTCGGCGGAAACATGGTTCCGTCTGCTCTTCCTAGATGCCTCGGGTGAGACCTCATCTGCTCTGCAGGTGTTGCTGGGTGGGATAAACCCTGTCTAGGCCAGTGCTCAGGAAGATTGTGGTATGTGTCGACAGTAAGTGGGACCCCTGTCGACTAGCGTCGCGTTAACAAATGGTTCCGTTGTCGGGACCGTGTACAGAGTGAAAGGGGGACATGTTGTGGCACTCGACGAAACCGAAGATCCAAGAATGGTTTGATCAGAAGTTGCAGGAATCCACTGAAGAGGAAAGCAGGAACACTCGATTGACGGTAGATCAGTGGGTGGGCAGATACATTCATGACGGTCCACACGAATGGTTCTTCTATGAATTTCCGGTCCTATTGTTTGAATGTTTGGCAAAGTTGACCTTCCAAAAGAGGAACTTCCAAGGTGGTGAACCGACAACCTGGACACCCGAATTGATTCAAGAACTGCAGGAAGTTGATAATAAAGCATCGTGGGCTATCGAAGTGTGGTTCAATAGCATCCTAGAAGGATATAGCACAGAGTTCGCGGTTGATACTCAGAAGTCCTATAGTGAAGCCGAAAGATATTTTTTCCGCAAACCTCGGGGCAGGTTTTTACTGTCGCTTCAACTGTCGATCAAGATTCTTATTTGTGAAAAGGGTATATTGAAGATGCATCTTGATCAGTAGACATCCTGGTGGGTGGGGGCCGTGGGTACCGTGACTGTTGGGGGGCGGTACATGGAATGGTAAGGGGTAGATGGGTGTAGGTCATGATGAGATTGTCAGTGAAGCCGCAGAAGAAAGTGGTCTTATGAGGGGAGGAGCAAGGTTCTGACAGGAAAAGAGGTAGAGGACGAGAGAAGGTCCTGCTGTGGTCGAACAACAAGACCGTGAAGGAAGGCCACATAGGATGAAGCGACCTCACAGTATTGACAAGGATAACCAGGCTATGCCCAGGGTAGAGGGAGGACCAAACCCCAGCACCAACGTACCCACACCTCCGCTCACTATCTCTCAAATAGCAAGAAATACCACTTCGACACCGCCAAGTTCGCCAATTCCACATAAGTTAATTGGTAGTAGTATAGCGAAAGGAGGAAGGAAGCCCAGAATGGCGGGCGATGATGCTAAGTTACCATTGTTCCACGAGAGTGCGAAAGACAACCCATAATAGTATTGGTTTTTGTGTGAAGTGGTCTGGACCATAAAACAGATCACCGATGCTGCTGCTAAGAAAGGACAGTTAGTGACACCTCTGCGAGGTCATGCATTAGATTGGTTTATGAAGTTCATTCTAGTCCCTACAGGATCCCCAGAAAAGTCATTGGATGAGATTAGGGATGGGCTGATTGCCGAATTTAGAAGGCCCAAGTCTGAGGGTCAATATATTACAGAATTGAAGGAAATTAAGCAGTATCCCAATGAGACGGTATGGGATTTCAACTAGCGATTCAAGATGCTAATGTCAAAGGCTAGTTTCAATATGAGCACCATCCAACATAAAGAGTGGTTCATCGCGGCACTGCTACCACACATTCCGCTTCCGTTGATGCAACAAAACATCTCAATGCCCAATGAAGCTCTAGAGATTGCAATGCGATTGGAGGCGTCGTTGATTGGAGATAATGCAGCCGGGATGTCACAGATACAGACACATCTCACTAACTTGACTATACAGTTGCAAGATTTGAAGAAAAGAACGATGAAGTGTGGTGTACACGATGCCGAGGAGAAGGGCATACGAAGGACAATTGCCCAGATTTCCGCAATTATCTGGTGTCAAGTGCGCCAAACCCGTTGAATAGCGGGAACATGCTGTGGTGTCAGGTCTGCTAGGTGTATCGACACAATCACGATAATTTCCCTTATATGCAAAAAATGGTCACAACCCTGAGAAATATTTATTGCACATTTTGCAAGTTGGTGGGTCACGATGACAAATATTGTCGTGCATATGGGTTGCTACAAGAAAGAATGTATGATGCATTCTACGTTAAGGACGATCAGCGTGCTGTACAACAATCGCAACCGCAGCCGCAGGTAGCCCAGCCGCTACCTCAACCTCAGATGCAGTTTGTACCACAGCAACAGCAACCGTCGCAGTTCATGCCGCAATATGCTCCGATGCAGATGGCTCCACAACAGCCACAATATGTACAATAATCGCAGTATGCATCACAAGGGAAAGGGATGCAACCGGCACCAATGTAGCAACAGTTTAACCAACCACAGTACCAGCAGCAGGGAGGATTCCAGGGAGGATACCAGGGAGGACGTGGCCAAGGATTTGGTCGTGGAGGAGGACAAGGTGGTTGCGGACCTGTTCAATGTTATCACTGTACGGTATGGGGACACTATCAGTGAGACTGCCCATTGCTGCAGAACCAGTGTACGTTCTGTTTTGTTAACGATCATATAGTTGAGAGTTGTCCACAGTTGATTGCACGATGGCAAGTAGGGAGCACTCCCCAGTTATGGACACAGCCCCAGGCACAGTAGCCCGCTCAGAACCAAGTACATCAACCAGTGCAGAACCAGAATTCACAACCGAATCAGAACATAAATCAAAATATAAATCAACCAGGGAACATACCACTGAATCAACAGCAGGGTGCAAACATCGTGACAATTTCTGCAGAACCAAGACCGCAAGATGCTTCCGTTGCTGTGGTCACTCGAGGAGGAACGACAACTGGAGAAGACATCCCAACGATTCGGTTAGCTGGACAAAAGAAGGTATCATTTGATATTGATGCAGAACAGGAGACGGTTCTTCAGGCTCGACGGGCCTTAGGGAACGACTGAGGTAAAGCTGTCATGTATGACATGCCCTCTACTTTTGATGATACTTCGGAGGTTACCCCATCGCGGCGGTCCAGCACACTTCGAGCATTTTTGGAACATTGTTTGTCCCTGGCAAAAGATCCCGATGCTCTTGCTGCAATTGAAGGCTTGTTGCGACAACCGACCCAAGGTCGACAAGAGCTTGTGGTTAATTCCTTGCAACGATGGAAGACGGGTAAGGAGATGCGGATGAATATTCAAATTGGCGACTATGATGTTGATTCAGTTATTGTAGATCTTGGTTCAGATGTCAACATCTTGACCAAGCAGGCTTGGCAGAAGATGGGGAACCCCCAATTGAGATGGTCTCCTGTACAACTCCGATTGGCTAACCGTGCGAAAGTAACACCCATTGGGCGAGTTCCGCAACTAGTGGTAGATATCGAGGATATGAAAACCTATGCCAACTTTGATGTCATAGAAGTTGTCGAAGGCGGTAGCTCTTATCCCACGTTGTTGGGGATTGGATGGGCTAATGATAGTGAAGTTGTAATCAACTTCAAGCAATGGATGATGACTTTTGAAAATCGCGATCTCAGAGTTATCGCCCCATTGGATCCGGCTGAAAGATGCCGCTACATAGAGCCAGTGAAGGACGATGATCCTAGCAGATGGGACCATGCATTCAATATTTCTGAAGATTACATACATCTGATTGCCAACGGTGAGCTGGGATGGCGCAATGACAGCTCTACGTCTTTCGACTCTAATGATGCACTGGAATATTGGCAGTACCGCTTGCATGAAGTGTCGCTCCGTAAGTGCGGGTTGGTCACATAGTCATTATGCCGTGTTGTGACTGAAATGGTTACACTACCAATATATGAAGGACTACCTAGCTTATCCGACTTTCTGATGGAATTCGAAGAAAGAGTTTCCGAACCACAGTGCTTGCTGGCATTAAATGAAGCATTAAAGGCTGCTCTAGCACGCTGGTGGGTGACACACACGACATCGATTGATGGATGGTCGAAATGATGACGATTGATGATGGTACATTTTGGTGATACTGAGTTTTACCACACTGGGAAGTATGATGGGCAGACCAGTCCTGGAAGTCACTTGATGGAATGTCAACGGCTATGGGTATCGTGACCAAAAGATGCGTGGGTCCATGCTTTTATCCATACTTTGGATGAGATGCCATGCTCATGGTATACTGCAGCTAAGTTGCGAGGAGAAATTTCTACTTGGATGGAGCTCACAGTGTGTTTTACCCATACATTCAGTTTTGCGGATGCCGATCCAGAGGTTAATAATGCATTACAGCTCATCCGTGATGTAATTCTGCAAGTTGTCCCGATAGCATATCTTGCGGATCTGCACACGCACTACCAGATGCAGTCTCTCATGGAGTGTTTCAATATCAATGGTGGGCCAGAAGATAGTGATGATCCGCGGAATGTGAATATCTTGGAGTCAAAAGGAAGTCGTGTTGTGGTACCGCCTGATGTGCCAAGCGACCCAATCAGTCAGCCACTGAGGATCTGCAAGATTAACATTGGGACAAAGGACACTCTGAAGTTTACAAATGTTGGGGATAACTGGGATGATGAGCTGATAAGAAAGGTCACTGATTTGCTCCATGAGTTTCAAGACATATTTCCTACAAAGTTTTCTGACATGAAGGGGATTCTGGGTGACTTAGGAGAAATGAAGATTCCATTAAAACCAGATGCTAAGCCGATCTGACTGCGACCCTATCAATTGAATCCGTGACATAAGGAGCGGGTCAAGGATGAGCTGGATCGCATGTTGGACGCTGGTATTATTGAACCAGTTGAGGAGTCGGAATGGATTAGTCCTATGGTGGTGCAGGATAAGAAGACTGGTGCAGTGCGCATTTGTGTTGACCTCAGGAAGCTAAATGATGCATGTTTGCACGATCCATTCCCCACTCCATTTACTAATGAAGTGCTTGAAGGTGTGGGTGGCTAGGAGATGTACTCATTCACAGATGAGTTCTCTAGCTATCATCAGATCCACATTGCCAAAGAAGATCGCCCTAAGACAACTTTCGTTACTGAATGGGGCTGCTTTCAATACACTGTAATGCCATTTGGTTTGAGGAATGCACCTGCGATATTTTCATGGGTTGTCGTTGCTGCATTCAAAGACTTCATTCATAAATTTTTATAGGTATACATGGATGATTGGACGGTCTATGGTTTGGTCCGTGATCATTTGGTGAATCTGCGATTGATGCTCGAGCGATACCGACAGCACCAGATATCGCTGAATCTAAAGAAATGCATCTTTTGTGCACCGTTTGTGATATTGCTTGGCCATATTGTGTGTAAGCAAGGGTTGTTGGTCGATCCGCCTAAGATTGTGCTCATTTTGAGTTTGCAACCACCAACCACTCTTAAGCAGTTGCAGGTGACTCTGGGACACACAGGGTATTATTGCAATTTCATCATGGTTTATGCTGCGATTACTGCCCCTATGGAGAAGTTGTTAAAGAAGGATGCAGCATTCCAGTGGAGCCCAGAATGTCAGGCTAGCTTTGAAACATTGAAGGCAAAGATGGCGTAGGCACTGATATTGGTATTTAGGGGCTGGAGTAAGGAATTCCATGTCCATGTTGATGCCTCATCGATTGCATTGGGTGTCGTATTGGCTCAACTAGGAGAAGGCGACTTTGATCATCCTATTGCTTTGCAAGTCGGAAGTTTTCGTCTGCAGAAAAAAATTACACTACCACTGAGCAGGAAGGTCTGGAAATGGTCTACGCGCTACAGAAGCTCAGGCAATATTTGTTGGGTGGGCACTTTAAAATGCTAATTGACCATTCCGCGTTGAAATACCTAGTCAATAAGCCTATGTTGGGGGAGAAGATATGCCGCTGGCTACTTCTTTTTCAGGAGTTCAATTTTGAAGTCATTGTGAAGCCAGGCCGATTGAATGCTAGTCCTGATCATCTCTCGCGGATCGATACAGGAGAGGAGCCGACCAACATTAAAGATGGTTTACCAGATGTTCAACTGTTTCGGGTTGAGGTTTGTCATGTCCCAAATTTGGAATTGAGTCACAATGGCCTAATCACATTAGCCATATTCATTAGAGTTTGTAAAATTGATGTTAAGGGTCAAATAATTGCCAAGGAGGAAAATTACTAGTTTCCTAGGTTTGGGGTGGAAGCTTTGGGATTTGGAATAAGGGGGATAATAAATGATGTTTAGACATTAGAAGGGTTAAATTATTTAATAAATAGAGTGAATAAAGAAATTCAAGAGAAATCTTAGATGACAAATGGTTTTGGAGACATATGGAGGATGTGGGACCCACACTAGCTTGATTTTTCATAATACATGGTATCTCTCTTTTGCAAATTCGAATTAATGGGAATGTGAACACTCTTGGGTGAGTTGGTAAGTCATAACACATGTAATTTATCATCTTAGGTCGAATTGGGAAGGATTGGTAACCTCCATGGAAGATAAAGAGTCAAAGTGGAAAATTGCAATTTTAATAAAATTCCTAACAAGGGACATTACAGTGGTATCAGAGCATGGTCCTTGCACCTGTGTATTAGGTACATACATTCAAGAATAATTGGCAGCCATGTCTTACTATTATCATGAATCCTATGAGTACAATTCTTATGAGGAATATGCAGATGCTTATGAGCAATATGAAGTAGAATGTGAATGGTACGAGGAAGAGGTGCCATCATGCAACACTTCTTACAATTTCAAGAGAAATGAAGATTATTCTTATGACTTTAAATCTGATGAATATGAGTGTGTCACACCAACCAAGGATAATTCTATGAGTGAATTCCAAAGATGGAGAGAAAAATATAAAACCTTGCCCCAACAATATCAAAAATATCAAGAATATCTTGCTTTTAGCAAAAATACACAAAATGCCATGTCTTTTGAGTACTATGCTGAACATGTTTTTGAAAATAGGCCCAAAAATGAAGATGTGGAGTTAGTGAAGAAAGGTTTATGCCCTTCTTGTAAAAACCCTTGGAGCGAGTATCACATATGTGTGCATGAAATGATGTCCTCCTTGAGGAGAGCTTTTGAGATTTATTCAAGAAGAGATTCCAAATATATTGATCCTAAGGAAAACAAGGGGCAAAATGCATCAGCTTGCTTTAAGGAGCAAAAGGAAGAGACATCACAAGAGCATGAAGAAGATTCTATTGAAAATATGGAAGATCATTTCGAGACACCTTCTAGCTTAGACATGAACCAAAGAGCATCTACTGATGGATGCTTAAACTATGAAGGAGTACCTACTGATGGGTGCTCACACCTCTATGTTGGTGACGTAGAGATCACTTTTGAAAGTGTTTCTACAAGTACAAGTTTCATTCAGCATTTTAATGAAGACCTTGTAGCAGTTGAAGAAGAACCAAGATCAACTTCCCCATCACCTCTTGAGCTTCATGAAGTTGGTCCAAGCAAAATTGAAGAAGATGAGGAGGTTCATTTGCAAGAGCCTCATTTTCTTGAAGGGTCCTTAAAGATGAATGAAAATAAGATCCAAGAGTCCCTCAACATTCTCCATGACACTCAAGCATTGGTGTCAAATTCTTGTTGGAGAGCTACTTCATTGGAGGAAACATCCTTCCTTGAAGACATGGAGAAGATTCAAAGAGCAATGTGCCACATCAAAGGTAATTTCATGTCTTTGCTTTTTGATAGAAACCATTTGTTTGAGCTTAATGAATTGTTACATGATGCATACTTAAAGAATAATGAGGATATTCATAAGCTCACAATTCAAAATGAGCAACTTCTTGAAAAGTTGCAAGATACTTGTTTTTCCTCCTATGTTTCAGATTGTCAAATGGTAGATTGTTTGGATGATTCTCATGACATGGTGGATCATGAGAAATGTGAAAATTTGAATGTTCTTGATGTGTTTGAAGATGAACTTGAAGAGATCCAAACACTTGATGTGGTGGAAGAGGAATTTGAATTGCCTCTTGATGAAGGTTATGCAATTTTTAAAGAAGAGCATGATTCCTCTACATTGGAACCAAACTATGACAAAGAGTTCACACTTTTGAAGGAGCTGCATGATACTACCCACATGGATCCTTCCCATGATGAAACTCCTGAACTTTTTGATCATTTGGGTGAGTTAGTACATTCTCCTACATCTTACAATTCCATGTTTTGCAGTATTAGTCTCAATGAAGTATGGGTGAAAGGGTTCTTTTTGATGGTGCCACATGAGGAGTATGGAACTCTTAGATTTAACTTTTATGATGACATGGTTGGAGCACATTCTTATTCACATTTGCAGCAGCATAATTTGTCACTTTATGATGATTCATATCTACATGGATGCACCTATGATATGGATTTGAGTCACTTGAATACTCATGGTTTTTCTTGCTCAACACTGGGTTCATTTGATGTTAGAGGAACTTCATCCAACACTTGGATGAATAGATTTATGATGGGAGAACATTTTTGTTGGAAGCCACGTACTTTGTTACATCTTTATGATTCTCACATTCATGGATGTATGGGTGAGACTTCTTTGAGTCATTTGAAGTCTCCTTGTTTTTTCTGCTCATTATTTGGTTCAGATTCTAGTGGAGATTCTTCATTCACTTCTTGGATGAAAGAATACATGGCTGAATCTTTTGATGCATATCACATCCTTTTGGAGCAGCATTATAGGACATGGGATCCTCACCTATGTCATTGGAGCAGATTTGATGGGTCACTTGAAGCTTGTATGCACTTGGAAAATGGTGGTCTACTTGCTTGGAGGTATAAGCACTTTCATGACTCTTTGATGAAGCATATCCTTGATGTACATTTTCATTATGTTGTTATGTACTTTGATGATATATATTTGGTACTCATGATGTTTGGAAGAATGCATACAAGAAAATGGGATCCAGGAATCCTCTTATCTAATGATGTAGGTTGGAGAGCACTCTTAATTGTTGGGGTGCAATACAAGCAATGGGACCCTGGAATAATTTTTGTCTCATTGGTTTCATTTTTTGGGGGGAAGAAAGAAGCATGGGAGATGGATTCCCCACTTAATAAAGTGATTTTAATAAGAGTAGTGCAGCAGCAAGCATGGTGGTTCCTCTCTAAAATATTCATGGAAACTCAAAGACTCAAGGTTTGGCAATTTAATGGCAACTTCAAAGAATTATACAGAAAGCAGGTTCTTCAACACCAATGTTTGAAATTGCTTGAGGACAAGCAATATTGGGAAGGGAGGATTTGTCATGTCCCAAATTTGGAATTGAGTCACAATGGCCTAATCACATTAGCCATATTCATTAGAGTTTGTAAAATTGATGTTAAGGGTCAAATAATTGCCAAGGAGGAAAATTACTAGTTTCCTAGGTTTGGGGTGGAAGCTTTGGGATTTGGAATAAGGGGGATAATAAATGATGTTTAGACATTAGAAGGGTTCAATTATTTAATAAATAGAGTGAATAAAGAAATTCAAGAGAAATCCTAGATGACAAATGGTTTTGGAGACATATGGAGGATGTGGGACCCACACTAGCTTGATTTTTCATAATACATGGTATCTCTCTTTTGCAAATTCGAATTAATGGGAATGTGAACACTCTTGGGTGAGTTGGTAAGTCATAACACATGTAATTTATCATCTTAGGTCGAATTGGGAAGGATTGGTAACCTCCATGGAAGATAAAGAGTCAAAGTGGAAAATTGCAATTTTAATAAAATTCCTAACAAGGGACATTACAAGGTTGCAGATGGCTACTTTGCGGAAATCATTCAGTTTTTGACAACGGGTGCTGCACCAAACGAGTTCACCACCAGTCAGAAGAAGCAATTGGTAGTCAAAGCTACAGACTTCCATCTAATTACAGGAGAGTTATACAAAATGGGTTTCGATGAGGTATTGCACAGATGTGTCTCGCCGCATGAGCAATCACAGATATTCACAGAAGTGCATGGAGGAGTAGGCGGAAGACACTATGGCGGTAGGGCGACTGCTAGGAAAGTACTGTGTGCTGGGATATGGTGGCCCACACTACATAATGATGTGACAGACTATGCGCGGTCCTGTGATGTCTGTTAGCGAACTGGAAAACCATCTCGCCATGATGAGATGTCGTTGATGCCCCAGTTGACATTACAGTCATTCGACAAATGGGCGATGGATTTTGTAGGACCAATCAATCCACTAGGGAAGCGCATGGGTGCATGCTATATTATCACTACGACAGATTATTTGATTCGATGGGTAGAAGCTGCACCTGTCATTGATTGCTCTGCGGCCACAACCATGCAGTTTCTCTTTGACCACATTGTCACTCGCTTCAGTTGCCCCAAGATATTATTGAGCGATCAAGGTAGCCACTTTCTTAATCGCACCATCAATGCATTGACGGAGGAGTTGCAGATACAACATAAGAAGAGTACACCCTATCATCCACTGGCGAATTCCATGGTGGAGGCTTTCAATAAGGTATTTGAGCATGAGTTGACAAAGGTGTGTAATGTGAACCGTGATGACTGGGATCTCAAAATCCCAGCAGTCTTGTGGGCCTATCGCACCACATGTAAATGGCTGACAGGGAAAGCACCATTTAATCTGGTGTATGGACAAGAAGCACTTATGCCCATGGAGTATATTGTCCCGAGTCTGCGCAACATGGCCGCAACAGGCCTGGATGATGCAGCGGCACTAGGTGAACGTCTAGAGCAGTTGGTGCAGTTGGAGGAAGATCGTTTCATCGCTGGGTTCCACTAGGGGGTCGAGAAGGATCGCCAAAAAGCATGGCATGATCGACACATCAAAACCAAACAGTTTCAGCAGGGAAACTTGGTGTTGTTGCACGACAGCAAATTTATGAAACATCCAAGAAAGTTGCAGATGCATTGGCTTGGTCTGTATCGTATCAGTAGTATTACTTCGGGGGATGCAGTTCAGCTGGAGCAGCTGGATGCGGTGATACTCCCAAAACTGGTGAATGGTCATAGGTTGAAGCCCTATCAGTCGGGCTTGGAATACCACGATGCCTGAGTCGCATCGAGAAAAAAGAAAAAAAAAGAGAGAAGTAGGTTGATTGGTGGCAGGATGTCACACCACCATGGATGAAATGCGGAAGCAGGGAGGCTTCTGCCATAAGTTTGGAAGCGGTCGGAGACACATGGAAGCGTGGTGATCGAGTTAAATCAACAATAAATGCCAAAATTTCAATAGTTAATTAATGGTGCATGCCCACATGATGGGCATTAATGGAATATCTGACCGATCAGCTGACAGGATTGACGACGGATTTGGGTCAATTATAGAGGATTTAGTCGGAGTTAATGCAGGATGCTTGGTGGAAAGATGGCGCACCAGCAGGGATAGAATGCGCAAGTAGGAGGGCTTGCGTCACAAGTTAGTGGCAGGGTTGCGACAGTTCCTGCGCTGCGACTGGGTCAAATCAGGAATCATTAAAAATCATTAGCAAACAGAAATTTTTCTTTTGACAGGTATGATTGTTAGTTGGCTCAGATTGCCGCAAGACGCATGCATGTTTGACACGAAGAGCACACCGTGGCATCATGGCCAGTGGCACCCAGGGTGATGGTTTGCAACTTTAGCATGAATGGGAGCCAACGGCAATATGGTTGCCACTCCACACGTCAGAATTCTGGTTCATACACACAAGGGACAACGAAATGATATCATTGGCACCTTATGTGAACAGGTTTTACAAATGATTGTCGAGGCAGACGTCCGGACGAAGGAAATGCATAAATATAGGAACCAGAGGATACCAGAGCACAAAGGTATTTCTAGTTGAGAGGTCTTTATGTTGCGAGAGGGTCAGGCATCTAGCTAAGTTAGGAATTCCAAGAAGGCTGTGGAAATGATCCATTTCATTTCGTGTGGTAGCACACCAGGTGCGTTGAGGGCCTGAACGACGAGTGTGCATGAGCGTTTGGAGGAAGTAGCGTCTCGGACACTCGGGTGTCACAAAAATGAATTCCCCTCCGAGATGTCTAGGGACATGTTGATAGTTCGAAGCCTCTTGGTCCCTGCAACCACAAATATGATGGGGGTGGTAGCCCCCTGGTTTCGGTAGTACATGCTTACCAATGGGAAACAGATGTGCCATAGTTGTTGGCCTATTTCACACCTCGACGTTGTTCGTAAACTTCTCCTCAGTCTGCACCAGATTCCTCGAGACTAGAGGATGATTTTGAGAGGTACATGATTTTAAGTCGAGGGATGACCAATTTCGGGTGAGAATTACATGACAGCGAGTCGACGATCAGTGTAGCAGAAGCAGCAGGACAACACCGTGTGATCCAGATAGCAAGAACAGTTGCAGAAATATAGTTCAGCCATAGAAGAGTTCGAGTACACCATGTCTTACTGACGTGGCTCGAGGGCGAGCCACAAGATTGTGTTGGGGGCCTGTTGGCAGGCATTTTGGTAGAATGCTCTTGCAGCATCTTTGATGTTGCGACAAGGCAAAAGATGGCACGAATGGCGAGAAAATGACACGAATGGCAATGAGCGGAGGATTAGTTATGCATTTTGGGTCAATTGTACCGTGGAATGCAGGTTTTGGGTCATTTGGACCACATATTATGTAATGTTGAGTCGGCTATACCGTAGAATGCGGGTTTTTGGTTGTTTTTGGATAAGTCAGTTAGATATTGGGTCATTTGTCCATAGTGTCAGTTAGGAAGTCGGTAGTAAGTGGACAAGAGTTGTAAGGCGGAAGCCTATATATACATAAGAATTGTAAGTGTTAAAGATATATAAGATGATTAGAGAGAGAATTGGTAGCTGAAGATTGGGAAGCTCTAATGTTGGTTGTATGATTTCCGGGTATGTTTTGATGTCAAGAGTCATTACGGAGATCTAGTTTTTGCAGAGGCATTGTATATGGGTTGACAATGATAATATGATGAAGCTATTTTGGTGCAATCCCTATGTTCAATTTGTTCAGTTATGATAATGTGATATTGCACTATACAAATAATGTTATGCTTCTTTGATGCGATACTTGCTTTACAATTACTGTTGTTGCAATGATGAATGTTTGGGTTGAATATTGCTTTACTACTATGTTTAATGCTTAAAGATCTCCATCGATGTGTTACAATAAGTTTAAGTATCATAGCCGCAACCATCCTCCTTCATTCGGTGGAAACATGGTTCCATTTGCTCTTCCTGGACGCCTCGTGTGAGACCTCATCTGCTCTGCAGGTGTTGCTGGGTGGGATAAACCTTGTCTGGGCCAGTGCTCAAGAAGACTGCGGTATGTGTCGACAGTGAGTGGGACCCTTGTCGACTGGTGTTGCATTAACAATTGGTTATACCTAATTTATGCACCTCATGTATGCTTGTGTTGTCATACCCTTATTAATGAATGGATGGGTCATGTCTTGTTCATAGAATGATAGGCATAAATCTGTATATGAGGGTTGAATGCATGATTGGTGTCTTTCCCATGAATGTGGTTGTTTTGTGTTGATTAACTTTGCAGGCTATGATCTATTAATCTAGCTTATTGTCATTCTTTATGTTTCTTATGTATTATCCTTCACCCTGTTAAGGGATGGTTAGTCTTCACCTGAACTCTAGGAAAAGATAGAGTTGAACCTGGATATGTTTCAAAATACCTCTGTAGATCTGGTGAAGGTGGAAATCTTGGAAGGAAGGGGCAGAGTTCCCCTGCTGTAGAATTATGTGACTTATGTGGTTTTTCTAAAAGGAAGTTCAGTTGGAGTCTTAGCTTACTTGGATTGATCTGATGGGGGTGGGAATTGCACCATTGGATAGAGCTCTCCAAGAGATTTCCAACGGTTCCAGCCTTGTTCTATTTGGTCCAAGGAGGTGGAATATATGACCCTGGAAAGTTTGGATGAACTTGGATGTGTTTCCGCAATTCCACATCCCCAATACAGATTGCAGAATGCGGATCGGGTCGTTGCGGAAAGACTATTTGTGGTTGCGGATGGCATGATTCTGGCTGCCTGTGTATTAAATTATGTTTATGGGAAATTAATGAAAATTATGAAGTTGTTAACTTGATGTATAAAATAAAATTTTATTTTTATAGTTTTATACTGTAAATTTTTTTTGTGTGTAAGGTGGGTACGTTACACTAGGTGATTGTAGTTCATGGGTGTCGTCTTCAGGGAGTTGTTGTGTTAGCTATGGCATTTTTTCCTCTTTAAAGATTTTCCAGTGCAATCCTGTGCAGCAAATTGTCTATGAAAATCCGAGAATCGCGTAGTTTTCTGGCCGACTATTGAAGAATCTTTGATGACATTATACTTATCTCATGTTCTCTTATCGATTAGATTTAAGCTATCAATTTATTTTCTTGGAAAGTCCGTCAACGAAACTTAGTCATCGTTTTCTTTAAGCTCCAAGCAATATGATCCTATATTGTTGCGGTACATATAGATGTTAAAATCCTTTTCTCCCTGTTCTTTTTTTTTGTGTAATTTAGTCTATGTCTGTAATTTTTCTCGGAAATAGATAACTGTAGTCACTTGATTTTTCTCCTTTAAGTTAGCTAAAAACTCGGCAATAGAATTTGATTGACTAAGGTTATCTTCATAGTTGGTATTCATTATATGTTCCCATAGACCTATGTTTCAAAACCCATATTTTTTTATATTATTATGATTTAACAATGTCCAGCGATTGCTTATGGTTTAGCAGTAAGATTGTGGTTAAGTGGAGTACCCGTGTTTCGCTTGTGTAATTGGCTTTTTTTTTTCCACCTCTAGATCTTTTGTCGATAGTTTATAGATATGCAATGAGGAGAAAATGTATATAACAATCCAATTCTTAGAATCAGAGATTAATTGCGATATATATATATATATATATATATATATATATATAAACCTCTTGTAATATAGATGTAGAAAAGTGGATAGTTAATAAATGGTGAAATTGTCATTTTATATAATAGGAGTTTTTTAATAACCACATAATTGAATTTGTATTTATACTGAAAAGTAATTTTCCATTTAGTTGTGGGGATGAATTCAATTATGTATATATATAAATAGTATGGACTACTTTATGGTTATGGTTTAATTATAAAAACTTATAAATATGAATGTGAGATTTTCAATTATTGCAAAGTAAAACATATAATTATTTCTTTATAAATGTTACACTGGAAAGGAAAATGATTCATAGTGTGTAATTGCATCTCTCTCTAAATAAGAAGAACTACTTAAATCCTTAATGGGATAAGAGTTTGGTTAAATGTCAAAGTGATGATTGATATATATATATATATATATGGAATTTACATTTTATGTATCTTGTATACATATAATGAAAGGGTTTAAATATATGTCTTTGAAGATTACAAATTGCATAGAAATTAATTATATGTGTTAAAATACAAAAAGTTTATTAATGCATGTGAATTGTATAAATTGCTAAAATGCTTATTTAAAATATGTTCTATAAATAAATGTTTTCATCAAAGTTACAATTTTATTTTATTTTATTTTGTATATTTTGAGGCTGTTACAAATATACAAAAATCAATTATGTTCATATTTATTAAATACAAATCTTAGTTCTAGATAATCATGCATAGTGTATTCATATATGCCATACAATATAAAGGCCTTTGCATCAGGATAGGATTTGATACATTGTATACCTATATCCCTTCCCATCATTTTTCAATTCATAAATTAAAGGCTGAAGATAGACATTCGTTATCTTCAGCTGTCTTCTACTAAGAAATATAGAAGCCAACATAAGATGTTCATTTTTTCACAAATAACCATGGGAGGGTATTGTTGTTGATGTTTTGGAGGGAATACATGTTAAATCCATTAATATATATGATTAATCAAAGGCTTCATGCCTTATCATTAAATTTGTCGAGCCATGTATCCTCTATATGCTTCATGGCTATTGAATCCACTAGTATTTACATAACTCCTAGCTCATCTATTTGTAAGGTATGCCACTTACAACATGTCTAATTATTTGTAATTAAAGATCCTTTTAAACCTTGGGTTTATAGCCTCAATATCTTATGTGGAGAACCATGTACCTTAACCTTTTATTACTATTTTATGTGCTTTTTCGTGCCCACATTTTGGGCATATCACTATGTATCTGTAGTTACCTCTATAAAGAATATTAACATTCATACAAGCATGATTTGATATGTACTCTCAACTCCTAATGTTTTTAGTTGTTTCTTTCCCTCTTTACAATTGTTGGGGAGGACATTATCAATTAGAAGTACCTTATTTTTGAATAAATTGGAATTATTAGACAATGCAAACACACATTATCATAAAGTACATGTAAAATCTCTTTCATTGTTGATTATGTGACATAATTCATTCAAACATAGGGGATTTAATTTTTATCTATCTAAGTAGTGTCAATAAATGCAAGTTTAACATGTTATACATTTTCAAGTTGTACAGTAACATTTTTGTCCCTAGTCCAAAAAGAGAAGCAGTAGAAGTAGATTTCATGCTTTCAAAGAAGGTATCAATGATATAAACACCATCCCTTATTTCAACTTGCAAAGATGAATTTAACAACATTCCAGACATAGCATATGTATGTGTATCGCTATGTATCTAATTGTAAGAAATCTTCAATAACCATCTCTATAATAGTATCTTTATCTCTCAAACTTGAAAATCCAATTTTACTATAGATATAGACATATGAATAAGTAGTTGATTCAACCATGGTGGGTATGCTTGTGAGTTACATATCTACCAGCAGTGGGCGCTGTATGACAGATACCCACATGTCAAAATATTACAATTTAGATAAGGATAGACCTAAATGTCATAGAGCATGACGCATATATGGTAAATCCATATTACAATTTAGAATATCGTTATATTTTTATATTCTTATAATAATAATAAAAATCCTGTCGCCATTGGACCGCCACCGAATGTTGTAACACCCGTGGCAGTTACTAAAGTCAATACACATGAATTTTGCAGTTCTTACCGAACTTATAAGACACATCGTATGACATGAACGATCTATGTAGACTGCTAAGCCTATGATCCCGTCAACTCACTCCCCGTCATAACGAATGATTCACGACGGCATGGAGGGCGAATTGATATATTTATTGGTTCATTCTCATCCATTTTTTGGATGAATCAACAAATCCCAAAGATTTAAGAAGTTGAAAATGAGATTCTTTGGAATTAAAATCGTAAAGGAAAAAGATTTGAAGTAATTTTAAATGAATTTAATTTATTTTTATAATTAATTAATATATTCTTTTTAGTTTTTAGTTTTTTATGTTTTTAAG
This sequence comes from Larix kaempferi, assembly GCA_027924585.1. NCBI lineage: Eukaryota > Viridiplantae > Streptophyta > Pinopsida > Pinales > Pinaceae > Larix > Larix kaempferi. Next base: position 25,205,608 of record BSBM01000186.1, on the reverse strand, counting down.
TTATTTTGGATAGTCTTTGCCTTTATTCATAATATAATAATTTTTTTTTCCAACCGAAAAAAAACGTACTATTGTTATTCATTGAATCAAATAGTACAAAGATATTCACTTTTTTTGAACAAAGGTATTTTCATCATGTTTATGGCTGTAAGCCAGATTGATCCACATCTTCTATCATGTCAAAAAACTATCAAAAGTAGACTATACAGAGCTGAGAGACTGTAACATATTACAAAAAGCATGCTATGCAGAAAGAACATGTCATGGACTTGAAACTTAAAAGAAAAAGACTTCGCCGCTTTCCAGCATGCTAGAATTCATCCATTCCTCCCAAACTAGAAATCCTTCAGTTCCCAGAAGAGCTTGCTTAGATAAACTGTCAGCCTGTCCATTGTGCTCTCGAAATATATGAGAAAAAGAGATGTTTTCCTGCAGATCAATCTCCTCTCTAGCTCACATACACCAGTGATTAAGAGCTAATACATTTAAATCATATTCTTTAGTTGCCCATTTAATAGTAGCACGAGAATCTCTGAAGACCTTTAAGTTAACCAATCCAAATATGTTTGCACATTTCAGGACACACCACAGAGCTAATAACTCTACCTTCATATTACTTCTATTGCCACAATTGAGTCAGAGAGTGAAATAGTGACCTTCATTCAAATAAATAACTCCACCAGCAGCACAAAAACCATGTTGAGTAGCCCCATCAAAGAATACTATGGGCTGATCCACAACAAAGGAAAACTAACCAATCCTCCTGTCCGCGGCATTAGTGGTCACAACTTTATATTGTTGAGCTAATTTTAAGACAATAAACCCACAAACCTCAATATCAGGCAATTTATCTTGAAAAGTGACCAAATTACGAAAGTACCAGAGGGCCCATGAAATAAAAATAGGAACCTGTAAAGTATCTTTAGAAGATCTATACCAGCTTAGCAGAGACTGACCAAAGTCACCATCTTCCCAAGCCTTGGTGACTGTCATCTTAGTACAGCAAAAATTCCAAACTCTTCTACCAAAGGAGCAATAGACAAACATATGATTGATATTTTCAGATTCTTCCTTACATAAGATACACCAATTTGGGCCACACCAACCATGCCTCAAAAGATTATCCCAGGTTTTCAAAGTACCCTGCAATGCATGCCATAAAAAACACTTGAGTTTTAGTGGAAGATTCCACTTCCAGATCTATTTATACCACCAGTTTTGGGGGAAAATATACTTCTCTTGCATAATTCTGTCATAGGTTGATTTGGCTGTAACCTTGCCAGTTTTTACATTCCCATTCCAAAACGGTCTATCATCTTGAACAGATAATGAACATCCAGCCGAGCAAAGAGCACTGACATAATTATCCCAAATAATGGCATCATCACCATCCAATCCCAAGTCAATGGATCTTAGCCAATATGAATCACCTGTAATATTCCTGATGCTTTTTAAAGATGTCATCCCATAAATCTTCAAGTAATCCATAATTTTGTTAGGAAGACAAATAGAGTCTTCAATACCCAGAATTTTATCTTTTCCAACCCTGATGACTTCACCATTTCCCAGCTACCACTTCAAGTCACCAATGATCCAGCCTTAAACTTTAAGAAGCCCGCGCCACAAAGGAGAGCAACCAACTCTTGAAGGCATAGACAATCTGATCCAAGCAACCAAATCCATATTTATATACTTCACAAAGACAATCTTGGACCAAAGATTGCGATTAAAAGGACACCTCCACAGACTTTTAGTTCTAAGGGCCATGCTGAAAGAATTTAGATCCTTTATCCCCCAACCCCCAAATTTCTCAGGCCTGGAAACCAATTCCCACCCTGTCATAACCAAATAGGCAAAATCTTTTCCACCGGTCCACAAAAAGTTGAAGATCAATTTCCTGATAACATTTAAAATGTAGGCAGGAATCTCAAGGAGTGACATCCAATATATAGGGATCCCCAATAGAACCGCTTTAATCAAAGTAAGCTTTCCACCAATAGAGAGCATTCTATATGCCCAATGTGAAATACGTGCTTCAACTTTCCGAATAAGCCACCACCAGTCCTTAATCTGATAGTTGTTAGGTCTAAAATAAAAACCCAAATATTTAAGCCCTTCATCTAATGGATGACAGATATAAGGCAAAAGATTTGTAATTTCACTTCTTCTATCTGATTCCACATTATAATAATGGAAACTAGACTTAAATGTGCTTACCTTCATCCTAGAAATGTGACAGAAGGAATTCATGATATTTCTGAAAACCCTCCATTGAGTAGCTGTAGCCAGGCCCACCAATAACACATCATCTACAAAGATCAAATGTGTTAAAACACATCCAATTCCCACTTCAATGCCCTTAATTAAGCCTTCATGCTTGGAAAAATTCAACATCCTGCTAAGGGCATCGATAACTAACAGGAACAATAATGGGGATAAAGGACATCCTTGTCGAATACCCCTAGAACACTAGAAGAAAGTTGTGGGCGAACCATTTATCAATATAGCAATGCTGGCCGTTGAGACACATGACATAATCCAATTAAGAACAAGAGGAGGGACCCCAATTTGAATCAAAATGAGTCTTAAAAAGGTCCAATTAACCCGGTCATATGCCTTTTCCAGGTCCAATTTCAGTAGCATTGCATTGAACTTTCGATTTTGATGGAATGGAGAAGTTCTTGAGATGCCCCAATGGCATCATGAATTTGCCTATTATGCAGAAAACCAAATTGTTCATCAGTAATATGTTCTAAGAGAGCCGATTTAGTTCTTTGGGCAATTATTTTGGAGACTAACTTGTAAGCCAGATTACAAAGAGCTATAGGTCTGTAGTCTCCAAAATTAGCAGGTTTGCCTCTTTTTGGAATCAGAGTAACAAAGGTAGAATTTAGAGCACCATAAGAGAAGCCATGCAACCTTGTAAATTCCACCATACTCAAAATATCAGGACCCTTAATATCGAAGAAGTGTATATAAATTTCAATAGGCCAACCGTCCGGACCAGGACTTTTCTCACTAGCAAAGAGATTAAATGTTTTTTCCACCTCCTCAAGAGTGACCTCACTTCCAAGTTCTTATGCTTCATGATCATTAAAGAACCGAGGGAAAATTTCTGCAATTCTAATTTGTTCCAAAAGATCGCAATTACCTTCATCTTTGTAAATATTGCCAAAGTGTTTGACAGCTTCATTTTTCAAAGCCTCACCACCAGAGCAGATGTTACCTTCTAGATCCTTCAATTCCCAGATAGTATTCATATTACGATGGGCCGATGCAAAGGAGTGGAAGAATTTGGTGTTTCGATCTCCATGATTGATCCACAACGCCCTACTCTTCAACCTCCATTCCATTTCCTCCTAAAGAAGCACATCCTCTCTTTTCTTCTCAAGCAATTTAACCACCTCAAATTCTTCCATATTCAAATCGCCATTAAAATTTTCCATATGGAGCTTTTGAATTTCAGCTTCTAAAAAAGCCAACTCCTTTTTATCAGATTCCTTCCGAAGTTTGACCCATCCAATAACCTCTTTTTTTAGACTTCTCATTTTATTAAAGAAAATTTCTAATGGGTTTTCTCCATTAGAAACAACAGAAAGCCATAAAGCCTTCACCATATTACAAAAATCTTCCTCTAACGGCTAGGAGTTATTGAATTTAAATGGAACATTAGATTTCACCCCATAATCATCAAACTGAAATAGTATTGGCCAGTGATCGGAGACTTTTTGCTCGTGAATCCAAGAACGATATCTCTGAAATTTTTCCAGCAACGATACCTTTACCAAGAATCTATCAAGACGCTTATGTACACCTTCTTCACCCCCTCTACCATTGCTCTAGGAGGGGCACATTTTTGAAGGAGCAACATCAACTAAATCTTTATCCATCAAGAACTTACTGAAATATCCAACCAAGGGATCTAGTCTAGCTTTTTTCCCCCAAATTTCTGAAGGTGACTTTGTGAAATTTAAGTCACCTGCAAAAATAAGATTCTCATCATTCAATAACCTAGAACATGAAAGAGAATCCCAAAAGATCTGCCTGTTAGTGTATGGAGCATAATAGTTGAAGACAGATAAACAAAGGTTCTGGCCAACACAAAGTCCCTTCAATAAAATCCCCTAATCAGTTCTGAAAGCTTTGAAAGAGAACAGCTGAGGGTTCCATGCAACTACCAAACCCCCAGAAAGTCCAGAAGCATCCAAAGCAGAAAACTTCCCAATTTGGCAGAATATTTCCAAGTTTTGAAACAACATCATAACTAGAACACATAGTCTCCTGAATTAACACAATACCCGGGCTAGTAGTAAGGAAAAGGTTGGATAGGGCCCTAGCCTTCGAAACCCCACCCAACCCACGAACATTCAGGGAAATTAAAGACATTAAGAAATATCTACAATGGGCTTCTATGCTCTAAGGCCCAAATCAGAAACATCATCAAACCCACTGTCAACATCTATTGAAACCCTATTCGACATTGAAACAGGATCAGGAGCTTTTTTCTTTTTCCTCCCCTTTCTAATAGTCACATTCTGAAATTTAGGGGAAAGGATAGGCAACACAGTTGAATTCGAAGTAGGGTTTTTTGAGAAAGTAGGAAGAGAAATCAAATCAAACCCTCCCTTGGATCCACTGCCATCCAAGCAGGCAGAAAAATAAACCATTATGATTTAAAAGATAGAATTAAAATATAGAATTGAATGTAATTGTTTGTCATTTAGTTTAGTTATTATTTGTTTATTTTTAATTAATCAAGTAAACTAACCTTATTTCTTTTTTATATATTTCTAATGATGTTTGGTCAAACATATTATATTATTTATGACTTTTATTAAAAAAAACATTTTTAAATTAAAATTATATTTATTAAAATAATTGATTTTTTTTTCTTTAGTTTGAAATTTTTATTTATGACTTTTATTTAAAAATAAAATTTTAAATTAAAATTATATTTATTAAAATAATTGATTTTTTTTCTTTAGTTTGAAATTTTTATTTGATTATTTTTTCTTAGTATGAAATTATTTTTTTGAAAATACATTCAATACATCTAAATTGAATATTCATTTTATAATTCTTATTGATTAAATAAATATAATTATTTAATTTCGATTATTGATTATGTGTGCAAACAATGCAATTTCAATTCATTTCGTTATATTGTATTTAGTTATTTTAATATATAATTTATATTTGAAATTTAATAATATTATTATTTTTGTTTCTATATTCTATGTATATTGTTTTTTTGGGGGGTAAGTCTGTACAGTATATTAATTAAGAGTAACGGATAAAATTATATAGCAAGGAGGCCCCTGAGGCGGCTTGGGATAATGGAACCATCCCAACGTAACAGATTAAAAAAAAAAAAAACTAGCAAGATTATTACAGAGCGACTTGTGGGCTATACAATAAAACTTCCTCCTACGGCAGGGCCAAGACCAAAAAATAGTTTGAGTGTAATGAGTATTGTGGAGGACTAGACCATGCAAAAAAAACACAAAACAACTATAACAAAAAACCTGAATGGAGCAGAGAGACCCGACCTTCCCCTCGATCTTCCACGTAGACATAGATACAATTATTCAGGAGGAAATTCCTTCAGAATGGGGCAACCCCCGGGAAAGTCATCCTCAGGCAGCTTCACAAGGAGTGGTTCAGTTTTGCGAGCAGCGAGAAGGTTGGGTTCCGCATGGCTGTAGAGCTTCTTGCATGGCGGAGAGCCAATTGTGGAAGGGACTGGGAATGACGCAGGAGGAACCACCGATGAAGCAGGAGCAAGAGCGACCAGGAAAGGATCTAGAGGAGCAGCAGCTGCAAGCCCTTTCAAGGGCATACCATTGACGTTCTGGATGTCGGAGACACCACCGCCATCACACCTACCACCAGAGTCTGCCATGACTGGACTCCGACCCATGAGAGCATGTTGGTGCCAAGAGAATGTGGCATCGAGGTTGGCCAAGCATTCGTCCAATTCGATGAGTTTGGCCCTGGTGGCCAACATCTGATTCCTGACTAAGCCCTAGTTACCCTGCATATCATCCATGAGCTTGCCGAGCATATTTTTGATAATCCAGTAATGGTTGATGTTGCCTCCATTGTTGCCTGAGGCTAGGTGGTCCGCCACAAGCTACCCTTCCCACTCAACAATCAAATTATGGCTAGTGAAGAAGATGCCAATGTCGTATCCATCTCCAATGGAAGGAGAGCACTGGGTTTTGCTTCGGCTCCCACTACCCCGACGAGAAATGTCGCGTTGTTTGGTCATGGCGGAGAGCGCAGTGAGAGTCCACAACCAAATCCACAGCTAACCACGAGGGTGCACAGAGCATAACTAACGCTGAGGAGGAGCCAACAAAATGTAGTCATGGGTGCCCATCGGCCCATTTCTGGAGCAGTGATCCAAGTTCGCACGAGCCATAATAAATTGTAGGGAGCCAAAATGATGGTGCAGAGAGCCGAAGTGAGGGCCGTCTTGAACGCCCATAGGGCTGAGGTGAGGGCGAGATGTACCAGAGTTGCATCCAGCTAGCCCGTGAGAAGACTTGTGAGCGAAGGTTCGAGAAGGGGCCATAAATCCACAAGTGGGAGAGGCATGCAGATGGTTAAGTCATTAAACGCACGTGCCACGTTTCGGGTGCCTAGGCCGAGGTTCCTCCTCCACGTGCCCTCCTTGTGTCCTGCAGGTGCCCCCTTGTGTCATGGTGGCGCCCGCATCCGGGGATATTTTATTGTTGTTTATGTTGAAAAGTGTTTTTATTTATTATTATTATTGGTTTTTTTTTAAACAATCATGAAATTTTTTTATTTTTCTTAAGTAAATTAAATTTAACAAAATTCAAAAATAAATAAATAATATCCTACCATTGAAATCATCAAACCCAGAAACACGAAAATAATAACAACGATTCAATGCAAAAGTCAATACGCATGGATTCTGCCTCGTTAATGTCATGTAGTTCTCCGTGTGATTCCATCAACTCACTGGATTTGTTGGCGTTACTCCTCTTTATAACGAAAATTCACAACGACATTGGGGTGAATTGATATATTCTATAGTCTGGACTCTGGACTATAGAACGACTTGATATTATGAACATAGAAAGCACAGTACGATTATAAAGTTGGTAGTGGACATGACATTCAATATAATGTAAATTTTATGCACGTGTAGAAAATTTAAATTGAAAATATAGCTGGTATCATATGAGTAGGTGCACAATATCCAGGGGCGTACAATACGGATACCAAAACTACCATCCTCCCGGCGAGAGAAAATTGGACAAAGTTTATTGTATAGTACCAGCTTCGTTTTCTAGGTTTATATCATTTTCAAAACTTTTTGAATTAAAAAAAATAGATTTTTTATTTAAATAATTTGACAATAAAATTTATTATTAAAAATCTTTTGAATTCTAGAGTTTATAGTCATGTATCTCAATATCTTATGAAGAAGACTATGTGCTTTAACCTTTTATTATTATTCTATGTAATTTGTGGTGTCCACATTTTAGGCATATCATTTTGTATATATAATTACTTCTACAAAGAATTTTATCATTTATATAAGCATGATATGATATATACTTAACTCTTAATCTTTTCAGTTGTTTCTTGGCCTCTTTGTAGTTACTGATTATCACATAATTCATGAAAACGTAGGGGATTTAATGGTTATCTACCTAAGTACTATCAATAAACACAAATCTAACATGATGTACATCTTTTCAAGTTTTACAATAACATTATGTCCTTAATCCAAAGAAAAAGGTGGTGTAAGTAGATTTCATCCACTACCTCAACTTGCTAGAATGCATCTAGCAACATTCCCTCCATTGCATGTGTATCTCTTAAAAATTTATACAGCAATCTCTATATTATTGTCTTATCTCCCATATATGAGTATGCTTCCACGGTGAGTTACATATCTACAAGCGGTGGGCGCAATATGCCATATTATCACATGGAAACATATTACAATTAAGATATGGATATGATAGACCTAAATGTCATAGAGCATCACACACATATATAGTAAATCCATATTACAATTTAAAATATCGTTACATTTTTATATCCTTATAATAATAATAAAAATCATGTCAGGTTTTATATTATTATAATAATAATATAAAACATGTCGCCATTGGACCACCGCCCAATGTTGTAACCCCCCTTGCAGTTACTAAAGTCAATACACATGAATTTTGCAGTTCTCTCCAAAACTTGTGAGACCCGAACGATCTATGTAGAGTGGTGAGCCTATGATCCCATCAACTCATTCCTCGTCGTAACGATGTGAACTTCAATTAATAGACAGAGGTTTGGTAGACTACCTTTTTGAAGTCTAGTGTCATGTTCATTCAAGTGAATAGTGAATGGACTCGGAGTCAGCGTATTCAGTTTACAGTGGGTGAAACGTTGCTTTCTTACTGCTCTTTATTTTTACTTTCCCGATAATTCTTCGGGACAATACAATGTACAGCCTTTAAAAAAAACAACTATGTCTCTGTTTACATGCACAACGGAGTTATCTCTATCATCTCGAAGGTCAATTACAATAATATAAATTTAAGATTAACAACTTTTAGTTTATTGAATTCAAATTTTATAAGATTTACCTAAGTAGTTTTATAAAAAATAATAAAATATTATAAAAAATTGTTCATTTAAATTATATTTAAAACAGTAGAATTTGAGTTCATCAATCTAAAATATGCATTTTTTTAATATGTTTCCTCGTTGTTGAAATGGACCTGACAGTTGTTGACAACCATGACAAGATGGATTGGTCTTTTTTGTAAAAAGGAAAACCATCACAATTGGAATGGTTTTCTTCTGTAATAAAGAAAACCATGACAAGTTGGATCTCTCCTCGATAGGTTTAAACAATAACATTATCTAGTTATAAAATAGCAAGCTCTTACAACCCATACCAATAAAAAGTTTAAAATATATATATAATTTCCGACATATCTATCCAAAATTTATAGCCAACTTCAATCCATATTTTCCTATATACAAATGGCATTCAATACTAAGATATTTAAAAATAAATCAAAACAAGTAAACATCACTGAAATACCCAATAATTGCATTCAAATATAGGGAAAATAATGGAAGCCATGTTGATGTAAGATACTCCTGAGTTGCAAGTAACTTAGCTGTTGTAAATTGTGTTCCCTCTACAAAGAGACCCAACCAAAAAGTTCATGGAAAATACTTCAACCTATAGAAATGTGACTGCATCTTTAAATAAGCTTTCAGTCAATGCAAAGTGTAATATAATCAAATCAAATCTAGGGCATAAAATGTAAGTGAGTCATACCTTCAATGTAGCTTCATCCCTGGACCAATTTCTCTCCACGAACACATATTCTGAAAACCACATTGACCAGCCCACCACCTAAATAAATCATTTTCAAAAGAAAAATGCTAAGAAAATAATGATCTGTAATCAAACAATATGTAGACTACCAGACTTTCATGCTAATGAACTATTGATTTTATCCCTTCTCCAAAATATGCTTCAAATTTCTATTAATACAACAATACAGTACATTGTATAAGTAGCATATTTGAAACAAACGCAGCAAAAAGAGGCACACAACCAATTAACTCATGTATGTGTTACGAATATTAATGTCATGTTAAATAAAATAATAGATGTTAAGTAGTTAGCTATTAATGTGAAGGGACGTAAACCTTCATTATGAATGCTCAAGCCATATAAAAGGCGAGCTATGTTGTAATATTCAAACATCTATTATCTATTAAGTTATCAATATTATTCCATTTTTTATGGCATTAATATTCGTAACAGTATGACACAAAACCTTTTACTTCTGAGGCTATCAAAACTAAAACTGACAAGTTGCATAAAGCTAGAATCAGAATGGATGACACCATTAAAATAGCATAGAACTAAATTACTAAGAGGCATAGCATTACAAGATACTGAGAGCCATGTAGGGCACATGTGTGATATTGAAAGCACAAATAAACTTGCAACCAACATACTAATCAAAATTTCCCTTACAGAACATAGAGTTGTGCAAGGGAAAGGAAAAAGGAAGAAAATACGAGCAAACAATTATTCAAAAACATACGTCCAACATCATAAACCAACCAGAAAAAACCCAACAGATCCACTCTAGATTCTAGAAGTGTGTCAAGATAAATGCCCCACAAAGCATCAAAATCAGCTCCTCAAGATCCCCGGGTTACATCACGATACCACACAGTCCCATTGACCTACTTTTGTGGTCAATTGTTGGATATTAATAGAATTATCTTATCTTGTCTAGAGCTGCACCAACACGAATAAAACAATATATAGAGCCAAAATATAAAAATTGCATGGTCCAAAGTACTGGGACGTCTCTAGTACGGACCTTTAAAAATAGGGTATGAGGGGTATGGGCATGCCAATTAGATGTATGTACAAACACTAAAATTCAATAGCTATGTATCTAACCTTCCTATATGCATGCATATATAAATATAAATTTGTATAAAATTAAAAGTTGGAAAATATATGCATTACAAGAAAACTCAAGAAAATCATCAATGTCGTTCATGAACTTTATACTTTCAACATTTATGAAGCTTGAATAGCACAAAATTCTGAAATTCTGAGTAATGATTCATGAGTCAACTTCTGTGCATAACTCCAAGCCCTTACAAAACTGAAATCAATAAGTACGCAATGATAATACAATCATCAAGGAAACCAAGAAAGCATATTCCCAAAGCAAGAAATTAACTTTCTCATTTACAAAATCCTACATAAATGCTCTAGAGTAGTAGATAAATATTTTAACACAATGGATTACTTATTATTTTTAAATCACATTTTGACTGGTCCCTTGATGCTAATAGGTATGGAGTCATAAAGTTGGAGATAAATGAAAATAAAACAAACTCAAAGCTTATCAATTCAAAAGATTCAATACCAAATTACACCAAACATTTAACACAAGGTGGCCACCACGATAAATTCCTTCTGCATTAACAAAGCTGCTAATATAAATTCTGATAATATCAAAATGACACGACACAAGAACTTGATGGAACATAAATTAACTGCTAAAGAACCCTATCATCACACCATTCAAGGATACAATGATGTGAACAATGAGCAAGAGGCACCAATACTAAATATGAAATGAACACAAGTAGTTGACATGAAAGGAACAAGAATTGGAAGTATGGTCATGGAATAACAAGAAGTTGGGAAAGGAGTCAAGAATCACCAATGGTTTTTCCTAGCTTCCTGAAGGACCCTTTTATCACAAAATATCTACTCAAAACTTGCACAAAAGCATCCTTCTCTTTCCAAAATATGAAGTTTCAAATCAGGGAAAAGAAACACTAATTTAATACAAAATCCAGCTCCATTTTTTACTTCTTCATATATTGAATTTAGAAACCAAACATAGCAGCTTCATTGTCTTATCCTTTAACAAAAACATATTTTTTCTTGGCACAAAGCAAGGTTAAATTCAACATGAAAGGCGGTTCTTAACTTAATCCCAAACAACAATAAATATGCAAAATAATAACAACTATGTGATGAAAGATTGCGCCTACCCTTCCAAATGCATCGACGATTTTCTGCGAAAAACATCAACATCTAAAGCTCTTCAAAAACAACACCTTTATCATTTAGAAATAGGGACTATTCCCAATGGTTTTCTCTCTAAAGAAGAGCAACATAATCCTCATAACAACAATAACTTCTAAAATATAAGAATAGCAATGTATTTTTCGTATCTAAACTATTATCTCAAACAATTATAGATTTTGGTATGTGTAACTCAAATCGGTATAATATAGGAAGCCTGCATTTCTTAACAATTCTAGAATGAGGTTACACTTCTCTCTTATCGCTAACATATTATTGAATATATTTTCTCTAGTAACATTCTATGCAATCATGGATTATGTTTCTTAATTATGTAGATAGGATTACATTTTTTAATTATATCAGATAGGCATAGGCATACATTTTTTAGTTCCTTCCATAAGCTTTCAATACTTTCCATTGAGTAGAATATTGAGATAATTTTATGTGATGGAACGATTTTATATTATAAAAATTATTCAAGATGCTACAATCTACAATCTCCACTGCTGTGAGGTATAAAAAGTTTGATTTAAGAGGATTGCAAAATCACTCAGTGCCTTTACCACACAATTCTCTACTTCATCCATTGTATTGCTTTCCTGTTAGGGTTCTTCTGATTTTGATTTTTTACTACGCTGCATAGCTACTTGTATTTAATTCATTCTTGCAACTGAGCATTTTCTTTAATTGGCATTTGTAGGGGAAACTAAGCATTCCAAATACTGTTTGTGAAGTTCTAAAATACATTCATGAATTTCTCAAAGAAATCCATAAACTAAGCAGAGAATGTGACAAGTTATTAGCAACCACCAAACTATCAATTTTTGAGATTTCCGCAGAGACCTCAAAATCTGCAAGTAATATTGTATCTAAGAGATTTAATATTGACATAATGGACTTTGCTCCTCCTCCTAATGCCTTAGGCGCTCCTGGTCATCCTGGTTATCGTATCATTACAGGAAATGTAGCATTGGGAATTTCACATATAATAATAACAATTTACAGTTGTAGAGTTCGATTCTTCTTCCTTATGGTTCTGAAACTGCTCGAAAAGGAATGGCTTGAGGTGTCCAATTCTTCTACTTTCTTATGTTATGATAACATTATTCATATTCTGTGAAGTTTCTCTAATTAAATGTAATTTTTGTGTAGTGCATGCCCACTAGTTATCACAGTGCCATGATTGTTTCAGATGATTGAAGGAAAGCTTGAAGTGGATGCAAATCTTATGCAAAAGAAGCTTCGCATAATGTTATTTGATAAAATCTTGGAGGCCTGTTAAAAATTTCAAAATATATCAACAATAATATGTGATGATGCATAACTGAGATGTACCCCATTTTTTGGAGCAATTTATAAGAGGGCATATTCCAGCCTGAGGTTGAATTTCTAGAAAACCCTCAATATCGAGTGAATTCCCTACGCGTATTTCCTCATGCAGATGTTGGGTTTCAGTTTAAAGTAGCATTCCTTGGAAAATAAATTAATTGTATGTAAAAGGTCAATCAAAGAGCAATGCTCTAACCTACCTTCATGTACGGTGAGAGATAGCAAAGAAAAACCAAATATCTCTAAGCCCGGGTGCAAGACTTTAGCATATATAAACATAATAATAAGGGTGATGGCTATAAGATGTACTTTATTGAAGACATCTATAAACCATGAAATATGAAGTGCCATCCATCAACATTCTTGAAACTAATTGCAAAACCAAAATATGAATTAAAGCTTCTGGTAGTAATATTGGAAACAATTTACTCCATTTTCAAATTTTCATTGGAAATATAGACTGGGAAACCCCTTGCAATTGAGAAATCATTTGGTGTAAAAGAAAGAAATGGGGATAAAAGAGGATCAACAGCTACGAAATGTGCGCATTATGAATAAAGAAAAGGATAATTATTTTCCTGCGAGGGTTCGTGTGGCATTTCCCTTGGCGATGAAGATTCCTACCCTAAACCGAGGCTACAACCACCACAAGATCCTTTGCATTTCTGCACCTGAACTATGTTTCACTCGCATTGCAAACCAAGAAAAGGATAGTGCTTGGTCATGCAGGTATTTAGTTAGTATTTCCCATGGTGACAAAGATGCCAACCCCAACCTAGGGCTACCGGATAGAACCACTAAAATCTCCTCTGTATCTATACACTAGAACAGGGTTTCACTTGCATTACAAATCATGAAAAGGATAATGAAATAATAATCATAATTCACATTGGAAATTCCACACAAATGCAAATCTAAGCATATCCACATCAACGAAATTGATGAATTGAAAACATGACCAACTTCTCATGGCCCATTTCATATCAATACAAAAATACTAGCTTTCATGTGAGGAATATCAGAGATTCCGAGGAATTACCTCTTCATTTGAGGACTCATCTATTTGTGCTTATACTTGGATATCTACTAGTGTTGGTTCTTCCACTAGATATACTGAATGTAGATAAACTATTATTAGTGTTGGTTAAATGGGTAAATACACTACAAGTTGAAGTCTTGAGATAAAATGATATCAAACCCATTTCAATCAACCTTCACATTCCATTTATCATAAGTCTGTTTAATTCACCATTCCTTAAGACACTTGTAGCGCATTCATTCCAACATGATTTTTATTTCTTTTTAACATGCGACCAACACTTTAGTAATTTAAGCATTTCACATTGTTCAAAAGGGATTTCAATAACCAATCAATTGACAGTCAAACTAAATTTGAGTCGTCCATCATTTAGATATGACGATAGGCTTGCAATATAGAAATGAACTTAGGGTTTGACTAGTGTTTTCAGAGGATAGGGGATAGGGATTTTCACACAATTAGAGGCGCCAAACAAAAACACAGAGTTCATCTCTTCCAACAATGATTTCTCTCTTCAAGTAAAGATCCTCAACACATCAATAAAAAATATCAAGAAAGATAGATCACAGAACTAGGGAGACCATCGATTTAACGCATTAACATAAACTTATGATTTTCAATGGCTGGAAGCTTCCCTATCATCTTCAACTACACATGTAGAGGATGATTTACAACCAAATTGATTCATAATTGTTAAGCTGGGACATATAGGTAACGTAGATAGCCTTTGAAAAAATTAGCACTAATATTTATGAATTACATATTGTTTTTTGTTCATAAAAACCTTCAGTTCCATAAATCTGGGCATCTATGCATATAAACTTGTATTACAACAAAATACAACCGTCATTGGTTATCTAGAACAGAAAATTCCATTTGAGTTGTTCTGAGAACACACAATATAGAATATCGTTTACATTTTCTCAAAATTTCTCAAACTCCAACAACAAACTTTTCATCTCTTTTCACAATCATATAAAAACAACAAAATCTATCTAGATTTGAATAGATAGGATCCATTAGCTAAGGATGGAAAATATTTCATCAATCCTTATTATCTAACTATCTGTCTATAAAAAACAAGCCACGCGAGATAGACTAACATCCTATCAACAGAATGATCTCAATCTCTACTTGGCAGCTAATGCCATTTACTGACATCAAAACTATCTGCTGAATTCAGGGAAATAATTCCCTTCTTAAATAGACTTTGACTTCTATAAATCATCACCATTTGATTTTGAATTCGACTACTGCCCCTGCATCATAACTACTCCATATTTTGCATAACATTAGGGAAACCTATATGCAATATTGCAGAGCCTGTACATGAGATATGAGATGTTATAGAGATCCTTGAGAAAGAATCCCCTCACTAGATGGATTATCGATGGGTGAAATATTGGCTGTAACAACCCACTCCAGAGGAATGTAAAATCCCCTAAGGTAATGAGAATGTCCATGGATTGAGTTTCACGGGTAATAGGACACAAGGAAGACACCAGAAATCGTGAAATATCACAGAGAATCTTCATATTTCCTCGGTGGGGATGTAAAAATTCCAAAATTACTGAATCTAAACTTTAAAAAAACTTCGTCTATTGTTGCATTAACTAATTCCACACAGTAAAAAAGTATCAATTGTGATATCTGGTTAGCAATGAATGAATTACTATTAAAACTAACTTCCACTAAATCTTCACCGGTGAAAGAACTTTGTTTGTAAAAGTAAAGAAGTAGTACCTTTTAAACCCATTGATTCCCTCTGGGATTTTATAATTATACCAATAACTTTCTTGGGATCCATGTGGATAACTGGGTGAGGAACTTAAGTTGCTCTCATGACGCAGTAAGGAGAGGAACGGTCAAAATATGGCAAATAATTTGATAGGCTCATGCTCAAATAAAAGTACTATGATCAAAGCCACATTCCAGCCGGAGTAGTGACTAGAGAAACGATTGTTTTACTTAAAAGAATAGAAAATACAAAATAGTAAAACAAAAAATTGGCTAGTGGGTGTGTTTGAGGATCCAATTTCAGCAAAACGAGAAAATAGTGCAGAAACCCCAAACTCAAAGAAACCCCTTCAGCCAAATTGGTCAATGGAAATTTATTTACCTCTTTGGTATACTAGGTGTTAATAGAAATATCCTGGAGATATTTTTTTAATGCCATGAGCTTCAAAGGTCTTGATTAGAGGTGCAGTCTATTGCAATATCCTTCAAATATTTTTTAATGCCATGAGCTTGAAGGATCTTAATTGGAGGTGCAGCCTACAAACATAAAACCACTGAAAATGAGTTAGTACAGGTTGTAATTGTCAAATAAACAAAACCCATAAAAGAAAACACCCAAACCAGAAAGGAAAACACCTCACATGATTAAACAAAGGTGTTGTAGTACTAGATTGTAAGACAGGTTCAACCTCAGAGATGGATTGGTAAAAGTTTGAGCAGACGTGAAAGTTAGTTTTACCAGTTCAACCTCAGGTTCTACAATCATTCTTGCTAGCTTCATACGACTTCTTCCCATAAAAAATTTCACCTCCCACACATCCAATATACCCAATCCGTGCTTTGACTCCGAAAATATTGATAGAGTGTGGATGATAATGCAACTTCAAGCATTAACTGGTGGATGATGCGGGGATTTTACAGAGTAGGTGAAACATTTATAACGGTCGATGAATGAAGGTCGATCAATAAATTAATCTGGTTTTTGAATGAAGGTTCCCTAGAAAAGCACTTTTATATTTACTTTTGATTAAAGACAATTTGATTTAAGACATTTTAAAAATAAAATATATATTTAAGACGAAATGGTAGTTTTGTCTTAAATATATGTCTTAAATAACCCCTTGTTGTAGTAGTGTAGGTTTTTGAAATTCCTCCAATTGATTTTCCAGACTCCTTTTTTCTTGGAAGATGTTCCCTGTTGGAGGGGCCTAGGTCGGCCTGTTGACTAGGCCCTCTGCCCGACCACTTTGAAGCATATGTCAACAGGTCATGTCGACTAGTATAGGTCGGGTCAGTCGGTTAGACCGACAGATGGTTATATAACTGTATTGACAATATATATATATATATATATATATATATATATATATATATATAGGTATAGGCTATTGAGCCGATGTACTGGTTAGATTGGTTCTATGATTGTATTATGCTCTTGCGGGTTAATATAAAGGCTTGTGTTCTCTCTATCTGTATCATCTCTTATATCTGTATCATTGTGTATGCTTTCTTATAACATGTAATGTATCTATGGTAACCACATGAACCTTGGGACTACAACATCTGGTTCCATTGCCAGTTGATGCATTGACAAAATAGTAGCATGACCTATGATTTCAAAGCAGGAGATTAGAGATTGGTGGGAGAACAAAATCGGGAATTACATGTAGAACTATGCGGGACGGAACAAGCTAATGATTAGCCAAGCAAGAGATCGATTCTTCTCCGAGACCCATGAGATATTTGTAGAGTCCGTGCTGATTGCCTTGAAGAAGCTAATGGATGAAAAGACCAGTTGATGAAGCAGATAGGATGCTGTTGTCGAAGTTGATCAATGGAGGACGCATGAATCTATCGGAGTGGTGCAAAAAGATTGCAAACGATTTCTGTGAAGAGCAGGAGATTGAACATCGCATCTCTGTTGACGAAGTTGGAAGAAAGTTCTTCACCGAATTAGTTGATCAATTTCTGTGTTCTCTACCGACCTTATTGTTCAAATTTTTTATCGACAAAGGCATTGCGCATATTGTCGAGACACGACCGTTGCTGCTGTCACCCCTTCCGAACTCTATTTGGAAGCAGAAAGAACGTAAGTGGGAAAGATTTGTAAAGGAGCACGAATGGGAATTCTTCTTGGACAAATGATGGTCTGTACTTCCCCAATGATCTAGGAAACTTCAAGCCGACATTTGGGGGGTGTCGAAGCATGTTCTGATGTACCTAGCTTGATGAAAAATGATGTATGACAAGATGACATGGCCAGCAGTGGAAGAAAATCCGAGAAAGAAAGACTTTTGAGTCATAAAAGCACCCCATATATCCAGAAAATTGAAAGAGAAAAAAGGAGACAGCGGCGTGAACAACTACGGGAGCAGGCAATTGCGCTCAGGAGGATGCGAGGATCAAATGTCACGACAGATGCAGAAGAAAATCTGCCAGAATCAAACCCAACCCGCGATGATCAGGGCATCGAGGAAGGCCTGTCACCGATGTATAAAGACTTGTGGATAGAGTGTGGTAGAGCTCTCCAAGTTCAGATACCTGAAACGGTAACACCTCCTTCTCCATTTAATTTAACACAAAGTGTTCGGGTGCAAGAAATTGTCAAGGAAAACCTTGGTCTCTATGTTGGTCAGTCGAGAATCTGGATTTGTCGAAGTGAAGAAGGCAATGATATCAATAGATTATTGATTTATTGGCCGGAAGAAGGAAATTGAGTGTCTTTTCAACCCTAATTTTCAAATAGAAGCTTTCATCTAGTGTACTCAGAGGATGAAGAAGCGCCCCCTACAAATACCAAATTTGAGTGACTCATCGAGTACATCGAGAAGTCCGAGATTCAGTGAAATCCCGTTCGAGTAGAACTTTAATTGGATTTCAACATAAGTAGTAGAATGTAATATCCTTGGGAATATTCGACCAAGATATTAACTCAACTTCAGAAATTTTAATAAAATTCACTAGATAAATTTCTTAATAATTCTTTTAAACCGAGCAGGAGGTCAGTGATGGGGATGTAGACTGAATCTGAGTATGGTGGGATGAAATTTTAGTTCTGGAATTTGTATGGGGAAATGTACATCAGAAAATAATAACATCAGAGGGAGAGTCCTAAGCACAAAGCACTGGGGCCATTTATGTTTCAAACATCAGCTATTGCTGAAGCCTACTGCAAAGCTTCCTGGGCACACCAACATATGCTTACTAGACTGGGTGGGTACAAAATTGAGTTATGACAGTAAAATAGGTTCAATGGACACAATGAGAAACATTCAAAAGGATTTGGGAAGAGTAGGAGTGGTTTGGAAGTTTTAGGCCCTACAGGGATGAAAGAGCTAGTCAAATTGCAATCTTTATAAACAGGGGTTAAATCCTCCTAAATTCTTTAAGTAGGGACTGATATAGCTAATATGATGTGTTATTGACCTCCTACGACTTCCAGAAAGTAAATCTGACATTTAGAACAAATTTGGCAGTCATTTTAGTTATACTAGTCATTAAACAATACTCAATGAGCTAGTCTTCTATTCTGAGTTAAGTATTGACTTTATTTAAATGTAAAACTCTGTTCTGAAATATTAGAGTGCTCTGATATAAAGTAATTAACAGCAGCAAGTCGAAATGTTACTCATTGAACCAATTTTGCACTCATTTAATAGCTCCTCCTCAGTACAATGACTTATAGACTAGGAAATCCCCTCATAGGGCCATAGAATGAATGGAAGAAGATAAGTAATGACCCAAAATCTGTTATGAAGGTGTATTCTGATCTTCAATAGGTTTGAAACAGAGTATATGGATGCACACTGAGTCTCTGGAAAAGTATGGAGAGCTAACCACAGATCTTCTCTTCCTTATGGGGGAAAACACCACCAAATTTAGCTGAGGTTGTATGAAGTGATGAGAAGAAGAGAATGTATCAGTTCTAAGAATTATTTCTACTACTAGACATCATTGTTGGCTGAACATAAGGCTGTACCAACCCTCCATTAATCCTTGGGCACTTTCATCGGAGCATTCATATTCTACTAGAGAAGCTTCACCAAAACTAGCTAGGATTTCACTGTAAGAGAGATCCTCTCTTCAAACTGACTATGTGACTTCAATACTGAACTGATATGAATGTTATTGGCTGTAGCATCATGTTCTGGACCTGCATAACACTCACTGGAAACTCATGGGGCCTTGGGGCACATCTCCCAAGCAAACATGTCGAGGCACATCACTCAACTAGAGAGGCTCAGAGCTCTCAAACCAAAATTGCAAATGACCAAAAGTTCTTGAATGAAGTTGGGAGCCTTCTTAAATAGAATTCCTGTTGACCTGTTGACCTGTTGAGCAAGTTACTTAGCTTGGTGACCTGTGAGAATAGGTCACCCATGAGTGGACATACTTTCCTTGCTTTGCTTTGGCTTTCCTTCTTTTTTCCTCTTTTTCTGACTTTCCTTCTTTTTTGAACTTTCCTGCTTTTCATACTTTCCTGCTTTCTGGATTTATGTTGTTTTTCCTAAAATATTCCTCTTTTCTCATTTTTGGCAACATTTTTGGACTCTAGTGCTTACTTGACTTCTACTCCAAGCAATTCCTTGATTTTCTGAGTTTCATCACTTAGGCAAGTTTGGCTCACTTACCAATTCAAATTTCTTGGCCAAGTCATCAACCACTTGGCACATTTATTAGCAGTAATTATTTAAATGAAAATAATACCACTCAGAAATAATTTAACTTAAGCAATTAATTAATTATCCAGTAATTAATTAATTAATAAGGTGTAATGCCTCAAAATTTCCCCAATTAATTAATAAATCAACTTAGCACTTGAATTGGGGGTTAATAACATCATGGGGCCCCCTCCTTATCCATTTAATTCCTCAAATTCCTTTTAGGAATCTTATTCATCCATCCATTAATTATTTAATTAATGCCTAGGTGACTTAGGCTAAAATCATCCCCATGGACCATAGGAAAATTTGGGAACATGACAGTCCTCCCTTCCCAATATTGCTTGTCCTCAAGCAATGTCAGGGTTCCACCAAGCTTCTGCTGCACCAACTCTGATTATCATTGTCCCCCATCCATTGAACAATCTGTAAATTACTTGGGCCTTCAGGAAAAATGTCTACATAAAACAAACTGTCCTGTAATTTATATCTGCCATTAGCCAACAAATGAACAAAATTTTAACGCCGTTAGGATAACTGAGTAGAATTCTCGGGTCCCATTGTTTCTCTTGCAAGGAGCAGAATTCTCCTATCATCTTTGACAATCTATCAATCAAGTGTATGCCAGGATCCCAAAGTATCAACTCCATTTTCCCCATCATCAGAATAAATTTAAAGAATCTGTCATCAAACATGTGCCTTTTCATCCGAGGAATAACTGCTAGGGCATTGCTTCCAACCAAACCAAGTGGGAAGCAGAATGTCTCTTCTAGTGAAAACATCCAATGGCTCAACTCTCTGCCAATGGAGAAAAATTTCAAGCATCCTTCCCAGCATGTGGATTCACTCCACATAGGCCAACCTATGCAAGTAAAATGTTCCATTAATTTAACTTGGCAACTTGCCTGCTTAGTTGCCTTCCCTTGACCATAAGCATAAAAAAATTTGCAAGGAAGTTTCATGCCTGTCCAGTAATCTTTTACCCAATCCATGTGTGGATGAGTGACATCAAATGGATGCAAAATATACTTTTTTTGCTGCTCACAATTCAAGACAATGCCAGTTATAATAAGAAATTTATTGCAAAAACCCGTGAACTTTTTACCTTCCAGATTTTCTTTTCTAGTGAGGCCTCTATCCATCCATCTGGTGGGTGAATCAGAGATCCTGCATGTTGATTCACATGAGCTGAAATCAGCCATCTCTATTGCAATAAGATCTATCTCCCATAGGAGCAGATCATGATCCACCTATGGTACATGTGGCATCAACAAGAAAAAATTATTTGCCCACTGTTATTGTTGAATCCATGACATGAGGGGAAGGACTGTGAACCTTCTTTGTATGTCTGCAACCTTCAGTAATCAGAATTATGGCTGCAACTTCATCATTATTGGCTGGCTCAAATCGAGTTCTCTCATCCCACTTTTCCATGGGAAAGTGATTGTTTCCAAGGAACAACTCAATTTCCCTTAGGAAATGATCAGGTGCTTGGTTTTCATCAAATTGTTTTGCACACTCCTCAAGCACATGTAAAGATAAATGATCCTCATGATCCACCATCTCATGAGGTTCCTCCTTATGATCATGAATGCTTTCACCCCAATGAAATTGACTGAATGGTGTGTACGAGGGTAGGGAGGATCTTTGCAACTTTTCATGAAGCAGCAACATCTCCATCTTGGATTCTTGGAGGGCACTTTGAGTGCTTCTCAAAGAATATTGGGTGGCCATCAATTCACCATTGAGCTTATAGTTCTCTTTTTCATATCTACAAATGCTTTCTTCATCATGCCATGATGCATCTTGCAACAATTCAACAAGCTCAAACATGTAATATTTATCTGAAAGGAACTGTGAAAAATTACGTTTGATTGTGGACATTGCTTTCTGGATATTCTCCATGGCTGCAAAGAGATATTTATCTTCCCTTAAAGCAGCTTCCCAACACAACCTCGACACTGAAGAATGAGTGTCATGGAGAATTTTCAGGGCCTCTTGGATCTTATGTTCATCCATCTTCAATGACCCTGCAAGAAGATGAGGTTCTTGCAGATGTTCCTCCCCTTCATTTTCCATCACTGGATTGATTTTATGCAGTGCACTCAAAGTTTGGAAATCTAATCCATATATTGCTACTGCAATATATTCATCTCTTAGGTCCTCCACAATATAATTTGGGCTGCAAATTAATTGCTCATTCCTCCTGGGTATACCGGAAATATCTTCTCTCAAAGTTCCAGCCTTCTCATTGCATTTCTTTTTGACATCAGAATTCCGAACCTCATCACTAGGGAGATCAACCACTCTGAACTTTTTACTAGAAGTGGCTGTCATATCAGATTGAAATAATGACACATAAAAATCAGAATTTAATAACTCACCAGGTGTCATGTTATCCTCCTTATGAGGTGGAGTGTTGGTGGTTTGGCCTTCCATCAATTTCTCATTTTTAGTTTCTGTTGTTGCCAAAACTTCTTCTTTCCCCATGGATATTGCACCCACAACACCTTCATCAATGGGAATCTCCATGTCCCCCACATATATGTGAGAGTACACATATTTAGATGCTTCCTCACACTTAAAACATTCCTTAGTATATTCTCTTCCATCCATGTAGGCATCCTGCAAACACCCTTCTAGTGATTCAGCTTGGTCACTACATTCACCCTTATCACCCAGGATATGAAACTCAACATCTAAGGAATCCCTTATGCAGTAATTGTCTTCTGATGTGGCTACAACATCATCATGGCACAATTTAGTACAAAATATGAAAGTGGTCCATTCCTTTTCATCATGCTTCTCTCTTCAATGGGTGGGGTTATGGTGCCTTGTTCTACCACTGATTCTACTAGTTCACATCTAATTGATGTGTGGTCAATTTCTACTACCTTGTGAAGCTCATGTGGTGTCTTTGGATCTAATTTACGTTCTACTTTTAGATCTGATCCTAAATATGGTCAACACCCCTAATAGTACTAATCTCATCCGAGATGATCTTGAGATCATCATCATATAATCTTGCAATAGATTCTTCTTCCATTTTGTCAACAATCTCATGATTGGGTTTTGGGTCCTGTTTCTCCTTGGTTGTCTTAGGATGAAGATTCTTGGAGGATCCAAAAATTCTTGTGAAGTCACATGCATCCAATAAATTTTTCATATCTTTCATTAACTCTTCCATAGGAGGTTGACCTTTGACTGTGGAACATGCAAATGTTTCCTGAATAGGGCTATCAAAATAACCATAGTCTCTTCTCCCCATCATGATCTCATAGGAGATGCTTGTGGAAGGTACTTCTTGGGAATTCTCTTCCTCATAATGTCTACAGTATTCTTCATACTACTCATCATAATTATCATACTCTTCATAAAAATAATCTTCCTCCTCATACAACTCAAAGTCTGAATCTTCCATGACATGGAACTAATTCCACAACTACAATTTGAAAATAGTGTTGAACTACTTTTCCACTGAGATTAAATTTCCATAGGCTGAGCCACGGAAAGTGCTTTGATACCACTATAATATCTTTGGGAATATTCGACCAAGATATTAACTCAACTTCAGAAATTTTAATAAAATTCACTGGATAAATTTCTTAATAATTCTTTTAAATTGAGTAGGAGGTCAGTGATGGGGATGGAGATTGAATCTGAGTATGGTGGGATGAAATTTCAGTCTAGAATTTGTATGGGGAAATGTGCATCAGAAAATAATAACATCAGAGTGAGAGTCCTAAGTACAAAGCACTGGGGCCATTTATGTTTCAAACATCAGCTACTGCTGAAGCCTATTGCAAAGCTTCCTGGGCACACCAGCATATGCTTACTAGACTGGGTGGGTACAAAAATGAGTTATGACAGTAAAATAGGTTCAATGGACACAATGAGCAGCATTCAAAAGGATTTGGGAAGAGTAGGAGTGGTTTGGAAGTTTTAGGCCCTACCGGGATGACAGAGCTAGTCAAATTGCAATCTTTATAAACAGGGGTTAAATCCTCCTAAATTCTTTAAGTAGGGACTGATATAGATAATATGATATGTTATTGACATCCTATGACTTCCAGAAAGTAAATCTGACATTTAGAACAAATTTGGCAGTCATTTTAGTGAAACTAGTCATTAAACAATGCTCAATGAGCTAGTCTTCTATTCTGAGTTAAGTATTTACTTTATTTAAATGTAAAACTCTGTTTTGAAATATTAGAGTGCTCTGATATAAAGTAATTAATAGAAGCAAGTTGAAATTTTACTCACTGAACCAATTTTGCACTCATTTAATAGCTCCTCCTCAGTACAATGACTTATAGACTAGGAAATCCCCTCATTGGGCCATAGAATGACTGGAAGAAGCGAAGTAATGACCCAAAATCTGTTTTGAAGGTGTATTATAATCTTCAACAGGTCTAAAACAGAGTATATGGCTGCACACTGAGTCTCTGGAAAAGTATGGAGAGCTAACCACAGATATTCTCTTCCTTATGGGGGAAAACACCACCAAATTTAACTGAGGTTGTATGAAGTGATGAGAAGAAGAGAATGGATCAGTTCTAAGAATGATTTCTGCTGCTGGACATCACTGTTTGATGAACATAAGGCTATACCAACACTCCATTAATCCTTGGGCACTTTCACCGGAGCATTCATGTTCTACTAGAGAAGCTTCACCAAAACTAGCTAGGATTTCACTATAGGAGAGATCTTTTCTTCAAACTGACTGTGTGACTTCAATGCTGAACCAATCTAAATGTTATTCGTTGTAGCATCATGATTTGGACCTGCATAAAACTCACTAGAAATTCATGGGGCCTTGGATCACATCTCCCAAGCAAACTTGTTGAGACACATCACTCAACTAGAGAGGCTCAGAGCTCTCAAACCAAAATTGCAAATGACCAAAAGTTCTTGAATGAAGTTGGAAACCTTCTTAAATAGAATTCCCGTTGACCTGTTGAGCAAGTTACTTAGCTTGGTGACCTGTGAGAATAGGTCACCCATGAGTGGACATACTTTCCTTGCTTTGCTTGCTTGCTTTGCTTTTGATTTCCTTTTTTTTTCCTCTTTTTTTGACTTTCCTTCTTTTATGAACTTTTCTGCTTTTCATACTTTCCTGCTTTCTGGATTTATGCTGCTTTTCCTGAAATATTCCTCTTTTCTCATTTTTGGCAACATTTTTGGACTCTAGTGCTTACTTGACTTCTACTCCAAGAAACTCCTTGATTTTCTGAGTTTCATCACTTAGGCAAGTTTGGCTCACTTACCAATTCGAATTTCCTCGCCAAGTCATCAACCACTTGGCACATTTATTAGCAATAATTATTTAAATGAAAATAATACCACTCAGAAATAATTTAACTTAGCAATTAATTAATTATCCCGTAATTAATTAATTAATAAGGTGTAATGCCTCAAATTTTCCCCAATTAATTAATTTATCAATTAATTAATAAATCAACTTAGCACTTGAATTGGGGGTTAATAACTTCATGGGGGCCCCTCCTTATCCATTTAATTCCTCAAATTCCCCTTAGGAATCTTACTTCATCCATCCATTAATTATTTGATTAATGCCTAGGTAACTTAGGCTAAAATCATCCCCATGGACCATAGGAAAATTTGGGAACATGACATAGAAGAAGACAAACCCGGCGAAACATAAGAAGTTCCAGCTACTGGTTCTGAAGACAGAGAACCCAGCGCAGATAGACAGCTAATTCAAGCTAACGAATCACCAAGTTTTGGTTGTGGAAATAATCCACCTACACTAGCAGACATGTCACACTCAACAACACACCTTCCATTTTATGAAGGTGATGAAGACCCAACAAGACATTGGTTTGTGTGCGAAGCGATATGGACAGCCAATCAAATCACTAGCGAAGAAAGACAATTTGCTCAGTTTGTTGGTTCGCTGAGAAAAAGAGCACTGACATGGTACATGGGGTATATAACAAAATCACCAAATGCAACCAAGGCACAAATTAAACAAAGATTTTTGGCCTTTTTCATGATTGAAGATGTGACATACCTGGTGGCCAAACAACTAAAGACAACAGTCCAAAAGCCAACAGAAAGTGTCAAGGAGTATGACAAGAGGTTCAAAGACCTCCTGAGAAAGCTAGACTATGAGATCGAAGAAAAGCTATTAATCAAATCGTTTATTGCCAGTCTCATCAGTAACATTAGAATACATGTATGTCGACAAAGTGTTAATACTTATGTAGAGACATTAAAAGTAGCACTAGAGATCAAAATGGATGATGAATACCCTCTAGTCTTTGTGGATAGACATGTTGACGAACTCCTTGAAAGTATGGAGCATGCTATCCGAAATATTACTCTAAAAGGGCCAGAATTATGGTGTACAACAGTTCGAACTTCAGGACATACCAAAGATTCTTATCGAATTGAGGATCGACGACAAGAAGTTAAACTCATTCAATCCAGATGCTTTTGCGATCTGTGCAAAGAGTATGACTCGCATACTACAAACGATTTCCCATACAATTTGAAAAATAAGAAGGAAAAATGGTATCAAATTTGTGAAGTCAATACACATGCAATTGAAGAATGTCATTTGAACCTGAAAAATTGGCAAAATTACCATGCAGTTTACTAGACAAACTTTGTCGAGCAGCATCATGATAGAAATACAGGAAATGATAGGTTTGAGAGAAATGATGGAAGAAATAACTGATACAATCAGAACAAGAACGATAGATACCCAAGGTATAATGACCGTCGATATGATTGACGATATGACGGATACAATAGACGCGGAGGATACCAGAGTCGTGGTGGTGGCGGTGGTGGTCGTGGTGTTCGACCTAATAGACCTGGCTTGTGTTTCACATGTCTCAGCGAGGATCATCGACATGCAGAATGCCCTTATAAGGAAAGGACTGATCTTAAATTTTCTACAAAGTGTGGGATAGGAGATCACTATTTAGAGGATTTCCCTACCATGATTGAGAAAATAAATAATAAAAAGAATGTTCATGTCTTATCTTGTGTATCCAAAAATGATGTGTTTCGTACATAAAACTTGCAAACTATAACTAGGAAAGGTACTCACATTGGTCAAGATAAGCCACAGATAAGTAAAATTATAGATAAAGAGGATTACCCAAATCCTATGAAACAAAAATCTGTGTACAAAAATGCATCCGACATATTTTGTGACTTATCAGCGCATGAAGGTATTGAAGAAAACCGACAGGAAGTTCTCAATGAATTGTTCAGATTAATTTCAAATGATGAAGCTGTAGGAAAAATGATTGACCTGTTGCATAAATTGAAATATAAACATGTCGAGCAAAGACAAACTAAAAACATTTTCCAACTAAATCAAAAAGAGAAAAATGATGTTGACCCACTAGTTGACCTCGACATAAATGGATATCATGTACGACAAGTTGTACTAGATTTTGGCTCCCAAGTGAATATCATGAATCGTGGTACCTGGGACCAACTCGGTCGACCACAATTGCAGGAATCGGGCATTTATCTAAAGCTTGCATATCAAGGATTCATTGAGCCGATTGGAGTACGGAAAGGAGTCAAAACTTCCATCAAAGGCATCACGACAAAAGTAGATTTTGAGATCCTTAATCCCATGGATGATGTGAGTTCTTTCCCCACCTTGGTCGGTCGACCTTGGGGACAAAAGATGAAGGCTTCAATTTCCTTAGACAAAAGTCGCATCAAGTTGAAATGCAATGGGCAGAAGGTTATCGTACCAATCTTCCCATCTCAGGGAGAACCATGGTCAGAACCTGTAGAAGTAGATAATGATATTCGACAACTTTATCGAATAGATAATAATGAAGATCACATTGAACCAAATTCCCAAGGAGAACTTCACCCTGGAGATCCTATTTCACTTGGATATAACTCCAATGCAAAACTCTATGACTGGCAGATAGAAAACTATGATTTACATGCGAAGGAATGTTGGACAGTGGAAGCCATCTCAAAGAAGCAAATAAAAAAGTGTCTCTCAATATCATATACACCAAAGATATTTGAATGGAAATTGAGAGCATATCCAACACTTATTCCAGACAGAAGTGCGCAAAAATATAATCCGACATTAAGGTATAAAGAATGTGATTCACCTGCTGTACATGTCGAAGATGTATCAAAACATGTCGGAGAACAAGGACAACTACAAAGTATGGTAGAGACATTTACTGTTCAAGCCATGAGATGGTGGGACACCCATCAGTCGAAACTCCAAAGTTGGAATACCGTGTCGACATATTTTATAGAAAGGTTTGGAGGAAGAAAATTGTCGACTCAATCGGACATCCCTCTGTTTACACAGGGACAAAATCCTAAAGCCCACATCGACTGTTGCGAAAAAGAATGGAGAAAATTGGGCTATAAAGATGAAAGAGCATGGCCTCACCTCTTTCCCATAACACTTGATGATTTACCCAATAAATGATACAATATGGTAGAAGCGAGAGGAGAAAATTTCATTTGGAAGGACTTGAAGGAAAATTTTATTAAGGATTTCCAGTTTTCTCCATAGGAGGAGAAGTTGGTCGAAGCAAATAAAACTATCAAAGAATTTCTGCAGCCGACAGAAAATTCAGTACTTACAGGGAAACAACAGATTACTTGCCGACCTACTACCTGCTATAACATAAAGTTGACAGAAAGCTAGCATTTGACAAGACTAAGCCTAGAAACAGAGAAATCAATCGGGAAGAGTTTTCAATGGATACAGGATCACCCCAACATGTCGAAGCCCGTAAGAACAATCTTTATCATAGATATTGTTGAAAAAGACGAACCTAAAAGGTTATCGGAAAAAGACTTTCCACCAGCATTCACACAAATCAAAGAAGGAGAAAGATCGATAAGTGATAGTCATGCACCAGAATGGATGGACGCGAAGATTAAAACGAAAGAAGTAGATATTTCAAATGACGACCGACCGAAAATGGCAAAGATTGGCGATTACTGGAATGAGGAACAAACAACTCAAATCACTAGTATCCTCAAGGAATTTCAGGATGTATTTTCTCGAGATTACAAGGACTTGAAAGGACTTGTGCAGGAGATGGGCAAGATGAAAATTGATATTAAACCAGACGCTAGGCTAGTAAATAAAAGACCCTACAAACTTGCTCACTAATATAAAAATATTGTTAAGAAGGAGATCGATAGTATGCTTGCAGCAGGAATCATATACCCTATCGACCAGTCAAAGTGGGCAAGCCCGATGGTTTTTCAGCTAAAGAAACAAGATCCGACACGACTGAGAATCTGTGTCAACTTTCATGAGCTGAAAAAGGTAACACTCATAGACCCCTTCCCAACCCCTTTTGCAGATGAAATTATTAATGAAGTTGCAGGGCATGACTGGTACTCTTTCACGGATGGATTCTCGGGGTACAACCAAGTACCTATTGCAAAGGAAGATAAGAAAAAGACAACATTTGTGTGCGAATTCGGGTCATTCGCGTAAAATTTATGCCCTTCGGTCTGAAGAACGCACTAGCGGTCTTCTCAAGAATTGTCGTCAAATCATTTCAAGAATATATCTACAAAATGATGGCTGTCTACTTTGATGATTGGATAATATATACATTGCTAAAGCATCATTGTAAATGGCTTCGACTGATGTTGTAATGGTGTTGATAGATACAGTTGTCGCTGAACATTAAAAAGTGCATTTTCACGACACCTATCGGCATATTACTGGGCCATGTAGTTTGCAAGGAAGGAATCAAGGTCGACTATGAAAAGATCAAAATTATTCTTGACCTAAAGCCTCCAGTCAACCTGAAACAAGTACGAATCCTGTTGGGTCATACCGGATATTACAGGAATTTCATTAGACATTACTCTGATATGACTTACCCTCTCGAAGAGCTGTTAAAGGATGATTAAGATTACAGGTGGACTAAGGAGTGCGAGTACCTCAGTTTTTGTTGAAATTTTTACATCAGAGTACCTCTGGGAGGGTCAAAGTCCATCCACCGCTTCCTTTCCCACTCTTTAAAGTCTAGTTGGACAACCAAAATTGTTCAAAATGAAAGGGTCTCCTCAGGTGCTCACCTACTCTTCCCCATATTATGCTTAAGGGCCAATGGTCTGATCCCACTGCTAGAAATACCAAGGATGATAATTATCCCCGTCCCACCAAAACATATTCTAAGACCAAGAAGCGATCCATCTAGGATGCAATACGTCTCTTGACTACACACTAATTCTTCCAATTGTAAAGTCTATTTGACGTTCTCACATCCACTATTGCAGATTCTCTATAATTTCACCAAATCTGAGATTGGAATTTTTTAAATGCCTTTTCCCACCCCTCTTTTCATCTAATCTCTTGATCAAATTGAAATCACCTCCTATAATTCAATTTCTCTGCCCCACCCACCCAGTCAAGCTTTCCATAGAGTTTAAAAAACCTTCCTTTAGGGAAGATTGATATGGGCCATAGACATTTGATATTATCCCTCTTACATTAGTACCTACCAGATGGAATTCTGTTGATAATATATGCATTGTGGCTTAAAATTTTTACATGCTTACCTCCTGAAGATTCCACCAAATCTCTAGACCTCCAGTCGCTCAAGCAGTGTTAATGACTATCATTTCACTGCCTCTCCATATCTTCATTCCTATTTCTCTGAGCTCGCTTTCCGAACATTTGGTTTCATTTATCATCATAACTGTTGTTTTCTCATTCTCAATCTTCCTCTTCAAAATTATTCTCCTTTTTAGGCTATTCAAGCCCCTGATATTCCACAAAATATTTTTCATTGTACAGATTTGTAAATAGCTTGGAATGCCTCCTTGATTGTAGGGTATTGTCCCGAACCCACCAATTCCTCCCCCCCCACCTCATTAATCCTTTGTCTATTACTTCTTCTTCCCCTTTTCTCTCAAGTATTCTTCCTATTTCCCTCATTATCTTTGAGATATTTTGAGACCACACCTAGGTTCATAGTAGGAGTAGTATTGAGGATCGTCTCTGTCAAAATACACACCACTTGGGAAGGAATGCAACCCATTTCTAGATTGGAGCATGCATTCTCTATTTCATCTAGATCTAAATCCCCTATTTCCAGATATTCTACCCCCTCAACCTGCATATTAGTATCCTCGTGCTCTTCCTAATATTTTAAGAATTATGATGTTTCATCCTTGCCTTTCTCTTTCTCCTTCTTATTTACTCCCCCTTCCTCTTCCCTAGAAAATCGAATATTCTCTGGATCCTAATTTAAAGTCTCGAACATATTAGTTGTTTGCATCTTCTTATGGATCTCTGGTCCCGATCCTCTCTTTGCATGTCTTTTCTTGCTATTGACCTTTGTGAATCCATCAACATCCTTCTCATCCTTGTTCTCAGCTGACATTATGGGCAAGTTGAGGGGAAAATATATGAAGAGATGTCCATGTTCATGACACATTCTGCATCTGAAAAGGAACATTTTTATAGTCCATAGGTTGTATCCATTCATCATCCTCCCAGGATAGATTAATTGCCTCCAGAATCTCTTTGGATAGGTCCATGTAGACACATATCCTCGCATAGGACGTATATCTCAACATTTTGGTATGCTCTGAAGCGTTCACAAAGGACCATATGTGAAGATGCTCACAGTAGATCCAAAGAGATGATGTAACCCTCACAATGAAAGAATTTAGGAATGACAGAAG
This sequence comes from Larix kaempferi, assembly GCA_027924585.1. Classification (NCBI taxonomy): domain Eukaryota; kingdom Viridiplantae; phylum Streptophyta; class Pinopsida; order Pinales; family Pinaceae; genus Larix; species Larix kaempferi. Next base: position 25,173,519 of record BSBM01000186.1, on the reverse strand, counting down.
AAGAATAGAGCAGAAGAACCACGGGGGGTTCACTAGTGAGGCAATATCATATCACGTCCATTCATATTGGGGGTTTGAATACTCTTAAAAACCTCAAAAATATATTGCCTCGTATGAAGGGGTCAAGGGTGGTTTTTAATTTGACATAGTAATATAAATATTGGGGGTTATTTTATTTGGGTGTGTCGAGGAATAACCTCCAAGAGTCATGGAACGGATTCATACATCCAAATCATGGGCTCAATTCATACCCACCTAAAATTTAAGGACCCTCCATTTTTATTTGATATTGCTTCTGATCCTAAGTTTTGCATAAATATGATAATAGTGTACCAATGATAATATCGATGGAAGTCTTTTTGGATTATTGTCCTTGAGCAATCCTCATTTAATAGCTTATTTAGGCTTAGTTTGAATTGATGTTATATTGTTTTTAATCTTTAAGTTAAGAGATGTAGCTAAACGGGAGTTCCAGACTTGACCAATTGTATTGTATTTTTTGTAGGCATTCAAGTAAAAGATCTAACTCTTCATTTTTTAGGTTGGGGTTTAGGTGGGTATTGAGATTCAATCAAACCTTGCTCCACGACAACCAAGAAAAGTGAGATCAATCTTTCTTGGTTCATTGGAACCAAGAAAAGTTAGATCAATGTTTCTTGACTAATTATTTCTTTCAACATTTTCTATTCTTCTTTAATATTTTCACATTGCGAGTTAGGAATAGTTGTTAGATTGAGTTATATTTGGAACATTCATAATTGTAATTTCAATTCATATATGTAAGGAATCTATCTTAATATTTTATTGGAACTGACATGAACATAGGTGAAAATATAAATCCTTATTTACATACCATATGCATTATCGTTACCATGAAATGGTATTATATAAGTTTCACCATTTGTGTATCTTTATAACTATTGCATGTTTGAAACCTAAAAATGGATAGTTTTCCCTCTCCTATAAAGATAAAAAAAAGACAAGATATAACCGAAGAAAAGGTAAGTAAATGTTGTTAATTCCCTTGATTGCGAGAATAAATGTAGAGGAAGTGGAGGAAATTCATTGGACCTTGTGAATGACCCAAATCCAAGCTATGCACATGATCATATCGTGCTATTGAAAAGTAAGAGGAATTTTTCAATGTTCATTTGGGTTCAAACATCAATGATGTTTATTTTGATAGGAAGGCATGGGAGTCCATCCATGAAAGCGTTTCAATTTTACATTTTTATGGAGTTTAATTTATTAAGCTTATAGAAAACATGATTTCTCTATGGATATACTTGTATTTACATGATATAAAATTGGTAGATTGACAGGCTGTGGTGTGAAACATCTGCAATTCTCATCTTTTCTAAGCATTCCACTAACTATTGGACTATTAGTATTTTACATTCTTTGTTATGTTGATCTCTTAACTAGGTTTCCTTTTATGCATTTTGCCTTCCCCAGTACTATTTCGTTGGGTCTTCCACTATCCAATGCTACAAATTGATTAGTTTCCCCTACAATCCTAGTGGGATCATTATTAGCATTATACTATTATTTTATTTAACATCTTCTTTTCTTATACTAAGATGTGTTAGGGATCTTGTTTGCTACAGCTTGATAATATGACATAAAGGGGGTGTTAAAAATGGGTTGATAGAAATGGATACCTACAATATCTGGTGAAACTAGGGGTTTTCTTAATTGGAAAGGAGTATTGGGAGGGGGGTTCAACAATACAATTTTAGGACACATTTTCCAATATTTAGTGAAATTAGGGATATTTTTTAATATCGTGCGAATGATCGTGCTATGCAACAAGTTCACTTAGTGAACCCCCCGTGAGAAGAACACAGATCCAAAGGAGCTCAGATAGAGGCAGAATAATTACACATGTTACATTAATCTGAATAGTAAAAAGGTAAATATACAATGCTCGGGATTCGAATACACTAGGTGTGATTCGAATTAGCCTAGATGGACAGATCCATAATCAGTGGAGTTTCATCAAGTCATAAATAGGAGTCCAACTCATCATCAATGAAGTCATCAATGCAAAAGTAATAGTCAACCAGAAGTCAAACTAAGTCTAACTAAATGTGGTAGGTGTAACTGGCACATGGAAGCACTGATGTAGTGGAGGGTGCTCATGGAGCTAACTGGAGTCATAATAGGTTATCTAGTCACACTGGAGGTCCATCGGAGTGATAAGGTCAGTAAAGAGTGAATCAAGCCTAAAATCAGGGAGAGAACTCTTGTTAACGGAACATAACTGGACTGGTAGGTGAAGAAGTGTGCCTCTCTCATGCAATAGGTGAAAGGAGGGTGCACTAGGCACTAGGAGGGCTAAAACTGATCAGGAAGAAGCTCTGGGGGCTAGCTAGCTTAGGGCTAGGTGTTGGGACCGATGACTGGAAATGCATGCAAACCCTAGAATGCATGCAAACCCTAAAAGACTGAAAATGAAAATGACTGAAAAGCTAGTAGGTCTAGGATGGAGTATAGGAATATCCTAACACCCCCCCTTAATCCATCCTAGGCCCTAGTAACTAGGACCAAAGGTCACCCATACAATCAAATAAGATAGAAAATTAAAGAACTGTCCATAAACCAAGGAAATGGGGAAAACCTCATGGGAAAAATACCCCCCCTCAAAAGAACAGTAAATAACTCAAAGAACCATCATACTAAGTAGAAAAGAAGGAAGCTTTCATCAGTGAAAACTTCTACAAAAGACTTAACAAGTTGATCCCCTGTAGGATGCCAAAATAGGTGCTAGATGTGGATCTAGTATTCTGATGTGCCTTCCACTGTGTAGAGGAAGGATTGGACAAAGCAAATCTCTTAGGAATTCTTTCTGCAACTGGAGCGATGGAACATGAGGGGTCTTCCCATGTGATGGAAGAGAGAACCCCATAATCATGTTGCATCTCTCATGGAGAGGTAGATGGCATAATGCAAGGTTGGCATGATGTTGAAGTCTGGTAGTTCGGTGAACAGATGAATCCTCAACTGTGTTCTCAGTAGTAGCAAGGACTGTGTGAGCCCATATTGACCTTGAATCTGGACTGAGAATAGGTGTTGGTTTTGGATCTGAATCTTCTTGAACTATGATCTCAACATCAAGATCTTGATATTCTTCTTCATCAGAAGAGGAGTCACTCTGATCTTGATCAGAACTTGAAGGAATAGTTGAAGAGAAGGGCATGAAGTGAGAGAACTCATATGCCTTAGAGGCATGATTAGCAACCCCATTCGCTACAATCTTTCTAGTGGAGATCTCTGTAATTTCTACTGTGTTTGGACCAAAAGTTACTTGCTTTGCTGATCTTGTATGATTCATCTGATATACTGATAACAAATTAGCTGTTAGAAAAGGAACAAATAAAACATTTTTGAACTTACCATCCTCCATATGTACTATACCCAATCCTTTGGCAGAAATCTGAGAGTTGTCTCCCATGTGAATAGTAGGCCCATCTTTGAGATCTAAAGAGGAGAAAGATTCTTCAGAGGAAACCATGTGGTTGGAGGCTCCAGAATCTATGAGGAGGGATTTTGACTTTGAAAAACCAGCCATCAATGCATGGAAATCATCAAGTCCACTTCCAGAATCAGACATCTTTCCTTCTTTTGGAACAACAATTTTGTTTTGTTCAAGAAGCTTGGTTAGTAGATCTATTTTCTTGTGCATGCAATCTTTCTCAGGATGGTTTCCTCTCTTGCAGTAGGAGCAATTAGGTCTCTTGTGTTTGTCACTTCTGGATTTGGATGGCTTCTTGTCCTTATCTTTTTGCCTCCCCTTTGCATTTGCTCCACTTGCTTCTCCAGCTAGAAAAGCTAGATATTTGGAGGCCTTGATGGCACCCATTTGAATCAGTTTGTTCTCTTCTTGAATGAGAGCTTTAGCAAAGCCTTTTAAGGTGGGAAACTTCCATCCAGGGATTGACATTCGAACAAAATGGAAAGTAGATGCAAAGACAGAAAATTGAGATCCAAGTTTGCTCAATACTAAGAGTACCAATTGCTCATCACTTTTAGTGATGCCATAATGCTTGCATTGTAAAACCAAATTCTGAAATTTGGATAAGAATTCTTGAATGCTTTCGAATTTGTTAGGTTGTAGGGCAACCAATTCATTTTTGAGAATGTAGCCTCTTAGTTCATCTTGTTTTCCAAAAAGACTCTTCAATTTTGTCCATAACTCATTTAGAGACTCCAATCCTTCAACATGAAACAATAGATCTTCAGACATATGAAGGCATATGCATCCAAAGGCTTCATCCATTTTATTTAGATGCTTGGTTCTCTCTCCAGCTGTATGTGGTATGGGATCTTTTTCCTCAACTATTCTAGAAAACCCTCTCGAGTGCAAGTGTACTATCATATTACCCTTCTATTCAAAGTAATTGAAGGGAGTGAGAATTATAGGAGAAGAAGGAGCATTCAAATTGCTCATCTTGACTGCTGGAACGAGTGCAAAAAGAAACTGTTGATACTGTTGCTGCAACTGCTGGAACTTTGAAATACCTGCAAAAAACTCTCAATAATGGAGGTAGAATATACTCTCAAGTAGCTCTGATACCATGTGAAGATGCTCACAGTAGATGCAAAGAGATGATGTAAACCTCACAATGAAAGAATTTAGGAATGACAGAAGAATAATAGAGCAGAAGAACATAGATCCAAAGGAGCTCAGATAAAGGTAGAATAATTGCACATGTTACATTAATCTGAATAGTAAAAAGGTAAATATACAATGCTCAGGATTTGAATACACTACGTGTGATTCGAATTAGCCTACATGGATAGATCCATAATCAGTGGAGTGTCATCAAGTCATAACTAGGAGTCCAACTCATCATCAGTGAAGTCATCAATGCACAAGTAATAGTCAACCAGAAGTCAAACTGAGTCTAACTGAATGTGGTAGGTGTAACTGGCACATGGAAGCACTGATGTAGTGAAGGAGGCTCAGTGGAGGGTGCTCATGGAGCTAACTGGAGTTAGAACAGGTTGTCTAGTCACACTGGAGGTCCATCGGAGTGATAAGGTTAGTAAAGAGTGAGTCAAGCCTAAAATCAGGGAGAGAACTCTTGTTAACTGAACATAACTGGACTGGTAAGTGAAGAAGTGCGCCTCTCTCAGAGAACTGGATGACATCGGACCGCATACATCAAAGTGGATGATTTCCAAGATTGCTTTAGCCTTGTTTTCACTACTTGAAAATGCTTTCTTTATGTTCATTCCTTTTGCACATCCTTTGCAAACACCTTCATGCTTGGTCTTGATTTCAGGAAGACGTTCTACAGCTTTACTTGCAATTGGTAATGCTCTGTAGTGCATATGTGCAAGTCTTCTATGCCAAAGTTCACTTGGCTCGATGGAATCATGCACCATGGCATATTCAGGTTGTCCTTTCAATTTATACAAGCCTCCCTCTTTCTCTCCAATCACTACTGCATCATCAATAGTTTTACCTTTTGGCCACATTAGAACTTGGCCATCTACAAATGCAACCCTCATACCTTTTGCATCCAATGCAGATATGGAGAGTAGATTCTTCTTGAGCCCAGGTACATAGACAACTTCTTTCATCTTCAAGGACTTTCCAGAATCTAGGTTGTAGGAGGCTTCACCACTTCCTTTGATGGGGTATTGATAGTCATCCCCAAGTTTCACTTTATGGGGTGATTCATGTTCAGATAGATTTACAAAAGATTCTTTAAACCCCGTCATGTGTTTGGAAGCACCACTGTCAATAAGCCAATCATTACAACCATCAGAAATAGTACCTGTGAGAGCATAGATTAGAACATACTCTTCTTCGCTTGATGAATCATCATCATCACTTTCTGTTATAGCCTTCTTCTTTGGAGGTTCATCATCTTTAGCAGCATGAGCATGATACCTTCTTTTGTTGCCCTTCTTCTTCTTGTTGAAGTTGTTGTTTTTGTTGTTGTCCATTTTGTTCTTGGGACATTCTAAAGCAAAGTGTCCCTTCTCATTGCATTCGAAACATCGAACATGAGATATATCTTTCTTCTTGTGATAAGGGTGAGAATGTTTCTTGTTATGAGACATCTCCCTCTTAACCTTGCTTCCCTTAGTGTGAGCTGTGAGAGCTTGATCTTCATTCCCCATCTTTTCTTCTTGTGCTACAAGCCTAGATTCTTCTTGAGAGCATTCCTCCCACAGTCTACTGAAAGAAATTAATTTCTTTCTTGCATAGATTCCTTGAATAAAGGAGTCCCATGACCTAGGTAGGCCATTTATAGTGGTCATAACAACTCCACCATTGTCCACTACTTCATCCACAGATTCAAGTTGTTCCTTGATCTGAGAGACCTTGGATAAGTAAGATTGAATGGTCTCTCCATTCAACATCTTGACCCCTTTCAATTGATTCCGCAGAGTCATCTTCCGATTTATGTTCTTCCCTTCAAATAACTTGGTCAAGGATTCAAACATATCCTTGGGTATCTTTAGAGATGACACATGTGGTATGAGATGGTCTTTGATAGAATCAACAATGATTCTCTTTGCCTTGACCAAGTTCTTCTTGTGCAATACCTTAGCCTCTTCATCCTCTGGGATAGGGACCTCAGAGTTGATGTAGGAGTCCAATTCATTTTCTTCCAGGATTAACCCAATCCTATACTTCCAAGCTCGGAAGTTATCAGCCCCTTCAAGCTTATCCTCAAGCTTGGTGTGGTGAGACATCTTAAAGAGTACTTCAAATGGAAATAGAGGAGATTTAGGTCTTACCACTTGCTTTGCTGAAAACTGGATCTGGTCCTGGATTAGGGTTTGTCGAAAAAACCCTAAAAATTCAAAAAGTGAATTTCAACTTTCTGAAAGGATAGAAAGATGCACCTTGATGATCTGATCAGCTTGGTGTATTCAGAATTTGAGATCTGCAAAGCTTCACCCTTTAGAAATTCCTTTTAGTCTTCACAATACTATAGGATCTTTACTGATAGAATAACATGTACAGTATATCAATGCATATCAATCATAACAAGAAACAAAAGTATGAGAGACAATAGACACAAATTTTCTGTGGGGAAAACCCTAAGGTGAAAAACCCCAAAACTTCCTCAGAGATAGATAGAGTAATAGCTCAACCAAAGTAAAACTAAAGTACAAGAGATAGACTCCTCTTAGCAGCTGATCCTCCTCCTCACATGTGCACCACTTTCCGAGTGAAGGAAGTGTGAGTTCTGAAGTGATCCAAATAGAGATCTCCTGATCTCTATTTATACTTGTCCTATTTTCCCAATAACCTTATGGGGCCGACTTGTCTAGCTAGGTACAATAACTTCATATTACATTATATCAGGCCGACCCCTTACAAGGTGGTCTAATAACCCATCGGCAAGTTAACACACTGGCGACACTTGTCAATACAAATGACGACACTTCCATATAGAGGAATAATACATCTATATAGGAGTACAATAAATATATAAGTGAAATACATTCTGAAGTTACATATACATCAACACTACATGGAGGCTAGGCTTACATCCAACATGAAAAAGGGTTGGCTCTCTAGATGTGATACATCCAGCATGAAAAAGGGCTGGATCTGTAGATGTGATACATCCAGCATGAAAAAGGGCTGGCTCTGTAGATGATGAAGACCTGCAGGTGGTAGGCCTACATCTGGCATGAAAAAGGGATAGCTTTGTAGAACTTCCTATGACGAGTAGATTTGAGATTGATTGAGATAGCGACAGCAGTGACGATGATGAGGATTCGATGACTATGATCTAGTGATGATGATCCAAAGAATAAGACTTGTGCTAGTAGATCTGTGTCGAGAAATACCTTCCTAGTTAAGAGGGAGTGTTGATGTATTTGTAACTTCGGAATGTATTTCACATATGTATATTGTATTCCTATAGAGATGTTATTATTCCTCTATACGGAAGTGTCGTCATTTATATTTTAAGTGTCATAACTTATACTTGATGGGTTATTAGACCACCTTGATGGGGTTGGCCCTATATAAGTCATGTGGGTTAAAGGGTTATTAGACCACCCTATTGGGGGTCGGCCCTATCAGCATTATGTTATGTGATTAAGTTGAGGCCAACCTAGTAAGGTTATTAAGCAAGTCAAGTCATGTATAAATAGAGTGCGGGAGGCACTCTATTTGATCATTCATTTTCTCACTCATACACTCATTGGAGAGTGGCGCACTAGTGGAGGAGGAGAAGCTGCTGCTAGGAGACTATCTCTTATGCTTGGGTTTTGTATCATTGCTCTATCTATCTCTGAGGAAGTTATTGGGGTTTTTCATCTTTTTGGTTTTCCCCATGAAACTCTGTGTCTCTTGTGTGCTTGCATTATTGTGTCCATGATTGATATGCTGTAGATATGTTGTACATGTTATTCTCTCAGTTAATATCCTAGATCAGATTGAAGTAAATTCTAAAAAACTAATAGCCAGAACCTCCCAAAACCTATGTAAAACTTTTCCAGTAGTATATTAGTGGGTTATGAACTTTTATCCACCTTTATTTGATGTCAAGTGTAAGTGAAAGCATTTAGTAGGCATATGTTGGTGTGCCCAGACAGCCTTGGAGTAGACTTCATCCCAGCTGATGTTCGAAACATAAATGGCCCCAATACATTGTGATTAGAACTCAGAATCTGGCCTTGATGCTTATATCCTTGCTACTGTAAATTCCCCAGTACATTTGGTAGTTCCAAAAGTGTCCATCAGTCAAGCTCTAGGTGGATTAATCACTGACCAAGACTAGTTTCATCTTAACTAGTTTTGAAGACTAGTTTATGTTATGCAAATTGCTTATCTTTAAAGTTTAATTTGATTTGATACCTTATGATATCAGATTGGGGACATTACAATGGTATCATATCTCTTTCCTCTACTCCCGTGGAAAGAATACTCTCAATTCAATGAATTTGCAACCATGTCCATGTTTAGTGAAGAATATTCTTACTATGATGATGATTTTTATGAGAAATATGATGATGACTATGATGATCAATATGAAGAGTACTACTGATAGTATGAGGAAGAAAATTTCTAAGAGGTACCTTCTACAAGTATCTCCCATCATATCATATTTGGAAAGATAAATTATGGTTTTTCTTATAGGCATATGAATGAAAAAGTTGCATGTTCCATAGTCAAAGATCAACCTACTTGTGAAAAGAGCATAAAAATATTTGAAGCTTCGTTGGATGCATGTGCTTCATACTTGATGAGAATTTTTGGAACTACTTCAAAAAGAGTCTGCAAAGATCTTTATCCTAAGTCAACTAAAGAGAAAAAGCAAAGTACAAATCAACCATCTAAAGAAGATGGATGTACAATCCTTACTGAGGAGGGTTGTAAGCATGAAGAATCCATTGCTGATTCTACTAAGAATCATATAGTTCTTGATCAGAAAGCCACTACTGAAAGGTGACAAGAATAGGAATCTAATGTTAGTTGTTCAGGTTTTGAAGAAGCATCTATTGATGGATGATATGAAGAGGTACCTATTGATGGGTGCCTAAGTTTTGATGATACATATACTGATGGATGCCCATTACTCTATGTTGGTGATATAGAGATACCACTTGAGAAGGCTACTGCAAGTTCAAAAACCACTGAAGTTGAAGAAGATGAAATACTTGTAGTCAAGGAAGAAATCCAAGTATCAATCTCACTTTCACCACAAGAGTTTCATGAGGTTGATCCATCAATTGATGATGAGGAGGTTTTCCCTCAACCTTCCCCTTTTGAAAGGACACTCAAGATGAGTGAAAGGAAGATCAAGGAGGCCTTACACATTCTCCGTGACACACATGTTTCAGTGTGAGAGTCTTGTTGGAGAGATACTTCATTGGAAGATTAATCTTTCCTTGAAGCCATGGAGAAGATACAAAAATCAATGACTACTATCCAAGTTAATCACTACAACAAAATAGCCCTTTAGGGGCGGTTTTGGCTTGCGGTGGTCTTGGTAAACCCCCCCCTAAATTTTTTTTCGGACCTTTGGAGGCGGTCTTTTAAAACCACCCCTAAAAGTCATGGAAATTGGACTTTTGGGGGCGGTTTTTTAAAATCCACCCCCAGAAGTCCTGAAATTTGACTTTTGGGGGCGGTTTTTGGAAAACCCCCCCTAAAAGACCAATTCTCATAACTTTTGGGGGCGGTTTGTCAAAACCCCCCCTAAAAGTCATGAGAATTGAACTTATGGAGGCGGTTTTTTTGGAACCCCCCTTAAAAGTCATGAGAATTGAACTTTTGGAGGCGGTTGTTTGAAAACCCCCCCCTAAAATCCCAATTTTCATAACTTTTGGGGGAGGTTTGTCAAACCCCCCCCTAAAAGTCATGAGAATTGAACTTTGGGAGGCAGTTTGTTTGGAAGCCCCCTTAAAAGTCATGAGAATTGAAATTTTGGAGGCGGTTGTTTGAACCCCCCCCTAAAAGCCCAATTATCATAACTTTTGGGGGAAGTTTGTCAAAACCCCCACTAAAAGTCATGATAATTGAACTTTGGGAGGCAGTTTGTTTGGAACCCCCCTTAAAAGTCATGAGAATTGAACTTTTGGAGGCGGTTGTTTGAAAATCCCCCCTAAAATCCCAATTATCATAACTTGTGGGGACAGTTTGTCAAAACCCCCACTACAAGTCATGAGATTTGAACTTTGGGAGGTGATTTTTTTGGAACCTCCCTTAAAACCCACGAGAGTTGAACTTTTGGAGGTGGTTTTTTGGCATTGAACTCATGAGTATGCCTAGGGATTTTAGCATTGAACCATGACATATGCATTGAGAACCATGTCTAGTATTATAAAGAGGAAAATGTCTATCATATCTCATTTGTAGGCTAATGATTCCCTATGGAGGGTATGTGTGGCGGTTTGAGGGCTTGAAAATGGACAATGAGATTAGAGAAAAATGTTATGACCTAAGACCCTTATTTAACCTTATATCATAACATGGGCCTTGAAAATCATCCCTGGCGTGCCCTTCCTCAAAATGGTGAACATATCTCGCATATAGGCTAAGATTACCCATGTAGGCCTTGTGTTATAATCTAGGCCTCCATTCATGGGACATGATCCCCAAGGTAATTCATATTGCCTTGTACCCTAAAACCTTGGTCCATGGCCTAGGGACTAAAATCCATACTTGGTGTGCCAAACCTCAAAATGGCCAACATATCTTACTCATTGGATAAATATTACCTATGTAGTATATGGGGCCTTTGAGGTGGTCTAGGGAATCACACATGACCCATGAGCCCCTTACCCTTAGACGTTATGTTTTGACTTCATAATATGGCCCAATCAATGATAACCATTACTACTACAAAAAAGGACATTGGTGAGGGGCATGCTTGTGATGGGCCTTAAAGGGTCGTCACCAATGTCACAAATGATGACGAACCTTAAAAAAACGTCATTTTTATTGTATTTGGAGACATTCATTTAAGGTTTGTCACCAAAACTCTTTTCAGTGACACTTTTTGTGAGGGTTATTAAAGGCCCATTTACAATTCTCTCTTTAGTGACACTTCTAGTGACGATCCTTTAATGGCCCTCATTAATATCCATTAGTGAGGGTCATGGTTGTGAAGGACCTTAAAGGGCCATCACCAATTTCACATATGATGACGGATCATAAAGAACCATCATTATAATCGTCTTTGGAGACGTCATTTTTAGTTGTGTCACTCCGACAATGGAAAATTCATCTACAGTGTTAAAATCTAGTAAATTGTAGCCCCCTCATGTGTCACAACTAAGCAATTGACAACAAATTAGCTTATAAATTCTATATTTATATAGAAATGAATTTATTATTATTAGACAAAGTTATAATATGAAACCCATAACCATGTAATAGTGGTGAGCCACTAAAGAGTTTAACCATAAAATATAGGTTTTATAATAATCGATATAGCCCATGCTAGTACTCATCATAGAGTTTCAAAGTTATGGCAACATTTCACAACAATGCCCTTATTTTCCATCTTCAACTTTAACCATGGAAACCTTACAAACATAGGTTTCCATATGTTAAGGCCCAAGTGAACGGTGCACTATTTCAAAGAGTAGCCAAAGTGCTTCCTTGATTATGTTAATTAATGATTATCAATTGCATAAGATTTATAGATTACATATAATCTCTCCATGCTTGGTTTTATGCCCTAGTTCTTGATGCACAATATGTTGAAAACCCTAGATTGATTGAAAATATTGATTAATGATGTTTTTATGTTGGCAATCTATGAAATCAACCCTAAAGACTACTTGAAAATATTAATTGATGCATAGGCACTCTAGCTTGATTATCCTTTTATTAACTTTTCACGATGGGGAATTGCTAAAAATCATAATTTATGATTGGTGGTACCTCGTTGCTGCTATAACATCCTTCGTTCATCATCATTGGGTTGGTTTTACTTTTTAAAATATGCAACTTGTTTGGGACAGAAACATTAACAAACCTTAGGTTTGCCCTAGTTTTGACCTCATAATTTTGACCATTTTATCATAGGGTAAACCTCACTATTTTGTGAGTGATGGATTTTTGGTCCATAATACACTATATTGTCTCTCATATAGTAGTGATTATTGAGTATAATAAATATGGTCTGTGCCTAGTATCTTACTAAAGAAAATAACCTTCAATCCCCCACTTCCCCTATCAAAACGTTATATTTTGGCATAGATATGTTTGATGATTTAATATCATTAATGTCGACCTTTCTTAATAAACATTCATCATTGATGTAATTTCTCCTTTTAGATAATTCATCTTTTACCCTAGTTGACTTATCGGAAGCCCCCCTAGAGTTATCCTTAAAAACCTAAAGTGTGGGAAGTAAATGTTGTGGTGATAGTGGTATTGCTTTCAGGTTATCATGGAGCTAGAACCATTGTGAACCTTGTGCCTATATGTGCTAGTTTTTGTTATAACATTTTGGTTCCATTGTCTAGGACAAGGTTGTTTCCGATTAAGACAATCCCTTATGCTTCAATGCCCCTTTATGAGTTTGAAACTTGAAAAGTAATCATTATTTTCACATTTGGCAACTCCACTTGATGAGGAAGCACATCAAAGAGACTCTACAAGGATTTCTTCCTAAAGACTTTCCCGTCATTTTGTCAATCTTGAAAAAGTCTATAGAAGGGCTAAGAAGATTTCTCAATATATATATATATATATATATATATATATATATATACATTTTCATCATCCATAGGATACTCCCCTTTACCTTTGCTCAGCTTGAAGTGATGTGGATACTCCCTCATGATCAAAAGCACCAAGATCGTTAACTTCTTTACATTAGAGAAAACCTATGCTAAAGAGACAGATTAGATTCCCTCCGAGATTAGGAAGAGATAGCTTATGTTACTTCAAAATGTCATATTTCATACCAATAATCAACTGTTTATTTGACTGTAGGTAACCCTTTTAGGCTCATAACTACCACTAGAACTACTGGAGATTACTTTCATTACTGATTCCAATTTATATGCTACAAGGATGGCATGACAACATCAGATTTGCCTTTATTTGGACTGCATTTGGAGAGCCTCCATGCCTTGACAAGAAACCATTATACTTATTTTCATCTAGAAATTCAGATCTTCCCATAAATAACATGTGCTCTAAATTGTGCACTTCCCTCGGTATCCATTGGATCATAGAAACTCCCCTTCTGCTATGCCTAGGATTGCCAGACTATTTTCTCAATGTTTTATGAGGTCAAAACATGCCCAAAAGTCATCAACCATTACCAAGACTTGCTTGGAGTATGTCCAGAATTCCTCTCCAAAAATTTATGTGAACACCTTATACAAACATGGGGGTAATACCTAGATCACCTCGTAGATCATCAAAGAAGAGCCATGGGGCTCAAAACATCAAAGCAGAGCCACGGGGCTCAAAACATCAAAGCATTTTCTCATTCTAAGAAGGCTTGGGATAGAGAAACCTAGAGGGGCTTATTTCGAAACACATAGACGATATAGAAGCTTAGAGTCTATTTGTAGAATTTCACATGGGACTTTGTGGTGGTCATTATGCAGCAACAACAATGATTCATAGGATACTAAGAGCATGGTATTTTTGACCAAATGTATTTGTTGACGTTCACAAGCTCCTTAGGGTGTGCCAACCATGTCAAGAGTTTTTTGGAAGGAAACATTTAGAAGCTTTGCATTTGAAGTGTGTAGTTGTAGAAGCGCCATTTCAATAGTGTGGTTTGTATTTCATTGAGGAATTTAAGGAAAATTCTAATAATGGTCATAAATGGATACTCACAACTACTTATTAGTTTACCAAGTGGGTTGAAGCAATACCTATGAAAAGGGAAACTAATAAGGTAGTCATAGATTTATTGGAGGATATGATAATCATTCATTTTGAGTTCCTTGTGAATATCACTACCAACAAATCCAAAGCATTCAGCCCAGCTGCATTGTCATCCTTTTTCTTCAATTTTGGCATCGTCTTGTCCCATGCCTCAAATTGTTATCTGTAATGAAATGGCCTTGCATAATTCAAGATGGCTCTCTATGCAACCATTGCATCCATTCTCATAAGTTTATCTTGACAAGCTTTATTTTTGCTCCCAAGTTTAGAAAGGGGAACCCACTACTGAATAAGAAAAGGTCCGCGAAATAATGTCTCGCGCCTTCTAAACATGTAACATTAGCATCTTAAACTTAAAGTGTTGTTAGTAAAAAAATTCCAGGCCTAGGACCTCTAAACACTTGGGCCCATGTAGAGGAATCGATGCTCTTTCAAGAATTGATTTTGTGAATGTTTCCTGTCCTCCATCCATGTTGGGTAGAGTTTCTCCATGAACCTTCAGCTTGCCTCCATAAGAAAAACATGTCAAAATAAACACCAATAAGGCTCCAAACAACGCTATCATGCGATGAAAAAAGTGAACCCATCGAATACCATCTAAAAACCAAAACTTTATTATAAGAAAAATGAACGAGGTTCCCAATGAAAGCATCCCCGTCATCTCTCATGTCCTTCAAGCTGCGACGCCTTACTGTGATCAGTCGTCTACTGATGGGCACTATAGAAACATGGTTTGTGATTTACCCTCTGAAGCTTCTGATAATGTGGGTGTATGGGGATATTTTATCTGAGGTTCCAAGATAGTTATTATGCCTAGAATTGGGGCCAAGGACTGCAACGTTGTTGTCTAATTGATTAAACTTTATGAGACAACATAAAATTTGTCGACACCAAGACACTTCTGGCATAGCTAAAGAGCAAAATCATTTGGTAGCCAGTGATGGAATATGAAATTTGAAGGGCTAAATTTCTCATTAAGGATTATTATGGCACACGATTCCTCCATTCCATAAATGAATCGAAGTTGGAATTATTTTGATATTTGTAGGCTTGATATCCATTTACTATTTGGGCATATCAGAGTTCGTAGTATGAGCTTGATATCCTCAAGGCTTAAAACAAATTAAAACTAGCATACCCCCAAAGTGGGGGAAATGAAACGCCGAGAACTTCAATATGTTGTAAAATGAGAAAAATTTGTGTGTATGTCGACAATATAATTTTATGTGTTTGAAAGAAAGTGTAGCTAATTTATGATAGGGATAGTCGATGAAATTGAAAGGAAAACTCTATTGCAAGTACTAATAAGCAATAAATAGAAACCCATGTAATCGATGGCAAGTAAAATTATTTGTACATTAATTTGTCGTACAAAAAGGTATACATATGTGAGTAAAACAATAAAGGGCTAGGTAGTGATCAAGTTTGAGTCTAAATATATTGGAAATCAACATCGGTAGTTGCATTTGGTAGAGGGAGTGCAAGGATTGAGGATTGCAATTTTAAGTGTGAAAGGGACTGAGTATGAAGGTGTGCCTCTTCCTTTTTTCGAAGTGTGACATATGAAGTGTCTTTCATCTTTGCAAGAACAATGGTGCAATTCGCATTCCTTATCAGTTAGAATTACTCATTGCCCCACACATAGCAATATTTCTTTTTGTAATATTAACTCAGAGCTCTTCTCCTCATTTGTACATTGTAGTGTCTGTAATAATCATTGAACTTTGTGTTGATTTACTGGACATTTATTGTTAATTGATGATGAAATTGCTTCACATACCTTAAATCAAGATGTAATTAAATAGTAGAATTTTTTTATTTTATCTCTTAATACTACATGAATCTAAATGTTAAACATTTTGTCATGGAATTTTTTTTGTAGAACCTGATAAATACCTTCTTAACCCCATATCAATGAGTCGTTATAATCCTTAGAAGTGCATATTTGATCTTACAACATTATTACCATATGGACCAACTCTCCCTATAACATTCACTGATTATGACGATAGGGTTGAGAAGAATACTCCATATCCCTTGTTTATTAGTTCATGAAATTCTGTGTAATTATTTATTTTCTTATCCAATAGCCTAAATATGCAAAACTAAGCTTGGATCCTACTTTGATTTAAAACTAATTTCTTCTATTGGGGATTTCGATTTGCATTGTCTTCATCAACCATGCCTTGCTTCCCAATATTGTGTATGATATATTTTTGGGCTTTCTTCTCAATATAAATATTTGTTCTTTGCTATTGGTTTACATGTTTGTGTATGATATCTTTTTGGTCTTTCTTCTTGGAAAAAAACCAATAACAATTGTAAGATAATGTTTTAAACACAATCATGTTTGGTATCAAGTGTTCCTGAGTTGTAAATGGTATTTGGGTTGTAATGAAGACCTCATCTAGATATGGAATATGGCATGATCTACTGGGAGAAACCATTCAAAGGCACAATGAAAGATAATCGAATCATACTGGATTTCTCAGATCCTAATAAAATTGATGGTTCCCATTAACATTTCACAAATCTCAATAGTGTAGAGGTTGGTAGTGAATTGTTGGCTATATAATTCAATATCCCCAATTTCAGTGCAATATAAGATCGATTTATTTATTTGATTGTTTATGAGTAAGTTTTTGATGTCCTAATTTCATTTTGAAATCATTCATTCATTCATTTTGACAAACCATGAATTCATTCATTCAATGTCTTCACTCAATATTTTTATTGGCTTTTCAGAGTGTTGGGTGAAGGTCATTGCTCTATTTTTTAAGCTCACCCATCGGTTTCTTAGCTTTGGTTAGTGATACCGTCGTGCATTTACATGCGACAATAAAATGAAGAGTATTTGGCGCCGACCGATTCAGAGCTCTTGGAATTTAGTTGTCCCCGAACCAACTAAATGCATAAAAAATCTAGCTTTCAATTTTCTACTTCATTTCTAGTTTCATGTAGTGTAATAAGAAGATGGTAAAAGAAAAAAAGGTAAAAATAATTTACCAGTTAGAAAATTTCTTTCAATAAACAACCTCTCAATTACTCCAATTATAACGAATTAACACCCATTACATTTGTATATATCTATAAAAGCAAAACATTTATTATAAAAATTAAATGATTATGTAAATTTTTATTTAATTTTATTTAAATAGGTAAATATAATTTAAATACATTTGTATATATCTATAAAATCAAAACATATATTATGAAAATTAAATAATTTTTAAATGATTCTGTAAATTTGTATTTAATTTAATTTAACTAGGTAAACATAATTTAAAATTACTATTTGATGATTACTAATTTTAACTTGTCTAATTATTAAATAAATTAAATTATAAATAAAAATAATTTCTCACATATTTTATATTATTTTATTATCAAATAAAAAAGTTGTGTAATTTATACATACTACTAGGGGTGGTAAGTGTGGGGGGTTGTCTTGGATCCCAATGGAAATCAATAAGCAACCTTTGAATAGAGATAACTAGGTTGAGGTGTTAGCACTCTACAAAATATTTAAAATCCTCAATCCAAGGCTTATCAAGACCTTTCTTGTCATAGGAGACTTAACAATAGTCATCAAGCTTATGAAAAACCCTTCACTCCTTCAAAAGGAAAACTTGTTAGGTTCACACATAGAATACAACAGGAAGAAATCAAGTTTGAGTCTGGATCTCATTTGAATGAGGGATCTCTAAGGATAAAAAACGATCTTTATCTCCCTATACCACAATCTATTTGTGAAATATTTGATGCACGCATGTCCTCCACATTTCAAAGATGCTATGGTCATTCATACAAAGGAAAGAGCATTCAATTGAACATTGATTACATAGTACGCCCACACTTCAACGTTAATGTGGGAGCAAAATTGTTAGTCCAGAATGGAAGAGAGGTTTAATAAAAGGAGGACTATGGAATAGATAAGTGTCAATTGCTTGGGAAATTGGTTTGAAGGGTGAATTATAGGGGATCTTGTCAAAATCTCACTCTTGAGTAAGTCTCAAATCTATCGTAAGTCCTCCCTATGATAATTTCGAAATATATTTCAATTTATCTAAGCATAGTCACTCGAGTAAACTTTGGATTGGTGAATTGATACTAAGGAGAATAGTTGGTAGGGATGGTGAATTTATGCTTGTTGGAGGTCTTAGTAGTCCTTTGTCTTCATTTTTAACCTCCTTGGTAGATCTTCTTTGCTTCTTTTATATTATTCTCTACGATTGGTTTGTTGAATCTGGGAATTGGCTTCAAGATAATCTTAGAAGCATTGTCTTTTTAAATCTAGGTATAAGGCTTTTTGTTGGGGTTGTTGCAAATTTGTTGGGTACTCAAATACAAAATTGGGCTTCAACTTTTCAAAAAGGCTATTTCGTAGGTAGTACCTATGTTATCTTGAAACTTGGAACCAACTCACATTGCTTACAAGAACAAAATCTGGCTCAATATTTGAGGATTATGAACAGTGTGGACAACCACTTTCATCCTAATCAATGCTCTCTATGTGAAAATTTGGAAATCCACATCATACTAAGAAGACATGAGGATAATTCCAAGCAACAACACACCCTTTTTCTCAAGGAAGGTTCATGCCCATAGGAGATTCGTAATAATGCTTACGTAGTGGTGATGGAGACTTTACTCCAACAAAAGAAGCAAATTCAAGTTTTGGAAGTTGAATGTGATCTACTTCGACAAATGGTAACTAATTTGAGTAGGGGTTCATAGTCGGCACCATCAAACTTCAAAGTGACAATGGATTCAACACCAAGAAAACTCAAAGAGGAAGAGACAATCCATCAACTCATTAAAGATGTGGACATGGAAGGAGTGAACATGGTGAAATCATACCATTTACTTGGTCAAGAAGAGAAAGCTCAAAACAATCATGTTTTCTTTAAAAAAAACATAATTTGTGTAATATTTTGTAGATGTAAAATGTTTCTAAAGGTCCTTGTTAAGATATATAATAGTAGACAAATATGGAAATTCACTATGAATGACCATAGATATGAATGACAATAGATTAGATTAGTTTAGCAAACTATGAAATTTTTGGACCTATTTTGAACTTTCTGATACAATCTAGCCGCACCTCTTTTGTATTATTATGTTGATTTGCATGGTCTTTAGCAATTTATCACTAAAAAATATAATTACTTTTGTTAAACTAAAAAACTAAAAAACTTATACATAATATAATATGAAAAACCATATTAATAGAAAAAATAATGATTTTTTTCTCTGCAATAAAAAAGAACTTGCAAAAATACATTCCTCATATGCTGAATTAGAACTGGTCTTGAAAAAACCAAGACCACCTATCAACTAGTCTCGAAAAAACCAAGACCACCTACCAAAAAGCAGTACAATGTAGAATGTATATATCTGCAACTTTTACCAGATTCATCATATTTCCAAACAAATTAAACTGAGAATTGGTCCTTCGTGACGTGAATTTCCTGCATTTTTTTCCAGTAGAGATAATACTGGAAGAAACCTAAGGGACTTGGGCTAAACAAATGGAGGAAGCGGCTGCGAGATCCCATTAAGGATGCTGGAGGTGTGCATGAATCTCAAAGAATCCTCAAGAGAGGGTTATCTGCTGTAGGCCAATTGAGGGCACCCAACGGAGCACCCAGTGAAAGCAAGGTGAAATCTGAGGCAATTCGATCTGATTCCTCTGTTGGTAAAGTTGAGTTACCTTCTACGTCCGGACTTGTTTACTAGGACCGGATGTCAGATTCAGAGTCCTGGAATGCAGTAAATATGTTTCCTGCTGGAGGGAGCTGTGAGTTTGGTGAAGATCAGAGTAGCAAGTCTTCTACAGGTACCAACTTTTAGAAAGGTATGCCTGAAAATTTAGTTAGGAAAGAACTTCCAAATGAAGCTGAGTATAAATTTGTTAAAGATAGGGAGGAAATAAAATTCCCCGCAATGCGTGAATGTGGATTTCCGGCTGTGAATTTTGGTGGCAGTAAGCCGGATTTGATGGGGTTTGGACACAAGGATGAAAGAAGATCCATGGGATTGACCAAAAATTCAAGGGCATAGAAGAACAAGGAAAACAATACCGAATCTGAAGATCCAATTCATGAGCACGAGGACAATGGCACCAGCACAGGGAGAGTATTGCATGTGTTTGAAGGAATTTCTGGGAATCATACTGAAGATGGACTTGCTGATGGTATGGGAGGTCGAAACTACAAGAGTATGTAGATGATCTCGGGGAGAGCTCTTGGAGCACAGGAAACAATGCAGGGAAATACAATTCATTCCGACACCCCTCTACTTTAAGCTTCGAGGGTTTGGTTGGATGGGCAGAGTTTGAATAGAATTGGGGTTTTGATGCATCTCGAGGAGAGTTCGTTTCGAAACGCACTGGAAATCATGTGCCCTAGCAAGAAAATTGTGTCTAAGTTTAAGGCTACTAAAAAAATTCCCTGGGAATCGTTTTCCCCAGCTAGAAAATCATGTACCGTTCTCTATCCCAATCTGGGAGAAACCAATATACAGGCTATCCATTTCCCATGATAATTTCCCGCTAGTGGGGAGGAGATTCAAACTCACGTTTATCCAACAACCAAGTACGATGTTGTTAACGGTGCTATTTGCAAACCCTGAAGGCAACATTATTTTTGAAAGGTACGATCTCATTCGTCCACTGTTAACGGGATTCGATCCCTTGACTTCATTTTCTTTAATTTTCACTGGGTTCTTTCAGATTAACAAATATTACTGATGTTCTACCATTTTTAATCCGATTTTTTTTTAATTCCTAAAATTATGCATAAATTATGCGTAGTATTTCCATTCCATTTACAGTAACCTGGTTAAACCATTCAAGCATGTTAAATCAACTCCATCAACCTGTAACTCTCCGTTGAATGCATGACAAAAATCACATGTCCATGAGAGTGAAGGAAACTGTCGACAAACTTTTCCCAAATATAGTAGATGCTTTACTTGTTCTAACTTAGTATGTAGAGTTTTCTATTGGAATTGGAAGCTCTGCCATCATCATTGCTATCATTGAAAATTTGAATGTGGCATTAGTACAATGTTGGGCAATGGATGGTGCAGTAGAAGAGGTTCTATAGACACATAGTTTGTTTACAGTCATAAGTGGGTAGTTGATCTACATGTGAGAGGAGCTAAAGAATATACAACTTCATACATTCAATAAATGATAATGGGTTGGCTTCCAAGAGGGCTTAAGATCTTGTCTTCATTCATTTGAATATTTTCCTAATCTCTCAAAAGAAAGAAGTATATTGATGAGGGGATTCAAGCGAGTGTGATGTGGATCTTGAAGACGCCAAGTTCTGACATAGAATTAGCTTTTGGAAACTTTTATTTAACTTGTGGACTATGTAACTCAGCAGCTAGAATTAGAACCGTAGATATTTTATGGGCCCCTCCTATGGTATTGCCATTTCTAGGCTCCTCTAGCTTCCCTATACGTGAGATTACTTGCTATCAGATGTATGACGATGTTGACCTTGATGATCTTGATCATTTTCTATTAAATAGCTTATGGCTTAGTTGGTAAGGCCCAAATTTGTCATGTACTAGTATCTCGACTCTTGATCATTGATGTAATAATCGCTTTTTGAATTCTAATGTATAGAAATAAATCTCTCTCAAGTGCCCTCATATTGTCATATGTGTTTTCATTTCTATTCTATTTGAATAGTTGTATTAATATATTTTTATAATCTGTGATGTTTTTAGAGCTGTGATGTTTTTACAGCTTGTTCTAATTTTTCCACTTATTTTTTGTTGTTTCATTATGTTGTAAAATTTTGAGGATGGCCATTTCCCTATCCAGAACCATTTCTCCAACAAAAATTTCCTTGTTTCAGGTAAGTTTGACAATATGTCTTGACAAAGAACTATTGGAATCCAAGAGAAACCTTAAGAAGATTATTGCTTTCTTTTGCAGAGTTATAAATATACTTGTCTCCTTCTATGACCATATGTTATCTGTTGCCCTATGAATTTTGATATCTATGCTTTTTATTATTTATTTTTGGTGAACAGGCCATTGGTTCATTAGTGAGGTCAATGGTGTGTTAAGATGTCCTCAAACACTTAATCCTTGTTGTGGTCTGCCACATTTGCATGCCATGAGTTTCAGAGGGATGAGGTTAGGTGCAAGTGCCAAACACTTTTGGCATAATTTATACAGCTCAGATTAGTCTCCTAACTCAAAGAAAGTTTTCTTTTAATGGTGGAATCATGTAGGGCATATTTCTCAAAGCCCTTCCCAAAATGTTATGTTTTGCAGAAGGCCTTATACCGAAGATGTGGGTGGTTTCTTTGTATATTAATTCAAGTTTACATCATCAAATCTGTCTTGTAATTTTTTTGGGCAACCTTTTTTTTCCATTATCCTTTTTCCTCTAGACATTGGGTGGATGCCAAGGTAAATGCACATTGTGATTAGGTATTTTTCAGCTGGATAAAGTCAATCTGTGTTATTAGCACATCCGTATTAAGAATATGCATGGATACTTTTCAATAGCAAGTCTAACTTAGATCTCTGATATCTTTCTATCAACGTTTCTTTCTAATGTCATCACATAATCTCAGTGATTGCACAATCCTTTATAAATATTTCATTCAAATTTCATGTTTTCTTCTTGGCCTGCTTTAGTTGCTAGACTTCTTTCCATTAGTGTTCCTTTGAACACTTGGTATTCATCATCTATAATTGTAATGATTACAGTAGCTAAAATATACTTATTTTTCTGGAATCATTTATCCATGACAATGATGGTATTATTAATCCCTTGTAGTTGTAGGCTGGTTTGGTTTAAATCGAAGCCTTGTTATTTCTGTATGAGAAGGTGGCTTACATTATGCTTGACTAAATATTGTCTCGATCTGTCTTTTTACTACTTGTTACCTTGATATTAGGACAATCAAATTCAAGTTGTTGAAGGTGAGGATGAGGCGGAAAAGATGGAAGATGGCAAATTTTCATTTCTGTCACAACTCAAGGTAAAAACAATGGACCTTACTTTTCTTCTCGAAAAGACAAGATAAGATAATTTTATTAATTGTTGATGTATATGTAACTTCGGAATGTATTTCATATATATATTTATTGTACCCTTATAAGAGATGTGTTATTCCTCTATAAGGAAGTGTCGTCATTTGTATTGACAAGTGTCGCAAGTAGATTAACTTGCCGATGGGTTATTAGACTACCTAATGTGGGTGTCGGCCCGATATATATGTAACTGGGGTTATTAGGATGAGTTAGACAAGTCGGCCCCATAAGTAATTAGGCAGGTCAGGACAAGTATAAATAGAGATTCGGGATTCTCTATTTTGATCATCTCAGAACTCACTCTTCTCTCACTTAGAAAGTGGTGCACATTGGAGGAGGAGGTTCAGCTGCATAGTAGGAGACTATCTATTGTATTTGGTTGTACTTTGGTTGAGCCATTGCTCTATCTATCTCTGAGGAAGTTGTGGGGTTTTTCACCTTAGGGTTTTCCCCACGGAAAAATCTGTGTGTGCATTGTCTCATGCTTTTGATTCTTGTGATGGTTGGCATGCTTGATATGATTGTTATGCATTGATATACTATACATGTTATTCTCTCAGTAAATATCCTATAGCATATTGAATTAATGCTCAAAATCTAACATGGTATTAGAGCTAACCTGAGAAGAAGACACTGTGCAGTTGCGGAAGCTAGGGCTTCTTGTTTTTGGGTTTCTCTCCACAAATTTTGGAAACGTAATATGATGGATTGACGCTCCTCAGCAAGGTAAATCTATCTGTCCAATCATAATTCAATTCTGAGCACTTTCAGTTTTGGCCCTAAAAATTAGGGCTTCCTAAAAAATAGGAATTTCTGAAATTTGAAGACACAGCTGGAAGATCCTTGGAAAATCAGAAGTTTGGAGCTTTGGTTCAATATTTTTGGTTGTGTAGATCTCCGGGAAACTCAAACCCTAATCTAGAACCAGATCCAGTTTTCAGCAATCAAGTGGTAAGACTCAAAGCTTTTCTATTTCCATTTGAAGTACTCTTTAAGATGTCTCACCACACCAAGCTTGAGGACAAGCTGGAAGGAGTTGATAACTTTTGAGCATGGAAGTATAGGATTAGGTTAATCCTTGAAGAGAATGAGTTGGATACTTATATAAGTGAAGAGGTCCCTGTCCCAGAGGGAGAAGAGGCTAAGGCTCTTCACAAGAGGAATTTGGTTAACGAAAAGAGGATCATTGTTGATTCTATTAAAGATCATCTCATCCCTCATGTGTCATCCCTAAAGACACCAAAAGAGATGTTTGATTCCTTGACCAAACTATTTGAAGGCAAGAACATAAATTGGAAGATGACCCTGAGGAATCAATTGAAGAATATCAAGATCCAGAATGTAGAGACTATGCAGTCATATTTCTCAAGGGTCTCCCAGATAAAAGAACAACTTGAAGTTGTGGGTGAAGATGTAGAAAGTGGAGAAGTGGTGATGACCACTCTTAATGGCCTCCCTAGGTCATGGGATTCCTTCATCCAAAGAATTTGTGCCAGAAAGAAACTTATCTCTTTTACTAGACTGTGGGAAGAATGCTCATAGGAAGAAGCTTGAATTGTAGCCAGAGAAGAGAAGATGCGGAGTGAAGACCAAGCACTCACAACTCACTCCAAAAGACATGGTGACAAGAAAGGTCACCATCATGGAAAGAAAGGAAAATATCAGAATCAAAGAGGTAGTCCCAGACATCGAAGGGACATGATCCATGTCCGTTGCTATACATGTGATGATAAGGGACACTATGCCAGAGATTTCCCTAAGAATAAGAAAGAGGGTACTCACAAGAAGAAGAACTTCAAAAGAAGACATCATGCTCATGCTGCAGAGGATGATGAACCTCCCAGGAAGAGGGCTAGAGAAGATAGTGAAGATTCTTCGAGTGATGAAGAATATGTTTTGATTTCTGTTCTCACCGGAACCATTACTCATGGAAGTAATGGTTGGCTCATAGATAGTGGGGATTCCAAACATATGACAGGATTCAAAGAATCCTTTGTGAATCTATCTGAACATGATTCACCCCACAAGGTGAAGCTTGGAGATGACTACCAGTATCCCATAAAAGGGAGTGGTGAAGCCTCATATCAACTAGAGTTTGGAAAGTCTATGAAGATGAAAGATGTACTCTATGTTCCAAGTCTCAAGAAGAATCTACTCTCAATGACTGCATTGGATGCAAAAGGCATGAGGGTTTCATTTATAGATGACCAAGTCCTAATGTGGCCAAAGGGTAAGACCATAAATGATGCAGTTGTGATTGGAGAGCAAGAGGGAGGATTATACAAATTGAAGAGCCATCCAGAACAAGCCATGGTCCATGATTCTGTAGAGCCAAGTGAACTTTGGCACAGAAGGCTTGCTCACATGCATTACAGAGCATTACCAATTGCAAGCAAAGTGGTAGAAGGTCTTCTTGAAATCCATACAAAGCATGAAGGCATTTGCAAAGGTTGTGCAAAGGGAAAGAACACAAAGAAGGCATTTCCAAACAGTAAAATCAAGGCATAAGGAATTTTGGAAATTATCCCCTCCGATGTATGCAGACCTATGTCATCCAGTTATCTGAGTGGGCATGTGCACTATGGAAGACTTAGACTTATTTCTTAAATATCAAAGATGAAGTGTTTGACAAGTTCAAAGCCTTGATAGAAAAACCACACTGAAAAGAAGATCAAGATCTGTAGATCCAACAATGTTGGAAAATTCACTTCAAGGGACTTCAAGAAGTTATGCAGGGATTAAGAGGGAGTTGACCACTCCTTATAACCCACAACAGAAAGGAGTAGAAGAAGCTACTTCAGATTCGGACTCTAGCAGAGCCTGCAAGGAAGCAAAGACTTAGAGGGAGTCCACCCAACAAACAAAGATAAGTATTTAAATTGTTATTTATTATATATATGATGTTGCTCAGTTATGTACATACTTATGTTCCTTATGCATATTAGGATATTTGCATTAATGAACAAGATACTACTAATATAGTGATGGGTAAGTGGCCTATGGCACTATACAACATTCCATTGCTACTTATCTAGAATGAAACCTCTTTGCTGACATGTTGGGAGTAGTGCAAACTCTTAACAATGTTCTGGTAGAGATGGAAGGCATCTAGAAAGTTACAAGATATGGATAAATGTTGTATTGAAGCATTGGCTAAAATAATTGCATGACTGTATGACATATTTTTTTATGTATAAGAATTTGTTCTGAAAACAATGAGATGTTTCTAATCATGCAATTTAACTTGTCTTGTAGGATTAGATCGTATACCATCACCTACAAAAGAAGGACTACAACATTTGTTCCAACAACAAAGCTATCTATTGAAGATATTAAAGAACATGAAGTTCCCAGGATCCGGGATGTAGTAGAATGCCATGATCCGTCGATCATGAAGAATGATGTGGTCCCAAGACCAGATGGGAAGTCTGTACGGCTTGAAACATGCACCCAGGACCTGGTATGGCAGGATAGATGGCTTCCTATCCAGTTTGGGATTTACCAAGAGTAAAGCGGATTCCAACCTTTACTACAAGGTTGAGGAGGGCAATCTAATGATACTACTATTGTATGTGGATGACCTGTTTCTCACAGGTGAGGATAGACTAATTGCCAACATGAAGATGAAGCTAGCTGCCGAGTTCAAGATGAAGGACTTGGGTATGATGCACTATTTTCTTGGTATGGAGGTGTGGTAGAGTTCATATGGGATCTTCCTTGGACAAGGGAAGTATGTAGTAAAGATCCTAAAGACCTTTCGGATGATGGAATGCAAGGCCATGGCCACACCTATGGCATCGAACCTGAAGCTTTTGTGTGATGCTACAATGTATCCTTAGATGATGGGGTCCTTGATGTACCTAATGAATACAAGGCCAGACATTTGCTTTGCGGTGAACACCTTGAGCCAGTATCTGACAGATCCGAGACATGTTCACCTGATAGCTACAAAGCATGTTCCGAGGTACCTAAAGGGTACAGTGGATTACGGGCTCAAGTATGAGGCAAATCAAAAGTTTAACCTGGAGGGTTATGTTGATTCGGATTGGGCAGGCAGTGCCATTGATAGGAAGAGCACTTCAGGGTGCTGCTTCAGTCTGGGATCAGGTGTGATCTCTTGGTTTAGCAGGAAGTAGTCCTATGTGGCACTGAGTACAACTGAAGCAGAGTATGTCGTAGCTTGTTCAGCTAGTTGTGAGGCAGTATGGCTTAGGAAGCTACTGTCTGATTTGTTTGATCTCCAATTGAGTGCTACCTGTATATATTGTGACAACCAGAGCTGTGTGAAGTTGTCAGAGAACCCAGTGTTCCATGACAGGTCGAAGCACATTGAGATCAAGTTCCACTATATCAGGGATATGGTGTAGAGGGGAGCTGTGAAGCTCCTGTATGTTGCAACAAACAAGCAGATA
Source organism: Larix kaempferi (assembly GCA_027924585.1). Lineage (NCBI taxonomy): Eukaryota > Viridiplantae > Streptophyta > Pinopsida > Pinales > Pinaceae > Larix > Larix kaempferi. The sequence continues at coordinate 25,145,693 of BSBM01000186.1, read as the reverse complement.
GCCGATGTGTTGACCAAGCCACTTTCCAGAGTGAAGTTTGAATACTTCAGAGGGAGACTTGGTGTACTTCATGTTAAGATTTAGTATGCTAAGACATAAAATAGCAGCATTACATTCCATTTCACAATAATAGCATATACAGGATCACTGAAGAAACAACAAGCACAGCATAAACACAAGAGACAGAGATTTATCCTGGGAAACCCTCATGGGGTAGAAAACCCAGCAAAGCTTCCTCAATATAGATAACCAGAAATATACAAAGATGAAACCCTGAGACATGATCTCCTCCTCCACAATAGCAGACCTCTCCTCCACAAGTGCGCTATCCTCAAGTGAGTGTGTGTATCAAATGAGGAACACACCTCCTCTATTTATACACTACACTGACATGTATTTTACACAGGTACACGTAGGCTCGTATTTAACCAATGGGTTAAATACCCCACTACAACTAACTGGGCCGACCCCTCTAGGGTGGTCTAATAACCCTTTGACCCACACGACACATACAGGGCCGACCCCCACTAGGGAAGTCTAACAACCCGAGTTACCACATTCTGATGGAGGAATAAACATCTCCGGATATACAATAAGATCTTCACGGAGGAATGAAACATCTCCGGAATAATAAAGTACAAATATAATATTCTTTGAAGTTACAATATCTCAACACTCCCCCTTAACGAGAAGGATATTATAACAGCGTCTGCACGAGCAAGGAGTCATCAACATCATACATGATACATCTATAAATCATTGGAAGCTTTCTCAACATCATCAATAACTCAAGCAGTTACTGGAACATCTTCAATACTGGAACATCAACATCTTCAGTATTCAGTCTTTATCTTCTGTAGCACTTGAACGGTTACAACAATATCATCATCTGGATCCTCACGATTATCGTCATCACACGATCATCAGCATCGTCATCTCATGATCATCAGCATCGTCATCATAGGATCAATAGCATCGTCATCACATGATCAGCAGCATCGTTATCACACGATCAGCAGCATCATCATCACACGATCAGTAGCATCGTCATCACACGATTAGAAGCATTGTCATCATACGATCAGCAGCATCGTCATCACACGATCAGCAGCATCGTCATCACACGATCAGCAGCATCGTCATCACACGATCAGCAGCATCGTCATCATACGATCAGCAGCATCGTCATCACACGATCAGCAGCATCATCATCACATGATCAGCAGCATCGTCATCACATGATCAGTAGCATCGTCATCACACGATCAGCAGCATCGTCATCACATGATCAGCAGCATCGTCATCACATGATCAGTAGCATCGTCATCACCTGATCAGCAATACAAGTATCCTACCGATACAAGTAACCATATCATCAATACAAGTATCCTACCGATACAAGTAACCACATCATCAATACAAGTATCCTACCGATACAAGTAACCACATCATCAATACAAGTATCCTACCGATACAAGTAACCACATCATCAATACAAGTATCCTACCGATACAAGTAACCACATCATCAATACAAGTATCCTACCGATACAAGTAACCACATCATCAATACAAGTATCCTACCGATACAAGTAACCACATCATCAATAAACTCACTTTCTCGGAGACCATTCGTCTACGGATCAATTCAGGAACTGAAGTCCGGGGATGATACAATCCCCATCACGTACATTTTGAACTAGTAGTTCTGGGATGATGCAATCCCCATCACGTACATTTTGAACTAGCAGTTTCGGGATGATGCAATCCCCATCATGTACATTTTGAACTAGCAGTTCCGGGATGATGTAATCCCCATCACGTACATTTTGAACTAGCAGTTCCGGGATGATGCAATCCCCATCACGTACATTTTGAACTTAGTAGTTCCGGGATGATGCAATCCCCATCACGTACATTTTGAACTAGCAGTTCCGGGATGATGCAATCCCCATCACGTACATTTTGAACTAGCAGTTCCGGGATGATGCAATCCCCATCACGTACATTTTGAACTAGCAGTTCCGGGATGATGCAATCCCCATCACGTACATTTTGAACTAGCAGTTCCGGGATGATGCAATCCCCATCACGTACATTTTGAACTAGCAGTTCCGGGATGATGCAATCCCCATCACATACATTTTGAACTTAGCAGTTCCGGGATGATGCAATCCCCATCACGTACATTTTGAACTAGCAGTTCCGGGATGATGCAATCCCCATCACGTACATTTTGAACTAGCAGTTCCGGGATGATGCAATCCCCATCACGTACATTTTGAACTTAGTAGTTCCGGGATGATGCAATCCCCATCACGTACATTTTGAACTAGCAGTTCCGGGATGATGCAATCCCCATCACGTACATTTTGAACTAGCAGTTCCGGGATGATGCAATCCCCATCACGTACATTTTGAACTAGCAGTTCCGGGATGATGCAATCCCCATCACGTACATTTTGAACTAGCAGTTCCGGGATGATGCAATCCCCATCACGTACATTTTGAACTAGCAGTTCCGGGATGATGCAATCCCCATCACGTACATTTTGAACTTAGCAGTTCCGGGATGATGCAATCCCCATCACGTTATTCTCGGAGACCTCACGTCTACGGCTCTCTTTAGGACTGAAAGTCCAGGGATGATCCAATCCCCTCAACTGTCCTCTAAGGACTTCATTCTCGGAGACCTCACGTCTACGGCTCTCTTTAGGACTGAAGGTCCAGGGATGATCCAATCCCCTCAACTGTCCACTTAGGACTTCATTCTCGGAGACCTCATGTCTACGGCTCTCTTTAGGACTGAAAGTCCAGGGATGATCCAATCCCCTCAACTGTCCTCTAAGGACTTCATTCTCGGAGACCTCACGTCTACGGCTCTCTTTAGGACTGAAGGTCCAGGGATGATCCAATCCCCTCAACTGTCCACTTAGGACTTCATTCTCGGAGACCTCATGTCTACGGCTCTCTTTAGAACATGTGTTCAAGTATGATACAATCCCCACATGTATTCTCATCAATACAAGTACAAGTATCCTCAACCATACGAGTACATTAATCAATACATGTGTCATCAAAAGTATGTATTCTTACCAATACATCTTATCATCAAAAGCATGTATTCTGACTAATACATCTATCATCAAAAGCATGTATTCTTACTGATACATCTATCATCAAAAGCATGTATTCTTACTAATACATCTAACATCAAAAGCATGTATAAGTAAAACTAAGTATTCTAAGTATAATAGTCCTAAATCTAAATATTTCTAAGTATCTAGGTGTGGAGAACAGGTTACCTCATCATCGACCTTGTTGTTCGATGAGATCAACTTATCATTAGTGACTATACTACTCCCCCTTTCGAGGAGGGTCCTTTTGAACTACACCAAGCTTGTCTCGGAAGTATTCAAATTTCACTCGAGACAGAGGTTTGGTTAATATGTTGGTAACTTCTTTACTTGAGGTAAAGGTTTGGTTAGTACAATGGTAACCTGTTACAAATTCAAACTTTATAGTTCCTTTCCGCGTCATATCTTGTTTGTTCCCTATGTTCTTTGACTTATCATGGAACACTAGATTCTATGTCATCTTGATACAACTCTAATTATCACATAGGATCTCAGTTGGTTCTATCTCTAAGTCAAACAATCCTGAAGCCAAACTTCTTCACAAATAGCGGAGCAAACAGCCATATATTCCGCTTGTGCTGAGAGCCACACTAGACTGCTTCCAGCTAAACCACGAGATCATGGCTAATACCAGACAATAACATCCTCTCGATGTGTTCTTCCTGTCTGATACACTTCCTGCTCAATCAGAATCTGAATAACCATCTGAAGTCATGATCTTCAAGATAGCATTCTATCGTGTCCTTTATGTGCCTCATCACATGCTTTGCAACTATCAGGTGAACACATCTAGTTTCCACTAGATACTGACTCAAGGTGTTCACAACAAAGCATATCTCTAATCTAGTATATGTTAGATACATCAATGACCCAATAATTTGACTGTACAGAGTTATATCCACTAACTCTGATGAGTCATCCCCTAACAGCTTCAAGTTGGAATCCATAAGAGTGGCCATTCCAACACCTCAAGTTCTTTTAATATTTCTCAGCATACTTTCCTTGGTTGAGAAATATTCCTTCTGAGCCTTGCCATACTTCGAGACCTAGGAAGTAAAGCATCAATTTGAGATCTTTCATTTTCATTCTGCATTGAATGATCTTCTGCATATCTATTTGTGCCATCTCTCGTTAGATGGGTCTACTGATATGAGCCTCAATATCATTCGAACTCTGTGGTGAGTTCCTTCTTGCATCCATGTCATCTGTGTATAGAAATCATATTCAACCTTGTAGCAAAGGTTGAGATCCACATCACCCATGGTGATCATTAAGCTTATCAAAACCTAATTCACATTTCTTCTTTAATTACACCATTAAGAGAATGGTCTTATCTAGCCACTTGGAGGAAACATTTCATCATGATTCTCTTCCTCTTTCTAGGAGAATCTTCTAGCCACAATCCTTCTATAGTGTGTTTGATTTGTAGATCCTTTTGTTGAACATCCATTGCTTGTTCATCATTCATCATGATTTTTCCTACAAATCAAAATTAGGTACATGATTAGTAATACTTCATAATCATCAAATCATATTGACATGATAACCTATTATGCATACAGATATCATTTATATAGTTATGCAACTATCTTGACCAATACTTTGGCACAACACTTTCCCATATCCTGTATGCATACAGTGGCTATCTAGATGCCTTCCATCTCTACCAGAACATACTATCGAGAGTGTGTACAACTCTCAGCATGTCAGCAAAGAGGTTTCATTCTAGACAAGCAACAATGGAATGTTTGTCCAACTTACCAATCATATGCATATTAGTAGTATACTGTTCAATGTTCTATGAATATTTACACTTAGCATGATATATTATAGGAATACAAATATGCATACAACCTATTACAGGCAATATCATTTACTATTTCAAATAACAACTCAAATACTTATCTTTTATGTTTGTGTGGTTGCCTCCCGCTTGATCTTCTGTATGTCTTTTGAACTTCTATTCATTATGTACCACTGTGCATGTTCAAGTGTCATCCTCATGATCTCATACACAAACATACACCCATTAGTATGTTCTAAATGTTATCAAAACATTATAGTTCTAAATAATCTTGAGAATGTATAGTCATGATTATAGTTAATAAACATTAGTATTCAAGATTTCAGGGAAGTCTTGTTTTACTCATGCATATCATCAATCAAGATAAAAGATATAATATGCATAATCCCTTGATTACTAACTTTATGAATAAGCATAACCAATCATTCCAAGTATACTTATATAAGGGATCCTAACACAAGGTAAGATTCATGGGAAACATACCTGGATTAGTATACCTACTTGGTTATGTACAACATACCTAAACAATCTCTTCAATGATTTAGAGATCCTGAGCTAGAACCTGCATGTCTCATAGGTTAAGCATAATATAACAAAGTCATACATACCTCGTAAGTAGAACAAAGATTTTGGATGAGTCTTTGTCTTCATGTTTTCATGGTCATGGAGCCTGATTTGTCTTTTGTGATGTACCTGTATCTTGTTAGTAGACAACATCAACCTCACACAACATCATAATGCATTAGTACAATCATAAGTATCAACACCCTAACCAATGAATATCTTCTATCATGCATTCATAATTTTGTTAAGGTGATACAACAAATCTAAAATCAAGATTGTACTAACCGTAATAACATGAAGACAAACATACCATAAACTTAATCATGAACAAATCTCAAAACATACCTCGATGAGTCATACCTGTCGAGATCGCTTGTAATCTCCTTATGTAAAGCCTTAGCCTCATCTCCCTATGAAACAGGAACTCCTTCACTTATGCAGGTGACCAATCCATCTTCTTCTAGGATTAACCCTATCCACTTGATTTGCAAGAACTGGACCTGGAGCTGGATATGGGTTTGTCAGAGAAAACCCAAAAATTCAAACTTTGAATTTCAAACTTCCGAAAGGATAGAAATATGCGCCTTAATGAGCTGATCAAACTGATATATTCAGAATTTGAAAACTGCAAAGTTTCACTCCTCGATTTTGCCTTTGAAACTTCCGGATTCACTGGACGTGACCCTGAACTGGGGTTTGGTGAATCCCACTCTTCTGCCCAATCAAAATGTTTGATCCAAAGCTCTAAGCTTCTATTTTTCTGAGGAGCTTCCAGCCATGGTCACATATTTCAAAAATTCCCATTTTTACAGAAGCCCTAATTTTCCACTTTTCTGATCAAAGCCCTGAACTAGGGTTTGATCAAGCCCGGTCTTCTGCCCAACCAAAAAATCTGATCTTGGTCTCTAAATTTCTATTTTGATGAGTAGCATTCAGCCGTGGTCTCCGTTTACAAAAATTCCAAATTTCTTCAAAGCCCTAAATTCCGGAAGCCATGAATGAAGGTACTCAAAAATAATTCTGTTTTGACAGAAATATGTACCTGATTGTTTCTGATGTAACTCCAAACTTTTCAATCCACAGGGTCTGAAAAAGTTTTTTGAGATAGCCTGACCTGTTATCTTTCCATCCTGACAGGTCTGACCTCAATTGGATTCTCTGAGAGAGAGTTATGTCAAATGTCGCAACGTGACCTGTTTTGGGATAAAACAGAAGAGCGAACTTGTACGGCGTGCCACGTGTCACTGTTTGAACTTCGGCCTCTGAAAAAATTTTCTGAGGTATCTCGGCCTGTTATCTTTCCATCCTGACAGGTCTGACCTCAATTGGACTCTCTGAGAGAGAGTTATGCCAAGTGTCGCAACATGACCTGTTTATGGGATAATACATGAGGGCAAACTTGTACGGAGTGCCACGTGTTACTGGTTCAACTTCGGCCTCTGAAAACGTTTTTTGAGATAGTACAGACTGTTTACTACCTGTCACTTTTTACGAAATTTCATTTGGAGATTCCTAGCCCAAGATATGGCCTTTTCCCCAAGGTCACCCGATTTTGACTCAGATCTGGAAGAGGCAGAAACCCTATATTGTACAGATCATAAATCACAAAGTACAACGAATTAGAGGTTGTCCTTTGGACACAAGGTACCTGGGGATTTAATCTTCGTCCTGTAACAATTTCAGATCCGAAAACTTCGCCAAAACGGATTTATAGCGAAAGTGCTACGATGACTGGTTTTTGCTATGTAAAACCCTAACCTTCAAATTGTCGTAAGTAAAGGAAGTGTCGTTAGTGCCATACCTTGTCTTCCTTCAGGTTAGCTCTGATACCATGTTAAGATTTAATATGCTAAGACATAAAATAGCAGCATTACATTCCATTTCACAATAATAGCATATACAGGATCACTGAAGAAACAACAAGCACAACATAAACACAAGAGACAGAGATTTATCCTGGGAAACCCTCATGGGGTAGAAAACCCAGCAAAGCTTCCTCAATATAGATGACCAGAAATATAAAGATGAAACCCTGAGACATGATCTCCTCCTCCACAATAGCATACCTCTCCTCCACAAGTGCGCTATCCTCAAGTGAGTGTGTGTATCAAATGAGGAACACACCTCCTCTATTTATACACTACACTGACATGTATTTTACACAGGTACACGTAGGCTCGTATTTAACCAATGGGTTAAATACCCCACTACAACTAACTGGGCCGACCCCTCTAGGGTGGTCTAATAACCCTTTGACCCACACGACACATACAGGGCTGACCCCCACTAGGGAAGTCTAACAACCCGAGTTACCACATTCTGATGGAGGAATAAACATCTCCGGATATACAATAAGATCTTCACGGAGGAATGAAACATCTCCGGAATAATAAAGTACAAATATAATATTCTTTGAAGTTACAATATCTCAACACTTCAGATCGAGATGCCTTCTAGAGGGAAGTAATGAAGTCCGGAGACACAGATGCACACTAGGCCATTCTTGCATGGTGGTAGGTTGGTCCTCCCATGGCAGGATGTAAGGGCCAAGCCATTCTTGCATGGTGGCGAGTTAGTCCTCCCATGGAAGGATGTAAGGGCTGAGCCATTCTTACATGGTGGTAGGTTGGTCCTCCCATGGTAAGATGTAAGTGCTGGGACATTCTCACATGGTGGCAGGTTAGTCCTCCCATAGTGATATGTAAGTGCTGGGCCATTCTCACATAGTGGTAGGTTGGTCCTTCTATGATGAGATATAAGTGTTGGAGCCTTTCCGACATGATAGTAGGTTGGTCCTCTCATGGTCGTTGATGTAAGTGCTGAGCCATTCTTGCATGGTGGCAGGTTAGTCCTCCCATGGCAGGACGTAAGCGCTGAGCCATTCTTACATGGTTGTAGGTTGGTCCTCCCATGGTAAGATGTAAGGGCTGGGCCATTCTCACATGGTGGCAGGTTAGTCCTCCCATGGTGAGATGGAAGTGCTGGGCCATTCTCACATAGTGGTAGCTTGGTCCTTCTATGGTGAGATATAAGTGCTGGAGCCTTTCCGACATGATAGTAGGTTGGTCCTCTAATGGTCGTTGATGTAAGTGTTGGGCCATTCTGACATGGTGGTAGGTTGGTCCTCCCATGGTCGTTGATGTAAGTGTTGTTAGCCTTTCCCAGATGGTAGTAGGTTGGTCCTCCCATGCTGGTGAGTGTAAGTGCTATGTGTGTGCATCTGGGTTGTGCTCCGTGGACTACATGGTGATCTGAAGACATTGATGTGACAGTTTGGTACACAGATTTTGTAGAGGCATATAATTAGTCCTGAGATGCTCTTACAGGTTTTGCTGAGGCAATGTAATTAGTCCTGAGAGATCTTGCAAGTTTTTTAGAAGCAGTGTAATCAGTCCTGAAGTGTACTTACTTGATGGCTTGCTCGCAGATGATGATGATGATCAGGTTGATCATGTGATGATATACATCAGTTGGATGTATGGTGAGTATCAGGTGGATACTTTGTGGTCATGGACAGGTTGTGCAGTGGCATGTAAAAGATCCTAAGAGATTCGAGAGGTTGAGCTGTGTGCTCGTAAAAGGCTTGGGATGCTCTTGCGAGGTTTTGCAGATGCACATGATGAGTCCTGAGGATTCCACAGTATGACTAGTGATGATGAAGACCTACAGGTGGTGGGCCTACATCCAGTATGAAAAAGGACTGGCTCTGTAGAACTTCCTATGACGAGTAGATTCATAGATTGGACGAGATAGCAACAGTTGTGACAATGATGATGATTCGATGACGATGATCCAGAGAAGAAGAATTGTGCCCGATGATCTGTGTCGAGAAATACCTTCCTAGTTAAGAGGGAGTGTTGATGTATATGTAACTTCGGAATGTATTTCATATATATATTTATTGTACCCTTATAAGAGATGTGTTATTCCTCTATAAGGAAGTGTCGTCATTTGTATTGACAAGTGTCGCAAGTAGATTAACTTGCCAATGGGTTATTAGACTACCTGATGTGGGTGTCGGCCCGATATATATGTAACTGGGGTTATTAGGCTGAGTTAGACAAGACGGCCCCATAAGTAATTAGGCAGGTCAGGACAAGTATAAATAGAGAGTCGGGATTCTCTATTTTGATCATCTCAGAACTCACTCTTCTCTCACTCAGAAAGTGGCGCACATTGGAGGAGGAGGATCAACTGCATAGTAGGAGACTATCTATTGTATTTGGTTGAGCCATTGCTCTATCTATCTCTGAGGAAGTTGTTGTGTTTTTCACCTTAGGGTTTTCCCCACGGAAAAATTCTGTGTGTCCATTGTCTCATGCTTTTGATTCTTGTGATGCTTGGCATGCTTGATATGATTGTTATGCATTGATATACTGTACATGTTATTCTCTCAGTAAAGATCCTATAGCATATTGAATTAATGCTCAAAATCTAACATTAATGTCCAACAAAAGACTACAAAAGTAGGTCAGTGAGAATGAAAAGATATATCCACTACGAATACAATGTGGTAGTGTGAAAGAAACTCCTATATAATGTTGAAAGAAGAATAATGAAAGCAAAAAGAGTGCAACATAAATAAGTGTCTAGCTAAATGAATTGCTAAGTCTAACCAAAAGATAGAACAACAGTATAAGTACAGTGATATAATGGAAGGATCTAGGACTGGAAATCTACAAATCCCTGTGATGAACAAGAGAGACTTTTCATGGCAAACATGGGAATTTTTAAATTATAAACATGGGAAATTCAATTGTAGCAGGTCAAACTGGACAATGAGTGCAATTCCTCTATCCTAGATTCAATAGTATGGCACATCAGATTATGTATGAGTAATTGTGTTATATTTCCAGTAATCTATCCTCAACTATTTGCATGTTATCCTCAACAGTTTGCATGTCTAGTAGGTAGGGCATAGATATGAACGAATCCTTATCTCTTCGTTGGAGAACACTATTTAACTTCCCCTCATGCAAAGATAAGAGCACAATAGATCTAGGAATCAGATCTATTTTTGCAACCCTTACAAGACCTTATACAAAGAAGGTAGACCATGCTATTTAGTGCCACATTTCCAAGCGATATCTAGGTACTGTACATGAATTTTTCTAGCATTCAGTCTCTTATTTATTTATTTTGATGTTGGGTCAAGTATCTTTTAGTTGAATTAGTGGTATTTGCAACCAGTCTTTAAACGTTTCATGCACGGGCAACACCAATGTTGAGCATAGTGACATGATTTGAAATTCTGTACCTTACAAGTTAAATTAATGTTTCAAGTAATAATTGGAGTGTGTGTATGTTTATTTGGCTCTCATTGTAATTGTTAGATGACATTTTAAGAAATATCAGTCTTCATGAAGTAATTGTTGTAAACTATGAAAACATTTATTTTGAATTGGAGGTATTTATTCACTATGTTCTTTAATGGATTTCAATTTACAGTTTTGACATATATGTAATCTAATTATTGTTTCTTATTGTTTTATATTGAAGTCCCATTGAAGAACCATTAGCTTTTTACTTAGAATACGTCAAATTCATCTCATTTATTCTAATTTGGCTTGCTTTTATTGAACATCTTTGTGGATGGATTTGTTTTGTGAGCATTCTCTTGGCTAAACAATTTTGGCAATTAGTGTTGCACTTCAAATGGGGTACTATTTAAGGCATCTATTTTTCTTATGCTTTCTAGTAATTCAAAATTTAGGTGTCAAAAGTATATTTTAACATGTAATATGGAAACTATTTTTTAGTTATATGGTTTGGATTGATATGTGTGCAAAGGCTAGCTGCGGATTTTCACGCAAATTATATTTTCCTAGCTGTTGGAAGGGTTGGGTCAAGTATAGATCTTATTGTGCAAAAGGTTGAGTTTATTGATTAAGGTGATAAGAGAAGCCACTTGATGGATGTTATTCATGCACAAAATGATAATGGAATGCATGGTAAGGTAACCACTCTAAAAACACTCATCATTATTTTTTTTAGTGTAATTTGGATGTGATGTGCCATGAGTTCTACAATAATGAGATCACAAAATGATTAATCAATCATTACAATATCAATCAGGCTTCAGATCTTTAAAATATTGACTTGATTTTGATGTGGGGTTTGACCATTGGAATCACTATAGGATGGTGGTTATTGAAATTGTTTGACAAGTAAAATTTTTAATGCTAAGAATGGTGGTTTGGTGATGGTAGCATTCTCTGATGTTGGTCTTTGTGCAAACAAAGAAGGGAGATGATTCATTGGAATACTGGTTCTGTTCCAATGGGTTTCTTGCAACAACTATTCATGGAGACAGAACCCAACATGTAAGACTTTCTTTGTGTAAATGTTCTGCTATTAGATTAGTTTGCTTAATCTAACCTAATAGACAATTTGGTACCATATGTGCATTGATATGGTGTTTACAAATGATAAAATGTAATGTTTGAGTGCCCCTTTTATGATTCTTTTTGCTTTAGTTCCCGGAACTTTTTTATTCCCATCAATAGATGTCTGCATTGTGAACTTGGATTTATGCAAGATTGTGGTGTTTATGTTCTAAATTTAGCCAAGGAAAGCACTTAACCAACCTTATAAAATAAACAAGAAGGGCTTGTAGAGAATTTCTAGTTATTTCAGCACAGTTGACAACATTTATGGATCTTTTTTTAGTGACTGGTAGGTTGGTAGGGCCCTTGTTGGGTTGGATAGATGTGTTTTTGGTGCCACAAAGGTGATATTATGATTGACATGTCTAAAGGTTGACTAGTTTGATGAATTGCAATATGGAGACTGGATGGTGTGGTTTTGTGTACTGGTGATGGAAGGCTGAGTCTAGAAAATAAAATTAAACAAAAAGGTAAATCTTTAAAAACAATGCCTATTTTTTCAAAAAGTGTGAACATTGCACTCCCTTGATGCAACCTTTCTAGACAAAAATCAAGGTCATAGATGGACAAATACTGATGGAATTCTTTCCAAAACAACCATACTTGGAAAGTTGACAATTTGTGCATTCATAGATTTTCTATTAGCTTCGAATATGTTTGTGTAAGACTACCTTATTTGACCAGTTATAAGACATTTTCTTAGGATAGTAAATGTAAGGTAACCCTTTAGCTTCACTTCCTTGAGTATACAAAGTGCACTCTGCGCACCTCCTCTAGCTATCATCGCAATTTTTTCAGAAGATTTTAAATATCCCTCTAGGAGAAATAAATTTATAGCTGCAAGGAAATTTAAATAAGTTAGACTGCTCTTGATCAACACAACTGAAACTACACAAGAATGTCCTTCATGTTCAACTTTCACCGGTGAGAAATGATGTATCTATTGATAAACAAAGAAACTGCACATTGTGAAGAGAAACCCGATAGGAGGCGAATGCCATAAATCAAAATTAAGCAAAAAGGTAAATCTTACAAAACTAAAACAATTTTCCCAAAATGTTGATCTTTGCACACCATTGATGCAACTTTTCTAGACATAATCCAGGCTTGTGTATGTGCACAAGCATGACATATTTCTTTCCAAAAAAACCATACTTGGTTAGTATGACATTTTCTACATTCATAGATTTGATATCAGCTTCAGATAGCTTTGGTATGAATGTTAGGTGATTTTGTAGCTTATAGCCTATAGGTTTGGTATGAATGTTAGGTGATTTTGCCACTTATAGCCTATAGGCCCTTAGCCAAGCCTAAGAAGGAAAGAACAACAATTCTAAACATGCAAGCAGTCATCTTGGGCATTGTAGTTGTAGCCATTATGAATTTTGGGCATCAAACAACACTAAAAATAAGTTTTGGGCTGAAGTTGTTAATTTGGGCATAATCTGGGCATGTATCAGTAGGCCCTAGAGCTTTCTAGGCAACCTATTTCAAGGAGCATCCACTACAATAAACTTGGACCAGTTTTGGACATGTTCTGTGCAGTTTGGGAATTGCATCATCAAAATCCGAGCAACAATAGTCTTGATCATTTTACTATATTTGACTCCTATGACAACGATTTGAGTGTGCAGTTAACTAAAATTGGATCCTTTAATTGTAAATTCATCACTCAAACAATTTTGTGGTTAAGGGCGGCACCAAAAAGGCATTTTCTAGGCAACAAATACAATGTTTTTTATGAATCCTCATCCTTAAACAATGACGGACTTCAAACAGTGGCCTCCCAAGGTATAGATAGCAGTATAAAAGCTAGAAACTCCTTATCTGTAGCATAAGAGATAGACTTGTAGCAAGCAACAATCATATAACAACCTTGCGTAAATATTGAATGCATAAACGTTACCACTGAAAGTCCCAAGTATCCAAAGTAATGTATTTGTCATTGAAAGTCCCAAGTAGCAATTATACCATTCTTGTGAGGTAGGACCCAGACCAGTTGTTGAACAAGCAATTTGGATTCAACTCTTGATTTCAAGAGTTAACTTTCAAGCTGCTCCAAAACTTAAAACCTGGCTTAACCTCTAGGGAAGTCATACATAACCCCCTGAGCATTGCCTTTGTCATTGCATGAATTGTTTACTAATAGATCAATGAATATGAAGCAAAAAATGGCCATATGGGAAGTCTTATTCTTGAGTTCGGATGTCTTACTCTTGATGTTCTTATTGAAATCCATAGTTAAAGCCATCAGGGAAACCACCCTCAAAATGAAATGTGAATTGTTACCCACCACCAAAAGGGTTGAAGCCTCTAGAACTCATACCGGGCTCTTCAGTTACCTCGCCTGTATCATACTTCATTCGCTTCTCATCATCTCCAAGCACTTCATTTGTTTGTGGCATGAATGGATTAATTTTAGCACTTTGGTCACATTTTCTTTCAAAAGTAGCAGATTTGTCTAGCAATCCAGAGATGAGATGGATTTTTTTCTCTATAAGGGATGAATCAATCTGGTAAGTTATCTCTTTTGTACCTTTCATTTTCGAGACCCTGAAGACCTCAATTTTCATTTTCTCTACTTCATGGCCAAGCCTGTTCAAAGCATTTTTACTTCTCTCATGAATTTTTTCCCTCATTCTACACTGGATAAGTAATGCAATGATCATTTGAAAATTGAGTTTTTATTCTAATCTGCCTATTGCATTGCCAGTAGTATGCAGAAAGCCATTCCTTCTATCAAGTTGTTGGGGTAGCCACATTTCCTTCTTGTTGAGAGGAAATAACATACTATAATGTAAAATTACTGTAAAATCAAACTCCAATTTCATGAAATGCATTGGAATCAACACACACCAGAGGCATGTCTACAAAGTAGTTGATGTTCTCAAATGCAACTGATAATGGCTAGAAAGGAAGAACCATGCCCTTCTCACAAGCACCTAGGATTGGAATGTCACTGACTTCATCATGTGGTTGATGCAATGAATTTATTTCAGACAATTGACTTTGTCTTTTCTTTGATGAATGAAAATAAACTGTCAGTGTCAGAATCTGTTAGTGTACAGTCAAATATTTTTCTGCTAGTTCGACAATAGTGTTTCTTATGCCAAAAAACTGCAATGCATGTTTCTTATATTAAAAATCCATTCAATCAGAGAACCAATCATCTCATTCTCTAGGATTTATAGTCCAATAGTACACATAAGGTCTTAAAGGGATCTTATTTCAAGCTTCCTCGTCAATTTATTTGGAATTGTTGAGCAGTAGCAATACTAAAATAGCAATTTCTTCACATGCATATTTCCAGTGGAATAAGTGTAATTCACATGAGTAAAGAATTGAAACATTTACAACAATCAAATTATGGAAATCTCTTTCCTTACCATGAGACAAGGATAATGGCAATGTTCTTCCTCCTGACATTGATTGTTCACTTTCTCTTTTCTTTTTTTCTTGCACCTCTTCAAGAATAGCTTCCGGTATTGCAACTTGTGCTTTTTCAGGGGCTGCAAATGAAGGAGTTTGTTTGAGATCTTAAAGTTTTGATCGAGTAAAACTTCAAATAAAATTCAACGTCAAAGAGAAACACAATACTTATGATTAAGGTATACTAAAGCCACAGGAAATATTATATTTAGAAGTACGGAGAACCCAATCAATGCTCCAACTCCAATCCAATACCTTTTCTCCTCAATGAATAGTCCACGTGCTTCTAGTATAGCTTCTCCCAGTGTTTTTTTGGAATTACTACTTCTTGGCTACATGTATAAGAAATCCTTTAGATGAATGATAGCATTGCATAGGATGATCCTGGATTACTCCCATAAAACTTGAGCAATTGCATTGTAATTTGTTTATAGACTAGGAAAAGACTCTCAATGAGAACAAACTTTAAATTGCCTTGTTCCATCTAGGTGCCAAAAATTCATTCACAGATATAGCATTTTGACCATAAGATGTTGGTGAGCACCAATATTCCCATATCCACCATTTGGGTAATATTCTTTGTTTCGGAAATATGAATTAGAATAAAGTACCCTCAGCATGGTAAGTTTCTTTAAGTTAAAAGTCTCAAAATTTTCTCATTGATCTTTTTATTGATCTAACGACAACATAGTACAAGATACCTCTAGAAACCACAAATCCTCTGAGGACAATGAAAAGGATCAAGGAAAATGATCCAAATGTTTGTGAGATAATCATGCTACGGCTTAATGAGGCCATGAATTTGAATAAAGCCAATGACATCTGATGCAACAGAAAGAAAAGACAAAGCTCCTTAAAGAACCTGCAAAAACAGAAAAAACAGTAACTGTGTTTACCGTAGTGACCTAAAGCACCACCTTTGATTCTTAAGATACTCTGAGGCATACATTCTATATTTTCATTCTATATGCACAGGTAATTCTATCATAGATTTCACATATTGTCTACCATTACCTGATTTGGTGCAAGCATTCTTCATTCTATCCTGATTTGGTTAGAGTGATGCCCTCTACATTCTTCACATTACAGTGGGGAATGTTCAGTCACTTCAATGATGACACCACGTATTGTGAATGTTTGAATAGGTATTCTTTACAGTTGGGAGACATTACCCATATCCCAGGAATGCTAGATGACTAGAAACATATTTTAGAAACATACTTTTTCATTTATATGAATAAAAGGTGGTATGAGAATGTCTCCTATGATAGTGTCTTTAAAGATAACTTGTTGTTTTCCAAGGAAAACCTCGCGGGAATCCCAAGGGATACTTACTCACATTCATGGATGGAATCCCTAGTAAACTTGTTGGCATAGACTAGTGTTTCTCAACTGTGTGGATTTGAACTGGTTACCTGCCATCACCAAACTAGCCAAATGTCTAGTGATGTGACAACAATTGGTTGAACTAACACCTTGGGCTTTAAACTTTACTCATTTATGGAAAGAATGAAAATTATTTCCAATAAAAAAATGATTCCTTGGTTTGAATTCCTTTAAATGTAGAAGTATCTAACTTGCATCTGAGCTGGTGCAGAAATGAAAAATACTAGGAGAAAAACAATATAATTATTAATGCCATAAAAACTATACACCTGATCACGGAGATCAATCTATTATGAGATAGGTACAAATCCCTGTATTGCAGCAAGTTATGTGATATATGTATGTACCAAAGGAAGACAAGAGAATGGGTATAGTATATATTAATGGGAAGAGAGTCAGTTCTACAACTCTTATGCTTCTTGGAGCATAAGCTGGGAATAACTTATAAAACATTTTTGTAGTGAAGGGTGCATATTACATCCCAGATGGGGATATGGGTAATGTAATATGACAATGATGTGGCATAAGTCAGCTTAATATATATTTATTTTGCAAGGAAAACCTCATGGATCTCCCCATTTCCCACCCCCAGCTCCTGGAATATCCAGATGGAGGGCAACTCAACTGCCAACCACAATAGGAGCTTGTAACCTAACAGGACTCAACCAAACTCGAACCTCAGAACTTGAGACCTCACAACAAATTCTTATTTGAAAAAGTCCTTTCAAACTAATTGAGCTAACCCACTGGGTTAAGTCAGCTTTATATATATATATATGTAAAATTATAAAAATAAATTTACTTATATATATCTTTGCAACTACCGAAACATAATAGGATTAATAACATTTCATATAGTTAATTAAACAAAACTGCTACTGTGTGTTCATAGATGGATTTGAATTCAAGGCATCTGCAGCTTTGGAGGACATTTGGATTTGATAGATAGGAATCAACAAGTTCATGGCTACCTTCTCAGAACATTTTATTGAATCATAACGTACTGTATGGAGAGTTCAAATACAACTACTAGTAAAAAACTAGTTTAGATCCATCTTTACCCCAATATAAGTACTGAATGAAGGTGAGTTCATTAACAATTTTATGATTTCTTGCATTTCCTTTCATTTTCATTGGATTAGTATAATCTTGTAATGCTTTTATGGTTATGGTGTTTAGCAATTTTGAAGTATACCTTATGGATCTAGTATATGATCAATGTTAATTATCTGTAAATGAGGGACTTAAATCCCAGTTTCTTTACCAATATAGATCCTATGTGAAATCAAATATGTAGATTTTAGTGGTTAAACATCTTTGGGGTCTCTTCAAACAATTCCAAAACTTAGAAGGAGCTCTAGGATTATTATGGTGGATTTTTGTGCTTATCAATGTGTTTTGAAAAATAAATTGGATTTAAAGCATGGTTGCCTTTGAATATTATTGTCTTTTCTTAGAATTACAAATGATGCAATATTGGTGTTCATATTCTCCTCTCCCCAATTCTGAAAGGGTTCTAGCTCAATGGAAGAGCACCTGCCTTACAAGCAGGAGGTTGGTGGTTCGATTCCTCCATGCCCTATTGATATTGCAATATTGGTATTTTTAATAAAATATATTTTATTATGATTTATTATGGCTATAGAGGGGGTTTCAAACCATATTTTTATGTTTCTATGAGGGGGGTTCTAAATTACCTTCATATGTCACTATGAGGGGGGTTCAAACCGCCCCTATAGGCATCTGCAAGGGGGGTTACAAACCGCCCCTATAGGCCTCTGTGAGGGGGGTTTCAAACTATCTCTATAGGCCTCTACAAGGGGGGTTCAAAATCGTCCCTATAAGCCTCTATGAGGGGTGTTTTAAACTTCCCCTATAGGCCTCTATGAGGGGGGTTCTAAACTGACCCTATAGGCCTCTACAAGGGGGGTTCCAAACCACCCCTATAGGACTATACGAGGGGGGTTCAAAACCGCCTCTATAGGCCTCTACGAGGGGGGTTTGAAACTGCCCCTATAGTCCTCTACGAGGGGGGTTCCAAACTGCCCATGTAGGTTTGTATGAGGGAGCTTATGAGGGCGATTCACAATTGCCCTCGTAGGTCTCTATGAAGGGGGTTCAAAACCGCCCCCGTAGGTATCTATGAAGGGGTCTACAAGGGGGGTTTAAAACTGCCACCGTAGAACTCTACGAGGGGGGTCACAAACCACCCCAAAAGTCACTTTTGGGGGTGGTTCCAATCTCATCAAAAACTGCCCTTAAAGGGAAAAAATTTCAACATTGGTGCCTTTAGGGGCGGTTTTGCCAAAACCGCCCCCAAAGCGAAACCCCCCCCCCCCCCCCGTAGGTAACTTTTGGGGTGGAAGACAACCCCCCCTAAAGGCCAAAAATGTAGTAGTGAATTTTTCACATATGATTTCTGACATAGATTATTTGTATGAGCTTGTTCACATGTTGCAGGGAGCATCCTTGAAGGATGATGAACAGATTTGCAAGATCAATGATGAGTTAATGGCCACCCAAGATTATTTGAGAAGCACTCAAAGTTCCCTCCATGAATCCAAGATGGAGATAAAGAAACTTCACCAAACGCTACAAAGATCACTTGTTTTAGTTAGCTGATCTCTTATGGTTGGTTGTACTTAGAATTTCATGGAGGAACCTCATGATATGGTGGTTCATGAGGTGAAGGATGACATGCATGTGCTTGAGAATTTTTGGGATGCAGATGGTGAGTTACAAGCACATACTCTATACCAGATCAAAATTGATCTTCTTCATGGAGCAAATCGTTCCTCCATTAAGGAGTTAGAAGAGCCCCTGTGTGATGGAGCAACCTTTGAGGGAGTTTATGCATCCATTAGCTTGATAGATGATTGTTGTAGTAAGGAGATTTTAGTGCATGATCATACCCCAATGGATCCTTCATATGATGAAAATTTCATACTTTCTAATTATTTGGGTGACTTGGTTCATGTTCCTTCATCCTACCCTTCCCTATCTTGCAGCAGACATCCAAAAGAAATTTGGGTGAAAGGTTTCTTTCTTATGGTGCCACATGAGGAGTATGAAACTCCTATATCTCATTTTCATGATGACATGACTAGAGCACCTTCCTTTTTAAATTTGCAGCAGCACCCTTTATTACGTTATGATGATACACATCTTCATGGATGCACATATGGTACTCCTTTGATCCCCTTGAAGGTTCATTGTTCTCTTTGTTCCTTACTTGATGGGAGAGTTCCTTCATCCAATGTTTGGGTGAAAGGACACATGGCATAATTACTTCATACCTTCCACACCTCCTTAGGGAAATATCCATTGCTCTCATTTGATGACTCTCACATTCATGGATGTATTGATGAGACTTATTTGAGCCACTTGAAGTCTCCTTGTTTTCTTTCGTCCTTGGTTTAAATTTTGGTGGAGGTTATTCATTCACTTCTTGGATGAAAGAACACGTGGCTGATTATTTTGAAGCTTCTTACATTATTTTGGAGCATGATTATAGGACATTGGAACCTCACCTATGTCATTGGAGCATATTTGATTGGTCACTTGATGCTTGTGTGCACATGGAAAATAATGGTCTACTTGCTTGGATGGACAAGCACTTTCATGATCCTTTGATGAGGAACCTTCTTGATGTACATTTGTATGATGTTGATATGTACTTTGATTATCTTTATTTTGTACTTATGATGTTTGGAACGATGCTCATTAGAGAGTGGGATCCTGGAATTCCCCACATTGATGTAAAATTTTGTGTTACTTTGCTCATTAATGGAATGCACTAGTTATGGGATCTTGTCATTCCACACTGTTAGTTTTTCAACATTTAATTCAATATGATCTAGGATCTTATCTGAGAGAATAAAAAGCACAACAAATCAATCACAAGAGACAACAGACACAAAGAATTTCACTGGGGAAACCATAAAGGATAAAACCCCGCAACTTCCTCAGAGATAGAATGAGAAATAGTACAAAACCCCAAAACAATAAGATAGACTCCAGCAGCTCCTCCTCCTGCACTTTTGCGAAATTGTCTTGCTCTCACTTATGTGAATGAGTGAGTGAGTAAGTGAATGAATAAATGAGAGAGTCACACTCTCTATTTATACTTTACTTGTAACATCCCAAAAATCGCTAAAAATTTTAAATTATTGAAATAGCAAAAGCACTAAGAATTGTTAACTGCGGAATGAAAGATATTTAACTAATTAACTAATGGAAGCTCACATAATTACCATTGTTATTCCTAAACATTAAAAGACAGTAGAATATAAAGAACTTGCGATAGAACAATGTTTAACTTCTCATGTGTCATGGTTCTAGTATTAATACTAACGACTTTGTTTGCATATTTCTGAAGGGGTTCCTAGAGGGTGCCCTTGGGTTTACTTAGCTTTTATAGCTAAAGCATTGGATCCTTTTCTTTCGCAGATCTGCAGGTAAGATAGTAAAATAATTCAAGTACTTCAAGAAAATGTTATATGCTTCAGCTAGCTATCTCTGTTTTTAAGATAGATGTGTGTACTGCCATGCATGAAGGTATCGATGGTATGAAGTTCTAGTTTTTCTTTTATCAACTTATATTATTTTTATCCTAACACGTGAAAGTGTAGCTAGAGATATTTTACACTAAACTTCTGTTGTAATCATTGATAGAAATCATTAGAATTACAATTTATTTGAATATTATG
The DNA here is from genome assembly GCA_027924585.1 of Larix kaempferi. Lineage (NCBI taxonomy): Eukaryota > Viridiplantae > Streptophyta > Pinopsida > Pinales > Pinaceae > Larix > Larix kaempferi. The sequence continues at coordinate 25,124,279 of BSBM01000186.1, read as the reverse complement.
AGGGTTCTAAAATCTGAATAATGCGACGATGGCAACATCACTTTAGCGAAGAGTCTTTATATCTCATTAACAACAAGCATATGATAATATTTACCATTACGACAAGTTTGAACATTATATGATCCTAGTACAAAATGCTACAAGAGATTCTAGTGGAACTTCGTAGGATTAGAATCCTACCTTATTTAATTCAAAATGTAATGTATATTAATATTAGCATTATTACAATGCTATGGTGCATACAAAAAATTGGCCTTCAAAACCTATATGACATATATTGCATGCATCCTAGATTGCTATATGATTTTGCAATCATAATCTATTTATGAACATATGGACAAAATATAGAAATGTCAAGTAATAGTGGCATATAGCAAATTTGTTGACGATACACTATGTTTTTATTAGAATAATTGTTAGAGTTATAATGCATAAACCTTATGCGAAATATAACTTAGCATTGCCATTATATTACATGCATACTATGTGAATGCAACAAGGTTTGGAAATATATATAACATGGTTATATTACAGGGGTCATGCCTAAACCATTTAATATGATGCTGACAGGAGTTATTACCATCACAGGCATAGTCTGGCAAGGGTGATACGAAGGACTTGAACATTTATGAATCCCTGTAACTTCTTAGTGGATTGTTTCATTGGCTATTACCTGTAACCAAATCTAGATGATGAACTTCGTAGGTAACGTGGGGTCCCTGCCGCGTTGTATGCTACACCTTGGTGATTTGGCCTCCAACTGGGATCAATATTGAATGAACCATTAATGGGCAGGTTGATTGTATTATTGTCTTGGTAGTGGCGTTGCTTGGCTGGCCCGATCTCACCCGTCGATCTAGGTCTGTCTCGATTGTTGGGAACTAAAACCTTAATGCACTTACTATATCGTCGTTGGTTTTATTTTTCGCATTCATTTGGAGCCATGGCTTTGGGGGAGAGGCCGACAGGCTGTTGAATAGTAGGGTTCGACCTCTGGTTGTTTCTTTTGGTGGCTCTACAACTTCAATCTTCAGGAATTAATGGTGAAAACCTGGTTGTATAAGTTTTCATGGTTCGAATAGAGAATATGGGTCGAAGCCTTGTGACTTTCATTGTATAACAAGATAGGGTTTCTACCAGGTTTAGGTTAAGAGTCTGAGAGGTTGTAGCTGCATGCTGCCCCTGTTGCGTCGGTTGGATGATTTGGAAACTGAAGCGTGAGGCATCCCAACTTCTTGCTCTTACAAAGGTAAACTCAGTTTTTATTAAAACTATTGCTATAATTACTATTTGAATTTGTGTATATTACTATTTTGGAATCATGTTATAGCCTCGTTGTAGTTTGTGTGGCAGGTGCTGCCTTCGTCGTGGAGTCAGAGAGTTGAAACTTGATAGCAGTTGATGGCTCGCTTATTCGGTAAGCCCCAGTAGCATAACCCTTCGTAGGTTCTCCTGGAAGAATGGCCATCATTGATGTTTGAATCATGCTTGTGGTTTTTGGAAAGGAATTCCAGTATTGTGTTGTGCTAGATGTCTATAGGATGGATGCCTTTCGGCTTCCCTGGTTAGGGTAACAGGATTTTAGGTTTTTGTGTAAAAAGGGAAATGTAACTACTGTCGATGAGAGCTCCTTTCCTCCATCGAGTTTTCATTATATAAGACTTTAATAAGTCAGTTTTGTAACAGTGGTCTCATTTCGTCCTTTGGGGTTTCGAACCTTGAATTTATCCTGTGATTTTGAATGTGTTAAATGTAGGAACAAAAACTTGTTTTTAAAAGGGTTTTGGCTTTTAAGCTTGATGTATAAAAAGTTATAGTTTATAAACTAAGATTTGATATTTCTTTGCTATCATTTCCTTTGTAGATTAATGAACTGTAAATGTTAAAAAGGAAAAAAAAATGATATAATGAAATGCAAAGAATGTGAATAGACTGTTACTTTCAATCTTGAAAGATAAATGATGGAATGTTTGTAATTTTTAAATCGTCGTTTTTCGTTTCTTAAGAATTTCGAGGGATAGGGTTTAACTCCATTTAAAAATGTATGGTTTATGATTTTTGCTCCTTGTTAAGGTCTATAGAAAACGAGTATAGTTTATACGTTTGAAATTGTGGCAATAGAACATGTGGTTGACATTATGTTTATGAACTGTTTAAATGTTGGCCATGAGCCGAGAGTTGATGATTCTATGAAGAAGAAACAAAATATTAAGTTTGGAAACCTGTTGTGATGTTGAAGCCATAACTCGGTTCTGTCTGGAATGTATTGATATTCTCTAATGTTTTTGTTGCTATCGTTCAATGATAGACTTAATAGTTTGAAGGTTTGGCTTGAAAAATGAAAAGTATAAAACCCTAGGTTTGAAACATAAGACTTCTACTTGTATGACAAGAAGAATTGTTTGCTTTAAAGAAATAATGAATATCATATTAACAGGTTATTCTGTGCATGAAGAAATTGATGTGTATTACTGTGCACTGTTTTAAAAAGGGAAAATGATAATAATATGCTGTAAGTTGAGATTGAACCTGAAAATCTGTTATGATGTAAACTACTATAACACCACTAGATAATTTTTTTATACTTTAGAAAAGGAGAAATTATTTGTTTCTAGACAATAGATATTTATAGAATGAAGAAAACAATACTATGGATTCTGAAAAACAATTATCTATACAGAAAATAAAAAGGAACACACTGATACATGTATACATAAGAAATTAACAGTAAACAAAAATTAAGAAAATATAACATTTTCATCTTTTGAATCAAATGGCTATTTTCCTATCATTAATCTATCTGACTTAATTTATCTCTGTACTAGAGTACGATGCAGATCCACTTGCATGGGGAAAAATGCAGAGACTATTTTATTCAATCAAAATCATTTCTATACAGAATCTTAACTTACTGAGAAACTGAAATAATTGCATTTGTTTAAATAAACCTATAAAATAAAAGAGTAATTTCATTTCAGTTAGAAACTTTAAAATGTATGAAGATAGAAAAGATAATGGAACGTGTAGATGAAGATAGGGCCGAAAAACACCCAAGGAGGCCTGTTCCTCCCAACCTATTCCAGGAGAAGCAACAAACTGCTGGGTTCTTGTGAACCCCCGAGCCTGCTTACTAAGCCACTAAGTAGATGGAATCTGTGTAGAAGCAAGGAACTCAAAAATGCCTTCAGCACTTAGCATCAAACTCCTGTAAAAACATGCCTTCAGCACTGAAGATCAAACTCCCGAACTCAATAGAGTTTGGCAGACTCACAACATGATCAACAACTTAGCATATGCCCTCATCAAATCTCTTGGGTGCAAACACAGAAAAACCCCAAGGTAAATTTCCTTGTCGGGAAAATTGATGATCCACAGTTCATAATTTGATGGCTATTATATAGACTACCTAGGTCTTTAGTGGTTAAATTGGAATAAATGAGCCTCAAGCTCCCATCCCATCTTTCAGGAAACTATGACCACATTTCAAGGGAGTTGTCCCATACAAACAACTAGTTAGTTGCATCATGATGCTACCACTTGTCCATTGCCTTCTACCCCAGATTCCATTCCACCTAGTGGATCAGTAACCACTCTTTCAACAGTCCTCTTAGTTGTTTGTCTCCTATTTTATTTATTAAATTATAAAATATTATGCAAATTACAGTCATCCTTGGACACCTGTCCAACATAAAACTTTACAATAAAAGTTAACATAATGTTTTCTAACACGAAATGTTCTTCAGCAAAAAGGGCATGTTACAAACACCCCCACTTAATCTCAACATCGTCCTTGATCTTGCTTATTCATCATCAAGTTCCTCATGGAACAGAACTGGATATGTTGCCCGCATATTACTTTCCAGTTCCCAAGTAGCTTCATCAGGGGTAAGGTGCTTCCATTGCACCTTTACCTGCCCTATGGTGCGATTCCGAAGCATAATTTCCCTCTGGTCGAGAATATAATATGGTTCCACCTGAAAATCTGCTTCGGGTTCCACCTGTATGTCATTCCAATTTAGCACATGAATAGCATCATGCACATACTTCTATAAAACAGAAACGTGAAAAACATTATGGATTTTTAAATTATATGGCAATGCCAATTGATATGCAACACCTCCTATCCTTGATAGGATTTCGAATGGTCCACAATACTTTGGTGCTAGTTTAGCACAACTCCCAAGCTTCAAAGAACTTGTCTTGGGTTTTACCTTTATAAAAACATGGTCTCCTACCTGAAATTCTCTTTCAGTCCGTTTCAAATCAGCAAAGCTTTTTTGTTGATCTTGGGCAACCTTTAAGTTACCTTGAACCTGTTTCACGGTTAGCTCCATTTCTTTCAATAAATCTGGTCCTAACATTAATCTGTCTATAGGGTTATCCCAAGAAATAGGAGTACAACATTTTCTTCCATACAGAATCTCAAATGGAATTAACTTAGCAAATACTTGATAATGATTATTGTATGCAAATTCTGCTAAATGTAAGTAATCTTCCGACTTAGATGGCTGATCTTAAACATACAATCTTAACATGTTTTCTAAAATCTGATTTACCCTTTCTATTTGACCATCAGTTTGTGGGTGGAAAGAAGTGCTGAAATTTAGTTTAGTATTTAATTCTTTAAACGGTGCTGTCCAAAAACTTCCGGTGAACTTAGAGTCTCGATCTAAAATAATCACCTTTGGAATTCCGTGCAAGTGAAAAATTTGCTTCATGAAAATATCTGCAATGTTAGAGGCCTTGAAAGTAGTTTTAACAGGAATAAAATGGCCAGGTTTACTAAGTTTATCAACAACAACCATGATTAAGTCATTCTGCTTCTGATTTCTAGGCAAATCAGTGATAAAATCAATACTTATAATTTCCCATTTCCATTCTGGAATTGGTAAGGGCTGCAATAGTCTAGCTGGATGTTGATGTTCAGCTTTAATAGTCTGACATTCAAAACATCTAGCTATGTATTCAACCACTTCATTCTTCATGTTGGGCCAAAAATAATCTTTTCTTAACATAGTTATCATTTTCTGATAACCGGGATGTCCTGAATAAGGACTCTTATGGACTTCATCCAAAATCAACAACTTAACTTTCGACATATTAGGCACATAATTTCTGTTTTTATAAGTTAAGAAGCCTTTTTCATTATTACTGTAATTTCATATTAAATTTTCAGATGAATTTTCAGCCACTTTAGCATGTAATTTTCGGTAATTTTTGTCTTGCTTAATTCCTTCTTCAATCTGATTTTCTAGATCTGTCTTAAACATGCTGATTGTTGCCACAAAGTTTAATTTGTCATTTCTGCTCAAGGCATCAGCAACTTTGTTTTCTTTTGCTTTTATGTGTTGAATCTCCAAATCATACTCACTAAGGAAAGCTAGCCATCTTGCTTGCCTTGCGTTAAGATTTGTTTGATCCAATAAATACTTTAGGCCTTTATTATCTGTCATTAAAATAAATTTTCTTCCAATCAAGTGATGGCGCCACATTTTTAGTGCATTTATCACAGCTGCCAACTCAAGATCATAAGTTGCATAATTCTCTTCATGGATTTTTAACTTCCTTGACTCAAAAGTAATGGCATGACGTTCCGCACTTAAGACCCCTCCAAGTCCATCGTTACATGCATCAGAGCATACGACGAAACCCTTATTGGGATCTGCAATTTTTAAGATAGGTGCAATAGTTAATAATTCTTTTAACTTATTAAAGCTTTCTTGACACTTTTGATCCCATACGAATTTTTTCCCTTTCTTCTGCAAATAAGTGATGGGGTTAGCAATTCTAGAGAGCCCTTCATCAAATTTGATGTAATAACCTGTTATCCCCGTGAATGACCGTACATCAATTATGTCTTTGGGAACAGGCCATTCATTAATTGATTTTATCTTATCAGGGTCAACAAAAATTCCGTCTTTAGAAATTATATGACTTAAATACTGTATTTTATCTTTATAAAAGTCACATTCCAAATATTTATGCAGAACATTGTTCATTAAATACATGAACACTGTCGGTGCTTTGGTTAGCCCAAAAGGCATAATTACGAACTTGTAGTGTCCATAACGCATTCTTAATGTAGTTTTGAATATGTCCTCGTCTTTTATTCTGACCTGATGATACCTCGACCTTAAATCAATTTTAATGAATATCTCTGCTCCGCGTACTTGATCAAATAGATCATCTATGCGGGGTAAGAGATACCGGTTCCTAATTGTCATTTTATTAAGCTGAAGGTAATCGATGCATAATCGCATGGTACCGTCCTTCTTTTTAACAAAAATTGTTGGTGCTCCCTAGGGAGACACACTAGGCCTTTTGTAGTTTTTATCTATTAATTCTTTCAGCTGAGATTTTAACTCATTTAACTCCAGAATATTCATCTTGTAGGGAGCCTTCGAGTTTGGTACTACACCAGGTACTAACTCAATGGTGAAATCAAGTTCCCTTTTCAGAGGTAATCCTGGAATTTCTTCTTGAAATACGTCAGAAAAGTACCTAAGGATGGGAATATCCTCTAGTTTTAACTTGTCTTCCTTAGATGAGCACTCGTCATTAATAACATTATCATCAACCATTTTACAACCTTTTCTGGCAGCTCTCTTCACTTTTAGAGCAGAAATCTGTCTTACTGAAATCTTCCTATGAATTCCTTTTACTGTTTCTATATTAACTTCATTATTTAAACAGGTAAAAGATTTTTCATAAAAATTCAATAAAACTCTATGTTGTTCAAGCCAGTCCATACCAATCAACAAGTCATATGACCCTAAGGGTAAAACATTAAGATTAATTTGCGTTTTCAACTGACTTATAAATACTTCACAATCCTTGACAAAATCTGTAACTTTTCATTTAGTACCTGTTGCAAGCTAAACTAACCATGCATTATCAAATTTCTCTAGTTTTAACTTGCAACGCCTTACTAAAGTAGGTGAAATATAACTCAAATTTGCACCTGGATCTAACATAATAGAAATAGACTCGTTTTGTATCATACCTTCAATTTCGACCCTGTATGTTTGATGGTCAGCTTGACGATTTACCAGCGTTTCATTTATCCTTGGCATTTGTCTTGTGATATCTCCAACTGTAGGTTCTTCTTGCATAGTGTGAATATTGTTCGCTATCCTCTTGTTGCATGGGCAATCTGCTCTCTTATGTGGTCTGCCACAGTCATAGCACTTCATAGGTCCTTTCTGTTCAGCATACTTGTAGTTATTATTATTGTTATTGCTGTGATTATTATTGTTAGGTACGTTTCTTACAGTAGTAAAGTTCTAAGATGCATTATTCCTGTAATTATTATGATTAGGAAAATTTCTGTTATTAAAATTTTTCTTAAAGCTTCCAGAATTATGATTAAAATAATTCTTTTTATAATCAAACTGATTAGTCTTACTGCTCTTCCAGCCAGTTGTTCCTTCTCTTTTTCTGTTTTGATCAAAACAGAAATTGGCCTTTCTCATGGCCTCTTCCAAAGTGGAAGGGTTATCATACTCAATACGGTCCTTTATATTGAAAGGTATACAGCTGAGAAACCTTTGCACTTTAGGCTTTTCCTTGACCATGTAAGGCACATACCTCAGCAAACTAAGAAACTTGCTGCACAATTCTTTCATGTTCATTGTTCCCAGCTTCAAATCGTAAAACTCCTTTGACTTATCTTCAAAATATTGTTCTGACAAAAACTTCTTTTTAAACAAACCTTTAAACATATTCCAAGTTACCTCTTTTTCTTTTATACTCTTAATTCTTTTATGACCTTACCACCAAATATCTTCCTTTCCGGTCAGATTGTAAATAGCCATCTTGGCTTTTAATTGAGAAGAGTAGCCGTAAATATTAAAGTACTTCTTCATTCCAGATAGCCATGCTTCAGCTGTCTCACCCTTCTCACTTTCACCATTAAAGGTGGGTGGTTTAATCTTTTTAAATTCTCTAGTAATATGTTCATGATGTTTATGTTTTCTCTTTTTAGAACAGCATTCACTATTACTGCTGTCATAATTAAAGTCATTATTACTTGGATCAGATTTAGAGGATGAATAACTGTTCCTTTTATCATTTCTTGCTTTCTTATGCTTATGTTTGTGGGACATTGTTTCAGAATCAGAGTTCATCTCTGATTTTCTTCCCCTTTCATCATTATGACAATTCTCCCTCAAATTTTGTTGTAACTCCTCCTGTACCTTAAGGATCTGTTCATTCTCTTCTTTAACAGCTCTTAACTCAGATTTTAAATCCTATACAGTGCGTAAAATTTTGGAAGACTGCTTATTTAATTCAACATAAATTCCTTCAGAATTATTATTATTAATATGTTCATTACGAGGAGATTTGTCCTCTACTGATTCTTCGGGTATTTCCATACTTGCAATTTAAAGGTCAATCTGTTCTGTGCAAAAGTAAAATTGAATTAAAAGTTAGTAACATAAACTTTCTGATTTGTTTTCTGTTTGCGCACGTGAGCCTAATTTAGGCCTAGAGTTTGAACTCGCGCTTTGATACAACATGTAACATCCCAAAAATCGCTAAAAAATTTAAATTTTTGAAATAGAAAAATCACTAAGAATTGTTAACTGTGGAATGAAAGATATTTAACTAATTAACTAATGGCAGCTTCACATAATTACCATTGTTATTCCTAAACATAAAAAGACAACATATTATAAATAAATTGCGATAGAACAATATTTAACTTCTCATGTGTCATGGTTCTAGTATTAATACTGACAACTTTGTTTGCATATTTCTGAAGGGGTTCCTACTGGGTGCCCTTGGGTTTACTTAGCTTTGATAGCTAAAGCATTGGATCCTTTTCTTTCGCAGATCTCCAGGTAAGGTAGTAAAATAATTCAAGTTCTTCAAGAAAATGTTATACGCTTTAGCTAGCCATCTCTGTTTTTAAGATAGATGTGTGTACTGCCATGCATGAAGGTATCGATGGTATGAAGTTCTAATTTTTCTTTTATCAACTTATACTATTTTTATCCTAACACGTGAAAGTGTAGGTAGAGATATTTTACACTAAACGTTTGTTGTAATCATTGATAGAAATCATTAGAATTACAATTTATTTGAATATTATGAGGGTTCTAAAATCTGAATAATGCGACGTTGGAAACATCACTTTAGCGAAGAGTCTTTATATCTCATTAACAACAAGCATATGATGATATCTACAATTACGACAAGTTTGAACATTAATGATCCTAGTGCAAAATGCTACAAAAGATTCTAGTGGAACTTCGTAGGATTAGAGTCCTACCTTATTTAATTCAAAATGCAATGTATATTAATATTAGCATTATTACAATGCTATGGTGCATAAAACAATTGGCCTTCAAAACATATATGACATATATCGCATGCATCCTAGATTGCTATATGCTTTTGCAATCATAATCTATTTATGAACGTATGGACAAAATATAGAAATGTCAAGTAATAGTGGCATATAGCAAATTTGTTGAAGACACACTATGTTTTTATTGGAATAATTGATAGAGTTATAATCCATAAACCTTATGCGAAATATAAATTAGCATTGGCGTTATATTACATGCATACTATGCGAATGCAACAAGGTTTGAAAATATATATAACATGGTTATATTACAGGGGTCGTGCCTAAACCATTAAATATGATGCTGACAGGAGTTATTACCATCACAGGTGTAGTCTGGCAAGGGTGATACGAAGGATTTGAACATTTATGAATCCCTGTAACTTCTTAGTGGATTGTCCCATTGGCTATTACCTGTAACGAACTCCACGTGATCAACTTTGTTGGTAACATGGGGTCCCTGTCAAGCTGTATGCTACACCTTGGTGATTTGGCCTCCAACTAGGCTCGACATTGAATGAACCATTAATGGGCAGGCTGATCATATTATTGTCTTGGTAGTGGCATTGCTTGGGTGGCCTGATCTCACCCGTTGATCTGGGTCTGTCTCGATTGCTGGTTTTAGTTTTCGCATTCATTTGGAGCCCTGGCTTTGGGGGAGAGGCCGATAGGCCGCTGAATAGTAGGGTTTGACCTCTAGTTGTTTCTTTTGGTGGCTCTGCAACTTCAATCTTCAGGAATGAATGGTGAAAACCTGGTTGTATAAGTTTTCATGGTTCGAATGGAGAATATAGGTTGAAGCCCTGTGGTTTTCGGCGTATAACAAGATAGGGTTTCTACCAGGTTTAGGTTCAGAGTCTGAGAGGTCGTAGTGGCATGTTGCCCTTGTTGCGTCGATTGGATGATTTGGAAACTGAAGCATGAGGCATCCCAACTTGCTGCTCTTACAAAGGTAAACTCGGTTTCTATGAAAACTATTGCTATAATTACTGTTTGAATTTGTGTATATTACTGTTTTGGAATCATGTTATAACCTCGTTGTAGTTTGTGTGGTAGGTGTTGCCTTTTTCGTGGAGTCATAGAGTTGAAACTTGATAGCAATTGATGGCTCGCTTATTCGGTAAGCCCCGGTGGCATAAGCCTTTGTAGGTTCTCCTGGAAGAATAACCATCGTTGATGTTTGAACCATGCTTGTGGTTTTTGGAAAGGAATTCCAGTACTGTGTTGTGCTAAATGTCTGTAGGATGGATGCCTTTCGGCTTACCTGGTTAGGGTAACCGGATTTTAGGTTTTTGCGTAAAAAGGGAAATGTAACTACTGTCGATGAGAGCTCCTTTCCTCCGTCGAGTTTTCATTATATAAGACTTTAATAAGTCAGTTTTGTAACACTGGTCTCATTTCGTCCTTTGGGGTTTCGAACCTTGAATTTATATTGTGATTTTGAATGTGTAAAATGTGGAACAAAAACTTGTTTTTAAAAGGGTTTTGCATTTAAGCTTGATGTATAAAAAGTTATAGTTTCTAAACTAAGATTTGATATTTCTGTGCTATCGTTTCCTTCGTAGATTAATGAACTGTAAATGTTAAAAAGGAAAAAAAAATGATATAATGAAATGCGAAGAATGTGAATAGATTGTTACTTTCAATCTTGAAAGATAAATGATGGAATGTTTGTAATTTTTAAATCGTCATTTTTCGTTTCTTAAGAATTTCGAGGGATAGGGTTTAACTCCGTTTAAAAATGTATTGTTTATGATTTTTTCCCCTCCTTAAGGTCTATAGAAAACGAGTATAGTTTATACGTTTGAAATTGTGGCAATAGAACATGTGGTTGACATTATGTTTATGAACTGTTTAAATGTTGGCCATGAGCCGAGAGTTGATAATTCTATGAAGAAGAAACAAAATATTAAGTTTGGAAACCTGTTGTGATGTTGAAGCCATAACTCGATTCTGTCTGGAATGTATTGATATTCTCTAATGTTTTTGTTGCTATCGTTCAACGATAGACTTAATAGTTTGAAGGTTTGGCTTGAAAAATGAAAAGTATAAAACCCTAGGTTTGAAACATAAGACTTCTGATTGTATGACAAGAAGAATTGTTTGCTTTAAAGAAATAATGAATATTATAGTAACAGGTTATTCTGTGCATGAAGAAATTGATGTTTATTACTGTGCACTATTTTAAAAAGGGAAAATGATAATAATATGTTGTAAGTTGAGATTGAACCTGAAAATCTGTTATGATGTAAACTACTATAACACCAATAGATAATTTTTTTATACTTTAGAAAAGGAGAAACTATTTGTTTCTAGACAACAAATATTTATAGAATGAAGAAAACAATACTGTGAATTCTGAAAAACAATTATCTATACAGAAAATAAAAAGGAACACATTGATACATGTATACATAAGAAATTAACAATAAACAGAAACTTAAGAAAATATAACATTTTCATCTTCTCGATCACATGGCTATTTGCCTATCATTTATCTATCTGACTTAATTTATCTTTGTACTAGAGTACGATGCAGATCCACTTGCATGGGGAAAAATGCAGAGACTATTTTATTCAATCAAAATCATTTCTATACAGAATCTTAACTTACTCAGAAACTGAAATAATTACATTTGTTTAAATAAACCTATACAATAAAACAGTAATTTTATTTCAGTTAGAAACTTTAAAATGTATGAAGATAGAAAAGATAATGGAAACTGTAGATGAAGATAGGGTCGACAAACACCCAAGGAGGCTTGTTCCTCCCAACCTATTCTAGGAGAAGCAACAAACTGTTGGCTTCTTGTGAACCCGCGACCCTGCTTACTGAGCCACTAAGTAGATGGAATCTGTGTAGAAGCAAGGCACTCAAAAATGCCTTCAGCACTCAGCATCAAACTCCTGTAAAAACATGCCTTCAGCACTCAGCATTAAACTCCTGAACTCAATAGAGCTTGGTAGACTCACAACATGATCAACAACTTAGCATATGCCCTCATCAAATTTCTTGGGTGCAAACACAGAAAAACCCCAAGGTAAATTTCCTTGTCAGGAAAATTGATGATCCTCAGTTCATAATTTGATGGCTATTATATAGATTGCCTAGGTATTTAGTGGTCAAATTGGAATAAATGAGCCTCAAGCTCCAGTCCCATCTTTCGGTGCATTATGACCACATTTCAAGGGAGTTGTCCCATACAAACAACTAGTTAGTTGCATCATGATGCTACCACTTGTCCATTTCCTTCTACCCCAGATTCTATTCCACCTAGTGGATCAGTAACCACTCTTTCAACAGTCCTCTTAGGTGTTTGTCTCCTATTTTATTTATTAAATTATAAAATATTGTGCAAATTACAGTCATCCTTGGACACCTGTCCAACATAAAACTTTACAATAAAAGTTAACATAATTTTTTCTAACACAAAATGTTCTTCAGCAAAAAGGGCATGTTACAAACACACCCACTTAATCTCAACATCGTCCTTGATGTTGCTTATTCATCATCAAGTTCCTCATGGAACAGAACTGGATATGCTGCCCGCATATTACTTTTCAGTTCCCAAGTAGCTTCATCAGGGCTAAGGTGCTTCCATTGCACCTTTACCTGCCCTATGGTGCGATTTCGAAGCATAATTTCCCTCCAGTCAAGAATATAATCCGGTTCCACCTGAAAATCTACTTCGGGTTCTGCCTATATGTCATTCCAATTTAGCACATGAGTAGTATCGTGCACATACTTATTTAAAACAGAAACGTGAAAAACATTATGGATTTTTAAATTATATGGCAATGCCAATTGATATGCAATAGCTCCTATCCTTGATAGGATTTCAAATGGTCCATAATACCTTGGTGCTAGTTTAGCACAAATCCCAAGCTTCAAAGAAATTTTCTTGGGTGTACCTTTATAAAAACATGGTCTCCTACCTGAAATTCTCTTTGAGTGCGTTTCAAATTAGCATAGCTTTTCTGTTGATCTTGGGCAACCTTTAAGTTACCTTGAACCTGTTTCATGGTTAGCTCCATTTCTTTCAATAAATATGGTCCTAACATTAATCTGTCTACAGGGTTATCCCAAGAAATAGGAGTACAACATTTTCTTCCATACATAATCTCAAATGGATTTAACTTAGCAGATACTTGATAATGATTATTGTTTGCAAATTCTGCTAAATGCAAGGAATCTTCCCACTTAGATCGCTGATCTCTAACATACAATCTTAACATGTTTTCTAAAATTTGATTTACCCTTTTTGTTTGACCATCAGTTTGTGGGTGGAAAGAAGTGCTGAAATTTAGTTTAGTATTTAATTGTTTAAATAGTCTTGTCCAAACATTTTCGGTGAACTTAGAGTCCCGGTTTGAAATAATTACCTTTGGAATTCCGTGCAAGCGAAAATTTTGCTTCATGAAAATATCTGCAATGTTAGAGGCCTTGAAAGTAGTTTAAACAGGAATAAAATGGCCAGCTTTAGTAAGTTTATCAACAACAACCATGATTCATTCATTCTGCTTCTGATTTCTAGGCAAACCAGTGATAAAATCAATACTTATAATTTCCCATTTCCATTCTGGAATTGGTAAGGACTGCAATAGTCTAGCTGGATGTTGATGTTCAACTTTAATAGTCTGACATTCAAAACATCTAGCTATGTATTTAGCCACTTCATTCTTCATGTTGGGCCAAAAATAATCTTTTCTTAACATAGTTATCATTTTCTGATAACTGGGATGTTCTGAATAAGGACTCTTATGGACTTCATCCAAAATCAACAACTTAACTTTCGACATATTAGGCACATAAATTCTGTTTTTATAAGTTAAGAAGCCTTTTTCATTATTACTGTAATCTGTCATTAAATTTTTAGATGATTTTTCAGCCACTTTAGCATGTAATTTTCGGTAATTTTCGTCTTGCTTAATCCCTTCTTCGATCTGATTTTCCAGATCTGTCTTAAACATGCTGATTGCTGCCACAAAGTTTAATTTGGCATTTCTGCTCAAGGCATCAACAACTTTGTTTTCTTTTCCTTTTATGTGTTGAATCTCGAAATCATACTCCCTAAGGAAAGCTAGCCATCTTGCTTGCCTTGCGTTAAGATTCGTTTGATCCAATAAATACTTTAGGCCTTTATTATCTGTCATTAAAATAAATTTTCTTCCAATCAAGTGATGGCGCCACATTTTTAGTGCATGTATCATGGCTGCCAACTCAAGATCATAAGTTGCATAATTCTCTTCATGGATTTTTAACTTCCTTGACTCAAAAGCAATGGCATGACCTTCCTGACTTAAGACCCCTCCAAGTCCATCATTGCATGCATTAGTGCATACGATGAAATCCTTATTGGGATCTGCAATTTTTAAGATGGGTGCAATAGTTAATAATTCTTTTAACTTATTAACGCTTTCTTGACACTTTTGATCCCATATTAATTTCTTCCCTTTCTTCTGCAAAGAAGTGATGGGGTTAGTAATTCTAGAGAACCCTTCAATAAATTTGATGTAATAACCTGTTATTCCCATGAATGACCATACATCAGTTATGTCTTTGGGAACAGGCCACTCAATAATTGCTTTTATCTTATCAGGGTCAACAGAAATTCTGTCTTTAGAAATTATATGACTTAAATACTATATTTTATCTTTATAAAAGTCACATTTACTATACGTAACATATAGATGATGTTCTCCTAGTACTTGTAAATTTATTTTTAAATGTTCGTCATGCTCTTCTTTAGTTTTTGAGTAAATCAGAATATCATCAATGAATACCACTACAAACTTATCCAAAAATTTATGCAGAACGTTATTCATTAAACACATGAACACTGCCGGTGCTTTGGTTAGCCCAAAAGGCATAACTATGAACTCGTAGTGTCCATAACGCATTCTGAATGCAATTTTGAATATGTCCTCGTCTTTTATTCTGACCTGATGATACCCTGACCTTAAATCAATTTTAGTGAATATCTCTTCTCTGCCTACTTGATCAAATAGATCATCTATGCGGGGTAAGGGATACCGGTTCTTAATTTTCATTTTATTAAGCTGATGGTAATCGATGCATAATCACATGGTACCATCCTTTTTAACAAAAATTACTAGTGCTCCCTAGGGAGACACACTAGGCCTTATGTAGTTTTTATCTATTAATTCTTTAAGCTGAGATTTTAACTCATTTAACTCCAGAATATTCATCCTGTAAAGAGCCTTCGAATTTGGTACCGCACCTGGTAGTAACTCAATGGTGAAATCAAGTTCCCTTTTTGGAGGTATTCCTTGAATTTCTTCTGGAAATACGTCAGAAAAGTCCCTAAGGATGGGAATATCCTCTGGAAATACGTCAGAAAAGTCCCTAAGGATGGGAATATCCTTTAGATGAGCACTCATCATTAATAACATTATCAGCAACCATTTTACAACCTTTTCTGGCAGCTCTCTTTACTTGTACAGCAGAAATCTGTCTTACTGAAATCTTCCTATGAATTCCTTTTACTGTTTCTATATTACCTTCATTATTTAAATAGGTAAAATATTTTTCATAACAATTCAATAAAACTCTATGATGTTCAAGCCAGTCCATACCAATCAACAAGTCATATGACCCTAAGGGTAAAACATTAAGATTAATTTGCGTTTTCAACTGACTTATAAATACTTCACAATCCTTGACAAAATCTGTAACTTTTCATTTAGTACCTGTTGCAAGTTGAACTAACCATGCATTATCAAATTTCTCTAGTTTTAACTTGCAACGGTTTACTAAAGTAGGTTAAATATAACTCAGATTTGCACCTGGATCTATCAGAATAGAAATAGACTCATTTTGTATCATACCTTCAATTTTGACCATGGATGTTTGATGGTTAGCTTGACGATTTTCCAGCGCTGCATTTATCCTGGGCATTTCTCTTGCAATATCTCCAACTGTAGGTTCTGCTTGCATAGTGTGAATATTGTTGGTTGTCCTCTTGTTGCATGGTCAATCTGCTATCTTATGTGGTCCACCACAGTCATAGCACTTCATATGTCCTTTCTGTTCAGCATACTTATTGTTATTATTATTGTTATTGCTGTGATTATTATTGTTAGGTACATTTCTTGTAGCAGTAAAGTTCTGAGATGCATTATTCCTACAATTATTATGATTAGGAAATTTTTTGTTATTAAAACTTTTCTTAAATCTTCCAGAATTATGATTAAAATTCTTTTTTTTATGATCAAACTGATTAGTCTTACTGCTCTTCCAACCAATTGTTCCTTCTCTTTTTCTATTTTGATCAAAACAGAAATTGGCCTTTCTCATGGCCTCTTCCAAAGTGGAAGGGTTATCATACTCAATACGATCCTTTATATTGAAAGGTAGACAGCTGAGAATGTTAAATTTTCAGAATTTACTTCAATCTGATCTAGGATCTTAACTGAGAGAACAACATGTACAGCAAATCTACAACATATCAATCATGGACACAATAATGCAAGCACACAAGAGACACAGAGTTTACTTGGGGAAAACCATAAGGGTGAAAAACCCCAATAACTTCCTCAGAGATAGATAGAGCAATGATACAACCAGAATACAAGAGATAGTCTTCTCCTAGCAGCAGAGCCTCCTCCTCCACAAGTGCGCCACTCTCCCAAGTGTGAGTGAGAGAATAGAATGTGTAAAATGAGAGAGACACACTCTCTATTTATACACTAACTTGACTTGACCTTTACTCAACTAGATCGGCCTCAACTTAACCACTTAACATAATGTTGACTGGGCCGACCCCCACTAGGGTGGTCTAATAACCCTTTGACCCACATGGCTGACCCCCAATAGGGTGGTCTAATAACCCTTTGACCCACATGACTTATACAGGGCCAACCCCAACAAGGTGGTCTAATAACCCATCAAGTATAAGTTACAACACTTACAATATAAATGACGACACTTCCGTATAGAGGAATAACAATATCTCTATAGGAATACAAAATACATATATGTGAAATACATTCCGAAGTTACATATACATCAACACTCCCTCTTAACTATGAAGGTATTTCTCGACACAGGTCTTCTAGCACAAGTCTTCTTCTCTGGATCATCATCACTGGATAATCGTCATCGAGTCATCATCATCATCACTGCTGCTGCTATCTCAATCAATCTCTGAATCTACTCATCATAGGAAGTTCTACAGAGCCAATCCTTTTTCATACTGGATGTAGGCCCACCACCTACAGGTCTTCATCATCTGTGTGAATGGTCTGATAGAGGTGGCCTCTCAGGACTAATTTTATGTGCAGATGCAATACCGGAAAGAGTATCCCAGGAACATTTATGTGCCTAAGAACGACCGGAAAGATCTCCCAGGACTAATTACATGCATCTCCTCCACAATAACTTTAAAGAGCATCCGAGGAACATTTATGTGCCGCAGCATGACCGGCAATATCTCTAAAGAGCATCCCAGGACTTATTACGAGCACACAGCTCAACCTCTTGGATCTCCAGGATTGATTACATGTGGATAGACAAAACCTTTAAATAGCATCCCAGGAACATTTATGTGCCGCAACACAACCGGTAAGATCTCTAAAGAGCATCCCAGGACTAATTACGAGCACACAGCTCAACCTCTTAGATCTCCAAGACTGATTACATGTTTCCGTAGTAATACCTCATCCCAGGACTGATTACGAGCACACAGCTCAACCTATCAGATATATGAGGACTGATTACATACTACATAGCAATACCGGAAAGAGTATCCCAGGAACATTTATGTGCCGCATCACGACCGACAAGATCTCCCAGGACTGATTACATGTTATTTGCACAACCTGCCACATATCATCTCTGACCTCCAAGTATCAACCTGATACTCATGATCCAACGGATCATTATCGCACAAAGCATCATCCTGATGCTCATGATCACATTGATCATCATCAGTGTACCATCCTGATACATATCATCTAGAGAAACACCCTGAAGCTCGTCATCATGATCATCCTGATCATACAATGCATCCACCTGATGCATACCAAGTAACTACCTGATACATATCATCATACATGATCCACCTGATCATACAGTGTATCCACGTGATACAAATACAAATACATGATACATATCAACATACATGATCTACCTGATCATACAATGTATCCACCTGATACATATACAGATACATGGTCCAAGCATCCAACATGATGCATATACAAATACATACAAATGATCCAACCGATCATATCCAACATCCAACATGATGCATACATACATATAAATGATCCAACTGATCATATCCAGCATCAACACGATGTGTACATACACACAAATATAAATGATCCAACTGATCATATCCAGCATCAACATGATGCATACACATAGCAGTAACTGGAGCATCGTCCTGATGCTCATCATCCATGATCCTCCTGATCATCATAGCATCGTCTTCTTCAGATCATCTCATCATCCATGAAGCATAGCCCAGATGCACATCATCCAACACTTACACCACTGACATGGGAGAAAACATCTACCACCATTCGAGGAAGGCTCCAGCCCTTACTTTTTCACCATGGGAGAACACATCTACCACCATGTGAAAAATGGCTTCAGCCCTTACATCTACACCATGGGAGAACACATCTACCACCAGGTGAGAATGGCTCAGCAATTACATCACAACCATGGGAGAACACATCAACCATGTCAGAAAAACTCATGTGCATCTACATCTTCCGGACTCATCACTTCCCTTTGGAAGGAACCTCGATCTGAAGTGCACCAAGCCTCTCTCTGAAGTATTCAAACTACACTCTGGCCAGCAGCTTGGTCAATACATCTGCAACCTGCTCATCCATCGCAACATACTTTGCTTCGGCTGTACTCAGTGCTACGCAAGACTGCTTCCTGCTAAACCAACAGATCACATCTGATCCCATACTGAAGCAGCACCCATAAGTGCTCTTCCTATCTGCAACACTGCTTTCCCACTCTTCTTCCCAATCAAAAGGTTTGATCCAAAGCTCTAATCTTTGATTTTTCTAAGGAGCTTCCAGCCGTGGTCACAGATTTCCAAAATTCCAATTTTTGCAGAAGCCCTAATTTTCCATCTTTCCAATCAAAGTCCCGAACTGGGGTTTGATCAAGCCCGGCCTTCTAACCAACCAAAAAATATGATCTTGGTCTCTAAATATTATTTTGATGAGTAGCATCCAGCCGTGTTCTCCGATTACAAAAATTCCAACTTTTTCCGAAGCCCTAAATTCTGGAAGCCATGAATGAAGGTGCTCAAAAATAATTCCGGTTTGACAGAAATATCTACCTGATTGTTTCTGGCGTAAATCCAAACTTATCAATCCATAGGGTCTAAAAAAATTTCCTTAGATAGCCTGACCTGTTATCTTTCCATCCCGACAGGTCTGACCTCAATTGGATTCTCTGAGAGAGAGTTATGCCAAGTGTCGCAACGTGACCTGTTTATGGGATAATACAAGAGAGCGAACTTGTACGGCGTTCCACATGTCACTGGTTCAACTTCGTACTCTGAAAATGTTTTCTGAGATAGCCTGACCTGTTATCTTTCCATCCCGACAAGTCTGACCTCAATTGGATTCTCTGAGAGAGAGAGTTATGCCAAGTGTCGCAACGTGACCTCTTTATGGGATAATACAGGAGAGCAAACTTGTACAGCGTGCCACGTGTCACTGGTTCAAATTTAGCCTCTAAAACCTTTTCCTAAGATAGTTCAGTCTATGTACTACCTGTCACTTTTTACGAAATTTCATTTGGAGCTTCCTATCCCAAGTTATGACCTTTTTCCCAAGGTCACTTGATTTTGACTCAGATATAGAAGAGGCAGAAACCCTATATTGTACAGATCATAAATCACAAAGTACAATGAATTAGAGGTTGTCCTTTGGACACAAGGTACATGGGGATCTAATATTCGATCTGTAAAATTTTAAGATCTGAAAACTTCGCCAAAACGGATTTATAGCGAAAGTGCTACGATGACTAGTTTTTGCTATATCAAGCCCTAGCATTGTAAGTGCAACAAGTGTCATACATGCCATATCATGCCTTCTTTTAGGCTAGCTCTGATACCATGTTAAATTTTCAGAATTTACTTCAATCTGATCTAGGATATTAACTGAGAGAACAACATGTACAGCAAATCTACATCATATCAACCATGGACACAATAATGCAAGCACACAAGAGACACAGAGTTTATTTGGGGAAAACCATAAAGGTGAAAAACCCTAATAACTTCCTTAGAGATAGATAGAGCAATGATATAACCAGAATACAAGAGATAGTCTTCTCCTAGCAGCAGAGCCTCCTCCTCCACAAGTGCGCCACTCTCCCAAGTGTGAGTGAGAGAATAGAATGTGTAAAATGAGAGAGAGACACTCTCTATTTATACACTAACTCGACTTGACCTTTACTCAACTAGGTCGGCCTCAACTTAACCACTTAACATAATGATGACTGGGACGACCCCCACTAGGGTGGTCTAATAACCCTTTGAGCCACATGACTTATACAGGGCCGACCCCAACAAGGTGGTCTAATAACCCATCAAGTATAAGTTACAATACTTACAATATAAATGATGACACTTCCGTATAGAGGAATAATAACATCTCTATAGGAATACAATATACATATATGTGAAATACATTCCGAAGTTACATATACATCAACAGAGAAACCTATGCACTTTAGGATTTTCCTCGACCATGTAAGGAACACACCTCAACAAGCTAAGAAACTGCTGCACAATTCTTTCATGTTCATTGTTCCCAGCTTCAAATCGTAAAACTCCTTTGACTTATCTTAAAAATATTGTTCTGACAAAAACTTCTTTTTAAACATATTCCAAGTTACCTCTTTTTATTTTATACTCTTAATTCTTTTAAGACCTTGCCACCAAATATCTTCCTTTCTAGTCAGATTGTAAATAGCCATCTTGGCTTTTAATTGAGAAGAGTAGTCATAAATATTAAAGTACTTCTTCATTCCCAATAGCCATGCTTCAGCTGTCTCACCCTTCTCTCTTTCGCCATTAAAGGTGGGTGGTTTAATCTTTTTAAATTCTCCAGTAATCTGTTCATGATGTTTATGTTTTCTCTTTTTAGAGAAGCATTCACTGTTACTGTTGTCATAATTAAAGTCGTTATTACTTGGATCAGATTTAGAGGATGAGTAACTGTTCCTTTTATCATTTCTTGCTTTCTTATGTTTATGTTTGTGGGACATTGTTTCAGAATCAAACTTCATCTATGATTTTCTACCCCTTTCATCATTATGACAGTTCTCCCTCAAATTTTGTTGTAAGTCCTCCTGTACCTTAAGGATCCATTCATTCTCTTCTTTAACAGCTCTTAACTCATATTTTAAATCCTGTACAGTGCGTAAAATTTCGGAAGACTGGTTATTTAATTCAACATAAATTCTATCAGAATTATTGTTATTAATACGTTCATTACGAGGAGATCTGTCCTCTACTGATTCTTTTGGTATTTCCATACCTGCAATTTAAAGGTCAATCTGTTCTGTGCAAAAATAAAATTGAATTAAAAGTTAGTAACATAAACTTTCTGATTTGTTTTATGTTTGCGCGCGTGAGCCTAATTCAGGCCTAGAGTTTGAACTCGTGCTCTGATACCACGTGTAACATCCCAAAAATCGCTAAAAAAATTAAATTTTTGAAATAGAAAAATCACTAAGAATTGTTAACTGCGGAATGAAAGATATTTAACTAATTAACTAATGGAAGCTTCACATAATTACCATTGTTATTCCTAAACATAAAGAGACAGCAGATTATAAATAAATTGCGATAGAACAATGTTTAACTTCTCATGTGTCATGGTTCTAGTATTAATACTGACGACTTTGTTTGCATATTTCTAAAGGGGTTCCTACAGGGTGCCCTTGGGTTTACTTAGCTTTGATAGCTAAAGCATTGGATCCTTTTCTTTTGCAGATCTGCAGGTAAGGTAGTAAAATAATTCAAGTTCTTCAAGAAAATGTTATACGCTTCAGCTAGCCGTCTCTGTTTTTAAGATAGATGTGTGTACTACCATGCATGAAGGTATAGATGGTATGAAGTTCTAATTTTTCTTTTATCAACTTATACTATTTTTATCCTAACATGTGAAAGTGTAGCTAGAGATATTTTACACTAAACTTCTGTTGTAATCATTGAAAGAAATCATTAGAATTACAATTTATTTGAATATTATGAGGGTTCTAAAATCTGAAGAATGCGACGTTGGCAACATCACTTTAGCAAAGAGTCTTTATATCTCATTAACAACAAGCATATGATGATATCTACCATTACAACAAGTTTGAACATTATATGATGCTAGTGCAAAATGCTGCAAAAGATTCTAGTGGAACTTCGTAGGATTAGAGTCCTACCTTATTTAATTCAAAATACAATGTATATTAATATTAGCATTATTACAATGCTATGGTGCATAAAAAAAGTTGGCCTTCAAAACCTATATGACATATATTGCATGCATCCTAGATTGATATATGCTTTTGCAATCATAATCTATTTATGAACGTATGGACAAAATATAGAAATGCCAAGTAATAGTGGCATATAGCAAATTTGTTGACGATACACTATGTTTTTATTGGAATAATTGTTACAGTTATAATGCATAAAACTTATGCAAAATATAACTTAGCATTTGCATTATATTACATGCATACTATGAGAATGAAACAAGGTTTGAAAATATATATAAAATGGTTATATTACAGGGGTCATGCCTAAAACATTTAATATGATGTTGACGGGAGTTATTACCATCGCAGGCGTAGTATGGCAAGGGTGATACGAAGGATTTGAACATTTATGTATCCCTGTAACTTCTTAGTGGATTGTCCCATTGGCTATTACCTATAACCAACTCCACGTGATGAACTTCGTAGGTAACGTGGGGTCCCTGCCGAGATGTATGCTACACCTTGGTGATTTGGCCTCCAACTGGGCTCAATATTGAATTTACCATTAATGGGCAGGTTGATTGTATTATTGTCTTGGTAGTGGCGTTGCTTGGCTGGCCCGATATCACCCGTTGATCTGGGTCTGTCTCGATTATTGGGAACTAAAACCCTAATGCAATTACTATACCGTCGTTTGTTTTAGTTTTCGCATTCATTTGGAGCCCTGGCTTTGGGTGAGAGGCCGACAGGCCACTGAATAGTAGGGTTTGACCTTTGGTTGTTTCTTTTGGTGGCTCTGCAACTTCAATCTTTAGGAATTAATGGTGACAACCTGGTTGTATAAGTTTTCATAGTTTGAATGGAGAATATGGGTTGAAGCCCTGTGGCTTTTGTCATATAACAAGATAGGGTTTCTACCAGGTTTAGGTTCAAAGTCTGAGAGGTCATAGCTGCATGCTGCCCCTATTGTGTCAGTTGGATTATTTGGAAACTGAAGCATGAGGCATCCCAACTTCCTGCTCTTACAAAGGTAAACTCAGTTATTATGAAAACTAGTGCTATAATTGCTGTTTGAATTTGTGTATATTACTGTTTTGGAATCATGTTATAACCTTGTTGTAGTTTGTGTGGCAGGTGCTGCCTACATCGTGGAGTCATAGAGTTGAAACTTGATAGCAGTTGATGGCTCGCTTATTCGGTAAGCCCCGGTGGCATAACCCTTCGTAGGTTCTCCTGGCAGAATGGACATCGTTGCTTTTTGAACCATGCTTGTTGTTTTTGGAAAGAAATTCGAGTACTATGTTGTGCTAGATGTCTGTAGGATGGATGCCTTTCGGCTTTCCTAGTTAGGGTAACAAGATTTTAGGTTTTTGTGTAAAAAGGGAAATGTAACTACTGTCGATGAGAGCTCCTTTCCTCAGTCGATTTTTCATTATATAAGACTTTAATAAGTCAGTTTTGTAAGAGTGGTCTCATTTCGTCCTTTGGGGTTTCGAACCTTGAATATATCCTGTGATTTTGAATGTGTAAAATGTAGGAGTAAAAACTTGTTTTTAAAAGGGCTCGGCGTTTAAGCTTGATGTATAAAAAGTTATAAATTGTAAACTAAGATTTGATATTTTTTTGCTATCGTTTCCTTCGTAGATTAATGAACTGTAAATGTCAAAAAGGAAAAAAAATGATATAATGAAATGCGAAGAATGTGAATAGACTGTTACTTTCAATCTTGAAAGATAAATGATGGAATGTTTGTAATTTTTAAATCGTCGTTTTTCGTTTCTTAAGAATTTCGAGGGATAGGGTTTAACTCCGTTTAAAAATGTATGGTTTATGATTTTTTCTCCTCGTTAAGATCTATAGAAAACGAGTATAGTTTATACGTTTGAAATTGTGGCAATAGAACATGTGGTTGACATTATGTTTATGAACTGTTTAAATGTTTGCCATGAGCCGAGAGTTGATGATTCTATGAAGAAGAAACAAAATCTTAAGTTTGGAAACCTATTGTGATGTTGAAGCCATAACTCGGTTCTGTCTGGAATGTATTGATATTCTCTAATGTTTTTGTTGCTATTGTTCAACGATAGACTTAATAGTTTGAAGGTTTGGCTTGAAAAATGAATAGTATAAAACCCTAGGTTTGAAACATAAGACTTCTACTTGTATGACAAGAAGAATTGTTCGCTTTAAGTAAATAATGAATATCATAGTAACAGGTTATTCTGTGCATGAAGAAATTGATGTTTATTACTGTGCATTGTTTTAAAAAGGGAAAATGATAATAATATGCTGTAAGTTGAGATTGAACCTAAACATCTGTTATGATGTAAACTAAAATAACACCGATAGATAATTTTTTTATACTTTATAAAAGGAGAAACTGTTTGTTTCTAGACAATAGATATTTATAGAGTGAAGAAAACAATAATGTGAATTTCGGAAAAAAATTATCTATACAGAAAATAAAAAGGAACACACTGATACATGTATACATAAGAAATTAACAATAAACAGAAACTTAAGAAAATATAACATTTTCATCTTCTCGATCACATGGCTATTTGCCTATCATTTATCTATCTGACTTAATTTATCTCTGTACTAGAGTACAATGCAGTTCCAATTGCATGGGGAAAGATGCAGAGACTATTTGATTCAATCAAAATCATTTCTATATAGAATCTTAACTTACTCAGAAACTGAAATAATTGCATTTGTTTAAATAAACCTATAAAATAAAGAAGTAATTTTATTTCAGTTAGAAACTTTAAAATGTATGAAGATAGAAAAGAAAATGCACCCTGTAGATGAAGATAGGGCCGATAAACACCCAAGGAGGCCTGTTCCTCCCAACCTGTTCCAAAAGAAGCAACAAACTGTTGGATTCTTGTGAACCCTCAAGCCTGCTTACTGAGCCACTAAGTATATGGAATCTGTGTAGAAGCAAGTCACTCAAAAATGCCTTCAGCACTCAACGTCAAACTCCTCTAAAAACATGCCTTCAGCACTCAGCATCAAACTCCTGAACTCAATGGAGTTTGGTAGACTCACAACATGATCATCAACTTAGCATATCCCCTCATCAAATCTCTTGGGTGCAAACACAGCAAAACCCCAAGGTAAATTTCGTCGTCAGGAAAAGTGATGATCCTCAGTTCATAATTTGATGGCTATTATATAGATTGCCTAGGTTTTTAGTGGTCAGTTTGGAATAAATGAGCCTCAAGCTCCGGTCCCATCTTTCAAGGCACTATGACCACATTTCAAGGGAGTTGTCCCATACCAACAGCTAGTTAGTTGCATCATGATGCTACCACTTGTCCATTGCCTTCTACCCCAGATTCCATTCCACCTAGTGGATCAGTAAACACTCTTTCAACAGTCCTCTTAGTTGTTTGTCTCCTATTTTATTTATTAAATAATAAAATATTGTGTAGATTACAGTCATCCTTGGACACCTGTCCAACATAAAACTTTACAATAAAAGTTAACATAATGTTTTCTAACACAAAATGTTCTTAAGCAAAAAGGGCATGTTACAAACACCCCACTTAAGCTCAACATCGTCCTCAATGTTGCTTATTCATCATCAAGTTCCTCATGGAACAGAACTGGATATGCTGCTCACATATTACTTTCCAGTTCCCAAGTATCTTCATCAGGGCTAAGGTGCCTCCATTGCACCTTTACCTGCCCTATGGTGCGATTCTGAAGCATAATTTCCCTCCGGTCGAGAATATAATATGGTTCCACTTGAAAATCTCCTTTGGGTTCCACCTGTATGTCATTCCAATTCAGCACATGAGTAGCATCGTGCACATACTTCTTTAAAACAGAAACGTGAAAAACATTATGGATTTTTAAATTATATGGCATTGCCAATTTATATGCAACAACTCCTATCCTTGATATGATTTCGAATGTTCCACAATACCTTGGTGCTAGTTTAGCACAACTCCTAAGCTTCAAAGAACTTTTCTTGGGTTTTACCTTTATAAAAACATGGTCTCCTACCTGAAATTCTCTTTCAGTGCGTTTCAAATCAGCATAGCTTTTCTGTTGATCTTGGGCAACCTTTAAGTTGCTTTGAAGCTGTTTCACGGTTAGCTCCATTTCTTTCAATAAATCTGATCCTAACATTAATTCGTCTATAGGGTTATCCCAAGAAATAGGAGTACAACATTTTCTTCCATACAGAATCTTAAATGGACTTAACTTAGCAGATGCTTGATAATGATTATTGTATGCAAATTCTGCTAAATGTAAGTAATCTTCCCACTTAGATGGTTGATCTTTAACATACAATCTTAACATGATTTCTAAAATCTGATTTACCCTTTCTGTTTGACCATCAGTTTTTGGGTGGAAAGAAGTGTTGAAATTTAGTTTAGTATTTAATCCTTTAAACAGTGCTGTCCAAACATTTCTGGTGAACTTAGAGTCCCGGTTTGAAATAAATACCTTTGGAATTCCGTGCAAATGAAAAATTTGCTTCATGAAAATATCTGCAATGTTAGAAGCCTTGAAAGTAGTTTTAATAGGAATAAAATGGGCATCTTTACTAAGTTTATCAACAACCATGATGATTGAGTCATTCTGCTTCTAATTTCTAGGAAAACCAGTGATAAAATCAATACTTATAATTTCCCATTTCCATTATGGAATTGGTAAGGGCTGCAATAGTCCAGCTGGATGTTGATGTTCAGCTTTAATAGTCTGACATTCAAAACATCTAGCCATGTATTCAGCCACTTCATTCTTCATTTTGGGCCAAAAATAATCTTTTCTTAACATAGTTATCATTTTCTGATAACCAGGATGTCCTGAATAAGGACTCTTATGGATTTCATCCAAATTCAGAAACTTAACTTTCGACATATTAGGCACATAAATTCTCTTTTTATAAGTTAAGAATCCTTTTTCATTATTACTGTAATCTGTTATTAAATTTTCAGATGAATTTTCTGCCACTTTAGCATGTAATTTTAGGTAATTTTTATCTTTCTTAATTCCTTCTTTGATCTGATTTTCCAGATCTGTCTTAAACATGCTGATTGCTGCCACAAAGTTTAATTTGGCATTTCTGCTCAAGGCATCAACAACTTTGTTTTCTTTTCCTTTCATATGTTGAATCTCGAAATCATACTCGTTAAGGAAAGCTAGCCATCTTGCTTGCCTTGCGCTAAGATTCGTTTTATCCAATAAATACTTTAGGCCTTTATTATCTGTCATTAAAATAAATTTTCTTCCAATCAAGTGATGGCGCCACATTTTTAGTGCATGTATCACGGCTTCCAACTCAAGATCATAAGCTGCATAATTGTTTTAATGAATTTTTAACTTCCTTGACTCAAAAGCAATGGCATGACCTTCCTGACTTAAGACCCCTCCAAGTCAATCATTGCATGCATCAGTTCATACGACGAAATCCTTATTGGTATCTGCAATTTTTAAGATGGGTGCAATAGTTAATAATTCTTTTAACTTATTAAATCTTTCTTGATACTTTTGATCCCATACGAATTTCTTCCCTTTCTTCTGCAAAGAAGTGATGGGGTTAGCAATTATAGGGAACCCTTCAATAAATTTTATGTAATAACCTGTTATCCCCATGAATTTCCGTACATCAGTTATGTCTTTGGGAACATGCCATTCATTAATTACTTTTATCTTATTAGGGTCAACAAAAATTCCGTCTTTAGAAATTATATGATCTAAATACTGTATTTTATTTTTATAAAAGTCACATTTACTAAACTTAGCATATAGTTGATGTTCTCTTAGTACTTGTAAAATTATTTTTAAATGTTCGTCATGCTCATCTTTAGTTTTTGAGTAAATCAAAATATCATCAATGAATATCACTACAAACGTATCCAAATATTTATGCAGAACATTGTTCATTAAACACATGAACATTGTCAGTGCGTTGGTTATCCCAAAAGGCATAACTACGAACTCGTAGTGTCCATAACGCGTTCTGAATGCAGTTTTGAATATGTCCTCATCTTTTACTCTGACCTGATGATACCCCGACCTTAAATCAATTTTAGTGAATATCTCTGCTCCACGTACTTGCTCAAGTAGATCATCTATGCGGTGTAAGAGATACCGGTTCTTAATTGTCATTTTATTAAGCTGATGGTAATCGATGCATACTCGCATGGGGAAGACCTTCTTTTTAACAAAAATTATTGGTGCTCCCCCGGGAGACACACTAGGCCTTATGTAGTTTTTATCTATTAATTATTTCAACTGAGATTTTAACTCATTTGACTCCAGAATATTCATCCTGTAGGGAGCCTTCGAGTTTGGTACCGCACCAGGTACTAACTCAATGGTGAAATCAAGTTCCCTTTTCGGAGTTAATCTTGGAATTTCTTCCAGAAATACGTCAGAAAAGTCCCTAAGGATGGGAATATCCTCTAGTTTTAACTTCTCTTCTTTAGATGAGCACTCGTCATTAATAACATTAACAACAACCATTTTACAACCTTTTATGGCAGCTCTCTTTACATGTAGAGTAGAAATCTATCTTACTGAAATATTCCTATGAATTCCTTTTGTTGTTTCTATATTACCTTCATTATTTAAATAGGTAAAAGATTTTTCATAACAATTCAATAAAAATCTATGTTGTTTAAGCCAGTCCATACCAATCAACAAGTCATATGACCCTAGGGGTAAAACATTCAGGTTAATTTGCATTTTCAACTGACTTATAAATACTTCACAATCCTTGACAAAATCTGTAACTTTTCTTTTAGTACCTGTTGCAAGCTGAACTAACCATGCATTATCAAATTTATCTACTTTTAACTTGCAACAGTTTACTAAAGTAGGTGAAATATAACTCAGATTTGCACATGGATCTATCAGAATAGAAATAGACTCGTTTTGTATCATACCTTCAATTTTGACCATGGATGTTTGATGGTCAGCTTGACGATTTTCCAGCGCTGCATTTATCCTAGGCATTTCTCGTGCGATATCTCCAACTGTAGGTTCTGCTTGCATAGTGTGAATATTGTTGGATGTCCTCTTGTTGCATGGGCAATCTGCTCTCTTATGTGGTCCACCATAGTCATAGCACTCCATAGGTCCTTTCTGTTCAGCATACCTGTTGTTATTATTATTGTTATTGCTGTGATTATTATTGTTAGGTACGTTTCTTGTAGCAGTAAAGTTCTGAGATGCATTATTCCTGTAATTATTATGATTAGGAAAATTTATGTTATTAAAACTTTTCTTAAAGCTTCCAAAATTATGATTAAAATTCTTCTTTTTATAATCAAACTAATTAGTCTTACTACTCTTCCAGCCAGTTGTTCCTTCTCTTTTTCTGTTTTGATCAAAACAGAAACTGGCCTTTCTCATGGCATCTTCCAAAGTGGAAGGGTTATCATACTCAATACGGTCCTTTATATTGAAAGGTAGACAACTGAGAAACCTTTGCACTTTAGGCTTTTCCTTGACCATGTAAGGCACATACCTCATCAAGCTAAGAAACTTGCTGCACAATTCTTTCATGTTCATTGTTCCCAGCTTCAAATCATAAAACTCCTTTGACTTATCTTAAAAATATTGTTCTAACAAAAACTTCTTTTTAAACAAAACTTTAAACATATTCCAAGTTAGCTCTTTTTCTTTTATACTCTTAATTCTTTTAAGACCTTGCCACCAAATATCTCCCTTTCCGGTCAGATTGTAAATAGCCATCTTGGAAGCTTCACATAATTACCATTGTTATTCCTAAACATAAAAAGATAGCAAATTATAAATAAATTGCGATAGAACAATGTTTAACTTCTCATGTGTCATGGTTCTAGTATTAATAATGACAACTTTGTTTGCATATTTCTGAAGGGATTCCTACAGGGTGCCCTTGGGTTTACTTAGCTTTGATAGCTAAAGCATTGGATCATTTTCTTTCCCAGATCTACAGGTAAGGTAGTAAAATAATTCAAGTACTTCAAGAAAATGTTATACGTTTTAACTAGCCGTCTCTGTTTTTGAGATAGATGTGTGTATTGCCATGCATGAAGGTATCGATGGTATGAAGTTCTAGTTTTTCTTTTATCAACTTATACTATTTTTATCCTAACACATGAAAGTGTAGCTAGAGATATTTTACACTAAAATTCTGTTGTAATCATTGAAAGAAATCATTAGAATTACAATTTATTTGAATATTATGAGGGTTCTAAAATTTGAATAATGCGACGATGGCAACATCACTTTAGCGGAGAGTCTTTATATCTCATTAACAACAAGCATATGATGATATCTACCATTACGACAAGTTTGAACATTATATGATCCTAGTGCAAAATGCTACAAAAGATTCTAGTGGAACTTTGTAGGATTAGAATCCTACCTTATCTAATTCAAAATGCAATGTATATTAATATTAGCATTATTACAATGCTATGGTGCATAAAACAAATTGGCCTTCAAAACCTATATGACATATATCGCATGCATCCTAGATTTCTATATGCTTTTGCAATCATAATCTATTTATGAACGTATGGGAAAAATATAGAAATGTCAAGTAATAGTGGCATATAGCAAATTTGTTGACGATACACTATGTTTTTATTGGAATAATTGTTAGAGTTATAATGCATAAACCTTATGCGAAATATAACTTAGCATTGGCATTATATTACATGCATACTATGTGAATGCAACAAGGTTTGAAAATATATATAACATGGTTATATTACAGGGGTCGTGCCTAAACCATTTAATATGATGCTGACAAGAGTTATTACCATCGCGGGCGTAGTCTAGCAAGGGTGATACGAAGGATTTGAACATTTATGAACCCCTGTAACTTCTTAGTGGATTGTCCCATTGGCTATTACCTGTAACCAACTCAACGTGATGAACTTCGTAGGTAACGTGGGGTCCCTGTCAAGCTGTATGCTACACCTTGGCGATTTTCCCTCCAACTGGGCACAATATTGAATGAACCATTAATGGGCAGGTTGATCGTATTATTGTCATGGTAGTGGCATTTCTTGGCTGGCCTGATCTCACCCTTTGATCTAGGTCTGTCTCGATTGTTGGGAACTAAAAACCTATTGCACTTACTATACCATCGTTGGTTTTAGTTTTCGCATTCATTTGGAGACCTGGCTTTGGGGGAGAGGCCGACAGGCTGCTGAATAGTAGGGTTCGACCTCTGGTTGTTTCTTTTGGTGGCTCTGCAACTTCAATCTTAAGGAATTAATGGTGAAAACATGGTTGTATACGTTTTCATGGTTTGAATGGAGAATATGGGTTGAATCCCTGTGGCTTTCGTCATATAGCAAGATAGCATTTCTACTGGGTTTAGGTTCAGAGTCTTAGAGGTCGTAGTTGCATGTTGCCCCTGTTGCGTCTATTGGATGATTTGGAAACTAAAGCGTGAGGCATCCCAACTTTCTGCTCTTACAAAGGTAAACTCGGTCTTTATGAAAACTATTTCTATAATTACTGTTTGAATTTGTGTATATTAGTGTTTTGGAATCATGTTATAACCTCATTGTAGTTTGTGTG
Organism: Larix kaempferi; assembly: GCA_027924585.1. NCBI lineage: Eukaryota > Viridiplantae > Streptophyta > Pinopsida > Pinales > Pinaceae > Larix > Larix kaempferi. The sequence goes on along the minus strand of BSBM01000186.1, from coordinate 25,091,901 downwards.
GCAGGTGTTGCCTTCAGCATGGAGTCATAGAGTTGAAAATTGATAGCAGTTGATGGCTTGCTTATTTAGTAAGCCCCGGTGGCATAACCCTTCGTAGGTTCTCCTGGCATAATGGCCATCATTGATGTTTGAACCATACTTGTGTTTTTTGGAAAGGAATTCCAGTACTATGTTGTGCTAGATGTCTGTAGGATGGATGCCTTTCGGCTTGCCTGGTAAGGGTAACAGGATTTTAGGTTTTTTTGTAAAAAGGGCAATGCAACTACTGTCGATGAGAGCTCCTTTCCTCCGTCGATTTTTCATTATATAAGACTTTAATAAGTTAGTTTTGTAATAGTGGTCTCATTTCGTCCTTTGGGGTTCCGAACCTTGAATGTATCCTGTGATTTTGAATGTGTAAAATGTAGGAGTAAAAACTTGTTTTTAAAAGGGTTCTGCGTTTAAGCTTGATGTATAAAAAGTTACAGTTTCTAAACTAAGATTTGATATTTCTTTGCTATCGTTTCCTTCGTAGATGAATGAACTATAGATGTTAAGAAGGAAAAAAAACGATATAATGAAATTCGAAGAATGTGAATAGACTGTTACTTTCAATCTTGAAAGATAAATGATGGAATGTTTGTAATTTTTAAATCGTCATTTTTTCGTTTCTTAAGAATTTCGAGGGATAGGGTTTAACTCCGTTTAAAAATGTATGCTTTATGATTTTTGCTCCTCATTAAGGTCTATAGAAAATGAGTATAGTTTATATGTTTGAAATTGTGGCAATAGAACATGTGGTTGACATTATGTTTATGAACTGTTTAAATGTTGACCATGAGCCGAGAGTTGATGATTCTATGAAGAAGAAACAAAATCTTAAGTTTGGAAACCTGTTGTGATGTTCAAGCCATAACTCGGTTCTGTCTGGAATGTATTGATATTCTCTAATGTTTTTGTTGCTATCATTCAACGATAGACTTAATAGTTTGAGGGTTTGGCTTGAAAAATGAAAAGTATAAAACCCTAGGTTTTAAACATAAGACTTCTGCTTGTATGACAAGAAGAACTGTTTGCTTTAAAGAAATAATGAATATCATAGCAACAAGGTATTCTGTGCATGAAGAACATGATGTTTATTATTGTGCACTGTTTTAAAAAGGGAAAATGATAATAATATGCTGTAAGTTGAGATTGAACCTGGAAATCTGTTATGATGTAAACTACTATAACACCGATAGATAATTTTTTTATACTTTAGAAAAGGAGAAACTATTTGTTTCTAGACAACAGATATTTATAGAATGAAGAAAACAATACTGTGAATTCTGAAAAACAATTATCTATACAGAAAATAAAAAGGAACACATTGATACATGCATACATAAGAAATTAACAGTAAAGAGAAACTTAAGAAAATATAACATTTTCACCTTCTCAATCACATGGCTATTTCCCTATCATTGATCTATCTAACTTAATTTATCTTTGTACTAGAGTACGATGCATATCCACTTGCATGGGGAAAAATGTAGAGACTATTTTATTCAATCAAAATCATTTCTATATAGAATGTTAACTTACTCAGAAACTGAAATAATTGCATTTGTTTAAATAAACCTATAAAATAAAACAGTAATTTTATTTCAGTAATAAACTTTAAAATGTATGAAGATAGAAAATATAATGGAACCTGTAGATGAAGATGTAAAATTAGTCACAGCAGATCTAATGAACAAGTAAATCAATCACAACAGATGAACATAGAAAATATGGTGCAAAACTGTGCAAAACATGCAGCAGTGCTCAATATCCCAATAAGGGTGAATGAATTACAATAGAATACAATATTGTCAATGAGAAATTCGAATTGACTAAGTAGGCCATTCGAATCATTGAATGGAGTAGCTTGACTCCAACTAGGAGTCCTCATCATCAATCGGTGGTGGTCATCAATGCACAAGAACCAGTCATCTAGGTGTCAATCTGAGTCTAACTGAGTGTGTCATGTGTAACTGAAGTGTGTAGCACTGATTAAGGGAAGGAGGCTCAGTGGGGGGCGCATGGGAGACTAACTGAAGTCAGAACAAGTCATCTAGTCAAACTGGAGGTCCAACGGAAGTGAAACAGTCAGTCGGGAGTGAAACTAGCCTCAAATCAGGGAGAATCGGAGCTAACTGAATGTAACTGAAGTGGAACTACAGTGGTAGGTGAACAAGTGCGCCCTTCTCTGGCAGTAGGTGAGAAGTGGGCGCCTTTCAGCCTATGAGGGCTAAAAATCTGAAGGAAGTGGCTCCCGGGTGCTAGAATAAGGTGGCTAAGGTGCTGGAGGCATCAAACTGGTGACTGGGATGCATGCAAGTGCATGCAGGTGCATGCAATCCCTAGATTTTGCATGCAAACCCTAATTGCATGCAAGATCTTGAAAAAGATGATGTGGATATCCGAACAGAAGATAGGGCCGAAAAACACCCAAGGAGGCCTGTTACTCCCAACCTATTCCAGAAGAAGCAGTAAACTGCTGGCTTCTTGTGAACCCCCGAGCCTGCTTACTGAGCCACTAAGTAGATGGAATCTGTGTAGAAGCAAGGCACTCAAAAATGCCTTTAACACTCAGCATCAAACTCCTATAAAAACATGCCTTTAGCACTGAGCATCAAACTCCTAAACTCAATAGAGTTTGGCAGACTCACAACATGATCAACAACTTAGCATATCCCCTCATCAAATCTCTTGGGTGCAAACACAGCAAAACCCCAAGGTAAATTTCCTTGTTAGGAAAAGTGATGATCCTCAGTTCATAATTTGATGGCTATTATATAGACTGCTTAGGTCTTTAGTGGTCAATTTGGAATAAATGAGCCTCAAGCTCCAGTCCCATCTTTCAGGGCACTATGACCACATTTCAAGGAAGTTGTCCCATACCAACAGCTAGTTAGTTGCATCATGATGCTACCACTTGTCCATTTCCTTCTACCTTAGGTTCCATTCCACCTAGTGGATCAGTAACCACTCTTTCAACAGTCCTCTTAGGTGTTTGTCTCCTATTTTATTTATTAAATAATAAAATATTGTGCAAATTACAGTCATCCTTGGACACCTATCCAACATAAAACTTTACAATAAAAATTAACATAATGTTTTCTAACACAAAATTTTCTTCCGAAAAAAGGGCATGTTACATTACTTCACTTTCCTTTTTACCCTACTGGGCCGACTTCTCCTAGGAGAGTCTAATAACCCATAAAACCCTAACTCTGGGCTGACCCCACAAGACGAGTCTAATAACCCATCAAATAATAATAATGACTCTTCCGATCGGAGGAATATGACCTCTCCATCGGGTGTACAATAACAATATAAAATATACAAGTGAAATACATTCCGAAGTTATAAATACATCAACAAACCCTCTTAACTAGGAAGGTATTCTCTTGACACAGTTAATCGGCACAAGTCTTCATCACTGGATCATCATCAAAGTTGTATCATCATCGTCACTGTTGTTGCTATCTCAATCATCAATCTCCAATATACTCGTCATAGGAAGTTCTACAGAGCCAACCCTTTTTCATGTTGGATGTAGGCCGCCTAGCCTCCATGTAGGTTTTCATCATATCTGCGAGCAAGCCATCTAGTAGGTACATCTTAGGACTGATTACACTGCCTCTGCAAAACCTGCAAGATCTCCCAAGACTGATTTTATGCCTCTACAAAACCTGAAGGAGCATCCCAGGACTGATTATATGCCTCTGCAAAACCTGTGTACCATACAGTCACCTCATCATCTTCAGATCATCTCATCGTCCATGGAGCACATCCTAGATGCACAGAACACAACACTTACAATCACCAGCATGGAAGGAATTTGCTCTGACCATCTGGGAAAGGCTCAGCAATTACATCAACGACCATGGAAAGAATGTCCTCTAACCATTTCAGAAAAGCTCGACAATTACATTAACGACCATGGAAGGACTGTCCTCTGACTATTTCAGAAAAGGTCGGCAATTACATTAACGACCATGGAAGGACTTTCCTCTGACCATGTCGAAAAACTCACGGTAATTACATCAACGACCATGGAAGGACTAACCTCTGACCATGTCGGAAAATCCACGCCCAACCCTTACATCTGCACCATGGAAGGACTTTCCTACCACCATGTGAGAATGGACCAAGCCCTTACATCTACACCATAGGAGGACTTTCCTACCACTATGTGATAATGGCCCGTGTGCATATGCGTCTTCCGGACTCATCACTTCCCCTTGGAAGGAACCTCAATCTGAAGTACACCAAGCTTCTCTCTGAAGTATTCAAACTTCACTCTGGCCAGTGGCTTGGTCAATACATCGACTATTTTCATGTACGTCACAACATACTGGAGCTTCACTGCTCCTCTCTGCACCATATCCCTGATATAGTGGTACTTTATCTCAATGTGCTTCGACTTGTCATGGAGAACCCAGTGTTCCATGACAAGTCGATCAAATAAATCAGACAATATCTTCCTAATCCATACCGCCTCACAACGAGCCGAACAAGCTGTGACATACTCTGCTTTGGCTATACTCAGTTCCACGTAGGACTGCTTCCTGTTAAACCAAGAGATCACACCTGATCCCATACTGAAGCAGCACCATGAATTGCTATTCCTATCAATGGCATTGCCAGCCCAATCTGAATCAACATAACCCTCCAGGTTAATCTTCAGATCCACATCATAATTGAGCCCATAATCAACTGTACACCTTAGGTACCTCAGAATATGCTTTGCAGCAATCAGGTGAACATGTCTCGGGTTCGTGAGGAACTGGATCAATGTGTTCACAGCAAAGAAAATATTTGGTCTCATATTCATCAGGTACATCAAGGACCCAATCATCTGATGATACATCGTGGCATCAACCGACTCAGATGAAGCATCACTCAATAGATTCAGGTTCGATGCCATAGGTGTGTCCATGGCCTTGCAGTCCATCATCCCGAACCACTTCAGGATCTCTACTGCATACTTCCCTTGTCTAAGGAAGATTCCATCCTCACTCTACCACACCTCCATGCCTAGAAAATAGTGCATCATACCCAATTCATTCATCTCGAACTCGGCAACAAGCTTCTTCTTCGTATCAGCAATCAACCCATCCTCACTTGTCACAAACAGGTCATCTACATACAGTAGGAGTATCACTAGATTGCCTTCCTCAACCTTGTAGTAAAGGTTGGAATCTGCTTTACTCTTGGTAAATCCCAAACTAGTCAGGAAGTTGTATATCCTTCCATACCACGTCCTAGGTGCCTGTTTCAAATCATACAAGGATTTATTAAGTTTGCACACATGAGTCTCCCTGTCATGTGTCTCAAACCCGAGTGGGTGCTCCACATATACTTCCTCTTCCACTACACCATTCAAGAACGCTGTCTTGAAATCCATCTGGTGTATCTTCCATTTCATTACTGCAGCCAGAGAAAGTACTGATCTAATGACAGTATATCTGGCTACAGGTGCAAATGTATCCTCATAGTCTATTCCTTCTTTCTGGGAGAAGCCATGTGCCACAAATATTTCCTTGTAGTTCTCTATGCTTCCATCTGCAGCATGCTTGATCTTGTAGATCCACTTGGAAGTCACTATAGACTTCTCTCCTGGTCTCGGGAGCACATCCCGGACATCATTCTTCATGATCGACTGGTACTCCCCGATCATGGCATCCTTCCATTATTTTGACCAATGCGACCTCAGTCGACAGGGGTTCACCTCACTGTCGACACATACTGCAGTCTCCCTAGGCACCAGCCCAGGCAGGTCTGAGCCCACCCAGCAAAACTCGCAGAGCGGATGAGGTCTCACCCGAGGCATCTAGGAAGAGCAGACGAAACCATGTTTCTGCCGAGGGAGGAGGAAATTTGTGGCTACACAGACTAACTCTATTGCGATACTTAAACAGAAACTTTGGACTTTCGACGAGTTATAATATATTACTTCATCGCAGCATTTATAATCACATTCGACATAGAACACATTACTTAATCACAACATTTATTGTCATAGCAACAGTAAATAGATATTACATCAAACAACATTCATACATCGCAATATTGCAAAATATTGTACCAAACATCATCATTATATTACTGTCGCGATCATATACCAGAAGCAAACCATAGATCTTCATACACAATCGTTCTCCTATTCCTTCGCTTCTTCTCCTCTATCCTCTATCTCTCTCTCTCTCTCTCCCTAATACTTACAGTTCTCATCTATTTATAGGCTTCCGCCATTACAATACTTGTCCACTTACAAATGACTTCCTAACCGACATTGTGGACAATTGACCCAATATCTAACTGACTTGGTCCAAATGACCTCAAGAACCCGCATACTGCAGTACAACTGACTCACTATTACATAATATATGGTCCAAGTGACCCAAAACTTGCCAACTGTAGTATTCTTTAACACAAAATACTCCTTTCGCGCCTTCATCCGATGTGTCGCAGCGTCAGCGGTACCACAACATTTCCCCATCAAACCGCCTTCCAACAGGCCCCCAACACAATCTTGTGGCTTGCCCTCGAGCCACGTCAACTGCTGGACAGAGTGCACGTAGCGGTCCTTGCCTTGAAGTCTACATATGGCTGTTCGACATTCCGCACCAACTCCTGAGCATCCTTAGCTGCTTCCTGACTGCTGATCACATCGTCAAAAGGGTGATCGGTAAGCTTGTCCATGACCTGCTCTCGATACTTCTGTATTGCTGGTAGTGCTTCACTTGCCTATAGCATCAGTTTCCCGTTGGTGTCCTAGAATTCTTCCAATTGGGCTGCATGTATCTTCTAGAATTCATCTTCCTTGGCAACCCGTTGTTGCAAGTCCTTCAGCTCGCGCGACTCAGCAACTTGCTCCATTGGTGGAAAGGTTCTCATCGCAGCCTTCAATGTGGCCACCTGGCCCTCCGCTTCCTGTCGGATTTTAGTGAGCTGTTCAACTTTCTCATCGTGAATGATGCGGCCCCAAAACTGTACCATTTCGGTGGTGAGCCTGGTTTCCTGTGTCTCCAACTCCTCCATCTGGGTGGAAACTTCCTCGAGTGCCCTTCTGCGTTCATCCACCTCGGCCTGAGGCGTACCTGGTTTCAACTGAGCCTTCAATAGGTCATTCTCCTGTCACAACTGAACGATGGTAGCCCCTAGTCACTGCACTCGGTGGAGCACATCTACCTCTTCAGTGGGCTCCGGGACATTTTGATAAGCCTCTGTGATCGCCTGGTCAACCCGAACATTGTCATCCCACATGCGAGCCTTTTGCGCAATAAGGAAATCTTGTTCCTTTTTAAGTGCTTCAATGATGCGACCCTTCTCAACCCGCTCCTTCTTAAGGTCGGCTTTAAGGTCATCCACTGCTTTCCACGCTGCAGCAGCCCTGCTTGTAAGCTCATCAATCTCGACGGTTGCAGCTACCTCTCTTGCCTACAAGTGTTGAAATCTCTTGCTGATTTCATGCATTCTATCCACCATTTCCTAGGAAGCACCCCGCTACATTGTCTCCAGTGCCATTGCCGGTAGTGCATTAACATTGACAGTCACCTGGGCAATCGACTGCAGCACATTTTTGCAAAACCTCGGTGCTTCTTAGCAACACTTGATGCTCCCACCGGCATGTTGGCAACCTCAGCTCCAAGATCAACAATGTCAGAGGACACACCTTCTCGTTCTACAGCAGCCGGAATGAATGGAGACTCCACTTCACTGCTAATGTCCATTGTCTCCAACTCGCCTGGCATACCTCACCACTCCTCACTAGATACTTAACAACAACTGGCTCCTATCACTATTGTGCTCCACAATAACATGTCTTGCTAATTCCTCGGTGTCTTCTGCTCGATGTTAAACCATACTTATAGCATCTACCCAAATCCGCCGTAATCATGACTAAATCATGCATTAACTCAACTGAATCCTGTATTAATGAGGAAAATCCACCATCGATCCTGTCTGCCGATCCGTCGGATCCTCCATTAATGCCCATCATTCGAACAAAGCCATTAATTAACTGTCTAACCTTTTGGCATTTACTACTGATTTGACCAAGTCGCCAGGCTACCATGTGTCTCTGACTGCTCCAACCTTGTAGTACAAGTCTTTCTGCTTCGCATACCTTCTTTTGTTGGTGCGCCATCTGCCACCAAGCAACCTGCAACACATACATTCTTTTCTCTCTTTTTTTTCTTTTCAGATGCAACTCAGACATCGCACTGCTCCAAGCCCGATGGATAGGGCTTCAACCTATGACCATTTACCAGCTTGGGGAGCATCGCCCCATCCAGCCACTACAACTGAACCGCTCCTCCTGAAGTAATACTATTGATGTGATATGGACCCAGCCAATGCATCTGCAACTTTCCTGGATGTTTCATAAACTTGCTATCATATAATAACACTAAGTCGCCTTGCTGAAACTGTTTTTTTTTTATGTGGCGATCATGCCATGCCTTCTGGAAATCCTTCTCCACTCCTTGGTGAAAGCCAATGATAAATCGATCCTCCTCCAGCTCCACCAATTGTGCTAGATGTTCATCTAATGCTGCAACATCATCCATGCTCGTAACAGCCGCAATTCGTGGACTTGGAAGAATATACTCCATCGACATAATTGCTTCCCTCCCATAGACCATCTTGAAAGGTGTCTGACCAGTCAACCTTTTACATATGGTGCGATAGGCCCACAACATTGCTGGGATGTTCAGGTCCCAGTCATCGCGGTTCGCATTGCATACTTTTGTCAACGCATGCTCTAGTATCTTGTTAAACACCTCCACTGTTCCATTCACCTGTGGGTGATAGGGTGTACTCTTCTTATGCTGTATCTGCAAGTCCTCCATCAATGCGTTGATAGTGCAATTAAGAAAGTGCCTACCTTGATCACTCAGTAATATCTTGGGGTAGCCAAAACGAGTGATAATGTGGTCAAACAAAAATTGAGCAGTCGTTGCGGCGGAGAAATCAACTACAGGTGCTACATTGGCCCAGCGGGTCATGTACTCTGTCGCCGTGACAATATACTGCACACCTGTGCGTTTTCCTGGTGGATGAATCGGCCCGACAAAATCCATAGCCCATTTTTCAAACGGTTGCAATGTCACTTGAGGTAGCAGCGGCATCTCGTCTCATCTGGATGACTTACCAGTTCACTGACAACCATCGCAAGACCGCGCATAGTTTGTCGCATCATTATGTAATGTGGGCCACCAAAGTCCTGCACGCAGTACCTTCCGAGCAGTCGCCCGACTACCATAATGTCCTCACGCTACTCCACCATGTGCCTCATCCAATATCTGCGCTTGCTCATGCGGCAAGACACATCTGCGCAATATCTCATCAGTACCCAATTTATACAATTCTCCCACGATTAGCTGAAAGTCAGCATCCTTGACAACCAATTGCTTCTTCTAATTAGTGGTAAAGTCAGCGGGCGTGGTGCCGGTCACCAGAAACTGAAGGATGTCATCAAAATATTGATCAGCGGTGGCAATGTGAAATAGTTGGGCATCCGGCAACTCGTCTTCGATATTAGTTGGTTCCTTCCCCGTGTCAATCCGTGACAGATGATCTGGTCCAGCATTCAACCACCCCTGTTTCACAATGACTTCAAAATCAAATTCGTGAAAAAAAAGTAGCCAATGACATATCTTCCCTCCCAACACAGGCTTATTGACCAAGTATTTCAATACAGAATGATCAGTGAACATTTTAAAGTGGCCACCCAACAAATAGTGCCTGAATTTCTGTAGCGCGTAAACCATGGCCAAATCTTCTCGTTCTATGGTAGTGTAATTTTGTTCTATAGAGGACAACTTCCGACTGGCAAAAGCAATGGGATGATCAAGGTCTCCTTCTCCCAGTTGAGCCAACACAACACCTAGTGCAACCGATGAAGCATCAACATGGACATGGAATTCCTTACTCCAGTCCGGAAAGACCAAGATTGGGGCCAATGCCATCTTCGCTTTGAGCGTTTTGAAACTATCCTGACATTTTGGGCTCCACTGGAATGCAACGTCCTTCTTCAACAACTTTTCCATAGGGGCCATAATGGCAGCATACCCCCTAATGAACTTGCGATAATATCCCATGTGACCCAAGGTCGCGCACAACTGCTTAACAGTGGTCAGCAGTTGCAACCCCAAAATGAGCGCAATTTTGGCTGGATCAACCAACAATCCCTGCTTACACACGATATGACCCAGCAATATCCCAAACGGTGCACAGAAAATACATTTCTTCAAGTTCAGCGATATCTGGTGCTATCGGCATCACTCAAGCATTAACCACAGATTGGCCAGATGATCACGAATCAATCCATAAACGGTCCAATCATCCGTATATACCTACAAAAACTTCAGAATAAAATCTTTGAATGCGGCAACAATGACCCGGGAGAATATCGCAAGTGCATTCTTCAAACCAAACGGCATTATCATGTACTGAAAGCAACCTTATTCAGTAACGAAAGTTGTCTTATGGCGATCTTCCTTGGCAATGTGAATCTGATGGTAGCCAGAGAATCCATCAGTGAAAGAGTACATCTCCTGGACACCCACTCCTTCAAGTACTTCATCAGTAAATGGGGTTGGAAAAGGGTCGTGCAAGCAGGCATCTTTCAATTTTTGCAAGTCGACACAATGCACATTTCACCTATTTTCTTGTCCTGCACCACCATAGGACTGATCCATTCGAACTCTTCCATAGGTTCGATAATACCAGCATCCAACATGCGATCAAGTTCGGCCTTGACCTTTTCTTTATGTCATGGATTCAGCCGATAAGGTCGTTGTCGGACTGGCTTAGCATCCAGTTTCAATGGAATCTTCATCTCTCCTAAATCACTGAGGATTCCCTTCATTTTGAAAAACTTCGTGGGAAACACGTCTTGAAACTCATGAAGTAACTCAGTAACCTTACTCATCATCTCATCATCCCAATAATCCCCAACATTAGCAGACCTGGGAGTATCCTCGGTGCCGATATTCATCTTGCGAAGATGCAATGGTTGACTGAACGGATTACTTGGCGCAACAGGTGGGACCACATCGCGACTTCCTTCAGACTCAGGAATGTTAACATTCCGGGGATCATCATCGTCCTTTGGGCCACCACTGATGTCGAAGCACTCCATGAGAGACTGCATCTGGAAATGTGTGTGCGGGTCGACAGGGTAGGCTGCTGGAACAACCTGAAATACAACGTCACGGATAAGCTGTAGGGCAGTATGGACATCCGGGTTAGCATCCACAAAAGTGAACGTATGAGTGAAATAGATCGTCAACTCCCCCCATGTTGTAATGTCTCGGCGCAACTCGGCTGCAACGTACCATGAGCGTGGTATCTCATCCAAAGCATGGACCCACTCATCTCTGGGTCACGTTACCCATAAGCATTGACACTCCATCACATGATCACTACGATCAGTCCGGCCATCATACTTTCCTGTGTGATAAACCTCAGTATCGCTGAACCGAACCATCATCAACCTTTGACACTGTGACCAACCTTTAATGAATTTCTTATGTGTCGCCCACCAGCGTGCTGAAGCAGCCTTCAGTGCTTCCTCCAAGGCCAGCAATCGCTGTGGTTCTAGGATGCGGTCTTCAAATTCTGCTAAAAAGGTGGTTAGGCCAGGCAGCCCCTCATAGACAAGCAATGTGATCGTTTCTATCGCAACACGACATAAGGGTTGAGTAACTAAGCCACATTTCCGGAATGGTACTTCATGCATTCAATTCTGCCAATGTTCCAATGCATCATCAGTGTCGGAAGACGCAGAGCTCTCGTTGTTCCACTCCAACTCACCGTAGGCGGTCGAATGAATATAATCTTTAGAAATATTGAATGCATGGTCCCATCTAGCAAGATCATCATCTCTTACAGGCTCCACGTAGCAGCATCTTTCAGCCGGATCCAATGGGGCTATGACTCTGAAATCGCGATTCTCAAAGGTCATCATGCGCTTCTTGAAGTTGATGACAGCTCCACTATTGTTAGCCCATCCGATCCCCAAGAGCGTCAGATAAGAGATTCCTCCCTCAACCACTTCAATAACATCAAAGTCAGCATAAGTCTTCATGCCCTCAATATCGATCATGAGCCGCGGAACATGCCCAATGGGTGTTACCTTCACATGGTTAGCCAATGGGAGCTACACAAGAAACCAGCTCAATGGGGGACTCCCCATCTTCTGCCACGCTTGCTTGGTTAAGATGTTAACATCCGAACCAAAGTCAAGAATCACAGAGTCAACATCATATTCACCAATCTGAATATTCATTCGCATTTCCTTGCCAGTCTTTCGTCGCTGTAAGGAGTTTACTGGCGTCCTTTCGGAAATCACTGCAACCATCCCTCAATCTCAACCAGGGAAGCCGAGTCTTGGGCCAATAACAGATAGCTTTCAAGAAACTTTTGCAATGTCCCTAGTGGCGGTGGCCAATCAACGTCTTATGTAGCATCAAAGATAGGCGACATATCGCAAACAACAGCCTTACCGCGGTCTTTCTTCAAGGTAAGACGTGCTTCCAAAAATATTTCTTGCTCCGTATCAATGTCAAAAGGTACTGTCTTCTGACCATCCAACCGAATCAGTGGTCACGAACCATCTTCCCCAGTCGTCTTGCCTCCACGAGTAACAACAGCCACCAAAGCATCTTATGGTCGCGGTTCTGCAGAAATAGTCACAATATTTGCACCCTGTGTCTGATTCTGCTGCAGATTCCCTGGTTGACTGATATTTTGATTGGCGTTCGGCGGTGGTCACGGGGGTTGGTTCTATATGGGTTTCTACACCGGTTTCTATACTGGTTGTTGTGGCTGGGCCTGATTCAGTAGCTGCGGAGCGTTCCCAACCTTCCATCGTGCAATCAACTGTGAACAATTCTCAACCGTGTGATCATTACCAAAACAAAATGTACATTGATTATGTAGCAGTGGGAAGTCGCATTGATAATGCCCCCATACCGCATAGTGGTAACATTGAACAGGTCCCCGACCACCTTGGCCTCCTCCTCCATGACCAAAACTGCCACCGCGTCTGCCCCTGTATCCTCCCCGATAGCCGCCTTGCTGCTGGTACTGAGGTTGGTTAAACTGTTGCTGCATTGGTGCTAGTGGAATCCCTTGCCCTTGTGGTGCATACTGCGGTTGCTACACATACTATGGTTGTGGGGAAGTCATCTGCATCAGAGCATATTGCGGCATGAACTGCTGCGGTTGTTGTTGCTGTGGTGCAAACTGCATCTGCGGTTGCGGTAGCGGCTGGGCTACCTGCGGTTGCAGTTGTGGTTGTTGCATGGTACGCTGATCGTCCTTGACATAAAATGCATCACACATCCTCTCTTGTAGCAACCCATATGCACGATAATATTTGTCATCGTGACCTACTGACTTGAAAAATGTGCAGTAAAGATTTCGCGGAGTTGTGACCATTTTCTGCATATATGGGCAATTATCGTTACTGTGCCCAAACACGTGACAAACACGACACCACAGCATACTGCTACCATTCAATGGGTTTGGTGCGCTTGAAACCAAATAATTATGGAAATATGGGCAATTATCCTTTGTATGCCCTTCTCTTCGGCATCGTGTACACCATACTTCATCGTGTTGTTCCTGGTTCTTCTTCAAATCTTGCAACTGTATAGTCAAGTTAACGAGCTGTGTCTGTATCTACAACATCTTGGTTGCATTATCTCCAATCGGTGACGCCTCCAATCTCATTGCAATCTCCAGAGCTTCGCTAGGCATCGATATGTTTTGCTGCATCAGCGACAGGCGAATATGGGGTAACAGCACTGCAATGAACCATTCTTTATGTTGGACAGCGCTCATATCGAAACTAACCTTTGCCATCAGCGTCTTGAATCGCTGGTCGAAATCCCATACTGTCTCATTGGGATACTGCTTAATTTCCTTCAATTCAGTAATGTATTGGGCCTCCAACTTAGGCCGTCTAAATTCAGCAATCAGCCCATCCCGAATCTCATCCAAGGACTTCTCAAGGGCCCCCGTAGGGACTAGAGTGAACTTCATGAACCAATCTAATGCACGACCTCGCAGAGTCATGGCTAACTGTCCTTTCTTAGCATTGGCATCAGTGATCTGTTTCATGGTCCAAACCGCTTCACACAAGAACCAATATTGTTCTGGGTTGTCTATCACACTTCCATGGAACAACGGTCACTTAGCATCATCGCCCGCCATCCTAGGCTTCCTTCCTCCTGTCGCTGTGCTACTACCAATTAACTTCTGCGGAATCGACAAACTTGGCGGTGTCAATGTAATACCCCATTTTGACCCTTATGTTAAAATTGCTTTTATGTAAATATTGTATACTTGCGATGTATGTTTTTGCTAGCATGGAGCTCAAGGCCAAGGCCCCGCTAGTGTATGTTTGGATTTTATTTAAAATGGACAAGCATTTGACATTTTGTTACCCATGTGCTATTAAGCCATGGAAAAAATTGTAAATTGATGTAAATATTAATATTGCAATAAATACAAGAACTGGCTATGGGAGCAACGAAAGAGAAGGGTCCAAGTGTAACCACTAGGGAGTGGTGAGGGGGTTGTGAGATTGAACCATATGCTTCCAAATGTCATCTTGTGAACCCTTTTGACTTTCCTTGCTGACATTTATTTATGTGTGAGGAAGTTGTTGAAAAATTCAGTCCATGGCTTCAATGGAGCATGGGCAGCCCAGAAATTCATATGGCAGGTATGGGCTCTGTTTTGCTTGACCCACAAGTCACTGTACCTCTTGGGAATCCTTCCAATCTCATTCCCATTCCATTGTGACCAGCATCATTTTTTTTCCATCCAAAAAATGAATTGCCAGCAAGGAGAAAAAACAAAAATCACAACTCTGCAAGAACCCACGTTTTGAAGTGCCAAAAATGCCCAGATTTGGTATTGGACAGTAAAAACCAATGGGGGATCCATAGATATGAACCTTGGGGTAAAATTGAGAGTACTAGCTACCCCGAAATCCATAGGAAAACCCAGTTTTTGCAGCCCAAAAAACCAGTGACAGATTTGAGTTATTGAATGACTGAATTGGGAGAAATTCAATTATGAACAATTGAATAGAGGTTGGGTTTGCTTGATAAACCCAGTGAAGGCTAGAATCTCAGGAAGCTAGCAGCTGGACATTTCTATGCCCATCCTGCAGAGCACTGGAGGGAAGAGTTGCCTCAGAAATTGTGTAGCAGAGAAGGGGACCTTCCTTGTGTTGGATGTGGCAAGTAATGTGGGTGCCTGACTGTTGAGTTCATTTGAGATGCCTGTAGCTCTGTGGTTAAGGTCACTGGCTTAACATTACCCTCCTTTATCTTCTTGTATGCTTGATAAACCCAACTGTGTGTTGGCTTAGCATAGCTGTTAAGTGAAACCATGGCTGTGAGTGAGCCCAGCTAGTTACTCCTTAGTTGATACACAATCCAGCTCGGGGGTGATCTCTCAGCTGAAAGAATACAAGCTGGACAGAGTTCTATGGTTGGGTGGAACATTTCTCTCACATAGCCAGTTGTTTGGATAGCTTTATCTTCAAGATAAATGTTCTTTGTGTTATAAATTATATGCATTTTGTGTTTTGCAGTACGTTAATTGTCCATGTTTAATGAAATTAAATGATTATCTTAATATGGGATTTATGCATGGCTTGGAAAGAGATTGAGTCTCTACATGTTGAATCATCCTCTGCTGTGATATATATATGTTATGCATTACTATTTGTGTGTGTGCAAATATGAGTTAATTCCGCTGTGCTTAATTAATTTGAACCTGCACACATTAAGCTTTTAATTATCATGCATTATTGAGTAACATATGGGGCTGAGATTTAGAACGACTCCCATATGTTTGGTCAGCGTTCTCTCCCCTGCATTGGGATGACGGGAGGGGACGCCATAGAGTGGTATCAGAGCCCAGCTTGTAGCACTGGGGATGCTTGGGCCAGACTCTAAGTTTGCAAGCATGTAACAGGATGTTTTAACACAGTATTGGGAAGTTGGGGGCGGCATTTTGATTGGGAAAAATGATAGGATTAGATTTCTCATATGTGGAAGAGGGTCCTACAGGTGCATAGATCTCTCTAAGATCTTTCCAACGGTACCAGACTCGCCTCATTTGGCCAAGGGACGAAGGAGATACGGACCCCGAAAGTTACAGGAAAACGTGGGTGTTTTCCAGTTTTCAGCTTCGGCTTCCGGTTTCGGCTTCCGGTTTTCGGCTTTCGGTTTTCGGCTTCCGGTTTTCGACTTTCGGCTTCTGGCTTCAGCTTCCGGATTTTGGCTTCATGTCTCCAGCTTTCAGTTTTCGGCTTCGGCTTCCAAGTTTCGGCTTCCGGTTTTCGGCTTTCGGCTTTCGGCTTCGGCTTCCAGTTTCGGCTTCTGGTTTTCGGCTTCCGATTTTCGGCTTTCGACTTTCGGCATCGGTTTCTGGTTTCGGCTTCCGGTTTTCGACTTTCGATTTTCAGCTACGGCTTCGGCTTCTGATTTCGGCTTCTGGTTTTCAGCTTTCGGCTTCAGCTTCCGGTTTTCGCTTCCGGTTTTCGGCTTTCGGCTTCAGCTTCAGGTTTCAGCTTCCGGTTTTCTGCTTTCGGCTTTCGACTTCAGCTTGTAGTTTCGGCTTCTGGTTTCCGACTCCCAATTTTTGGCTTTGTCTTTCGGCTTTCGGTTTCGGCTTTCGACTTCTAAAAAAAAAAAAGAGTATAGAGCCCGAAATTTGGAATTTTGAAAAAATGCGAAAAGTGGAAAGTAGTCAAACCCATAATTTTATAGAGGGTAAATGGTACATCGGAATAGAGATCCGTGAGTTGCTGAGCGTTCCTTGTTATATGGAATAACTTCTCTCGGTAGAAAAGTTTTCGTGATTCTTCATAGATTTTCTTCCATAGGTGGCTGAAGTTGGCAGTTCATGATATTTTTACAACTGTGAAAAATGTGCAGAATTGGGGTGAAAGTTGTCATTTTTGAATTAACGTAGTTTGCACACCCAATGTCGGAATGGATCAAGTGGATAGGCATTGGAAAGCTTATCCAGCAGGGAATAATGGCACATAGCCGAAATTTGAATGGGGCCATCGTACCTCATAGATAATTAGAGCAGAAATGTACCAGTGATTGTTTTGTCAAATTATTGACAATTATGGGCAATTTCCAGAATTGCTTGAATGGGCAAGGGAAATGAATGCATAGCAACTGTGTGAATTAATCCAGGAGTTTTATTATGTTAAATATTGATTTTTTATATGTATATATGCATTCTTATGATGTCTAACAAATATTTTCATAATGCATAGTGCTTGCAGCTCATAAATTAATAATTGTAGCAAGGGTAATTGTAGCAGAGGTAGCATACTGAAAAAATGGTGACCATAAATGATGCTCAAGATCCTTATGAGCATGAAGAATACGTCCTAGGAGAAAATGTGCATGAAGAGAATGCGGAGACCGAATCCAATGGGAGAAGGGAGCAGATGACTCCTCAGAATTTGGTTGAAACCATGGTGAGCTTCAATGAAAGATTAATGAAGGCTCAAGAAGAACAACACCAACTCAATGCTGCTATTTTACAAAGCCTCACTGATATGCAATAGAAGATAAACCTTGTTTCCAATCCAAGCAATGTAGGTGAGGAAGGAAGAGAGACATCGAGTCGCTCTAGAGGTCGTTCAAAGAAGAGAACTCCAAGCCTGAGGAAGAGTTCTGTGAGCAAGAAGCATAGAACATTTTCATCAAGATCTTCTTCCAGCAGGTCGTGTAACTCTAAGGGTTCTAGGAGAAGTCCAAGGAATACTTCTAGAAGACAGGATGGAAGGAAGAAATTCAAGGGAATTCTATAGGGTGAATTCAGGAAGACAAGACCTCCCACCTTTGATGGAGAAGACAAGACTGGCCAAGAGGCAGAGGCATGGCTTCTTGGAATGAAGAAATATTTCAGAATTCAGGAATACTCAGGAAATGAAAAGGACAGGATTGCCATTTACAATCTAAATGGCAGAGCTTCAATTTGGTGGGACAATCTCTTGCAAGTAAAAGGAATCAATGAGAGGAGGATCAGTTGGGAGAGATTCAAGAAGTACTTCAAGGAGAAATACCTTTATGCTAGGTATTATGACAGTAAGAGAAAAGAGTTCAATGAACTTAGGTTGGGACAAAAATCTATGGAAGAGCATGTCCACAAGTTTTTGGAATTACTGAGGTATGTTGACTATATCAAAGATGAGAGAGTAAAAATCCAATGCTTTCTTGGGAGTCTACCTCAGAGTTTCAGAGATAGGATTGAATTTGTTAATCCACCAAGTCTTGATGAGGCCATTAGAATGGCAATGCATTGCTATGAGAAGAATAAAGGAAAAACAGAGGTTAACCTAGCATGGAAAGGGAAGCTAAGAGGGAGGTTTTATCAAAACAAGAGTGGCTTCAAGCCACCATTCAAAGGTTAGCCTAGAATCTTTCCACAGGGGCAGCAAGCAAGGAGTGGATTCAAGCCAGTAGTAGAAGTAGACAAAGCATTAAAGGGACCACTTCAGTGTTGGGGATGTGGAGAAAACCAAATGCTAAAAGATTGTCCACATCGAAAGGATAATCCCCAAAAGTTGCAAAACTTAAAGGGAGAAGCTACAGTGGAAGACATGGCAAGGGAAACACCTCAGATTTATGTAGCGTTGGATAATCATCAAGCAGACCATCAATCATCAGTGGTGGAAGTTGAAGATAAGATTGCTACGCAATCTATTTCTGTTTTGATTGATCCAGGATCTACTCATAGTTATGTTTCTCCAAAAGTAGTTGAAGCTTGTTCTCTTAGAAAGATAAAGCACAATAAGTCTTGGTTAATTCAATTAGCCACAGGGACCAAGAGGAAAGTAAGTGAAGTAGTGGTGGAGTGCCCCATAGAATTGAATGGACTCCACACACATGCAGATTTAAATGTGCTACCTTTATGATCTTATGATGCCTTGATTGGCATGGATTGGTTGGAAAAACATAAATCCAAGTTGGACTGTTATGAGAAAGCACTTGAGTGCATTGATGAAGAGGGAAGGCCAACATTGGTAAGAGGAATTACCAAACAAGTTTCAGTAAGGCAGATTTTAGCCCTACAATTGAAAAATTTTTACAAGCATGGTTGCCAATTATATGCAGTTCATCTGTCAGATTCATCAGAGGAGAAAGGTCCAAGGATAGAAGACTTCAGGATATTGCAAGAGTTCCAAGATGTATTTCCGGATGAGGTACCGAGACTACCACCAAAGAGAGATATTGATTTTACCATCGATCTTGTTCCAGGAGCAGCGCCGAATTCCAAAGCTCCTTATAGAATGAGTACACCGGAGTTAGTAGAATTGAATATGCAGCTGCAAGAATTAATGGACAAAAGGTATATCAGGCCTAGGGTGTCTCCTTGGGGAGCACCGGTGTTATTTGCCAAGAAAAAAGATGGGACCTTAAGACTGTGTATTGATTACAGGAAGCTAAATAAAATGACAGTCAAGAACAAGTATCCATTGCCAAGAATTGATGATTTGTTTGATCAAATGAAGGAAGCTAAATTGTTTTCAAAGATTGACTTGAGGTCTGGCTATCATCAAGTGAGAATTAAAGAGGGAGACATTCACAAGACAGCTTTCAAAACTAGATATGGTTATTATGAGTTCACTGTGGTTCCATTTGGTCTTACCAACGCACCTGCTACATTCATGTGTCTCATGAATAGTGTGTTTAGCGAATATTTGGATAAGTTTGTGATTGTGTTCTTGGATGACATTCTTGTCTATTCAAGGAATGAGGAAGAGCATGAGGAACATCTAAGAATGGTGTTACAAGTCCTTAGAGAGCATCAGTTGTATGCCAAGTTAAGCAAGTGTGAATTTTACGAAAAGAGGATTCAATATTTGGGTCATGTCATTTCTGAAGAAGGAATTGCAGTGGATCTGGAGAAGATTAATTCCATAATGGATTGGTCAACTTCAAAGAATGTTTCAGATGTTAGATCTTTCATGGGTCTTGCCAGTTACTACAGAAGGTTTATTGAAGGTTTCTCCAGGATAGCTCATCCGATCACTTCATTGCAAAGAAAGAACATCAAGTTTGTATGGTCTGAAAAATGTGAGAAAAGTTTTCAGCGGTTAAAGGAGCTACTTACCAGCGCTCCCATTTTGAAGATAGCAGATCCAAAGAAAGATGTTGTAGTGTGCACAGATGCTTGCATTGAGGGGCTAGGTGGATTTCTCATGCAAAAAGGAACTATGATTTTCTATGAGTCAAGGAAATTAAGGGAGCATGAAAATAATTATGCCACACATGATTTAGAATTAGCAGCCATAGTGCATGCTCTCAAAATGTGGATGGACCACATGCGTTTGAAGTATTTCTTTGATCAGCCAAAATTGAATGCTAGGCAAGCTAGGTGGATAGAATTCCTTTGTGAATTTGATTTTGAAATTAAGCATGTAAAAGGGAAAGAGAATAAGGTTGTAGATGCTCTTAGCAGAAAATTCCATGTTGCAGCAGTAAGTATGTGTAAATCAGACTTGAAGACAAGAGTTCTTGAAGCCCAAAATGGTGATGAGACTTGCCTTCAAATTAAAGAGAAATTGCAACAAGGTAATGTAGGTGAAGCATGTGCAAGATATCAGCTGGGTGAGGATGGTGTTCTCATTTATCACGATACCAGACTATACATTCCAAACAGTGCAGATTTGAAGAAGTTAGTGATGGATGAGATATATCAAATGCCATATTCAGGACACCCAGGATATCAGAAAACTATAACAACAGCAAGAAAGCAATACTTTTGGCATGGTATGAAGAAGGACATAGCTGATTACATTGATAGGTGTCAGAAGTGCCAACAAGTCAAGGAAGAGCACCAACATCCAGCAGGGTTTTTGCAGCCCTTACCCATTCCGGAATGGAAGTGGGAAGTGATCTCTATGGATTTTATAACAGGTCTTCCCATGACAGTGAAGAAGCAGGATTCAATCATGGTTGTGGTGGACAAGCTATCAAAAGTATCTCACTTTATTCCAGTCAAGTTCACTCACAAGGCTAGTGACATTGCAAACATCTTCATGAGATAGATATTCAAGTTGCATGGATTTCCTAAGGCAATAATTTCTAATTGTGACACAAAGTTCACTTCCAATTTTTGGAAGGGATTATTTCAGGAATTGGGGACTAAATTGAATTTCAGTACAACATATCATCCTCAAACAGATGGCCAAACTAAGAGGGTGAATCAGGTTCTTGAAGACATGCTAAGAATGTATGTGATGGGTAAACCATCCAAGTGGGAAGATTACCTACACTTGGTAGAATTTGCATACAATAATGGACATCATGCATCATTGGGTATGAGTCCATTTGAGGCATTGTATGGCAAAGGATGCAGGACTTCAGTGAGTTGGGATAGTCTGGTGAACAGGGTAGTACTTGGACTAGAGATGATCAAGGAAATGGAACAGGAAATGGTTAAGATTGGGCAGAATTTAAAGGCCGCTCATGACAGGCAAAAGAGTTATGCAGATTTGAAAAGAGTGCATAAGGAATTTCAGATTGGGGATCATGTTTATCTGAGAGTGAAACCAAGGAAGAGTTCCCTCAAGTTGGGGAGTTGTGCCAAGTTGTCACCAAGATATTGTGGGCCATTTGAAGTCCTTCATAGGATAGGGCCCGTTGCATATAGAATTTCATTGCCTGCTAACATAAGAGCTCATAATGTTTTCCATGTATCTCTGCTTAAGAAATATGTACATGATCCTAATCATATGATTGATTGGAATGTGATACAAGTGGAACCCGAGGGAGAGTTCCAAGTAGAACCTATGCGCATCCTCGACAAGAAAGTCACTTTGCTCCGGAACAGAGCCATCAGTCAGGTAAAGGTCCAATGGGAGCACCTTAGCCCCGATGAGGCTACATGGGCACTGGAGGATGCCATGAGAGAGGCATTCCCATTTTTGTTCAGTTTTGAGAACACTGAGGTTGGTGTTGTTCTAAGGGGGAGGGGAATGTAATACTCCATTTTGACCCTTATGTTAAATTGGCTTTTATGTAAATATTGTATACCTGCGATGTATGTTTTTGCTAGCGTGGAGCTCAAGGCCAAGGCCTCGCTAGTGTATGTTCGGATTTTATTTAAAATGGACAAGCATTTGACATTTTGTTACCCATCTGCTATTAAGCCATGGAAAAAATTGTAAATTGATGTAAATATTAATATTGCAATAAATACCAGAACTGGCTATGGGAGCAACAAATGAGATGGGGCCATGTGTATCCACTAGGGAGTGGTGAGGGGGTTGTGGGATTGAACCATATGATGCCAAATGTCATCTTGTGAACCCTTTTGATTTTCCTTGCTGACATTTATTTCTGTGTGAGGAAGTTGTTGAAAAATTCAGTCCATGGCTTCAATGGAGCATGGGTAGCCCAGAAATTTGTATGGCAGGTATGGGCTCTATTTTTCTTGACCCACAAGTCACTTTACCTCTTGGGAATCCTTCCAATCTCATTCCCATTCCATTGTTGAGGAACAACATCATTTTTTTTCCATCCAAAAAACGAATTGCCAGCAGGGAGAAAAACCAGAAATCGCAACTTTGCAAGAACCCACATTTTGAAGTGCCAAAAACGCCCAGATTTGGTATTGGACAGTAAAAACCAATGGGGGATCCATAGATATGAACCTTGGGGCAAAATTGAGAGTATTAGCTACCCCGAAATCCATAGGAAAACCTAGTTTTTGCAGCCCAGAAAACCAGTGACGGATTTGACTTATTGAATGACTGAATTGGGAGAAATTCAATTATGAACAATTGAACAGAGGTTGGGTTTGCTTGATAAACCCAGTGTAGGCTAGAATCTTAGGAAGCTAGCAGCTGGACCTTTCTATGCCCATCCTGAAGAGCACTGGAGGGAAGAGTTTCCCGAGGGACTGTGTAGCAAAGAAGGGGACTTTCCTTGTGTTGGATGTGGCAGGTAATGTGGGTGCCTGACTGTTGAGTTCATTTGAGATGCCTATAGCTCTACGGTTGAGCTCACTGGCTTAGCATTACCCTCCTCTATCTTCTTGTATGCTTGATAAACCCAACTGTGTGTTGCCTTAGCATAGCTGTTAAGTGAAACCATGGTTGTGAGTGAGCTCAGCTAGTTACTCCTTAGTGGATACACAACCCAGCTCGGGGGTGATCTCTCAGCTGAAAGAATACAAGCTGGACAGAGTTCTATGGTTGGGTGGAACGTTGCTCTCACATAGTGAGTTGTTTGGACAGCTTCATCTTCAAGATAAGTGTTCTCTGTGTTATAAATTATATGCATTTTGTGTTCTGCAGTACGTTAATTGTCCATGTTTAATGAAATGAAATGATTATCTTAATATGGGATTTATGCATGGCTTTGGAACGAGATTGAGTCTCTACATGTTGAATCATTCTCTGCTGTGATATATATATGTTATGCATTATTATTTGTGTGTGTGCAAATATGAGTTAATTCCGCTGTGCTTAGTTAATTTGAACCTGCACACATTAAGCTTTTAATTATCATGCATTATTGAGTAACGTATGGGGCTGAGATTTTATAACGAAGCCTGTATGTTTAGTCAGTGTTCTCTCCCTTGCATTGGGATGACAGGAGTGGACGCCACAGTCGAAGTAGTATTTCTTGTTGTTTGAGAGTCAGTGAGTGGAGGTGTGGGTACGTTGGTGCTTGGGTTTGGTCTTGCCTCTATCCTAGGCGTAGCCTAGTCGTCCCTATCAGGACTGTGAGGTCGCTTCGTCCCATGTGGTCTTCCTTCGTGGTTTTGCGGTTCGATCGCAGCAAGACCTTCTCCCGTCCTCTTCCTCTTTTCCTGTCGGAACCTCACTCCTCCTCTTGTATGACAAATCTCTTCCTTGGCTTCGCCCACAGTCTCCTCATAGTCTGCACTCATCTACCCCTTACCATTCCATATACCATTCCCCAGCAGTCACGGTACCCATGGTCTCCGCCCACCAGCTTGTCTACTGATCAAGGTGCATCTTTAATATACCCTTTTCACAGATTAGCATCTTAATTGACAGTTGCAGCGACAATAGAAACCTTCCCCTTGGTCCACGGAAGAAGCATCTTTCAGCTTCAAAATAGGATTTCTTCGTGTCGACCGCAAATTCAGTGATATATCCTTCCAAGCTGCTATCAATCCAAACTTCAACAGCCCGCGATGCCTTATTATCGACTTCCTGCAGCTCCTAAATCAATTCCAGTGTCCAAGCCGTCGGCTCACCACCCTGGAAGTTCTTCTTTTGGAAGGTCAGCTTCGACAGCCATTCATATTGAATGACCAGAAACTCACAAAAAAAACCATTCATGCAGACCGTCATGAATATATCTTCCCACCCAGTGATCTACCGCCAGTCGCGTGTTCCAGCTTTCTTCTTCAGCAAACTCCTGCAGCTTCTGATCGAACCATTTTTGTATCTCCAACTTCGTCGAGTGCCACAACATGACCTCCTTCTACTCTACACATGGTCCCGGCAACGGAACCATTTGTTGACCAATGCGACCTCGGTCGACAGGGATTCACCTCACTGTCGACACATACTGCAATCTCCCTGGGCACCGGCCCGGGCAGGTTTGAGCCCACCCAACAACACCCATAGAGTGGATGAGGTCTCACTCGAGGCATCCAGGAAGAGAAAACGGAACCATGTTTCCGCCAAGGGAGGAGGAAAGTTGTGGCTGCACGGACTAACTCTATTGCGATACTTAAACAAAAACTTTGGACTTTCAACGAGTTATAACATATTACTTCATCATAGCATTTATAATCACATTCAGCATAGAACAAATTACTTAATCACAACATTTATTATCATAGCAACAGTAAACAGATATTACATCAAACAACATTCATACATGGCAATATTACAAAAGATTGTACCAAAACATCATCATTATATTACTGTCACGATCATATACCAAAAGCAAACCATAGATCTTCATACACAATCGTTCTCCTATTCCTTCGCTTCTTCTCCTCTATCCTCTATCTCTCTCTCTCTCTCTCTCTCTCCCTAATACTTACAACTCTCATCTATTTATAGGCTTCCGCCATTACAATACTTGTCCACTTACAAACGACTTCCTAACCGACATTGTGGATAATTGACCCAATATCTAACTGACTCGGTCCAAATGACCTCAAGAACCCGCATACCGTGGTACAACTGACTCACTATTACATAATATATGGTCCAAGTGACCCAAAACCCACCAACTGCGGTATTCTTTAACACAAAATACTCCTTTCGCACCCTCATCCGATGTGTCGCAGCATCAGCGGTACCACAACATTTCCCCATCAAACCGCCTGCCAACACATTCTTTCTTCTCAGCTGCTTCCTCACACAACATGGCTACATAACTGGAGAATGGTCTCGGCCTCTTTCTTTCTCTATGCATTCCTTCTGGAGCACCATATCTCTCTGCATCTTGAATTGCTTCTCGTAACCATGCTGGTTTCCTCTTGTGAGAATTCTTCTCACATGGTGGATCCACAGGTTCCTGTGGATCTTCTATCTCACGGTCTTCTTCTAGATTTACTTCATTCATTATTGTATCTCGATTCCTGGGTGCTTTTGGTTCTTCAAGGTCTTCAACTGGTATCTTCCTGGATCTGTGATATGCTGAGTCTTCGTCGAATGTTACATCTCTACTGATGTCGATCTTCTTGAATCCTGGGAAATATATCCTATAATCCTTCGAGCTTTCACTATATCCCACAAATATACCCTTCTTTCCTGAAGGATCTAACTTCGTCCTCTTCTCTTTCGAAATGTGTATGTACACAAGGAAACCAAATATTCTCAGATGGCTGACCTCTGGTTTCTTGCCGGAGAAAACTTCTTCTGGTGTTTTGTTGTCAAGTACTCTATGTGGACTATGATTTTGTACATACACAGCTGTCCTAGCAGCTTCTTCCCATAGATGCATAGGAAGATCTTGGTCGTGAAGCATTGCCCTTGTTGCTTCCATAATTGTTCTATTCTTCCTTTTTCCAACTCCATTCTATTTTGGATTATATGGAGTGGTAAAATCCTCCTTAGTCCCTGGATTTCTACATAATTTCTTGAAGTCTTCTCATGCGAACTCTCCACCATTGTCAAACCGAAAAGTCTTGATTCTCTTCTTTGTGTGGTTCTCTATCAAGGCTTTGAATTCCTTGAACTTACTGAATACTTCATCTTTGTTCTTCAAGAAATATATCCATGTCTTCCTATAAAAATCATCAATGAAAGAAACATAATATACATACCCTCTCAAAGAACTAGATGACGTCGGACTGCATACATCGGAGTGAATGATTTCCAAGATTCCTTTTGCCTTGTTCTCGCTACTTGGAAGTGTCTTCTTTGTGTTCTTTCCTTTTGCACATCCTTTACAAACGCCTTCATGCTTTTCCTGGATATCTAGAAGACCTTCAACAACCTTGCTTGCAAGAGATAGTGTTCTATAGTGCACATGTGCAATCCTTTTATGCCAAAGTTTACTTGGCTCTACTGAGTCATGTTGGTTGTGGAGTCTGATCTCCGAATTCAGAGACATTATTATTTAGCTGTGTTTGTACCCCATCTTTATATGATATGTAAAAGGACTGTACACTCACCCCAGAGGGGGGGGGTAAAGCCTCCCCCCACCAAGGTCTGGGGGTAATTACCCCCAATTGGGGGGTCCGGGGATGAAGCCCCTGAAGGAAATGTTTTGGGGTTTTTTTATGGGCCCGTGGTTTTGGGTAACCTGTGGTATTTTCCCATTGTATTTCCATTATAAAAGAAAGACATTGTAACACAGCTAGGGTTGATGTATTAGGTTTTATGCATTGTAAAGATCTCTGAGATCAAGAAGAGAGACTGTGAGACAGTGAAGAGGAAGTGTAGCGGCTGTGCTGCAGGTTGTATCCCTTCACTTTGCTGGACGATATAATAATAAGGACTGGCAACTTCAGTGTGGACGTAGCCCATCTTGGGTGAACTACGATATATCTGTGTCTCTCTTGTAATGTGTATGTGTGTTTATATTTGCATTTCTGCTTATTGTTATTTCTCTGCGATCCCGTTTTATTAATAAGTCATGGACCAAAGCTTGTTCTAGTTGGCCCTTCAATTTGTATAAGCCTCCCTCTTGCTCTCCAATCACTAATGGATCATCTATGGTCTTTCCCTTTGGCCACATTAGAACTTGTCCATCTACAAATGCAAACCTCATACCTTTTGCATCCAATGCAGATATGGAGAGAAGGTTCTTCTTTAGTCCTGGTACAAACAATACATCCCTCATCTTCATAGACTTCCCAAAGTCTAGCTTATAAGAGGATTCACCACTTCCTTTTATAGGATATTGGTAGTCATCCACAAGTTTCACTTTGTGGGGTGACTCATGTTCAGATAGGTTCATAAAGGATTCCTTGAATCTTGTTATATGCTTAGAAGCCCCACTATCTATAAGCCAATCATTGCTTCCATGAGTAATAGGTTCTATGAGGGCAGAAATCAAAACATACTCTTCATCGCTTGAAGAATCTTCACTTTCTTCTATGGCCCTCTAACTAGGAGGTTCATCATCCTCTGCAGTGTGAGCATGATGCCTTCTTTTGTTTCTCTTCTTCTTGTGAGAGCCACCTTTATTATTTATGGGACAATCCCTCAAGTAGTGTCCTCTCTCATCACATGTATAGCATCGAATGGTGGACATATCTCTTCGGGGTTTAAAGTTACCCCTTTGATTATGGTAGTGGTACTTTTCTTTCTTACTGTGGTGGTGAGCCCTCTTGTCATCATGCCTTTTGGAGTGTGTTGTGAGAGCCTAGTCTTCATTACCCATCTTCTCTTCTCAAGCCACAAGTTCAGCTTCTTCTTGTGAGCATTCCTCCCACAACCTACTGAATGAGATGAGCTTCCTTCTAGCACAAATTCCTTGAATGAAGGAATCCCATGACCTAGGGAGACCATTGAAGGTGGTAATCACAATTTCACCATTCTCTATATATTCTCCCACAGATTCAAGTTGTTCTTTTATCTGAGAGCCCCCTTGTGAAGTAAGATTGCAAAGTCTCTGCATTTTTTACCTTGACATTCTTCAATTGGTTCCGCAAATTCATTTTCTGAGTTATGTTCTTCCCTTCAAATATCTTGGTCAAGGAATAAAACATCTCCTTGGGTGTCTCTAGAGAAGACACATGAGGTATGAGATGGTATTTGATAGAATCTGCAATAATCCTCTTGGCCTTGACCAAGTTGTTCTTATGTAATGCCTTAGACTCATCTCCCTTTGGGACTGGAACCTCTTCACTTATGTAGGTGCCCAATTCATTCTCTTCTAGGATTAACCCAATCTTATACTTCCATGCTCAAAATTTATCAACCCCTTCAAGCTTATCTTCAATCTTGGTGTGGTGAGACATCTTAATGAGAAACTCAAATGGAAATCAAAGATTTAGATCTTACCACTTGATTTGTTGAAATTGGATCTAGAGCTCGCTAGGGTTTGCCAAAGAAACCCTAAAAATACAAACTTGGAATTTCAAACTTCTGTCTGGACAAGGAGATGCAATTGACTGAGGTGAGCAAGTTGGTGTGCTTCGATTCAGAAAACTCCAAAAATTTGCCCCTCGAAAGTGACCTGCGAATTTTGGATCTGCAATTTTCTATCAAATTTTGGTTTTCTGGTTTTCTGGTTTTTTTGGTCCAAAACCTGAACTAGGGTTTGATAGATCTTGGGGTTTTTCCCAACCAAAAAGTTTGATCTTGGTCTCTAAACTTTTATTTTGCTGAGGAGATCAATCCCATGTTGAGAGAACTCCAAAATTCATCTTCTGTCGAAAGCCCTAATTTCCCGCAGCAGTGACAGACCAAAAACTGAAAATGCTCGGAATCAAATTCTATCTCGACAGAAAGATGTGACTTCCGTTGATGATCTGTGGAAAGAGAGCCAAAAATTAAGAATCCCTAGCTTCCGCAAGTGCATAGTGTCTTCTTCTCAGGTTAGCTCTGATACCATGTTAGTTTTTCAACATTTAATTCAATATGATCTAGGATCTTATCTGAGAGAATAACAAGCACAACAAATCAATCACAAGAGACAATAGACACAAAGCATTTCATCCGGGAAACCATAAAGGAGAAAACCTCACAACTTACTCGGAGATAGAATTAGCAATAGTACAAAACCCCAAAACAATAAGATAGACTCCAACAGCTCCTCCTCCTCCACTTGCGCGAACTTGTCTCTCTCTCACTTATGTGAATGAGTGAGTGAGTGAGTGAATGAATAAATGAGAGAGTCACACTCTCTATTTATACTTTACTTCACTTTTCTTTTTACCCTACTGGGCCGACTTCTCCTAGGAGAGTCTAATAACCCATAAAACCCTAACTCTGGGCCGACCCCACAAGTGGAGTCTAATAACCCATCAAATAATAATAATGACTCTTCCGATCGGAGGAATATAACCTCTCCGTCGGGTGTACAATAACAATATAAAATATACAAGTGAAATACATTCTGAAGTTACAAATACATCAACACAAACTTGGTTGAAATAGTTTGGAGGATCTTGTACACCTCCTACTTTGAGGTATTGTTTTGGGGAGACCTTGTGCATGATATAAATGTGCAAGCATTGGGACATGGGAATCCCGCATTCTGATTTGTATGTATTCACACTATGTATTGATGGGGTGCACAAGTGTTAGCACCCTAGCATTCCATACTTGCTATATTGGTTCTTGATGACATTTTGCACTAGGAGGGTGTGCAAGCAGTGGGACAAAGTAATTGTTGATCATGGGAATCTCATTGGGAGCACATTTTGGTTAGTTGGCTTGAGCAAGCAAGCCTCTTCTCTTCCCCATGGGTCAATATTTGTAGTAGATGGTGATGGTTTCCTACATGGGAAACATATTTTTGGATGGACTTCTGTTTTTTTTGCAGGGTGTTATGGTGACTTCCATGTGACTCTTATTCATTGCGTAGGAGAATATATATTGCACCTTGTATTCTTGAGGATCATTTGGTATCCTAGTTTCAGTTTTGATTAGTCTCCACACTAAGTGCATGGTTGGTTGGTAATGGAACAATCTGTTGGGAGAGTTCATGAGCAGTTTATAATCAGAGTTGTGTAGTAGAAGCATGATGCCTCATGATGCTTACTTGGGTTGGATTTGATTATTTCTTAAGAACAAACAATCTTGGGAAGGGAGGACTATCATGTCCCCTTATTGATGTTTAGTGGAATTATTTCCTATCCCAACCAATCCCTTGGGTTGAGTAGAGTATTTCATGCACTTGGGGTTAATTATGAAGTTAAGGCATTAATTAGTTAGGATGTTTAATTTTATTTTTATCTTAAGTTTGAAATGCACATGGTAGAAATAATTTTCATTAATTATATATTTTTATTTTGGAATAAAGTGGATAATTCTCCACATTTCCTAGAGGATAAGGTTGAAAAATAGGTAGTTACTTGCAACACAGGAAAAGATAAAGCAGTCAAATCAAGGAAAGTAGGAAAAGGAGAAGAAAGCATAATAAAGCAGCAAAGCTCAGGAAAAGCATAATAAAGCAGAAAAGGACAAAGCAGAAAAACAGGGCAAAGTAGAAAAGCAAGACAAAGTAGAAAAGTAGGACAAAACAGAAAAGCAGGACAAAGCAGAAAAGCAGGACAAAGGAAGAAAAGCAGGATAAAGCAGGAAATCAAGAAAAGTAGGGTAAGGCAGAACAGCGGGGAAAAAGCAGTACAAAGTAGAAAACGGGAAAAGGTAGAAAAGTAGGAAAAAGCAGGATAGAAAGGGAAAAGAATGATAAAGAAAAACAAAAATCAAAAGCAAAAGCAAAAGCAAAATAAAAGCAAAACAGAAAGCAAGGCAAAAGCTAAAGCAGAAATCAATGCAAAAGATAAAGTAGAAAGCAAAGCAATATCATCCACTCCATGAGGCGCCTTAGCCTATATTACATGCTCAAAAACTCACCTTAATCTATAAAAGAAGGATTACAACTCCATTTCACATCTTTTGATAATTTGTGATTTGAATTGAATGCAATTTGTCCTCTGTGACCTGGGAGATGTGCCCCTAGTCCTAGTTGGGAGATGTGCCCCATGCTTATACTGAAAGGATGATGATATCTAGTCTTCATGACTGATTCTATTGCAGATCTGATCTATCTATTTCATGTGAAGATCAATCCTTTAGAAGTTGATGAAGAGATCCAAGCCGGTTTGATGTAGTTTTAATCAGTTTCACTGAGAGAGAGAGAGATTAAACTACATAAGATAAATTAGCCTCCCATGATTAGCCAACATACCATTATCATCATACATATCATATTCGATGTCAACATCTCCTCTTCTTACTCTTTCGTAACACACTTCTTCCATTCATTGTAATGACCTGTAATTAATGACTCTTTGTGAAGATAGAGCCATGAGACTTCTGTTTATTTCTTAATCAGATCAGTGAATATTTTTTACTGCTTTTAATGTCATTTATGAGTTACTTAAATATCATAAGAATATTTTGAGAACCTTGGAGGTTTTTTGAGTCCATAATTCTCAAGACTAGCTCTTTGTGCAATTTTACTTGACTAGTTTTTAGGAAATGGAAATATGCAGAGCTATGTGAAGATATTTATATTTCTGTAAGTTTTTGTAGGTTTTCAATTTCCTGTAGAAGCCATCCCAATTCATAAATCAGAGATTCGTGACCTTCTCTTTCTATTTACTTTCATATTTATCAAGAATAGCTCATTGGGCACTTTAATTTGACTAGGTTTGCAGTATGTTTAATTAAAAGTAATTTGAATTCCTATTTTCTATTATATTAGTCATATGAGGTTCCTATGACACCAATGAATCTCATACAATTATCTTCCCTATAATTTGTATCCCTCTCAGCCTACTTGGAAGAGCCTGGAAACAAACTAGTTGAGCAGTCCATCCTAGCACTCTTTCTCCCCTTAACTCCAAACACTGCCAGAACCTCCAAAAAACTATGTAAAACTTGTCGAGTAGTATATTAGGGGGTTATGACCTGTTATCCACCTCTAGTTGATGTCAAGTGTAAGTAAAAGAGTTTAGTAGGCATATGTTGGTGTGCCTAGACAACCTTGGAGTAGACTTTAGCCTAGATGATGTTCGAAACATAAATGGCCCTAGTACATTGTGCTTAGAAATCAGAAGCTAGAATCGATGCTTATGTACTTGATGCTTCAGACTCCCTAGTACATTTGGCAGTTCCAAAAGTGTCCATTAGTCAAGCTCTGGGTGGGTTAATAACTGACCAAGACTAGTTTCATCTTAACTAGTTTTGAAGACTATATTTTGTTATGCAAATATTTGATTTTTAAAGTTGAATTTGAGTTGATATCCTATGAGATCAGCAAGGTCGATATTACATGTGGCTATCGACCAATTGACTATCGTAGGTTGTCAGTCGACTAGACTAATCCATGCCCACTTTATGCTTGTCGACTTTCTATCCTGTCAACCAGCCGTGGCTGTCAACCAATTGACTATTCTTGGTTTTTTTTCAACTTCAATTCTAGTCAAATACTAACTAATTGGCCTTATTCCAAAGCCATAGTTGTATACATTTCTTGATCAACTCCTGAAGTAAGAGAGTTAGGGTAGGTCCCTAACAATATTCTTCACTTGAATGATTCTTGAATATTCTTGAATTGAAAATTCAAAGATCACAAGGTCTTTCTCATTGGAGGCTCTCCCTTCGTCTACATCAACCAACTTTCTCAAAGGTTTTTTTCCCAACAACTTGGTCCTCTCAGTGTTATTGACTCCTTGGAAAGAATGGACTTGATAGAAAATTTTGGTTGCTTAATGGATTTTCTTGAGTGAACCTCTTCTCGACCACTAATCAATACCTTTCTCCATATTGTCTTTGCAATAGGAGGTATGATTTCAACATTAATGGATAAATTGGCCTCATTATTGACTACTATTGGATTGGATTCAACAACTTCTTTGAGGATTGGTTAGGATGTGACTTTTTCTCCTAGTATTCCTCTTTGTACTAATTCTACTACCTATCTGTTAGTAATTTGGGTGGTTCTTGTTGCAGTAGAAAAAAAATACGCTTTGAGTCTCTTACATTATTCATGCATCTATGTGCCTTAATTCTAAAATCATAACACTACATATGAGATATTTATAAACATGGCATTCAACGCTTGTTCTTATTGATCCCCATGCCATGTGTTGATTTCCCAAACCAAGGAAAAGTAAAATTTATGAACCTTTGTAGGCATCTCATTGGAAATAGTGTCAAAAGTGATTAGTCAAATTAACACCTTGAAAATAATGACAAGGATTTATCGATTACTTATGCATTTATTATGTCAACCAAGTGTCTAAGCACTTACAAGATGCCATGCACCATTTGTACATGTTTCAAAAATTTGAGTTTCTTTGATTATTTATAATGACTTTTACCATAACTAAAATTTTAATCTACTTTAAGTAGTGTTTGTAAATGAAATTATGACCCCCATCTTCAATTCACTTCTAAAATTATTTTTACCAAAAGAATGAGATAGCTTAATCAAAATTTGACTCTAGAAAACTACCCTTGCATAAAACATGAAAGTTTACATAGATGGAAATATTTCTACTTAAAGAGATTAACTATTCTTGAAAGAAACTTATATTAAAAAATAAATATAATTGACTCTATTTTAATGCTAAAACTAACAAACAATTGCAAATATCAAGAATTATCTACGATAAAACAACGCATATTCTTCTAGAGCAAGGCATTTCTCTATGGAACTAGATATTGGGTTGTAACTATTGTTCCAACACTTATATTCCCTTATATAAGTTGTCAACAGTTCCAATTATTTCACAAGCATACTAAATTGCTAATGAGAGCCATAAGCAAGTTTCCTCTAAAAAGGGATGACACATAATAGAAACAGCATTTTTCCAACTTGCTTTTGTCATTTTGTCAACTAACAAGCAATTGCAAATATCAAGAACTATCTACGATTAAACAACCCCTATTCTTCTAGAGTAAGTCATTTCTCTATAGAACTAGATATTGGGTTGTAACTATTGTTCTAACACTTATACCCCCTTATTTGAGTTGTTAATATTTCACAAGCATACTAAATTGGATAATAAGAACCATGAACAAGTTTCCTCCAAAAAGGGGACAACCCATAATAGAAACAAAATTTTGTCAACTTGCTTTTGTCATTTTGTCAACTAAAAAACAATTGTGAATATCAAGAACTATCTACGATTAAACATCACCTATTCTCCTAGAGCAAGTCATTTCTCTATGGAACTAGATATTGGGTTGTAACTATTGTTCCAACACTTGTGTTCCATTTTATGAGTTGTCAAGAGTTCCAATTATTTCAAAAGCATACTAAATTGGTAATGAGAACCATGTGCAAGTTGCCTCTAAAAAGGGGACGAAATATAATAGAAACAACATTTTTTCAACTTTATATATATATATATCCTTACAATTGATTATTGAAGTAAATAAAATAAATGTGAATAAAAAATGGATATTCTCTAGCCATTTTAAAATAGAGTTTTGTAATCTAATTAAAACAAAGAGATTATTGAAATATAGTTGAGAGAGAGGCAAATCATGTTCTATCAATGATTGTGCAGCTATAACTACTAGATAATTGTTTTGGCGTGACAAATTAATAACATAGTTACCTTTTATCCATATTATTGTTTTAGCAAAATGCACATCCTCAAGTGTTCTATTCTGACTCTGAGTAGACTCTATTAATTAGTAGAAATTCTCTTCCTTTCATATGAGTTGTAGAAACTAGGGATTCCCTTGGAACTCGTAGACATGTAGCACATGGATTTGGATGAATGGAATTGTAGAAATCCTATATTAGAAGAATTTGTAGCATAGACTTGTGGCATACCTATAGAAAAAGAGTTGTAACAAATCTGTAGTACATGGATTTGTGTAGATGGATTTGTAGAACTTTTGACTTGATTTATTATTCAAACAAATAAATACAGATCTTGCTATCCTTTATCTATGACTCAAATTGAATATCAAGTAAAACTTATATATAATGAGTCCAATTTCTTCTATTTAATTGAGAAAAGAGTGGAAACCCGGTATAAAACATAAAGAAAAATGATAAATATATATGAAAAAGGGTGACCAATAGAAGATAAAAATGGAGTCCAACAATTATGTTGTTTTACATCCCTTATTTTATAATTAATGGAATAAGAAAAAACCCTTATTTATATGCATGCTTTGTCATGGCATATAATTTCGCAAGAAACAATATATGCAGTGGAGCCAATTGAAGATATGTTGAGACACAACATAAGTAATGGATTTTAAAGTATGGATATTGTTTATGAATCAACATTGTTGTGGTATAGTTTTTTATTTATACAATTATAAATATGATACTATATACTCAATATACTTAATAATCTTAATTTATATGTTTGTTGGTGGACTTTGAAGAAGTGAAACAAAGGAAAGTTCATTAGGAAAGCATTTTAAATAACCCAAGTACAATATCCCTTGTGATTGATGAATAAATTAGTCATGTAAGTAACTCAAGAAGTGACAACAATTTGAGAGACTAATGATTATAACCAATATAAATGAATAATACAAGTTGTATATTTTGGATTCTTTGCAAATTAGACATTTTTCTTAGTGTGGACATATTTCCCCAAATGCTATGACAACGCCTTATCAATAATTGTAAAAATTATTTATTAACTTTTGTTATTATAATTGACTTTATGCTGTCCCATTTTGTTCGATAAAGGGTCTTTTATATGTATATAATATAATGGGTTTCTTATTCTATTGTAGCTTACACTGTTGTAAAATGTCACGTCTTAAATATATGAATGGGGAATTCGTTGTTATATTTGTTTAAACAATACAATATATTATTTCAATGATTATAAAAGAACATATTTATTAAAATATAAAAATCAATATTATTATAAAAAAATTCTACTCTCTTAATGATTAATTGAAATTTTATAATAATAATAATGAACAAAATGTTGCATTTTCCTACCCGAATATGAATAGTGGGTATAGTTGCATTTTCTCATAGAAAATAATAATACAGTTCTATATTATTCAATATAACTAAATGAATAATGCCAAAAAACCTTTCTCACACATACTTTTGTAGTTATTCATGGATACTAATAAAATTATCTTTACCATATCTTACCTTCAAAATCATTTATGGTTCAAAATAATCACTTATTATAAAACAAAGAAATTTTTTTTATATAAGATGCATTACTTCTATTATATTTTATATTATTTTATTTTAACAAATTACTTAGAATATCAGTAATTGTTACAATAATCACAACTATGCTATAATCAATGGGTAGAATATTAATAAGGGCTAAGGATTGTTCTCCTCACCTTAAAGGGTAAAAACACCCTCAAGTTATTAATGTCAACTCGTTATTATTGAATATATGTGCATACTCGTTAGGAGTGCTATTACACAATTTTACCATAATCTCTAATCCAAATCTCATATTTTCAACTAATTTAAAACCTGTGAAAACTAAATCTCTTTTGAAGAGAGCGTCAAAATAGAAGAATGTATAACTTAAAATTGTATCCTAAAAAGGTGTTTTAATGGTACTATTTCTTTTGTTGATTCAAAAATATATTATTTGAATTTCATTACTTAATAATATCCAACATTAATAATCAATCTTCCATTTCTTTATTTTAAAAAAAATTAGAAAAAACTATTACGCATTTCAACGTAACATGTCCACAACCATGTAAAGTGTGAATCTCTCATTAATGTAAGGCTCACATAGAAGCTATTAAAGCTTCTTGGAAAGTGTGAATCTCTCATGAATGTAAGGCTCACATAAAAGCTATTAAAGCTTCTTGGAGCTAAAACAATCAAGAAAACCATTACACATTTCAACGTAACATATCAGCAAACATGTGAAGTATGAACCTGTTATCAATGTATGGCAAACACAAAAGCTATTAAAGCTTCTTGGAACAATTATTTAAAGCTTCTTGGAGCAAGTGGTTGGATTACTATTTGGGTTTCTTAAATCCATTTGCAAGAAAAAAGTGTTTTTTCTCAAATTTATTTATTTACTATAAAATTGATTTTGAATATAAATAATCTAAAATTTATTTGGTGATTTGTTGAGTTAGGTGTAATGTATTATTTTAAATTTTAATAATTTTTTTTTGGATAATAAAGATATTTTATATATTATATATACATATCAAATTTGAATTAAAAATTATTTGAAAATATAAATATATAGTTTTGAATTTAATTAATTTAATATTTTTTAAATAATTATATAGTATAATATATTACTTTAAATAGTGATTTTTTGAAAGTGTAAAATATTTATTTTATTTACATAAAAAAAATAAGAATGATAAACAGCATGCAAATATTGTACATAAACATTTCATAGGGAGTTAAAAATGAATTAAAAGAACATTTTTGAGTAAAAACAATATAAATAATTAACACTTTTGAGTGGGTTATTTTTTAAGACAATAATATATATAAATTATTTAAATAATTTGATTTTTATTAGTCCTTGCCGTAGGCAGGAGACTATATGTTCCACCTTGCTGTAATAATTTGTAAGATAACATAAAATAACTATATAATTGGTTAATGTTTCAGAAAAATAATTATTTGTTGTTTTATTTAATAATAATTGTTTTCAGATGTGGTTGACTTCTATTGGATTAGAGAACTTGATTTGACTAATTTTGTCATTGCCGACTATTAGTAGAAATTATAAATATAAAAAAATACTCCACAGTTGCCGACTTTAATTTTTATCATGCCATCATTGGGAGAGATATTCTGAAATATTGTCTCAAAATTCGAAGTTCAAACCAAAGGCGTGACCAAAGTTTTATTGCATGTTGGATTATGGAATCCAAAGGTATTAATTGCATTTCCTGTGTAGTCCCCGGATTAATAATTACCTTTGCCGCTCTGAATCACTGGAAAGCATCCATCACCGAGGATTTGGACTGACTCATGCCTGTGCAATGGCCGCCGATAACCATTTGCCCTGCCACTAGGTTGTATATTCGAGCGTTGCATCGAATAGGGCATAGATAATTCTGTGTGAATCTGGCAGAGCATAGTTAATGCATAATAGATTGTTTGTGGGAGCCCTTGCTGCAGCAAATAAAACAGTTTTTCATGAGCAGCCTGTGATTTTCTGAGCGATTTTCTTTATGTTTTCAAGGTTTCGGTTGTCCCACTGCATTTAATGGCTGGAAATGCAAAGTTAGACAAGCAGTTTATTAGTGCGATATGCATTTTTGGCTCTTCAAAACGTCTTGTGTTTTCCAGTGTTTTCCAATTCCAGTGGATGTAGTGGCTGCATTTCTTGTTGCATCTTTCTTACAGCAAAATCATGAGACTTCTGGCATAGAGGGTTTCAACAAAGAGACCTTCAAGGAAAGCCTGTCATGTCTTTACCATTTGCTCTTTCTATTTGTTGTTTTTCCTTGTCCATTCACTAACCCTCTGTTTCAGTTTCTGTGATATGGTCTCCATCTCGCCTGCAAACCCTTGGGCGGACGAGTATTGAGGCGCAGATTTGAATTGCAGCAGGTCAGTTTCTATTATATCATTCTCTTCAGCTTTAATTCGTATAGATATTTTTATGTAAATTATATTTTTCCCGTCAAATTATTAGGGCCTGGTTGAGATGGGGGTATTTTATTTTGGGTTTTCAGAAGAAAATTGCTAATTGTTATGGATTATTGAAATTTAAATCTTTCGTAAAATCTCCAGATTATTTAAATTTTTAAGCGCTCATTCTTTAAGTGATCCACCCTCAATTCATGCAATGAATAATTGTTATGGGAGGTTGTGCAGAATCTTTTAATTTTTGGGTTGTAGAAATTGAAAAATTTATTTGTTTTCATTAATATCACAGAACATTAATGCATAATTGGGGAAACATATAGCTTCTCCGTATGAATATCAGATATAACCTTATACCACCAAAACGGGATTCGTTATCTCTACCAGTACTCCCAAGTTGACTCCGCTATCCAAGCTGAGTCAAAACTCGTGGTTAAAATCATTCAGAGTGGGCTATCTTGGTCAGTAAATTTACTGAGTTTTGCCAAATTTTGCCAAATCTATCTTTCCTTATTTTGTAATAAGCGGAGTTGTTGCTGAGTTGACTCTCCACTTTGGGTTTGCCGAGTTGTCGCCGAGACAAAATCATCTAACTTTGCCTTACACACATGTGACTGAAACTTTGGCCATGCAAATCTAGCATCAAAATCTCCACTGAATTATGTTTATTCTGTTGAATCTATGTTGTTTTTGAAGTTTGGTGTACATTATTCCTCTTTTCGTTGTTTAATTTGTCTTTATGAGCTAGATTTTTGGACCTTCTTGATTCTAACCCTGGGAAGTATTGTTGAAGGGAAAATATGAATGTCTCACGTATCCTGATTTTTTTTTTTAATTAGTGTACTTGATTTCAGTATGCGTGTGATTATCTTTAAAATTATTTTACTTTGAACTATCAATTTTTTGTACCTAACCTCCACAGTATCCTTTTTGCATTTCATTATAAACATCCATTCTCTCATTATTTTTGTTGGATGTGGTTCTGTTGACTCAAAATTTTATGTGTCTTGAGTTTACAAATTTTGCATTTCATAGTAAAACTTCTATTCTCTCTTTTTTTGTTGGATGTGGTTCTGTTGTCTCTGATCCTTACATCAGATTTTGTTCATAAACTCTGAGGTATCCTTTTGCATTTCATTATATACATTTATTTTCATTTCATTATAACCTCTCAAGACAGAAAGCTAAAATTTAGAAAAAAATTGATCTTCACTTTGTAGCTCTTATTTTTACAAACAACTATAATTTACAATGAAGAACAGATGACTACAGCAGTGTGCCAAGATTCAGATTATTATCCCCTGATTTGGAAAGAGAATGGGACAAAATGCATTTAGATTCAGATTATTATCCCTTGATTTGGAAAGATAATGGGACAAAATGCATTTGTTAGTTATTGAAAATTTGAAAAATCTTCTCCATTAGGCCACAAGCCAATCATAATTCTCTGATATTCGTACATCTTCAAATATTAGGTAGAAACCTTGCCTAAGATTATGGGTGGTTTCACATAATAGATAGCTAATGCTACAAGTTACAACAATGCTTGTTTGCAAGCAAATTCTCTTTTGAGTCCACTATATTGCATCAGCATATTGAGCAGTGACATTCTAGTTTGCTTTCTAAGATATATGATCCACACCTCGATATTTTATATAAAATTAAAGCAATATGTCAGCCTTATACAAAAATTTTCATCTCAACAAAAATTAGGATAACTTGGAACTGCAAGGTGGAGGATAAATTTGTAGTAATCTCCAATTGATACAGATAACATTTCTCCTTGATCAGAAGGCATCATTCTTTCTTTAATGATAATGCGTTGAAGATTGTGGGTTGAGCCCCTGAAATGATGCATAAGAACTAAACCAAGAGCATCAAAGATGCAGAAGATATCATAGTTAAGAGAAATACTCCAAATCTCTAGGCATTTTGATCTCCAAAGGTCCCTACTGCACTCTATACATTGAGCAATAAAATATAGCATCAGATAGAGGATAAAACATATTTATTTGTTATATTTAAAGATAGTATTATACAGCAAGCCAACTGAATTCCTCCTTTCTGATATGACATGATATAGCTTGATTTCAAATTTCAAATTTAGTTGAAAGAAAACCCTTGTAGCATGAGATCAGAGCAAGTTCACATAGAAGAGCGCTAGCCCCCAACAAACAAATTAATAACAATGGTTTCTTACCATATCTTCACTTGGACTGACAGGTGGAAATGAAATGTGACTTTATCTTATAATCAATGAACACCTTAAAAGCATTAGGGTATAAATTTTCAATATCCAAGCTTCGGTCATAGCTTCTTCATACCTAACCTTCCACATGTCCCTTTCCACTCTCAAAGCTACCACTTGCTTCTACTCTTCATGCCACTTCTTTTATGTCTCCTCCAACTTCTACCCACCCTATTCAAAAATATTTTAATATTTATTCAATAAGAGACTCTTGGAGACGTGCCCTACTCCTAGAGCTCTCATATGAAGATTGGTACATGTAGCATAGCCACTAATATTTTAGCATTTTTTAAAAACTTTGACTTGTCCTCCCCAATTAGATGAGGGATAATGTTATTTTATGTTTTCCTAAAATAGATCTAGGGTTTTGGTAGCAATATTATTGTATTGTGGAGGTTGTTAAGCCAAGAATCTATAAAAGCAAAGCTCCTCCTATTGCAATGGTTGTTGAAGGAATGAACACTTGAACTCTTGGTGCCAGTAATTTGTATCCTTATTTAGACAATCGGATGGTTTTGATGGTGCACCCCAGTGGATGAGGAAGTTTTCTACATGAATGATGTTGTTTTATGCTGCTGATATCTCCATTGGATTGTGGTTGCGAGGTATTAAAACTAGTAACATCCTTCCATTTTACTTTCGTTTGTCATTTTTACTGAATTGCATGAATGTATGTCTCTCTATATATAATTATATGCATTTGTAGTTCATTTTTGAAAAGTACAAACCTCGCAAACATAGTATTTACCTACATTAGTAAATTTAGATTTACATATTGTTGAAGTATAGGACAGCAAGGAGACAGTAAATAATGCTTTCACTTTGCAGCCTTGCTTCTATCCATATCCTCAATAGGACAGGCTCTCAGTGAGCCTCATTAGACCCCATCTATGATCTACCCAATATAAAACATAGGCACTGGTATCACCTTTTGAACACCATAAAATTATGTGAAAAAACCTTTATTCTGTACAAAACAAATCTAGAACCAGACTCTGTGACCTTTGTTTATCTCCAAACTATAAAACCAGACCTTTCATGACTGTGCTAATGATTGGCATATGACAACATAGTTTATCATTTCACATATCATGTTTCTAGTAATGAATTCAGTCATTCAAATACTTGCAATGATTGGTAATAGTGAAGATCTTATAAATTTATAGGTTATAAACCTTGAAATATCAGTAAGCTTAAAAATTATCTTGTACAACATTTGCTCTTCTGATGAAATGCCATAAAAGCGGCTCCCACTATTGTATGCTATCTCCAAATGTCATTTCTATAGGCAGGACTTATCCCAAAAGTAATACACGCAAAATGACATTCCTAATATATTTTGATTATCATTGTATACATCAGCCTATTTTCTCTATATTCGAGGTATGATATTTTATTA
Organism: Larix kaempferi; assembly: GCA_027924585.1. Taxonomy (NCBI): domain Eukaryota; kingdom Viridiplantae; phylum Streptophyta; class Pinopsida; order Pinales; family Pinaceae; genus Larix; species Larix kaempferi. The sequence goes on along the minus strand of BSBM01000186.1, from coordinate 25,049,513 downwards.
TTGATAAAAGCTATGCAAATTATTTTACATCACTTTTGTTAGTCATTCACATGTTCATCTAGGGTTTTTCCTCTTGATGCATAGATTTTCTCATAAATATACACAAACATCCTTCATTACTGACAAAACAAATCTGTACCCAGCATAAGGTTTAAGACATCCTAGCAGAGCACATAGAATTGGGCAATATTCCTTCTCTTAACGTAATCATTAACAAGTGTGCAGTTGAATTCTTTTAAAGGGATAGTGGACACTGAAACTAGAGTTGACAAGGTATATCAAGTCAGCTGTCAAATAGATTTCATTTTTAAACTCTATTTATCTTCTTCCAGAAATTGGACACTAGCCAACCCCCCATTGCAAAAACGACTGTACACAAAAATATTATATATTGCTCATACTAGCATTTATTTTCCATTACTTACGTGTCCACAGATATCTGACTTAGTTGTTGATATGTCCAAAAGATAACATGACCATAATATAAAGTCTAAATTGATTGCAACCATCCTTTTGTCTTTTAGTTGCAATTGGGTTTGTAGAGATGCAATTCTTAACTAGTTCCTACCATCTTTCTAGTTGGCTGAGCGTCATGCCTTAGCTACAGTTGGTTGCAATTCATGTTTAGTCTTGTATGCAGAAATATATTGCATTTAATTCATGGGAAATTAGAGGGGGGGTTAGGGAAATTCAAGTACAAGAAAATTGATTATTTCATTGATAGCAGATGGGGATGATTCTAAACCTTCTTAAAATTTAGTCATTCTATTACATCTTAATTTTCACACAAGTATATTGATTTTCATGTCCTTTGCTTGGGCTTGGGGATTTGTCCTCTTGCATTTGATGATTTGGTGAAGCATAAGGAGTTGAACTGTCTCTGCCAGCCATGGCACTGACAACTCTTGAGTATGGACATTTGATCTTGGAGGATTTATGATTTGATTTAGTTTGAAGACTGTAGCCTAAAACCATTTCTGGAGTATGGATGTTACATAACATTGTGGGTTGCTTCAATAAATGCAGGTTGTTGTCAAAAACTTGTGTGCAAACTAGCATTGCATCTTAGTAGATGGAAGTGTAGGATCTAGAGCGTGGGGGTTACAATGCGACCACAAAAAAACACCAAATTGTGCATCCCTTGTGTTGCACAAGTGCAATTACAGTGTCCTGCAATTCTTTGTGAAATAGGTGCATGAATTTTGACACTATGAAGATGCACAAATGGAAGAAATATTGTAGTTAGGAGAATCATGGAGCTAGTTGGAAGAACAAGCAACTAACAATCACACATTTATAATTTTTTTTTTGTCTCTACAACATACATTATTTTGTAATAGTAAACATTGGTATGTAATCTGTGATTTGGAAGTTAGAAAATTGGGAATTCTAAGGATTATCCACTTTGGCCACTCCATTGATGTGAATTACAATCCCAATCCAATGTCTAACCTCCCAAACATCTTGATATTGAAGACCTTGTTGAAAGGGCATATAAATTTCATAGGTAATCTGGGCCTCCACCTTGGATGCCTTGTCTCTTTCTAGTTACACCTCCAATTGTCGTGATACAACCCTTAAGAATTTTGGTTATGGACAAACATATTCTTGTCCATAAATCCAATAAAGCCAAACTAGCCCAAAATTTTTATTGGATCACGCTAAAGAGGAAAAAATGTGAACAGCTCAAAAACAAACTAAGAGAGATCTTATAACAACTTGAAAGCACTCCATGGTCCTTTTGGAGGACATTGTTGCCTAAAATTTTGCTTGCATCATTACTGATTCTTGCATTTGGTTCACCACTGCCATATCGCTTTGTGATATTTCCTATTGGGTAGCTCTCTTTATCAAGCCTATACTTATTCATTAAAATTTATTGATGGGTCATATGATCTTGCTTCCCATCTTCAATCTTGAGTCCAACAAAGCCAAATATGTAGAGAACATGAAATTTTTGTTTCCTAAACACAAGCCCAACATTGTAAGTTTTGGCTTTTCCCCTTGTTAAAGTCTCACATTAATTACCCTATCTTCAAATCTAGAGATTAGAATGAGCTAGGTAATTACCAAAGCATCATGATTGGACACATATTGGTTAAGATATTTGTCATAGCATTTGGTGATTGCATTTTTAAATGAATCACCACCAAGAATCTCTAGTCTAGAGGTTAAGTGGGTTAGGTGTGGAACTATGTGAAGGGTCATGCTTGTAAACAATTGTGGTTGGGATAGATTTGTCTTTGAAATTTTTGTGTCAAGTTCAACTGTCCATGCTTGATTGTCCGAGTGGGATATTGGAGGAGCATAATTGTCATTGCCACTCTGACCCTTCAATTGTCACTCAAATTTCTTGCTTGCTGTCCATGCACCTTTGACAAGATTCTCTTTGTTGCTTGCTTAAAATACAAGCTTCATAAAAAACCTTTTATGTATTGAACAAGAGGCAAACCATAAAGCATATTTAGTGTATTCAAAAGTAGAATGATAGTCAAGGGGGTAAAACATATGGTGTCAGAGTTGATTCTTTGAGTTGTTTTCACTTTTATACCACTAATATTTGTTGTCGTGTTGTTGTACCCATAAAGCTATAGAGTTTACCTTCTTGATTATGTTTTTTTTTGTCTTTAGTCTTTAGATGCATTTGTATTCCAAATTCAACCTTGAATTGTTGTTTCATAATCTGGCTTACTAATAATGGTTTCTTTTTAAAGTCTAGTACATATACCAGATCCTGCACTTTTTTTATTAGTCCATTAGGCATCTTCATGCAGGCTCTTTCTTGACAGTTTACAATGCAACTTTGGCCACATGACCTTTATATATAAGGTGTGAAAACCCTTTATTCTGTGTGATGTGCTTTGTGTAATTATGCAATTTTAGGAATCATAATGATCTTTCTTGGACTAAATGTTACATTTTTAGACATAATGATCTGACCATGTTCAAACCCTATTGAAAAGCCCAAATTCTAATATATAAATACCTACAATTGTAATTACAATTTTCATTACTTAAATTACATTTTGGAATTTATAAATAGATTCAACTCTTTCAAATAACCATACTACACCTGTACTGTGTAGTCTTAACAACTAATATATGCAATGTTTAGATTGCAATGGCATCTGACCATGTTCAAGCCCCATTGACAAACTAGGTACTGAACAGGATACACAATCAGTTGTAGAAGAGGGTTCCACTGGAATAGAGTTGTCCTTTAGGAAAATTAAGAGACCTTTCTGTGAAGATCTTGGAACAACAATGCCATTAGTATTTCCAACTAAAGCTTCAGTAAGGGTAGGAATAGATGGCTTTTGTACTGATGCAAAAGAGAAAATCTCGAAGGCATTTAAGAAATTTTGAATTCTTCCTTTCTAACTGCAAGTAGTAAACGTAGATACTGATTTTTGACATTTTTTTGTTCAAACATTACTTTACATACACATATGGTTTACATTTTCTTGTGTCTATTTATGATATGTCATGGTTCAAATTAGTATGGATATAAAATTATAGTCTTCTTAACCACTGTTCGCTATCCTAAGAGTTTCTTTGTTATTATGCAGGTGCATCTATCATTCCTATTACAGTCTTGGGGGTGCCATTATATCTAGATCAGTCACTTGGGTTGTTTGAACATTGTTTCTTTTGCACTTATACCCCAATGGCTGTTAGAACTGTCCCTGGTCTAAGTGAAAATTCCACTATAGAAAAACAACTGTCAGAAATAGATTGTACTCTTTCCTCATTTCACTTGTTTAGGCTCCCAAACTTTGTCTACAACCATGGGGATTGCTTGTTTGATGCACTTGTTGTTTTGTTTCACTTTCGATTTTCATCCCTCCATATACAAGAAGGAATTGTTACATATTTCAAAGAATGCTTGGACAACAAAGATCCAGATGCCCTACATTCAATGGAAACTGAAATTAATATTGATTTTCTGAAAGAATTGCATGGAGTTGACAATAGTCAAATATACCTTGAAAGAATGTCACTTTCTGCATGGTCCCAACAAGAGGCAAGACTATCTGGCCTGTGGGGTGATGTCTTTTGCATAAAATGGTTGGAAAAATGGCTTTCTATTCCTGTTTGTGTTTGGTCATTGCAAAAGAAATGCATATATCTCCATTTCAATTCACATGTTTTTGGATATCAATATAACATACTTTTCCATGACCATAACCCTTCACATGGGCATTATGAGCCTATCCTTTCACTTGGGTCCCACTATATGTTGAGGTCAAATGTCCCTTCAACTAGTCTAACTCGTTGTGGCCTTAAGTCATCAAATATGGACAATGCCTTTCACTCCATGGAAATTGCATTATCCAATCAACTGTTCAGTAGGTGCGACGCTGTCACTTTTGATTTCCATGATTCTTTATTTGACTCCTTATGTTTTCTCATAGGTAGATATGATATGCCTTCATTGAGAAAATGTGCTTCACAAACGTTTTGCAATGCTTACCATGGTTGCCAGTTACCTGCAATTAGATGCTTGCATGAACAGTTCCCACAATCCACGATTGGTGAAGAGCATTGGGTGGCTACTTGGAAAACCTTTGTGACTAATATGTTTGTACCTTAAAATGAAGGAAAAATAGAAGGAGGCCATTTTTCTTTGCAATGGGTTTGTCACATGCTTGAAGTAAATGTAATAATATGGTCTACTCAAACTAGAAGGTTTGAGTACAAATTTTCCTGTGGTCGTGATGAAGCACCAATACTCTACTTGTTGCAAGATATTTCTTGATTTCCACATGTGCACTATGAGCCCTTGCTTCAACAAGGGACCACCTTATCAAACGTGTTGCCACACATTGCACAATATATGCCAACATCAATAGATGACACATGCATACTTAGTTCCTCACAATCAAGTGTCAGAAAAGAAGAGGAGGTGAACAACTTTAGTGCACAGAAAAAGAAAGGGCCTTCCCTTCATTCCTTAAAAAGCCAGATTAGGCAAAAAAAAAATCCATGAACCAAAAAATCATTGCCTTCAACCAAAAATCATAGCCAAAGAGAGTATGGACATCGGTTTTGCTGTTGGTATGAAGAAACAAAAATCTTTGCATCATTTGAAAGCACACATAAGGGAAAGTGAAACCCTCAAATGACATATAGCCAAGGACAATGATAAAGCTAATAGAGCTATAGATCAATATTTGTCAGCTATTCAAGACACCCCTATCTATGAATGTGTGATCTGTGAACAAACAAATTTCCAAAAGGACATGGTTGACATTGATAAACATTGTATCAGCATCTATAGCTCCCTTGCAAATCCATCATCTGCAAAGAACATAGCACTTGGTGATCAAATATGTAGACAATGTCAAAGTTCTTTGTTGAATGAATGCCTCCCACCTTTTAGTGCACCTGACAATATTAGAAGAAATGAAGCACTTCCTGTTGTTAAGGACTTGACTACGTTGGAAGAAAGACTTGTTTCCCTTCGCAATTATTTTCCTCAAATACGACAACTTAGATACAAGAGATCTCAATTTTGCTTGACTGGCACAATCATAAATGTCCCTGCCGATCTAGGTCGCTTGCAACGTGCATTGCCTCGTGACTTCCGTGATTCTATGACAGTTGCTATTGTCTTTAAAAGAAAACTAGAATACAAAAATGCATATCTTTCAAAAAATATTAGGCCAAAAGTTGTAGCAATTGCTCTACATGGCCTTTGCAATAGGCCATTGTACAAAAATGAGCACATTTCTTTTAATCAAGAATGGAAAAATGACCTGGAAAGAAACACTGGCAATGAGGTTTCTGATCTAGTGTCTTCTGACCAAATATATCTTGCTTCAACTGATGATGGCTTTGATCTTGTGACTGAAACAGTTGTTCATGGCTTTAGTCACTCCCAATTGATAGATGACTTGCAAGACAAAGTAATAGAGCTTGCACCTTCTGAGGGCATTAAACCAGTTAGCATTTTCCAAGATCGATTCTCAGAGGAAATGAACTTCCCGACATTGTTCTTTGGTTGTGGATGCCCTTCTGACATTGTTGCACATTTATCATACCACAAAATAGATCATTGCGAGCTACAGCACAAAGACCATGAATTTGCAATACATATTCCTAACATTGTTTTCAAGGCTATACAGGCCATCATACAAAAATTTTCCAATTGTGCATGGGTATGCATACGTAAAGGTGAGCTGAAAGGAAAAAAACTGTGTGCCAAAGATGTTAAAGGAATGTCTAACTTGAACAAGTTGTTGCAATCCCCTATTGGATATCATTTACTGAAAAATATAAGTATTTCAACTGATTATGTTGAAAACATGAAAAAGGACATTTTTGCAATGATAAGACAATTGGGTCCCCCAACATTCTTTGTAACTTTCACTAGCGCTGATCACCTTTGGAAACCACTTTGTAATGCATTGGAACATTTACATTCTAAACATGCATCCAAGCCTTCTGAAAACATTTTAGCAGAAACAATTGACTCTAAAATTAGAAAGCATCCAGTGACTTGTATTCGGTATTATAAGCATAGATTCAACGCATTTCTAACATTGTTGAAAAATAACAAAAACATTTTCGGGGAAGTCGTGGATTATTTCTTTGTTACTGAATTCCAGAATAGAGGTAATGAACATGACCATGGCCTTTTATGGATTCATAATGCACCTATATATGGACATAGCTCAAATACCACAATTGAACATTTCATCGATAACTATTTGTCTTGTGATTCAACATTGCTTTTTGAGGACTTGGAAAGACTACAAACACATCATCACACACATACTTGTAAGAAAAACAAGAAGGCAACTTGCAGGTTTGGATTTCCTTTGCCTCCATTGGGTAGAACTATGATCATCCATCCTCTTGATTGTGTCCAAGAAGAAACTAAAGAAAAAGCAAAAAACTTGTTCTTGGTTTTGCAAGAAAAACGTTATAGCAAAACTATGTCGTTTAACACTTTTTTGCAAGAACTTGGTATGTGTATGGAGGAATATATTGTCTTGATTCGTTCTTCCATTTCTTGTCCTACCATTCTATTGAAAAGACATCCATCTGATGTTTGGATAAACCCATTTGCAAAAATTGTGCCCCAACTATGGCTAGCGAATACAGATACACAGTTCATCTTGGATGCCTATGCAGTTGCAATGTATTGTAGCTCATATATGGCCAAATTTGATCGTACATTAACAGAAGCCTTTCGAAAAATTCATGAAGAAAGTACAGAAAGTAGAGATGACGCTATTCAGGTTATACGGAAGCTAGGAAATGCACTCTTGAATTTCCAAGAAATGTCCAGTCGACAAGCAGTACATATTGTCCTCCCATTGGCCTTGCATTGTAGTTCACGTAGGACAAGATTTATTAACACATATCCAAAATCAAAAAGAACTTACATTCTAAAAAGGCCTTATTTATTGGCACAAGAAATAGATGACTCAGAAGACATTATGTGTTCCTCTGTGGTTGACAAGTACAGTACACGTCATCATGTGTTTGAGGGCATTTGTCTTGTGGAATATGTAGCATTTTATACAATGGGTTCAAAGAAATCCAAAAGATGAAAAAAACCATATGTAATAAGATATGTGAGATATAATGAACATATTGATCCCGACAATTATTACAGGGAAAATTTAATGCTATTTATTCCTTATCGTGGAACTGAGGACACTTTGAAAGAAAGCCATCAGACATGGCTTGAATTTTATTTAGCTCATATAATAGAGATAGAAAATAATGAGGCCCTTTTCACTACTAAAACAAAGTCTAAATGGGGTGAGATTGACATTGCTGCTTCTGCTGTTGAAAGTATTCCTCCCCTAATGTTTGACATTAATTTTTCCATGGTTGAAAATACTGCGTCTCATGAACATGAAAAATATGATGTCCAACATGATATTTTCCATGCTAAACATAGCATTCCATTTGAACCAATGATGCAAAAGCATTTCTAGTTAACCAAGCAACCATTTTTGCTCGATAGATGCCAGTATTTTAGCATCAGAAAACAGCTTAATGAAGAACAACAGACTATAATAAAGGACATTTTATTGAAGAAAAAACATTTTCCAGATACATCAATCCATTTGTTCCTTACAGGAGGTGCAGGCATAAGAAAAAATTTGTAGCAAAAGCTATTTTCCAAGCATTGGTCGACACTACAACAAACATCTTGCTAGTGATCCTTTAAAACCAAAAGAAATCATACTTGCTAGCACTTGCAAGGCTACATACAATGTAGGTGGTTCAATCGTTCACTCTGCTTTGCACTGACCATTTGGGAATTCTAATATATTGTCACTGAATTCAAATTCACTAGATGCCTTAACCAAACACTTTGGGAAATTATGTCTAGTACTCATTGATGAGACATCATTAATAGGAAGCAGAATGCTTTATAGTATGGACAGAAGACTTCGTGAAATCATGCATATTGCGACAAAGCCTTTTGGTAATGTTGACGTGATATTTTGTGGTGACTTTTACCAAGCAGAGCCAGTCCGTGATGCTTGGATTTTTGAACATCCAACTATTCATGGCCAAAAGACACCTTACACATTTTGGAAAGATAATGTTAAATACTACCAGTTGGAACAAGTTATGCGACAGAATGACAATACTTTCATATCTATTTTGAATAGGATTAGAGTCAATTGCCAAACTAAAGGTGATATTGCATACTTAAACAAGATTTGCTATAAACCGGCACCTAGTGATCCCACTTTCCCTTACTTATTTTTCAAAAACAAAGATGTCGAAAAACATAATATGAAAATGTTGTCCCTTGTTAGTGCAGAGCCATGTGTCTTAGAATCAATTGACAAATGTAGGGACAATTTAGAAGAAACCTTTTATGGGAATGAAAAACAACTTCTACTTGACACCATTGTCCTAAAGCAAGGCATTCTAGTTGAATTGATTGCTGGAAATTTTGCAACCCATGATGGCCTCGTTAATGGTGTAGATGGTGTCTTCATGCAATATACACCTGGCAAAGAGGACATAGTTTGGATAGAATTTTTTGATCCTTTGATTGGTCGATACCAATGTCTCAAAATGCATTCCTTTTATACACCTAGCATATCCCCAAGTTGGACACCTATAACAAGAATATCTCGTCAAGTATCAGGGAGGAAAACATCATCTCTTGTTAGACATCAGTTTCATGTTCAGTTGGCATGTGCATGAACTATTCATAGAAATCAGGGCCTTACAATGGACAGGTTAGTTTTTGACCCCTCGAGGGTGAAACGACATGGTCTAGTCTACACGGCTCTTTCACGCGTATGAAGCATTGATTCTCTATACCTTGTAAATAAGTTGCATGCTACCAACTTTGTAGCAAGCCAAAAAGTTAAACTTGAAATGCAAAGACTCGAAAACATGGCACAATGGAAACTTGATTCCAATCTCCGATCTTTTGACAACAGTCGACACATTACAGTTTCCTCATTGAATACTCGAAGTTTCTTTTTGCACTTTGATAAAATACTTTCTGATTTTGACCTTATGCATTCTAATATCATTTGTTTGCAGGAAACAAGAGACACAAAAATAACAAATTTTGCATTGTTCAATAAGACTTTCCATTGTTTCTCAACAAATGGGTGTCATGGTACCATAACATTTCCAGATAGAAAATTTGCAATCAAGAAATATGATACACATATTAGAGACCAAATGGAGGCCATTGTGCTCTCATTGCATTACCATGGAACAGATTTACTTGTCACAAATATCTATAAAGCGCCCCATGGTCTACTTTCTGAGTTGTTTTCCTTTATTGGCTCAATTTTTATTAGTTGTACAGGTTCCACAAAAACCATCTTGACCAGGGATTTCAATGTTGATATGTTAGAAACTCGGTGGCACAAAAAAAATTGCTTGAATTCATGCAACACCATGGTATGTCATTAGTGGCAAATAGACCATCTACAGATGCAGGTACCTTGATAGACCATTTTTGGACAAACATAGCTTTTGGTAGTGCCCATTTCAATGTGTTGGATTGCTATTGGTCAGATCACCATGCAATTTTCCTTTCATTTCCTTCAGTAGCTTGAATGCACTATGCATTTCTTACATGTACATACTATTAAATAACTATTTATATACTATATGACAACAAGATTCTCCCCTTGCTCACTTTCTCCACAAAAAAAGAAAAAAAGACTAACAAACATACTATCTGTTGGAATCATGGTTGCATGTATTTTTTTGATGGATTTTTTGCCTTTAACATAAATTTTTGTTTTCCTATAGCATCCTGTAGTTGAAATCCTTTGGTTTGAATATATTATGGCAGACACTCAATTCAGTCACGATTCCGAGAGGTAAAACGTTTTGTTGTTGTTACTATTTCTCATTCTTCCCAGTTATTATATATGTTATTAAACATGACAAATTTGTTTGCATGGCTTCATTTTCCTTAAATATTGTGTTATGCTCTTTGTCTTGACAGTGTTCTAACAGTCACCAGTTCCAATCCTATTGTTGTTATTGAAGTTTGCAATGAAAATACTTCAGTTTCAGTAAGGTAAATTCCTGCTTCTGCTAATTCTATTTTTTGAAACCTTCTCTTATCTAGTCACTTTAATTTCCTCCTAAATTTTCTAACAATGTATCACAATTGAAACTTATTTCCTATAGGAAAAATGAGGCAACTATGGAGGATAAACAGATATCCAAGTGGTGATGTCCTAAACTTTGTCAAGCAGGGATGTGTTTTTAGTATACATTTCCCTTCCAATTCTTTGTAGTTATTATATTTGTTAAACATGATATATTTGTTTCCATGGTTTCTTTTTCCTTATATACCGTGTTATGCTCTTAATCTTGACAGTGCACCAACAATCCCAACCCGACTGTTACTATCAACATTTGCAATGAAAATGCAGCTACTTCGGAAAGGTGAAGTCATGTTTCTGCTAATTCATTTTTTTTAAATCTTATTTTTTCTAGTCAGTTTATTTAGTACTAACTTACAAACAATGTACCACAGTTGAACCTTCTTTCCTCTAGGAAAAATGAGATAGCTATGGAGGATAAATAAGTATCCAAGCGAAAATGTCCTGAACTCTATCAAGCAGAGATGTGTTTTTAGTATAGATTTTCCTTCCAATTGCTGGTTATTGTGTTTATTGTTGAACTTGATACATTTGTTTACATGGATTCTTTTTCCTAACATACTGTGTTATGCTCTTTTTCTTCACAGTGCACCAATAGTCACTAGTTCTAACCCAGCTGTTGCTATTGACATTTGCAGTGGAAATACCCCTGTTTCAGAAAGGTGAAGTGTTGTTTCTGTTAATTCTTTGTCTTTGAAATCTTCTGTTATCTAGTCACTTTATTTCATGCTAAACCTTTTAGACAATGTATCACAATTGAACCTTATTTTCTGCATCCAAAATGAGGTAGCTATGGAGGATGAACAAGTATCCAAACGGTGATGTCCTAGACTTTGACAAGTAGAAATTTGTTTCTAGTACAGATTTTTCTTTGAAATGTATACATTCCTATAGAGTCTTTGTATCCTTCATATTTAATAACAAACTCCCTTTATCTAACAACTTGAAGACATGTACTTATCTACCTTCCTCGACATTGATCTCTGTGCAAGAAGGCCAGGTAATATATTTGAGGGTGATGTGTTGGTTGTTTATGGTCCAACATGTGGTAGGAACCCAAACTCACCTGCAAAGGCGCAACTTATACATGCTGATTTAGTTGACAAGCATGGACAGCTAACAATTTCTGTTACCATCAACAACAATCTAATTGCCCATGTTATGCCACATTTCCCACGTGGCTTAAGCATTCGCATCATAGATTTCATAGTAAAGCAGAGAACTGTGTACGAGAGAGGTGATGCCCATTTTTGTATACATGTCACTAATAGAACTATCATTGAGAATGTGCCAAAAATTTTCCATAATCGCAGATTAGCACCAAACACTACAATACATGGTCTGTGAACATCTAGTGACCAGTATTATGTTGTCTCTATTGTTGTTATTACTCTCATTGACCATAACATTTTTTTTTACTCTCATTGCAGGTTCTAGTGCTGCTTTTTTCTACTCAGACAATAATATGTTTTTCATTATTGATTTATACCTTCTACAGTTAATATTGTACAAGAAAAAAAAACAGAACAAACAAAAAACTAACAATTTCTATCGATTCCATGCTGCAGGTTAAAGGAGTGCTAAAAGCAAAAAGTGCATATACTCCCCCATTTGAGCCATTTTGCACTGATTGCCACCAAATGATCCTTGCAGCCATTTTTCCATACGAAGGCCTTTGTTACTGCACAAAACGTAGGAAAGAGGCGACATTCTCCTATGACCATTCCCTTAGAATCAAATGGTAAAGATATCTATTACACTTTGAGAAAACCACTTCTTCAGCAGATGCTGCCAATACTGGCCGAAATTACATATGAACAGTGCAAGCAAGATATCTCATTCAGCCTTGACTTATTGCGGACCTTTCAAAAGAAAGAGACAATAACAATGGGGATTGATAATATTATCACAGATCTAGCAGAAGAATAGTGAATCTCAGGCATATGGTCAAAGGCATTTTTGTTGATTATGAATACATATAGTTATTCTGGAACAAGCATATTATCTCTTTCTCCTCTCTTAAGCTATTTTTTTTTTAATATTCGGTTAAGAAAACCAGTCATGAACTAGAACTCTTGGCCACTGAACTCTTGCCCCTGTTTTGGCACTTTTTGATCCTTTCTAAACTAAATGGATTTAACGTGCTCCTAAGTATAATTGTCTGGTCATTTTCACACATGGATATTGGTGCTTTGTGTTTGCTTTTCATTCTAAAAGTTTTTCCTTTGTTTGTGTATTTACATTTATATAAAATTTTAGGTGCCACTTGTCCTTTCCACCTGCTAAGGGTGTATCATTTCAGTGAACTATATGTAGATGCCATATATATTTCTGAAGAGCACATACAATTTTTCCAGATTTGATTTTTGGCTTCTTGTGGATCAACTAGTTAGCTTATTACAGTTTTTGTCACTCTTGTGTGACTTTCATATGGAACCTGGGGATTGCTTATAACTTCTCTGCCATATTTCTATTATGCCAAATTTGTTATTAGCAGAAGACTGTATTAAAATTGTATATCTTCCTATTGTATTCTCTGGTGGCTGTGGGTTTCTTTATTGTCTTTGTGCACTTTTGTCATATTTTTGTTGGCTTTGGATAATTAGCGTTTATATACTGTATTTGCTAGTATATATCAGTCACATTTGGGAATAGTGTTGATGGTGTTGTTTTCTTCAACTGGTTTTATGTTTAGATACAAAAGTATAGGTTTTTCTTTATTAAAAACAAAATTCTAAAAAAATACCCAAAGACAATTTCGGGTTGATAAAAATGTGCAACGTTTAGACCAAATCCTTTATTGAGCCAGACGATATGAAGATTTTATTCATAATATATTTGCATGGAACAAAATTTCCTTATGACCTTGCTATATGAAATTTAATTGGTATGGCATTCAATATTTTAACACATTTATCAAGCCATTGCTTTTTCTACAGGGCCAATGCTACTGTCTTGGGCTGTGAACCTTTGTATCCAAGAGGGTTTCTTTAAGTATTTTTTTGGTTATGGTTCTTGTTTACTCACACTGATCTCTCTGAGTGCATTACTTTGTATTTTAAGCAATAATACTCTATGATATGTTTTCTCAGTTCCTCAACTATTTGTTACAAGAAGTTGTTACATTTACATGATGTCAATATTGTTATATGCTCACCATTTCTCATCTCTCGTTTAATGAGCCATAGTTAGAGGTCAGAAGCATTGCAGTGTGTATATCATAGCTTTGCCTAATTTCCTACTCTTTGGTATACCCAATACACAATAATAGTAGCTATATAGCAGTTTAAGGGAGATGAAGCATGGCATAATACTAGGCGCTTTAGAGCACAGTGGATATGCTGTCGATTAAGTGGGTCCAAGGATATATTGGCAAAACATTACTATAATTTTTTTATGAATTATTCGAAGATTTATTCCAAAAAGAATAAATCTTCGAGTATAATGTTAGATGGAATTCTACTTTAACATGCAATCCCCACCACTTCTTTGCCTTTCTAATTGATAAAATTTCACATTATCAAGAAGTTTCAATAAGGAGTGTTTCTTATTTAAATACTTGTTGCAATTCTAATTTCTCTCTAGGAATAAGAAACTACTGTCACTAGTTACTCTTTCTCAACACTCAATAGTCTTTCTACCGTTCCCCTTCAAGGACTTCTAGTATGGTATCTTTGGTGCCTTATCACAAGTGGCCAGTAGTTCTTTTGAGCAACCATACAATTCAGGCCTTTAGGTATGCTTCCTCATGTAAGGAGTACATTTGTGCATGACTTTGTACCAGTCTTGATCACAACTTAAGAAAAAATGGGAACCTGAATTTTTATGGATGGTGGACCTGGAATATGGTTTTTTATTCCGGTGCTAGTACACCTGAATTGGATCTAGTTGTCTTGTTTATTTTGTATTTATTTGTTCTTATGTAATCATCTCAGTCACAGGCATCTTAAATCTTAAAAGGTCTGCAAATATTTGTTGTTTATGAACATAGTATGAAATCTATCACGTTCTTCAAGGGTTTGAATTCACAATTGAGTGTTTATGAAGAAATATTGATGATGATATGTTCTTCCAGGGTTTGAATTCACAATTGATTGTCTATGAAGAAATATTGATGATGATTGCATATGAAGAAATATAATCCTGAATTCACAACTGATTGTCTATGAAGAAATATTGATGATGATTGCATATGAAGAAATATTTAACTTTTGCTAGATAGATACATTTTGAAGGATTTGTACAGGGCCTAGAAAAATTAGGCTTATGATCTATTTAATGTAGCTTTCAACTAGCATTTGGTTATTGACATTGCTCATTTTAATATTGGCATTGCTCATTTTAATATGGGGTGTTGATCTTGTTTTACAATGTGAATAAAGTCTTAACGTATTTTTCGACTAGCATTTGATTAGTGACATCTCTCATTTTAGGATGCAGTTTTATCTTGGTAACATTGCTCATTTTAAAAGGTCTTATCTTGTTTTTCCATGTGAATGAAGTCCTTCACTATTAATTTGATGACATTGAAATATTTCCATCATTTTATATGTCATCTTACCTCCTTGTCAAAGAATGTTTCCTTCAACAATAAATTGTTATTCAATCATTTGTTCTTCTTATTTTTTTTTTTTTATCTTTTAACCTAAAAGGCATGGACTAAGCTGCACGCAGGTCTTGTTATATTATAGTAATGTTTTTTTAATATTAAAAATATGAAAAATTATTTTCTCCTCATAATAATAATAATAATCTATCTACTATAATAATAATAATAATAATAGGATGGTGGATTCTATAAACCTCAACTCTCATATGCCATCTTACTGTAGTGTATATTGGATGGGGAAAGGGATATCAGAGGGTAGGCCTGTTTCGTATAGGGAATGTTCTCTTATAGCTAGAGACAAGGATTTCTTTGTTTGTATGGAAGGGATGAAGGCTTGGAATGAGATATTATCTGGTCATTTTTCTTTAGGGCTTACTCTACAAGTATCCTCTATATTTAAGGAGGGAGAGAAAATCTACAATGAGGGGGATTTGACTATGGGAGGCAATGGCTTGTCTTCTATGGGAAGTTTGGATTTTCCCAAGAGGATTTTGGACACATCCTCTTTGTTCAAGACACTTGGGAATAAATCGTTAGATGAGAACTCTCTAGTTATAAATCACAAAGGAAATTATTGTCCTAGCTCTCATGGGTCCTCTAGGTACTTTTTGAGACCAAGGACTAGTTCTAAGATTAAATATGGGAGTGGTATTTAAAGGGGATTAGCTTGGGACTTTCCTATAGTTAAGCATCGACTTAGAGGCATATGGTCTATAATGAAGTATGCCGGAGAGAAAGTATCCAAGGATGTTAGAGCTGGTCGACAGAAAACCATTCAAGGGACACTTAGAGCAAGTCATCCCAGTATTCAAGTTACCTAATCTTATTTATGTCCCTGAATATTAGAGGGTTAGGGATTACCTCAAAAAATCTATCCCTTAAAAGGTTGTTTTTTCTAATAATACTTCTGTTATTTTGATTCTACAATCATTGGCCATTGGGTTCTAGATATTTTGGAATATCTTAAGATACTTTCTCCAGGATGGGATTTCATCAATTTGGATGCCTTTGGTCGGTTGGGTGAACTGATCGTGAGATGGAACACAGATTTGTTTCTTTGATGATCTTGTTGGATTTTTAAATTTGGGATTGGAACAATGATTTTCTCCTGCAAATTTGGACAATCCATAAAAGTAGTCAATATATATGGTCCTTATTCACACAAGGCTCCTTATTAGGAATATTTGTTCAGTTTAGACATGTTAAGATGTGATAGAGTTATCTTGGGAGGAGACTTTAACTTCTCCTTGGGAGAGGGTGAAGTTTGGGGTCATACAGCTAAGAGAGATTCCTTGTCAGACTACTTTATTTAAGGGCTTGATGATCAATCATTGTTTGACATTTTTCCTGACAATTTGAAGCCTACTTGGAGGAATATGAGATCTGGAGAAGACCGTATATCTAAAAGGATTGATAGAATATTTCTTATTAACGAGGGTATCTTTCAAATCCCTGCCAATTTGATCCAATGGGTGGGGGAGGGAGGAAACACAGATCACTTCGCGATCTATTTGGAAATTTTCATGGATGGTCAGAGACCTCCCAATGCATTTAAATTTAATGTGTGTTGGATGGAAGAGGAGGATAACAAAAATATGGTTAAAAATAGTTTGATTAAGTTTGATGATAGCATAGCAGAATCCGCAAGAATCCAATTTCTAAACAACCTAAAGAGGAATAAACGGAAGACATTATCTTGGACTGCAGAGCGCAAGTCTAATATGGACGAGGACCTAAAATGAATTGAAGATTCATTGGACTCCTATCATGAAAATTTTAAAGAAGTCTTTCTCACCCTTGAGGAGAAAAAAATTTATAGTTGATCTTGAGAATAAGCGAACTAAGATTATGGATGAGAAGGAAGCAACATGGTGATTAAAGAGCAAGGCTCTTTGGATTTAGAAAGGAGACAACAATATGAAATTTTTTCATAATTTTGTTAATCATAGGAATCATACCAACTCTATATCGAAGATTGAAGAGGAAAATAGTGAGAAATTTTAGGATTTCGAAATTTTAGGAGTAGTGGGCTTCGAAACAGTTGCTATGAGTGCTTGTCCTCTTTCATGATCATCATTCCTATCCTTCTTCCTTGCACCGTCAGGAAGAGTTATGTTGTTCTTTTCCAAAAGGAGGGCCATTTGATCTATAGTCTTCTTCATACATGAACTTTCGGGATGAAAGCCACGGTTGCAATAAGTACATTTAGATTTTTGGTTACCTTCTTTGCCCTTTTGCTTGAACTTTGAACTGGATGGTGCATCTGTCTATTTGCCTTTCTCTCTTTGCTTGTGAGGCTCGAATTTGGGCTTCTCCTTCTTTTGCTTTCCTTTACCATTCGGGATCTTGGGTCCTTGAACATATAGGGCTGAATCTTTGGAGCTTATGGACCCCATTTGAATCAACTTGTCATGTTCTTTTGTGACGGACTCAATGAAGGCATTCAAGGTAGGCATCTTCCAATTCGGGGTAGTTAGCCAACCGGAATTGAAAGTGGAGACAAATACCGAATAATCTTTACCAAGCTTGCTGAGAATGGAGAGGATCAATTGTTTATTCTCTTTGATAACTCCACTGTTCTTCAACTACAAGTTCAAGTTCTTGAATTTTGTGAAGAATTCATTAATGGCATCGAAATTCTCAGGACTAAGGGCAATCAATTCATTCTCTAATTGAAAAGCCCTAAGCTCGTCCTACTTGCCAAATAGTGTTTCAAGTTGCTCCCATATAGCTTTTGGAGTCTTCAATCCCCTGAGATGGAAGTGAAGATCTTTGGAGATGGAGAGACAAAGAAGACCATAAGCTTCATCAAACTTGTTGTAGTGTTTGGTTCTATCTGACAGATTGTTTGGCTCCAATTCAAGACCAAGAGTGACTTGGTAGTAACCTTTTGAACGTAATATGATCTCCATATCATCTTTCCAATCAAAATAATTGAATGGGGTGAGGATAGGCTTTGAAGAAGAGTATTCCATTGCTAGGAGTGTTGAATATTGTAACTTCTAAGAATATTATATTTGTACATTATTATTCCGGAGATGTTTCATCCCTCCGAGGCAACCCTATTATGTATCCGGAGATGTTTATTCCTCCGAGGGTTTGTGGTAGCTAGGGTTATTAGACCCACCATGTGGGGGTCGGCCCTGATCTTATACTTTAGGGGTTATTAGACTTCTCCAGGTGAGGTCGGCCCCATTAGGTATTTTAGTCAATGAGGAGTTAGTATAAATAGAGGAGGTGAACTCCTCATTAGACACACTCACTCACTTGAGAAAAGTAGCGCACTTGTCTGGGAGGTCTGCTAAGGAGATAAAGAAGGAGGGAGCACATCTTGTATTTTGGTTTATCATCTTATTGAGGAAAGCTTTGCTGGGTTTTCTACCCCATGAGGGTTTCCCAGGGTATATTCTGTGTCTATCTTGTGATTATGTTTCTTTCAGTGATCTTGCTAGTCTATTTGGTTTAAACTTAACATGGTATCAGAGATAGACTGAATAGGACATCTTTCACAAGGTAAGAATCTCTCTCTCTCTCTCCGGTGAAGTTTAGGGTTTCAGCAAAAAGTTGGTATTGTTGAATTCTGATTACATGGCTGGATATCCCTTCTCAAGACCAATCTTTTGAGCCCTAGATCGAACTTTTTGGTTGGGTAGAACTCCGAGAAAGTCAAACCCTAATTCTACCAAAAGTGCGATAAACCAGAAATTGGTTTCATCAAAAAGTTGATATTGTTGAATTCTGATTACATGGCTGGATAGCCCTTCTCAAGACCATTCTTTTGATCCCTAGATTGAACTTTTTGGTTGGGTAGAACTCCGGGAAAGTCAAACCCTAATTCTACCAAAAGTACGATAAACCAGAAATTCTGTCCCAGGATCCGGAAAAGTAAAAAGGTAATATTTCCAGGTAAGTACTACTCTGTCTCTTGGACTCCCCCAAGAGAAGATGGCTCCAAACACTAAGCTTGAAGACAAGCTAGAAGGTTTAGAGAATTTTCGGGCATGGAAATACAGAATTGGTCTCATTCTTGAAGAGAATGATCTTGCTCATTATATCAAGGATGAAGTTGCAGAACCGGAAGGAGATGAAGCCAAAGAGAAGCATAGGAAGTATTTGATTAGGGCAAAGAGGATCATAGCTGATTCTATTAAAGACCACTTGATTCCCCAAGTGGCCTCCAAGAAGACCCCAAAGGAAATGTATGATGCCCTAGGAAGAATGTATGAAGGAAAGAACATCAATAGGAAGATGAACTTAAGGACTCAGTTGAAGAGTACCAAGATGCACAAAGGAGAATCCATTCAAGACTACTTCTCAAGGGTCTCACTAATCAAGGAACAACTAGATGCCATTGGTGATACTCTTGATGAAGATGAACTTGTGATGACTGCTCTCAATGGTCTCACTAGATCTTGGGAATCATTCATACAAACCATGTATGCCAGAAAAGAAAGCATGAAGTTTGATATAGTATGGGAGGATTGTGTTCAAGAAGAAGCTAGGGTAGCCAACAGAGAAGCTCTTCTCAAAGAAG
Organism: Larix kaempferi; assembly: GCA_027924585.1. Taxonomy (NCBI): domain Eukaryota; kingdom Viridiplantae; phylum Streptophyta; class Pinopsida; order Pinales; family Pinaceae; genus Larix; species Larix kaempferi. Next base: position 25,029,742 of record BSBM01000186.1, on the reverse strand, counting down.
ATGACCAAGCTTTGGCCACCCACACCAAAAGAAGAAGAATGGGTCAATTCAAGAAAGTTGACCACAAAGGATCTCAACACTTCTCTAGATCTAAAAAGAGAAAAGGACCCAATCCAGTAAGAGATCTTTCCACAGTCCAATGCTACAGTTGTCATAAACTAGGACATATCTCCAGATTTTGTCCTTCACAAAAGAAGAATTTTGTCCACAAAAGACACCATGCACATATGGCAGAAGATGAAAGTGAAGAAGAAGAAGAAGAAGAGGTGGAGGTAAGACCTCGAAAGAAAAGATCTACAGTGAAGAAAGAAGACCCAGAAGAATATGTCCTATTTTCGGCACTCTCTGGATCTGTATCTCCTGGAGAAGATACATGGCTCATTGACAGTGGTGCTTCTAAGCACATGACAGGTCAAAGAAAGACTTTCTCAAATCTTGAAGAAACGTCTTCTACACAAAAGGTATCTCTAGGAGACGACTACCAATATCCCATCAAAGGAATTGGTGAAGCAAGCTACAAGCTAGATTCAGGAACACCATTGAAGATGAAAGAAATTCTATATGTACTAGGTTTAAAGAAGAACCTTCTCTCTATCTTAGCACTAGATAAGAAAGGTTTTAGAGTGGCTTTCATAGATGGACAAGTACTCATGTGGTCCAAAGGAAAGTCAATTAAAGATGCAGTTGTAATTGATGAAGAAGAAGGAGGTCTCTATAAGCTCAAGGGTCATCCAGAAGCTGCCCTTGCTCATGAGATCTCTAGCCCCAGTGAGCTATGGCATAGAAGATTAGCTCACATTAACTATAAAGCTTTACCCTATGTAAGCAAGGTGGTCATAAGATTACCAGATTTGAAAGCTGATCATGATGGCTCATGTAAAGGATGTAAGAAAGGGAAGAATGTCAAGAACCCCTTTCCAAAGAGTGAAACAAAGACTAAGAACATTTTGGAGCTAATACACTCAGATGTATGTGGACCAATGCCCACCACTTCCCTAAGTGGGTTTGAATACTATCTTTCATTCATTGATGACTATTCAAGGAAAACTTGGATATTCTTCCTAAAAGGTAAGAATGAAGTCTTTGGAAAATTCAAAGAGTTCAAGGCTCTAATAGAAAATCTCTCAGAAAAGAGAATCAAAATTCTCAGAACAGATAATGGCGGAGAATATACCTCAAAGGACTTTGAATACTTTTGTAAAGAAGCTGGAATTAAAAGGAAACTAACCACTCCCTATAACCCCCAACAAAATGGGGTGGCTGAAAGGAAAAATAGAACTATCATGGAAGCTGTGAAGACTATGATACATGACCAAGATCTTCCCATGTATCTATGGGCTGAAGCAGCCAAGACAGCAGTATATGTGCAAAATAGATTATCTCATAGTGCTCTTGACTTCAGAACTCCAGAAGAAGTGTTTACAGGAAAGAAGCCTGAGGTAAGTCATCTTAAAATATTTGGGTGTCCTGTGTACATCCACATTCCAAAAGAAAAGAGAACCAAGTTGGATCCTTCTAGTAAGAAGGGAATATTTGTTGGTTATTATGAATCATCCAAAGCCTTCAAAATCTACATTCCAGGTTTTCATCACATAGAAATAAGTAGAGATGTAACATTTGATGAAGAAGCAGCTCTCAAGAAATCCAGAAAGTGCCAACTTGAAGAAATCTATGAAGAAGATACATCTCCCAGAATCACAGAGGCTGTGCCCATCCCTAAAGATGATTCACCAGAGGATCATGACATGTTGGAACCACAAGAACCTCCTATTACAGACTTATCTAAGAAAAGAAGACCAACATGGGCTAGAGATATTATTCAAGGGGCTGAAAGATATGGAGCTCCTGAAGGCTCCACCAGAGAAAGAAAGAAACCAAAGCTAGTGTCCAACTATATGGCCTTGATGTGTGATCTTGTGGATCAACTACCTACTAGCTATGAAGAGGCAGCTCAGAAGAAAGAATGGGTAGAAGCAATGACAGAAGAATATCAGTCAATAATGAAAAATGATGTTTGGGATATAGTTCCCAAACCAAAAGATAAAAGTGTGGTTTCTTCAAAGTGGATCTTCAAGATAAAACATGCTGCAGATGGTAGCATTGAAAAATACAAGGCAAGATTTGTAGCCAGAGGATTCTCTCAGAAGGAGGGAATCGACTATGAAGAAACATTTGCACCAGTTGCTAGATATACTTCAATTAGAACTATCATGTCACTTGCATCCATGATGAAGTGGAAATTACACCAAATGGATGTTAAGACAGCTTTTCTGAATGGTGTAATTGAAGAAGAAGTATACATAGAACAACCACAAGGGTTTGAGGTTAAAGATGGAAGGACTCATGTATGCAAACTGAAAAAGACATTATATGGATTGAAGCAAGCTCCCAGGGCTTGGTACAGAAGGATTGACAATTTCTTAACAAGCATGGGCTTTACCAAGAGTAAAGTTGACCCCAATCTTTACCTCAAAGTGATGGATGATGAACCAGTTATATTGTTGTTATATGTAGATGATCTATTTCTAACCGGAAACGAGAAACAAATCATTGAAAGCAAGAATAACCTTTCTTCAGAATTCGAGATGAAAGATCTCGGATTAATGCACTACTTCTTAGGTCTAGAAGTATGGCAAGAACCAAAAGGAATCTTTCTAAATCAAGGTAAGTATACTGTAGAGGTTCTCAAAAGATTTGATATGTTGGAGTGTAAAGCCATGGCCACTCCCATGGACTCCAACCTGAAGTTATTAGTTAATGATTCATCAGAATTAGTGGACATAACTCTATATAGACAAATTATCGGCTCATTAATGTATCTAACAAATACTAGGCCAGATATATGCTTTGTTGTAAATACCCTAAGTCAGTATCTAGTAGAACCTAGAAAGGTTCACTTGATAGCTGCAAAACATGTAATGAGGTATCTAAAGGGTACTTTAGATTTTGGTCTATATTATCTTGGAAATCATGAACTCAGATTGCATGGTTACTCAGACTCTGATTGGGCAGGAAGTATCTCAGAAAGAAAGAGTACATCAGGTGGATGTTATGGCCTTGGATCTGCCATGATCTCATGGTTTAGCAAGAAACAGTCTAGTGTGGCACTCAGTACTGCTAAAGCAGAATACATAGCTGCCTGCTCTGCCAGCTGTGAAGCAGTATGGCTTCGGAAACTTTTATCTGGTGTATTTGACTTAGAGATGGATCCCACTGTGATCATGTGTGATAATCAAAGTTGTATCAAAATGACATAGAATCATGTATTCCATGATAAGTCAAAACACATAGAGATCCGATACTTCTATATGAGAGACATGGTGCAGAGAGGAGCTATCAAGCTCGAGTATGTGAGCACTGAGGATCAAATTGCTGATATTTTAACCAAACCACTGTCTCGAGTGAAATTTTATTACTTCCGAGACAAGCTTGGTGTAGTTCAAAAGGACCTTCCTCGAAAGGGGGAGTAGTATAATCACTGATGATGAGTCTGTCTCATTGACAACAAGATCGTTGGTGAGGATACCTATCTACTACACCTGGATACTTAAAAATATTTAGATTTAGGAATCTTATACTTTTTATTTTTGATGATAGATGTATTAGTGAGAATACATGCTTTTGATGATAGATTTATTAGTGAGAATACATGCTTTTGATGATAGATGTATTAGTAAGAATACATGCTTTTAATGATAAATGTATTAGTGAGGATACATGTTTTGATGATATATGTATTGATGCTATTAGTGAGGATACATGTTTTGATAATATATGTATTGATGCTATTGGTGAGGATACATGTTTTGATTTACATGTTTTGATGATGAGGATACATGATGCCTTGATGTATTGATACATGTTTTGATGAGTATCTTTGTACTTGTATGGATGAAAATACCAGCACCCATATTGGTGAGAGGATTGTATCATCCGTGGACTTTAGTCCTAAAGTGATCCGCAGACAGATGTCTCCGAGAGTAAGAGGATTGTATCATCCGTGGACTTTAGTCCTAAAGTGAGTTGTAGACATGATGTCTCCGAGAATAAAATCCTGAATGAACAGGTAAGGGGATTGGATCGTCCTCAGACTTTGGTCCTATGAATTGAGCCGTAGACATGATGTCTCTGAGAATAAAATCCTGAATGAACAGGTAAGGGGATTGGATCGTCCTCGGACTTTGGTCCTGTGAATTGAGCTGTAGACATGATGTCTCCGAGAATAAAATCCTGAATGAACAGGTAAGGGGATTGGATTGTCCTCGGACTTTGGTCCTGTGAATTGAGCCGTAGACATGATGTCTCTGAGAATAAAATCCTGAATGAACAGGTAAGGGGATTGGATCATCCTCGGACTTTGGTCCTGTGAATTGAGTCGTAGACATGATGTCTCCGAGAATAAAATCCTAAATGAACAGGTAAGGGGATTGGATCGTCCTCGGACTTTGGTCCTGTGAATTGAGCCGTAGACATGATGTCTCCGAGAATAAAATCCTGAATGAACAGGTAAGGGGATTGGATCGTCCTCGGACTTTGGTCCTGTGAATTGAGCCATAGACATGATGTCTCCAAGAATAAAATCCTGAATGAACAGGTAAGGGGATTGGATTGTCCTCAGACTTTGGTCCTGTGAATTGAGCCATAGACATGATGTCTCCGAGAATAAAATCCTGAATGAACAGGTAAGGGGATTGGTCCCTGGACTTCGGTTCAAAAGGTACATGATAGGACTGGATCGTCCCTAGACTTCGGTTCAAAAGGTACATGATAGGACTGGATCGTCCCTGGACTTCGGTTCAAAAGGTACATGATAGGACTAGATCGTCCCTGGACTTCGGTTCAAAAGGTACATGATAGGACTGGATAGTCCCTGGACTTCGGTTCAAAAGGCACATGATAGGATTGGATCGTCCTTGGACTTCGGTTCAAAAGGTACATGATAGGATTGCATCATCCATGGACCTATGTCCTAAAGAGAGCAGGATTGATCATCCTGTAATATGATCATGTGATGACGATGCTGATGATCATGTGATGACGATGATGACAACGATGCTGATGATCATGTGATGACGATGCTGATGATCGTGTGATGACGATGCTGATGACGATGCTGATGATCGTGTGATGATGATGCTAATGATCGTGTGATGACGATGCTGATGATCGTGTGATGACGATGCTGATGATCGTATGATGATGATGCTGATGATCGAGTGATATCGACTCTGACGATGATGATGTTCCAGTAACTAGTTGAGTTACTGATGATGATGAATTGAAGAAAGCTTCCGATGATTTATAGATGTATCGTGTATGATGTAGCAGATGACTCCTCACTCCTGCAGATGTTGTTATAATATCCTTCTCGTTAAGGGGGAGTGTTGAATATTGTAACTTCTAAGAATATTATATTTGTACATTATTATTCCGGAGATGTTTCATCCCTCCGAGGCAACCCTATTATGTATCCGGAGATGTTTATTCCTCCGAGGGTTTGTGATAGCTAGGGTTATTAGACCCACCATGTGGGGGTCGGCCATGATCTTATACTTTAGGGGTTATTAGACTTCTCCATGTGAGGTCGGCCCCATTAGGTATTTTAGTCAGTGAGGAGTTAGTATAAATAGAGGAGGTGAACTCCTCATTAGACACACTCACTCACTTGAGAAAAGTAGCGCACTTGTCTGGGAGGTCTGCTAAGGAGATAAAGAAGGAGGGAGCACATATTGTATTTTGGTTGATCATCTTATTGAGGAAAGCTTTGCTGGGTTTTCTACCCCATGAGGGTTTCCCAAGGTATATTCTGTGTCTATCTTGTGATTATGTTTCTTTCAGTGATCTTGCTAGTCTATTTGGTTTAAACTTAACAAGGAGCGAGTGCACACTGATGTAGAGGAGCTTGCAAGGACAGTCTAGTGAATGCAAATGATGGAGACAATAACCTACAAATCACAATAAACCAAGAACAATGAGGTCGAACAATCCACCCTTTTAGAGTTGCATCACACCTAGGATTGGAGATCAAACAATGTTGAATGGGTCCAATGAATCAGATCCAGGAATTATGTGGAAAATCAAGCTTCTGGAGTGGTATTGGATGTATTTTCAAGCTTTGCATGCACAGGAGCGAATGCCCTTGAGATATTTCATGCCAAAATTTTTTGCAATTTTTGAGCAATTCACTCAAATATTCTTGTAGAAACACCTGTAGAAAAGAGATCTTGTCCCTGCAATGGCTCTGATACCATGTAAAATTAGTCACAGCAGATCTAATGAACAAGTAAATCAATCACAACAGATGAACATAGAAAATATGGTGTAAAACTATGCAAAACATGCGGCAGTGCTCAATATCCCAGTAAGGGTGAATGATTACAATAGAATACAGTAACAATGACTGAGCAATTCGAATTGCCTAAGGAGTTCATTCGAATCACTGAATGGAGTATCTTGACTCCAACTAGGAGTCCTCATCATCAATCAGTGGTGGTCATCAATGCACAAGAACTAGTCATCTAGGTGTCAATCTGAGTCTAACTGAGTGTAACATGTGTAACTGAAGTGTGTAGCACTGATATAGGGAAGTGGGCTTAGTGGAGGGCACATGGGAGGCTAACTGAAGTTAGAACAAGTCATCTAGTCAATCTGGAGGTCCAACGGAAGTGAAACAGTCAGTCGGGAGTAAAACTAGCCTCAAATCAGGGAGAATCGGAGCTAACTGAGTGTAACTGAAGTGGAACTGCAGTGGTAGGTGAAGAAGTGCGCCCTTCTCTGGCAGTAGGTGAGAAGTGGGCGCCTTCCTGACTAGGAGGGATAAAACTCTGAAGTAAGTGGCTCCCGAGTGCTAGAATAAGGTGGCTAAGGTGTTGGAGGCATCAACCTGGTGACTGGGATGCATGCAAAGTGCATGCAAAACCTAGAATTTGGGTGCAAACCCTAATTGCATGCAAGATCCTGAAAAAGATGATGTGGATATCTGAACAGGAGGACCTAAAATGAATTGAAGATTCATTGGACTCCTATCATGAAAATTTTAAAGAAGTCTTTCTCACCCTTGAGGAGAAAAAAATTTATAGTTGATCTTGAGAATAAGCGAACTAAGATTCTGGATGAGAAGGAAGCAACATGGTGATTAAAGAGCAAGGCTCTTTGGATTTAGAAAGGAGACAACAATATGAAATTTTTTCATAATTTTGTTAATCACGGGCATCATCCCAACTCTATATGGAAGATTGAAGAGGAAAATAGCGAGAAATTTTAGGATTTCGAAATCTGGTAAAATCTGGAGTGGTGCATTTCAAGAATAGTTATAAAGAAAATGAAAGGGTCATGATTGATCAAATGCTTGAAGTCACAACTTATTACCCAAATCTAGTCAATGAGGAGAAGAACTAGAAAATTATGGAGGAAGTTAGCTTAGAAGAACTAAAAGAGGTTGTTCATACTATGCAGAAAGAAAAAATCTTGGGCCTGGACGCATGGTCGATGGAATTCTTCAATGGATTCATGGACCTATTTGAAGAAGATCTGTTGGCGGTCATTGAGGAATTCATAATTAATGGAAGAATATTATCCCCTATGATGCTACTTTTATTGCCCTCATTTCTTAGGTGAAAAATGTAAAAAAATGGGAATACTTCTGACCTATCTCGCTATGTAACAATGTTTATAAGTTGATAGCTAGTAGAATGAAAAATATTCTATCTGATGTGATATCGAAAGAACAATCTTCTTTCTTCAAAGGTAGACAAATTCATGATGTCATTGGCATTGATCAGGAGGTTCTACACTCGGCCATGGTAAGGAAGTATCTTGCTGTTATCATCAAAGTTGACCTCACAAAGGCGTATGACAGAGTTAATTGAATTTATAGCGGGTTAGTCATGCTCCAGGTGGGATTTAATTTATAGTTTGTGAATTGGGTATTCTCATGTGTTTAGTCGGTATCCTTTGCTCTTGAAATCAATGTATTTGCTTATGATTTTTTCAGACCAGGCAGGGGACTTAGAAAAGGGTGTCCCATGTCTCCCCTCCTATTTATCTTGATGATGGAAGGTCTTAGTCAGGCATTAAATCAGGCTCGTAGCAGAGGATCCTTGAGAGGTGTTATATTTGAAGAGAGTATCATTATTACACATTTATTTGTTTTAATCGATGATATCCTCTTGTTTACAGATGGGTCTAGACGGGATATTACAAACCTTAAATCTATTCTAGATCTTATTGTAGAAGCCACCAGCATGAAAATAAACAACGGGAAATCTATGGTCTCAGTTTTTAATTTATCTCAAGACTCAATCAATATGATTCTATTCATCCTTGAATTTTGTGATGTGGAACTTGATGGAGTTTGGAGTTATTTGGGATTCAAGATGAAGCCTATAATGACTAGTTGTGTAGAGATTGGGCGTGGTTGGTTACTAAAATTGAAAGAATAATTCATCTATGGTGCAATAAGTGGCTTTCCAGAGGTGGAAGGCTGATCCTCATGAAATATTTCCTTGAAGGACTTCCAGTTTACTGATCATCACTGACATATATATGCGTGGATACTATAGATCATATTTGAAAGATAACTTATCAGTTTTTATGGAAGGGAGACAGGGAGGACAGGACCATATGCATCATGGGTCTCCTAGGATAGAATCACTCTTCCGAAAGAGCTCAGTGGATGGGGACTAAAACACCCAATATGGTTTGTAAATGCGCTTGTCGCCAAAGGAATTTGGAAGATTATCAAAAGGGAGGGTATGTGGGCTAAAGTGGTATACAAAAAATATATTTCTCCCCTATCTGTTGAAGAATGGATTCGTACGTGCTAGAAAAATCGAGCAAGTATGCTTCTATGATGTGGAGAGCGCTTATTAATGTTTTTGATGTTATTGGTACGAGCCTTGTCTTGAAAGTGGGAAATGGTCGAAGGGTCCAACTTGGAAAAGATCCTCATTAGAGTAAATCTGAGGTTTAAAATGGGCCTTATAAGAAAATGAGCCAACCATAATTGCTTGATGAGTTGGAATTCAAGAACCAATAGAATTTCAATAACATGAGTCAACCATAATGGTTGACTTGAGATATTTGTTATAAAAAAACTACTTTTTTGTTTGTATTTTCAACATATCTCCTTGTGTTTTTACTCAAATTTCGAGCGGGAGCATTCGTTTGATGCATAACTAAATTACACATCCAATGAGTACCCACACTACATACTTTTTACAGACCCCGTTGTCCCGAAAACAATAAATACTTGAAAAAATGTGATGATGATGATTTCATCATCACGTTTTTCAGGTATTTCTTGTTTTTCGGGTAGCAGAGCCCATAAAAAGTATGCAATGTGGGTACTCGTTGGATGTGTAATTTAATTTTGCATCCAACGAGTGCTCCCGCTCGAAATTTGAGTAAAAACACAGAGAGATTTGTTGAAAATATGAACAAAAAAGAGTAGTTTTTTTCTTTCTTCCTCCAAAATGATTAAATATTATTTTATTATTTTAACTATTATTTTATTATTTTAACTATTATTTCATTATTTTAACTATTATTTTATTATTTTCCTTAGGAGTCCTAGTTTAGACCTCAAATTTCCTCTAATGTGGGCAGGGTGTTCGACGGCCCACAAGATTCCTGATAATCTGATAAACACACTTAGTAATATGGGTGTCAACTTTTTGAACCAAATTGGAAAGGTAAGGGTTCATAACTCGATTAACTAGGAATGAATGTGAGTGAAGGATCTGAATCTGGACAGGAAGAGTGGTATAATTTGGGAAGGGTCCATTAAAGACCTTCAAGATAGTTGAATATATTTTTCAAGGATAATGAAGATGGAATTATATGGGATGAAAATTATCAAGGAGGACATTACACTCCTCATATGGGTTATGTTAGGATATTCCTATACTCCATCCTAGTCCTACTAGCTTTCCAGTCATTTTCATTTTCAATCATGCATGCAAAATTAGGGTTTGCATGCATTCTAGGTCATCAGTCCCAGCACCTAGTCCTTAGCAAACTAGTCCCCAGAGCTTCTTTTAGATCATTTATAGGCCTCCCAGTGACTAATGCGCCCTCCTTTGCTTCACTGCATGACAAGGGCGCCTTCTTCACCTACCAGTCCAGTTATATTCAGTTATATTGAGTTATCTTCAGTTATTCCCTTGATTTAAGGCTTAACTGACTCTTTACTGAGTTTATCACTCTGTTGGACCTCCAGTGAGACTAAATTGACCATTCTGACTCCAGTTAACTCCTATGGTGCCCTCCACTGAGCCTCCTTCACCATATTAGTGCTTCCATGTGCCAGTTACACCAACCACATTCAGTTAGACTCAGTTTGACTCTCGGTTGATCATTACTTGTGCATTGATGACTTCACTGATGAGAAGGTGGACTCCTAGTTAGGCATTGATGACTCTCCACTGATTATGGATCTGTGCATGAAGGCCAATTCGAATTCCTCCTAGTGAATTCGAATCCTTATACTCAGCATTGTATATTTACCAGTTCATTATTCTGTTAATAGCAACATGTGTAATTATTCTGCCTCAATCAGAGTTTCTTTGGATCTAAGTTCTATTGCTTGTCTCTTCTTCTATTATTCCTAAATTCTTTCATTGTGAGGTTTACATCATCTCTTTGGATCTTATGTGGGCAATTTCACATGGTATCAGAGCCTTGAGAGTATATTCTACCTCCATTCTTTAAGAGTTTTTTGCAGGTATTTTGAAGTTCCAACAGTTGCAGCAGTAGATTCAGTAGCTTTCTATTTGCACTTGTTCAAGCAATCAAGCTGAGCAATTCGAATGCTCCTTCTTCTATACTTCTCACTCCTTTCAATTATTTCGAATGGAAGAGGAAGATGATAATACTCTTGCAATCAAGAGGGTTTACTAGAGTAGTTGAGGAAAAAGATGCCATACCACATCAAGCTGAAAAGATAATCAAGCACCTAAACAAAATGGATGAAGCCTTTGGATTCATATGCCTTCATATATCTGATGATTTATTGTTTCATGCTGATGGATTGAAGTCTCCATATGATTTATGGATAAAATTGAGGAGTCTTTTTGGCAAACAAGACGAACTGAGAGACTACATTCTTGAGAATGAATTGGTTGCCCTTCAACCTAGCAATTTCAAGAGCATCCAAGATTTCTTCTCCAAATTTCAGAATTTGGTTTTGCATTGCAAGCAATGTGGCATCACTAAAAGTGATGAGCAATTGATACTCTCTATATTGAGCAAACTTGGATCTCAATTTTCTGTCTTTGTATCTACCTTTCATTCTGTTCGAATGTCCATCCCTGGATGGAAGTTTCCCACCTTAAGTGACTTCATTGAAGCTCTCACTCAAGAAGAAAAAAAACTGTTTCAAATGGGTGCCATCAAAACCTCCAGAGATCTAGCTCTTTTAGCTGGTGAATCAAGTGGAGCGAATGCAAAAGGGGGACAAAAAGGAAAAGGCAAGAAACCTTCAAGATCCAAGAATGACAAACAAAAGAGACCAAATTGTACCTATTGCAAGAGAGGAAACCATCCTGAGCATGCCTGCATGCATAAGAAGATTGATCTTCTAACCAAGCTTCTTGAACAAAACCAGATTGTTGTTCCAAAAGAAGCAAAGATGTCTGATTCTGGAAGTGGATCTGATGATTGTCATGCATTGATGGCTGGTTTTTCAAAGACAAAAGATCTCCTCATAGATTTTGGAGCTTCCAACCACATGATGGCACAAGAAGAATCCTTCTCCTCTTTGGATCTCCAAGATGGGCCTACCATTCACATGGGAGACAACTCTCAGATTTATTCCAAAGGTTTGGGTACAGTTCATATGGAGCATGGTAAGTTCAAAAATGTCTTATTTGTTCCTTCTCTTACAGCTAATTTGTTGTCAGTATATCAAATGACTCATATAGGATCTCCAAAACAAGTAATTTTTGGTCCAGACACAGTAGAGATTACAGAAATCTCCACTGGAAAGGTTATAGCGAATGGGATTGCTAATCATGCCTCAAAAGGCATATGAGTTCTCACACTTCATGCCCTTCTCTCCAACTATTCCTTCAGATTCTGATGAAGATCACAGTGACTTCTCTTCCAGTGACTCCTATTCTAGTGAAGAAGAAGATCAAGATTTTGATGTTGAGATCATGGTTCAAGAAGATTCAGAACCAACACCTATTCTTAGTCCAGATTCAAGAGAAATATGTTCTCACAGAGTCCTTGCTACTACTGAGAACACAGTTGATGATTTATTTGCTTACAGAACTACTAGACTTCAGCAGCATGCTAACCTTGCATTATGCCATCCATCTCTCCATAAGAGATGCAGCATGATGATGGGATTCTCTCTTCCATCTTTTGGGAAGACTACTCATGTTCCATTCGCTCCAGATACAGAAAACATTCCTAAAAGACTTGCTTCATCCTCCACACGGTGGGAGACCTTCCTACATGGGATCAGCTTGCCAAGTCTTTTGCAAAAGTTTTCACTGATGAAAGCTTCTTTCTTTTCTGCATGATGGTTCTTTGAGTTATTTACTGTTCTTTTTGAGGGGGGGTATTTTTCCCATGAGGTTTTCCCCATTTCCTCAGTTTATGGACAGTTATGTATTTTATTATCATTTCATTTATTGTATGGGTGACCTTTGGTCCTAGTTACCAGGGCCTAGGATGGATTAAGGGGGGGTGTTAGGATATTCCTATACTCCATCCTAGTCCTACTAGCTTTCCATTCATTTTCATTTTCAATCATGCATGCAAAATTAAGGTTTGCATGCATTCTAGGTCATCAGTCCCAGTACCTAGTCCTTAGCAAACTAGCCCCCAGAGCTTCTTTCAGATCATTTCTAGGCCTCCCAGTGACTAATGCGCCCTCCTTTGCTTCACTGCATGACAAGGGCGCCTTCTTCACCTACCAGTCCAGTTATATTCAGTTATATTGAGTTATCTTCAGTTATTGCCTTGATTTAAGGCTTAACTGACTCTTTACTGAGTTTATCACTCTGTTGGACCTCCAGTGAGACTAGATTGACCATTCTAACTCCAGTTAACTCCTATGGCGCCCTCCACTGAGCCTCCTTCACTATATTAGTGCTTCCATGTGCCAGTTACACCAACCACATTCAGTTAGACTCAGTTTGACTCCCGGTTGATCATTACTTGTGCATTGATGACTTCACTGATGAGAAGGTGGACTCCTAGTTAGGCATTGATGACTCTCCACTGATTATGGATCTGTGCATGAAGGCCAATTCGAATTCCTCCTAGTGAATTCGAATCCTCATACTCAGCATTGTATATTTACCAGTTCATTATTCTGTTAATAGCAACATGTGTAATTATTCTGCCTCAATCAGAGTTTCTTTGGATCTAAGTTCTATTGCTTGTCTCTTCTTCTATTATTCCTAAATTCTTTCATTGTGAGGTTTACATCATCTCTTTGGATCTTATGTGGGCAATTTCACAGGTTATAAATCCATTAGAGAAGAAGAGGACAATACTCATCCTCCTTGGTGGAATTCAGTTATTTGGCATCTAAAGTGTCCATTAAAGATGAAACTTTTCCTTTGGCTTGTGTTGCATGAGAATATTCTTGTTTGGGACATCATGATTAAGCACTACTGGATTGGTCCCAACAAATGTCCCCTTTGTATGAATCATGAAGAAACGCTAGAGCATTTGTTTATTCTATGTCCTTATATCACCAAGCTTTGGAACCATATCTCACAGATTAAAGGTATCAAATTTAGGTGGAATGGGCTTTACATTTTGGAGGCTCTTCATCAGTGGGTTCCTAATAAGGATTATCAAGACTACTATTCTCTTCCAGTTATAATCATATGGCTTGTCTGGATTTTCGAGAGCCGAGCCATCTTTGAAGAGACTATAGTGGAACCAGACTTATATGGCAACATAAGCTTATCAATTCTTGATCTCATTCCGCAATCTAAATACTCTTCCAAGAGGAGGCCTATTTATGAGGAAGTCATTGACATGACTAAGTGATGGGCTTACTTCGATGGGGCCCCCCAAATTAATCCTAACAAAGGAGAGGCACGAGGAATGGTTTATGTGTCTGATGATCATTTTTATAAATTTGTTGCAGGACTCGGACCTTGGTCCAACAATTTAGCCAAATTAATAGCCTTGAAGATTCTCTTGTGAACTTCCCTCCTTTTTTATATGCAGAAGCTTCAAGTGTTTTGAGGCTCCCGATTGGTTGTGGAGTGTATGAGACAGAAGAAACCCCCTAAAAGAATTAATCATGTCGCTATATATGAAGAGATGATAAGGTTTAGTGACAATTTCCATGAAATAAGCTTTCATCATATATAGAGAGAAAGGAATACTAAGGTAGACAATCTCTCTAAATTCGGCATGAAGATGGCAGATGGGATGTGGCTATTATGGGAGAAACAAAGTGATACCTTGGGGGAGAATGATCTAGGACCAATCCTAGCATTGAGATAATATCTTCACTGACAAGAATCAATTGTGAGTTTTTAAATGTACACTAAAGATTAAATTGTGATTTTACAAAACTGCAAGCATCATCTAGTTTCTAGGAGCCTTTCGTGATTTCTTTATAGTTTATCTATGGAGTTCTATACTTTCCCAATTTTGGGGATAGTTTTTGTAATTTCTGAGGTATGGCTGATTTCTCAAAAGTTATATTTTTTTTATAGCTAGCACTATGGTTTAGTCATGATATTGAATGTCATCCAGGATCACGCAAATATGGTAAATATACACTACAATGTAGAATATCGTTCCACTTTTACACTCTTATAATAATCAAAATAAAACTAAACAAAGTTTAGCCCTAACATGGCTACCATGCCGCCATTGTACCACCGCCTAATGTTGTAACACCAGTAACAGTTACTAAAGTCAATACGCATGAATTTTCAGTTGATAATGCCATGCATTTCTTACAAAACTTTTACTCGAATGTCAACATTGGCTTGTTAGCATATTCCATGAACGATCCCTCTGGACTGCTCTGCGTATGATTGATTCTCATCCATTCATTGGATGAATCAGGATAACAGTAGAAGTAAAAAATTTAAGAGGAAGTCCACTTCAAATGATAAACAGAGATTTGGTAGATTACACAGAACTCCCTTTTTGAAGTCTGAGATTCAAATTGATGGACTCTGAGTCTGCTGATTCCGTTTAGAGTCGGTGAAATGTTGCTCTCCCACTTGTCTTTATTTTGACTCTGGACAATACAACTAATTTACGGAACATTATGACATAGGAACTAGAGTACGACTGGAAACTTGACAGCTGGCATGGCATGAGATTCAATGTAATGTAAATTATAATGCGCGTGAATTCAGAAATGAACTGAAAAAATGAAAACATTGAGTTTTTTTTTTCAAATTTAACGTGTAAATATGTACCACTCGACGGTGCATATTGAACGCTTTCACATTTAAGTTAAGATAAAGAATCCAAATTTTTAAAAATTATTTTTTATTTAATCAAATTTCAAATTAAAATTAAAATTATAAAATCATTTTAAATAATCTTTATAATAGGATAACAGGCAACATTTTTTTTACACCTAGAAAAAACTTCTTTGTAAGCATCACAATTATTTGATAACTCAAAATTGTACATATTTTTACAAAATTTGATTATACAGAGCTATGATGGTTCCCAAATTCCTCATATCTTGAGATGGTCCACCCATAACTCAATGCACAGAGTTAAAACCTGATTTACCCAACCCATTACATACATTGTCCCCACATTCTCTTTGCTTATTAACGGTATGCTTAGAATCAAACAATTACAAACCACAGCCAGCTGTGGCTTTACAGCAAAATGGCATACGCTCCCATTACAAATCATCGTCTTCCATTTCTTACAAAATTTAGGCTTGTAGCCTTTCTTGCTTGCGTCTTTTAACACATGCATTCCCAAAACAAACCAAACACCCAAAAAGGTGATACTAATAGAGAATTCAACATTACCCTTCTACTGTTGCCGATAGTGCCATGGCCTCGTGCATGTTGTCCACGTCCTCATGCCCTGGCTTCCCGCCTTCCTCTTGTGCCATGACCTCCACTTTCGCTGCATTCTCATGCTCGTGCTCGGATAATGATGGCGTCGGGTCTTCTTGCTTCGGGACGGGTGTCACTTGATCATTCAGAGGCGGTTCATCTTTTTCCTTGCTTCCCTGGAAGGGGGCCTTTGTCAAGTCCAGCACACTATCAATATCCACCAAGTCGCGGAGCATGTCCTCCTTCAGGTTGTTCAGGACCTAAAGGACCACTTCCCCAAAGCTTTCTCGTTTGAGTATTGTTTTTGCTAGCAACTTCCTCATAATCTAGTATGGGCTGAAGCCTGTCAGCACTCCCTGCTCATCCATACAATTCTGCATCTCTTCTTCTTCCATGGAAGAGATGCATTCATCCACATGCGGTGGGACGTCTTTCATTTACCACTGCTCTTCCTCATTTTCCAAGACTTGCTTCTCCCTCCCCTCCTACTCCTATTCGTTGGTGGGGTGCCATGACAATCTCTCCGACAGACAGCACAG
This sequence comes from Larix kaempferi, assembly GCA_027924585.1. NCBI lineage: Eukaryota > Viridiplantae > Streptophyta > Pinopsida > Pinales > Pinaceae > Larix > Larix kaempferi. Next base: position 25,013,184 of record BSBM01000186.1, on the reverse strand, counting down.
TGAGCTTATACCTTAGCAACAGAGCTTCAATTCTGCACCTCTCTTCATTCTTCTCTTGATTGAGCCTCGTCCTCATTTTTATAGCCATAACGCAATTAACCGAATTAAATGCCTGCATCATCAAATTTGTAGTTGCCATCAAGCCAGGAGTTAATGTTTCCCTCTGGCTATCGTTAGTAGCCTTGCAGCCATTGTTCCGCACCCTACTCAGGTTCTCATCCTTGCTATGCCAGTCGTTCTGCATTGATGGCCTTTTAATTCTCATCTCATTTCTTCCAGCTTGTTAATTGTCCCTGTACTCCTTCCTCTCCTCATATCGTCCCCACCTTTTCATATACTTCCATATAGCCCTTCAATTTACAACTTTACATTAAGCACAAAGTTGTGTTTAAATATTATACAGCCAAATAAAGAGAATCGCGATGCTATCTCTTATAATGACTAGCTAAGCCAAAAAATATTCTATCGAAGTACCACAGATCAAAACAAAATTATATCAATAAGTTACAAAATATCTCAGGTCTTCAAGACTTTAAAAACTACTACACAAAAAGGTATAAGACCACTATCAAAAAAGAAACTACATCAATAAATAGATAAGCATTACTATAAAAGTGTTAGCTAAACTCTATTATAGAAGAAAATGTAGAGCTTTCCATGATCAAAATTATCTCTTATCTAAACATGTTTCAAGATTTGCTCTAGTCATTTTTGTTTAATAAATTCAATCTTTAAGGATTTAATATAAATTAATTGTAAATTTATTTATTTGTTAGTTAAAATTTGAGTATAATTTGTAAGGGTCGGTTTGAAAAAGCAGCTTTTCGCCCTCCCTCTATCCAAAATTATATGATGATGATATTTATAAACTTTCAATTCATACATAAAAATAATTTAATTATTAATTTTATACATACAATTTAAAAATGAATTGATTTTTTATACATTTTATCGATTATATTAAATATATTATATGTAAACATTAATTTTACTATCAAGTTTTTTTATATACAAAATCATTACAATATGGGCTCAAGCATCATGTTACTTACAAAAATTGAACTTGTGTGAGAATGATAACAATTATTCCCCCAACCACCCAAGCTATAACCAATAATTTACACTATAATAACTCACACATTATAAAAAACAAAAAACTTAGTCCCACCCAAAAAGATGTAATCCAAAAAAAAACATCTAAAAATAATAATAACCGTATATTATTTATGTACAACTATGTATACTACTTTATAATTTTAGATTATTTATTTATATTGATTAATTTTTTTTTTAATACATATATTTATATAAATATTTTATTCATATTTTATATTAACATATTATTTAAAATTTGAAATTTGAAATTTTTATTTTTTAATTATATATTTAATTTTATTATATAAATATTATATATATTTATATTATATTTGTGAATATTACATTAAAAATATTATATATAAACAATGCAATATTTCATTCATTATTATTTGTAACCTATTCGTATTCATACTTGAATTATGTTACCATGCTTTTTTATTAAAATCCATTATAATATTATTTGTAACCTATTCGTATTCGTATTAAAATCCATTATAATATCCATTCAAAATGATGTACTCAAAGCTGACAGACAGTTTGGATTGTCTTTATTTTGATAATTTTCCAATTACAATGTCTGGACAATACAACAAAGATAATGCATATCATTGACATTATCGACATAGAAAGTAGCGTACGATTGGAAACTTGGCAGCAGGCACTAGATTCAATGTTATTTAAACGAATATAAGATTGACGTTGTTAAACACCATATCCAGAATAATACCCCCCTAGAGAACTAGTTGAGTGCCTTATTTGGGTATCTTAGTGGAAGATATTTCATAAGGATATTTGATAATAAACTTTGTATCATTTTTTTAAAATGTAACAAAGAAATCCTTAACCTTATGCATATCTAAATATAGAAGATACTTCCACTTTTGTTTTTTTATAATAATAAATATAAATTTCTATTATGGTCTCGAGAATAGATTTTAGCCCTAACATGGGACAACCTCCTGATATTGTAGCACCAGTGGCAATAGTAAAGTCAATGACCATTAAACCTCTCCTATTATGTCAGAGAGCGTATGACATGAACTGCCCAGCTTATGACATTTATGTGATATATTTTATTGGTGGATTGTCAACCCAGAGTTCTACTGGAATGTCAACGTTGGCGTCTGAGCATATGACATGAACGATCTCTCTGGATTGCTCTGCGTATGATGCCATCAACTCACTCCTCTTTACAACGAATGATTCCCGACGACATTGACGCGAATTGATATTTTTTATTATTTGATTCTGAACGATCAATTGCCATTAAAGAACGATAACAATGGAGCTCTAAATATAAGACAAGGTCCACTTAAATCGATAGAGAGAGGGTTGGTAGATTATGCAGAACTCCCTTATTGAAGTGAAAAGGCCATTCTGATTGTTATTCAAATTCATAGACGACAGTCTGCAGATTCAATTTAGAGTCGGTGAAACTTTGCTCTCCTGTATTTATTTTTAGTCTTTCACAATAAATAGTCTGGACTATACACCCAGGACAATCAATTTCCCTAAACGATATGAACATAGAAAGCACTGTACCATCCGAAACTTCGCAGTGGGCACGGGCACAGGATTCAATGTAAAATAAATTATAATGGATTTGAACTAAGAAATAAACCATAGCAAATATGACAATTTCTTTTTAAATCTTAGGGACTTCAATTTTTAGGTTATTTTGAGTTTCCAAACTTTTAATTGCGTTGATAATGCTAGGCCTGAGTTTGCGTTGATAATGTTAGGCTTGAGTTTCCAAATTTTTGAGGGAGAAGTGTAATTTCTTGTTTAAAGAGGATTCAATACATTAATATGGTTTTCAAGTGTAAGTTTGGTTATGTTCAATTAATTACTTGATATGAATATTATGAAATTTGTCTATTTTTACATTTTTATAATTTACAATTTTTATAATCTTGCTGACATTCATATTTTTATTTATTTTATCTAATATAGTTTTAGATCCATCAATTCCGTATATAGTAATCAAATCTGTTAAGGTGCAAAATTTTCTTTAAATTTTTGTTTTAAAAATGGTTTACATGTGAAGAGATAATATGAATCTACATTGATTTAAAAAAAAGATTTAAAAAAAACATTTAAACTTTTTATTTAAGAAATTTCAAAGAGATTTGATTTTTATTGACATACGATATCCAGAGATAATATGAATCTACATTGATTTAAAAAAAACATTTAAACTTTTTATTTAAGAAATTTCAAGTTGGAAATAAAAACTTTAATCTATTTTTAAAAAATTAAAAAATTGGTAATTTGTATATATTTAAGATAACTTTACATCTCACTTAGCACTAAATAAAAACTAACTTTACATCTCACTTAGCACTAAATAATAACTACACAACATCTATTTACAATCACAAATTGAATTATAATTTATCTGTCTAAAAAAGATTAAAATTAGCACTTGCTCCCTAAGATGAAAAAAAATATAAAATAAAGTTATTGACATCTTATAGAGATTAATAATGTGACATAGATTCATTTCTTTAAAAAAAATTAAATCAAAGTGAATTAATAAAGAGTCAACATAATACTTTTGACATTTGGTAGGGACTAATAATGTGGCATAGATCTTAAAGATGTTAGAGTATGTTGTTCCTGAAATATCTTCATTTAAGAGACCACTTATTGTTTTATTTTTTCAATTTTGTAAAATTATAATTAACTTAAACTTTTGAGAATGACCACTTGTTGACAATTCTATAAAGTCTATAGAATTTTAAGTTGCAAAATTGGTCATTAGTCATGCCTTTTTCTTGTATAATATATATGAATACATTTTCAAGGCATATTATATATAGAATATAGATGGCAACATTAGTAATGGAAAATAGATAGTTTAATTGGCTATAATTGTTTTTCCAATGGAGAATTTATTAAATTGGAAGGGTAGCTACAAAATGGTGGGTGTTAACTTCCTATAATCCATTAATAGAGTATGTGCATTTATCCAATTCTAAAACCACACCCCTTCATAAAACCTAGATATGGCCATAACTTACAATACTAAGTTTCAAAAATCCCTTAAGATCATCATATTTAACTTTTCATTACTTTCTTTACAGCACCACTAGATAGAATGTGTAATAAAGAATCATTGATTTTACCACCAATTCCACTAAATCTGAACATCAAATGAGCTTTTCAAGCCACTAAAAAATATATCCTTCTAAATGGATTCACATATATACTAACAACATCTCCAAGTAAATGATCAATTATAATCCCAATCTAGTACCATACTGAAACCAAGGACTCGTTGATTTTACCACTAATTCCATCAAATCTGAAATTGAAAGCAGCTTGCCAAGCCACTAAACAATAGAACATACTAAATGGATGTACATATATACTAACGAAAACTCCAAGGTAGTGATATTTAGTTCAAATCCCAATCTAGTACCATACTAAAAACAAGCTTCGACCACTATAGCATATGATCTAGAACTAGCGAAAGGTATAGCTAATCTGATATACGTAATAAAGGTAGAATCAACAAAGGTACTTAAGGTAGAAGGGTAAATACAAGGTATAGATAGAAACAGTTCGAACCCAAAATCAATAGAAAACAACATGAGTAGAATTTTAACTAGTCACCCTAATCAAGGAAGAAGTTGACCTCATTTCCCCAAGCCTAGTTCCTGTTCAATTGATCCCATTGTGGGTGACCCAAAGTATCCATCATTTGACCCATAAAAATAAGTATAGGTGGAAGAGCTTGTTTAAGAATTAGTTTCCAGGTAAAAGTAGCAACATGAGTTGCAAAGTTAGAAGTAGTTGTTGTTTGACGTCTTGACCCATAAGCATAAAATCTATGAGATACACAAAATTTTAAGATCAAATGTATAATGTATATTTGTATATGAAACAACTATTGCCTACATGAAAAATCCAAGAGGATAAGAGTGATCCAAGAAACAACTATTGCCTATGCACTTTTCAATCGTATTTCCTTTATAAGAGGCTAAATGGATCTTGTCAATGTTATAGTCAAGTGTGTGTCTACTATTTAGTATTTCCCCCATAGATTTTTTTGTAAGCACAAAAAAAAAGCACTTTAGACATTGTAGTTCTCTTAAAAATATGAGAAAACAAGCCATATGCATAATATCTCATGGGTCATGGTATCGAGTAATTTATAGAATTTAGATAGGAGGGTGAATAAATAAGCATGGGAAAATATTTACCAGATGGGAAATTAAATGAGAAAATCCCAACCTGATACTTTAACCATTAAGTAATATCCCCTCCCTGTTACTACCCGATGAATTAGTAAGTTGTGCATTTTATATATTTTTGAAGTTAAGAGGAATATCATGTGTAAGTACTCTATTGGAAAATATATATAGGTCATGAATATATTTGTGGGCAATTGTCCCAAATTTAATAATTGCACCCAACCTGGTATATGTATGCCCCCACATGTTCTCTTGGGTAATAAAATATTTTTTCAAAGAAAACAATGTTCATGGCATGGCAAATTTAGTGAACAAGCACTTTTACCATAAAATTGAGTAAACCATGTTAATTGATGCAAATATTTGAATTTATATTTGAGATTACCAATAAACTATATAACAACAAATTATTGTAAGTAGCATTATTCCATATTTATCCCATAGTATTTTAATCCATTCACTTTACTAAAATATTTGAACAACACCATTCTCGTCCCTACAAATCTTGCATCTTGATTATGCTCTATTATTCCTAGTACTTTTTTTTTGTTAGTGTAGAAACCCATGTGAGCCAACCCCCAAAGGGTAGTGTTTTCCTTTGGCTTACGTTTATGTTAGATCCATTGTCATTCTACATGAACCTGGGATTTTGAATCTTTATATTGGCATAAATTTAGAGGTGGGGATATCAACACATTTGATTTCTTTAGCAAGCATCCAATTTAACTTATCCCGAATAGGTCCAACTTGTTGAGAGGGGTTGTCCAAGGGGAGGAGGAGAGACTGCTTGGTCATTGTGAATTAAGGGTTTTGATAAGGTCCGAGGTTCAAAACATGGTATAAGAGGTATCAATATTTTTGTGTTATTTCCATATAGGTGCATGGAATAAAAGAGAAAAAGGATTGAAATTACATACATGTACATTTCCATTGAATAGGTAAACATTTTCCTTCCTTCACCTTCGTGCAAACTTGAGTGTGTAGGTACTACAAGTTAGATGTGAAGTTGGGAGCAATGGTTTCTTTGGCATATCATATTGTCAGTTTTTAAACCTCAACCTTAGAGGTAACCCAACCCTATCAAATTTTGATTTTTGGTGTGGGGGGGATTTTTAACCTACATGGCATCTTAAAAATTAGAGAAGAGTTGATGGCTACAACAATGGAAGCATATTGCTTGGCACTAATCAATGTTTTTACTTTGATTATTGCCTAAGTATAAATTTGGATTTATGATAAAGGAATTAATATTTTATGATTATATTTTGAACATGTGCAAGATAAAAGCTTGGCAGTTGTCCTCATGAAAGGACATATGTAAAAGACTTTTTTTACATCATTAATAAAATGCTGGGGGGCAACTGGAATGGCCATGTTACAACTTGATGAACCAGTCCCATAGGTGGGAACACAATCTTGCTTCCTATGAGGAGAGAATGACAAATGTCAAGTAGCAGTTTCCATAAAATAATAGGACTAAAATCTAGGAGGGGATTCAAGGCCAACGAATTCCCAAAGAGGGTAAGTTGGACTTTGTCTAAGACATAAGAAAAAATACTATTTATGGGCATATGTGTGAGAATAGGATGTTGTCTAATATGCTAGATAAATTGGTGTGTGCGCATTGTGACATGTTAGGCAATTTTGAGTGAAACTTATTGTATGAGAATTGTTATGTGTTAGGCAATTTCTAAGAGAAGAAAACTTTGCTTGAGGAAAACAAGGGTTGTTTTACCACTTGAGAGTGTGGAAGGACTAATGGGAAACAACTTTTTACAACTAGGGAGTAGTGTGTTAGTCCATATGGTGTCATCGTTCATGATAGGGGGTGATTACTGAGCAAGTGGACTGGCTATTCAGAAGTCTATGATTGGGTGGAACATGTCCATTTCAACTGTGTCTCCATGTAGAATGCATATGTTTAAATGTTTTTCTCCTACATTTACAGTTACTAACCAAGTGTATTTTCTTTTCTAGATTGATAATGCTTCAATTAAAATGTTTTATGATTAAGATAATAAATGTATCCTTAATTATGCAATTCTAAAAGCTAACTTAGAATAGAAAAAATAAGTTATGAGAAAATGTATAGTCCAAATGTATTTTAGAGTTCAACTATTTATTATAATACTCACTATAACTTGTTTTTCACTGATTATCGGTACCATAAGTAATACCTAAACTATTTGTATATATAGAATCCATGTTCAAAGTATAACAAAGAGACAATATTATTATTACCATGCCATATCTCTCAATATGAGACATCAACAATTTCACCTTTTTGTAATCATTAAAGTACATCAACTAATCCTGCACTTTGATGAAGCAAAATAATGAAATAGGGTTATTGTCCGCTGATAGGTTTAGGCTGATAGGTCTGAGTCTTTCTATCTCAATAAAAATAAATCATGAATCTAGAAACTTATAAAGTAGAAAATCCAGACCAAATGGGCCCTGTACATTTACAATAAAGAAGGATAACCATTAAAAATGAAATTGTAATATGACAAGCAAATAAATATAAAGTTGAGCTCTTCGAGGTTACCTTTGAGTCTTAAAAATAAAACCATAATAACTTTAAAATTTAAAACATAATTATATCATATAAAACATGTCGAATTTGGCTATGCCAACTTGACCTAAACCAAGCATGTAACCAAGAAATAATCGATCCCAAAAGACACATCATAGTTATTTAAAAGTATGGTTACAAGGGTGCAGGTTGTGGACCATTACAGTTTAGTACACGATGTCCTATAGATCGAGATGGTGACAGGATATCCATGAGACCGTCGAGTCTCCTTCTCAACAAGTATGCCAAGAAAAACAAACCAAAACAAAGACAGGCATGGAACCCCAATACATGGGTTAAGCCACCAACTAGAATGAGGCAACACCTTCAAAACTCGTCGCCTGCAAATGAAAGAGGAATGAATTTAATATCGACATTATAACGAATATAAATAAAATAAAATAAATACATATGTTGAACGAAAAATAACCCAGATTTATACCTTAGCACTAGGGTCGAAAAGCATGACTGTTTAACATGTCGAAGAAGTTACCAAGCCTATCGTTCCTCTGAATGGTCTTCTTCAAATCAATATGATGGGTTCCCTCGTAATGGACATGATAGATCCATCATTAGTCGAGCATCCAAGTAAGATAAGCCATTATTACATTAAGCACAAAAAACAAAAAATCCTAATTATTACTCTAGATATGGGCACCATTGAAACAACTAAGCGACATGTAATCTAATCGAAACACATAAATATATACCAAACCCAGTTTCCATTAAGGAATGAATCTCAAAGATTGAGAGGCTAAGAGAAAAATTGTCTGACAGAGGTTGAAAATCTTGTTTTGAAACAACCAATAGGACTTTAAAAAATAAATTTATGCATCGTTTCGCAGAATTGATTTTCCCATAGAAGAGATTCAAATTACAGTAATCACAGAAAACCATCAATGACCCTGCTCTGTATAAACCCAATGAAATTACAAATCTGAAATATGAAAGGTTAATAGGAATTCAAAGATTGCACCCCAAAAAACTGTATAAAAATAGTTCTAAGTTTTAAGAATTCAAAAGACCCAATGATTGTATGAGTATACATATAACTGTCGAGAGATAACCACAGACTACAAAACGACCCAGTCAATACCATTATTTAAGGCCTACATACGAAGAGTAACGACAACCCATTATACTTTTTTTTATATGTAAACTACCGACTCATTATCAAGTATAAAATAAAATTTTCATACACTTTTTAACTCTGCGAGCTCTAAATAAAACATCATGTTGCACTTAGCAGAGTTACTTTTATAATTTAATATTCCTACCATTTATACTCACACAACGGTTTCAAAACAGAACCCATTCAGTAATGCCGAAGGTAGCTCGATTAACACAGATTCATGAAATCGAGAGTTTTATTTTATTTTATTTTCACAACACTCAAGATGATGGTAGATCGGTCAATAAACGAAGATACATAAAATGTAAGTCTACTCTTAATACTTTTCTACAACATTGCAAATCAAAACCCCAGGTAATGCTGCCATCGCTAAGAAAAACAATACTTTTGCTGCAAAATTTCACCAACAAAAGAATGCAAATTCACTTATTGGAATAATGAAAATAGTTACTTGGAGAATTTGCTCCTCCCAACCATAGGAGAGAGCAACTCGACTATTTTCCGAGTTCCACCCCATAGCTGGATCACCACCATGCACTAGAACGCTACACAATCACTTCCACGTGACAACCTCTCTCTTAGATTCTGTAGCAAACAATGATGGACTTATGAAAAGAGATAACACTCAACTAGTTCCTCTATGCACAACATAGTGTCCCATGCTATCTCATTGCACCAATATATATAATTTTTCCCAAGTCTTGTGCCATCCCAATCACATCTTCAATCAATCTATCAATCCCTATGATTTAGGATCTTGTTTGGTAATTGAGTTTTAGATTGGATTTGATTGGTAAAGATATCTCTTGCTTGCTTACACATGTTCTATGTGACATGGTGGTTTCCCTCATTTAGTTGAACTCTCCAATTTCTTTTTTCTTTTATTTAATAAAAAGTAGTTTGTTGTGCAAAGTGTCACTTTGTGTTTTTGAGTTTTAAATAACTCTTACATAAAAATAATTGTCACAAATAATAATTCAAAAATAAATAATAATGTTTTTGGGTATCACATTAACTCTAACATGGAGGTAGAGATTATTAACCCTAACTTGGAAGTTCATAAGTATCTTTCACTATTAACTAACTCAACGAAGAAAATTTATATATCAAGAACTAACTCCTATGAGATCAATAGCAAAATAAGACGCTGGTGAATTCCTAAAACCCAATGGGTGGAAAATATTTTTCGTCTTTTTGTGTCTATGAACGTTGATGATGAAAATCACTTTCTCTTAGAATACCCTGCTTACACACACATTAAATCTCAAACCTTTCTAACCTCCTAACTTTCCAAAACTACAATGAGCTAAGAAAGCTTCTCTCCAAGATTTTTGAGCATAGGAATAAAGCTTTAAAACAAAGCAATTAACTCCCTTCTTTATTTATTTGTAAGCTCTAATAGACCAAAGTTGGTCTCAGGAGACATTAATCATCATCATTATCATCAATAAAAAAATATTTAACTATAAAACAAATTTTATCCGTAACATGGCTTCCATGCCTGCCATGCTACCATTGGACCACTGACCAATGTTGTAACATCCATTGCACTTACTAAAGTCAATACACATGAATTTTATGTTGTGAATTTCATGTAGGTTGAATGTCAAAGTAGGCTTGTTAGCGAGCCAATGATCCCATGAACTCACTCCCCGTCGTAACGAATGATTAACGACGTGGGATTGAGCATAAATTGATATATTTTATCGGTTGATTCTCATCAATTCTTTGGAAGGATTCAGATGATGTCAACTTCAATTTGGCAGATTACACTAAACTCCCTTTTTGATGTCCATTCAAACTTCCCCCTGTCGTATGTCCGCGGCGTATCAACGCATGACCCCTATCATTCAAATTGCCAAATCGACTTCTTCACTGAATTTCGCAGAAGAGCAATCTTTTGCCTACGAGCGCAGCTCAGGTGCTGCCTGCTTGAACCATAAAGAAGATCAACCAAGCTACCGGAACTGCATTCCTTCTCGAGTGTTTGCAGTTTTATGTCAGACATGCCGACCAAAACTCGGACGCTGACCAGAACTCGGACGTGGATGTGAAGGAGATGGGGCGATTTCTAGATCCGAATGGCACTAGCCGCGCCCACAATTCCATTGTGAGAGATTTGGTGATGCTCGAAAATCAATTGCCGCTATTTTTATTCGCACAAGGGATCTCCACTTTCACTTGAACTTGCATATCCAGATCGAAACTCTACTAACAATCCCGATGAATGAATCTTGGTATTGGGATCGGGCTCAGAATTTAACTGTAATGTCTCTGAATAGATGCGCCGATGCTTATGCAAAGAGTCGAAACATTGGCTATGTCTTAACTATGAACGGGCAGTTCCAAACATGGAGGGATAATTATGTATTAATGAAAGGCTGCCTCGACACATGGTTGGAACTCAATAAAAATTCCATCATTTGCTTTGAGAAAGCTTGCAAAGGAAACCAATCACGGCATCTCGTTGGATGAAGATGCAAAGACAGTGCACGCAAATCTCAATCTGTCTATCGGTCTTTAGGATGTAGAATATGTTTCATTTTTAATTTTAAAAGAATCCATTTTATATAATATCATTTGTTATCATAATTTCTTCATCGGTGTTTTTGTAAAAGAAGATTTAATAAATTGTACACACGTGTCTCCCCATTTATGAGAGGAGATGCCTCATTTTACAACAATGTTATTGTTGCTATATAGATGATGCAAAGCACTAAAAGCCTCATGGAGCAGCTAAAAGTTTATTATTCATGGTTATTTGCAAGGTAGGCAAGAACACATGTATACACACGATTATGAAATCTTATAATTGACTTACCATTTATTTCGTTATGACCTCTACAACTTTATAGCAACATGAATCAATCAAAACTATGTTCAATCAATGTTGTTGACTAGAGAGACAATCCTTTTAATCTTCTATTGGGACCAAAAGAACTTGATCTAGTGACTTCATAACAAAAGCAATCTTGAAAACCCTTCTTTTTATACCTTATGTACCACTTACCTACTTTCTGGTAAGTTGTTAAAACATAGAATTGCCTTACCATTTTAATGCATAGATTATTAGATTTACGGGTCAACTTTCTAAAGGAAATATAAAGTATATTAGTCTCTCTAAGCATCATGAAATTCCTCCCCTTGCTTTCAACCAAGACAAATAGGTAAGATACAAATAGAAAGAATAAGTAAATCCATACCCTAAGAATGATATAGAGTCAATGAATAAGAAGTATTTTTGACGAAGAAACCTATTTTTACAACATATGAATTACACAAAACAAGATACATATTCAAATGAACCTCCTTTATTATAAATTGGCAATGATCAAGAGAGCATGATGTATCCTACACTTTAGGCCAACCTACTATTACTAATGTACTATTAATGAATGGTAAGGACCTAACATAGGTTCCCTCTTTAAAATAGTTTTTCTTACAGAACTTTTAATGAGGGTTTTTCTTCCTGAATTGTTGTTTTTCGATGTAGCTTCTTCTGGAGGTGTATTCTTTTACTTGATCAAGTAGTCCATGCTGGTTGTATTCTAAATAAAAAGTGACTATCAAGTAGTCCATGGTGGTTTCTCTCTATCTGTCTATAGGCCAGTGTCAATCTCAATCGGGGGTGGACTATTTCCAATAGTGTCTGCAAACTTAATTACTATATAATTATAAAAAAAAAATCATAACATAAGAAATAATAAAATTACATTACATAATTTTTTATTTTTGATAATTACGCGGAAGGCGTTATTTAAGTGGATGGTTCTACTCGGAATTTTGCCGCGTATCACTAGCGTATAAAGTGTTAACCTCAGATAGCCTGTCGATGTCTTAACCTCAGTCGCAAATTGAATAGAGGAAAGCTGGGGATGCATGAAGTGAGACTCGCTATCATTACTCCCGTAGCATGCCAAGGATAAGCTCGAGATTGCAATGAATCCATGAACCTTCCACGCGCATCTAACCCAACACGAGATCGTGGCACCAGACCAGTCATCAATCAAGCGGCTCTTCGTATGAGCATTGCAGAGATTTGTAGCTGATCGTATGAGCGGGGATTCAATGGTTCTATGGACCCAAGCTAAACGCATGGAAGGTTGGAGAAATCTCGAGGAGCCTGACTGTGGAGAAAATTTGATTGAAATGTTATTAACACAGATACAAATAACTTACTGATTCAGTTATTAATATATTGATTCAGTTTTTCTACACAGATACAAATAACACACTCCAAAACCTACTGTCAATTATAAGCAAATAGACAATGAATGGCCATTCAAGGGAACAGAGAAACACATGGAACAAGGCTTTGATCAAGGTAAGGGTAGTTATGAAAAATTGATCAATTTAATAAGATTACACAAAATAGGTATCCAAGCTTACTCTCAAGCATGGGATTTCATGAATTTTGTTGACAGTTCGGATCCAGAAGCCAATTTTGTCAGTCTAGCAGCAGACAAAAAAAATTATTTTCTCCAAAACATTGGGAAGGAGCATCTAATTCTTATCAATCAATCCATACTCATAGAGAAATATCCAAACAAACTACTCGAACAGTGTATCAAGAACCCACTCAAAAGGGATATGGATTAGCTTTCCAAATAAGAATCACTAGCCGGTTGCAAAGAAAGCGAGACTTTGTCAACCAACAACACCTGATAGTGGAATGGAATCATTTCCCATGGCCAATCCTCTTTGGAGGTTTTTTGATCCAGAAATCCCAGAATTCGATGCAGTTGTTTGTGAAGCTGCATTGCCTCCATTGTTGAAAGCTTGATTTATGCCAATGTTTGAATTTCCACCACCAGAAATAGAATAAACATTGGACAAATTTCCAAGCATGTTCATATTATTATACTAGGAACGTGAGTTACCAAGAAAAGGATATCTAGGTTGGGATGGAGCACCCCCGCCTTGTCCTCCCAAAAGGATAGAGTTTGTGTGAAGCAGAGTTGCGGATGAAACTGTTGGATTTCCACCCACTTGAGTGGGAGGCCCTGACGGAACCACTTCTCAAAAATCAAGTAGGTAACCGAGTTAGAATTTGTTACGGGATAAATTTTGAATCAAATACTGCTCACATGCTTGGAGTTGGACGTATCCTTTCACAAATCGGCATTGCTTTCTCCCATTTTTCTAGAATTATACCTACTCCTTCCAAATCCACTGGGAATATGGATTGTGTGTAGCATGTATGGACTATGTGCACTACAACTGGGTTATTTGTGATGCTCCTCATTACATTTTTAGGGAGAAATATTTAATGAGGAATGTATGAGATGGATAGCTATTTATTATATAATAATAAGAAATAATTTGAGGAACACATCGATCATTTAAGTAAAATTTATTAATTAAAATTCTGCCTCCATGACATACATTGGATTCGTTTATTGATCAAGCATGCATAAAAATGCGGCTTCTAATACCTAGAAGTGCCATATTTATTGGTCTATCATAGATTAACAAGAGGGATTGATGACATGTATCATATAGAATTATAATGGTTGTGGTTTGTAATCCATAGATCCAATATAACAAAAACGTATAAGCCACCGATTCACCATAGTTGGAAAATTTGTAGATCTGCAACATACACACAAGTGTCTCTATGGTAACGTCATATATAAACACTTGTAAAGAGATATATAAACACTTGTAAAACACTAGAGAACGGAAACAACACAACTATTTTATTTCTTTTATTATCCAATGAAGACTTATTTCCTGGTGGGATTCTATGTTCTCAATCCAGTTGGCTATACGGAAATACAATATTTCAAAACGTAGAGATGTTAATCTAAGTGTGAAACGTAGATATGCCAATATTGTATATGAACTTTAACAAGGTTCCTCGTAACCGACTGATCTAATTACCATGTGACAACTGAATTAGTTAACCCATAATCTAACCATCCATTCATATAATTTTTCCTACTTATTTAGACAGTAGCACATATATATACGAAGGACTTTGTTAATCCTGTGGTCGTCTACACCCATGCAGTCAACAGATCTAGAGGTTGGAATTCACGCCATACGAGCATGACCATGAAACGCATAAGGACTATAGCTTCCCAAACTGATTTTGTAGAGGACTATAAGTTAGATTCTAGCTGCCGCGACTTTAAAATCTCAGGGATTCAACATGCAGAGGTATACAGATCTACCCAACAAATCTATACCACAGCATGCCACAACGTAAAGGTATAACGGATTCTACCCTAGATCTAGGTCGCACCGATTGAATGTATACATGTATATAGGTTTTAGGGTTCATAAATCATAGCCATAACTTCTATTCACTCTTTAAAATCCAAGATCTACAGAATATGATTACACTGAATTGATACAACTTCAATTTGGAAAGAACAAGATCTAATCATATATAGATGGACCTTCGATATATATATAACTACAATTGTTTTTTAAAAGAACAAAATCTTAATTCATTACAACTGGTAATTGGATTTTGCCACAACTCAAACTCCACATCTCTCATTTCAAGCTTCAATCCACAGACATGCTGCATGAAATTGAATTCAGCATAATATATACCTAGAAATATTATAAAAATCGATCCATGTTTCTTTGCAGATGGAGCATATGCAAGAATACTCAACGCAAGATCTATTCTACGATACCATTTAACATACCTCAAAGACAGTCATGGACCAACAGATTCTACGTTTATACAGATTTGGATGTTACATATTACCATGACTCCAATTAATGATTTCCGCACTACAAATTCAATGCTAAATAGTAGATCGATCCTAAATAAGTAAATATTTAAGGTTCGATGCTAATTGACATGAATTGCTATACTTTTAGGTAATTCATGAGCTAGACAAAGGGTGCACGGTGTAAGTCCATAATTACTTATTACCAAATCTAGGAGTCACGTATTGCTATGTGTAGGGAAGTGAGTGATATTATCCTGTAATTTATGGGTCCAATCATGATTAGTAAATGGTGCACTCTGAGTGGTCAGGCAAATTGTATACAGACCTAGATCTAGCCCTCCTATGTTACTAGCCTATGTCATCATGGAATTTGTTAATTACATTGGGCCTCCATATGTCTCACTTTGAAAAAAGGAAGAAGAGGCATGCCTCCATTCTCTATCCCTTTCACACTTAAAATTGCAACCCTCAACCATTGCATTCCCTCTACCAAATGAAAATATCAATGCTTATTGCAAATATAATTAGAGTTAAACTTGATCAATGCCTAGCGCTTTATTGTTTTACTAAAATAAGTATACTTTCTCGTATGACAAATTAATGTACATTTCATTTTACTTGCCATCGCTTACATGGGTTTCTATTTATTGCTTATTAGTACTTGCAAGTTTTCCTTTCAATTTCATCGACTACAATGCCTACTATAGATTTGTTAGGCTTGCTTTCAACACATAAAATTATAGGGTGTGTGCAAGAAGATGAGGGTCACTTTAAATGCAATGCTACTTTTTCAAAACTCGTTCCTCATACATAAAAACATAACACGTTTCTGATATTGAGTACCTTCCATGGTAAGACCCGAGCCTGACATGTAACTGGACATGTAGGATAGGTAACCATAACGCGTACGCGTTATAGAACTACAAAACGCATACGCATTATGTAGTTACAAAACGCGTATGCGTTATTGAAATCTAAAATCAATTTAAATACATAGTCCCGACGACCCCCGACCACCCGCGGCACTCACGCATCAGAAACGTGAAATAGACCCTGGATGAGGATGGTTTGTGTGCCCTGAAGTATCAGTGGAGCTCAATTTAGCTGGAGGGGAGACAAATTCACTAGTGAATTGTCATCTAATCAGGTAATTCATTCACCCATACCTTTTTTTGTCATTTCTTAACCTAAATTACTATTTTTTTATTGTTTAAAACAACCTAGTTTTGTAATATTGATAAAATTGGGAGTAACCCAATCTCTAATTAAATTCACATCTCCCTCAACCAAGATGAGTGAATAATTAAAATGAATCTCTTCTCAAAAACTCAAAAATTCCTAATCCAACCAAAAATTGAAAAAAATAGAACTCCCCCCTTTCTACAATGTATCCATCTAAGTCACCTAACACGACGACACGGGACATGAGTGTCCTCACGAGACACAGTGACCCCCGGAATTAGGACATGTTTTATATATATATATATATATATATTTAAAATATATTAAAATTTAAAAATATAGACATATAGATCCAATAAAATTTAACATTTACAATTACAAATATGAAATATTCAATAGAAATTAGATCATTCACAAATCACAACACATTTGTCATTCACAATCACAAATCACAATGAGACATTGAGACACATAGATGCATGTCAGAGACTCGGAACCATATTTCTCATTAAGTCATCAAAATCAAAATGTATTACATAGATGTCGGAATGCCATTGGGCACTGGCAAATGCCAAATAAACTAATAGACTAATAGTCTAATAGTAAATACAAAAAAGGAGTGGATCAAGATGGAAGAATCCCATCTGTCAATGAATCAATAGTCCTCCTCCATGCCTGAATCAACAAACTCATCACTGCCCTGATCCTCCTCCTCCTCCTCCTCCTCCTCCTCTCTGCAAATCTGACTAACTGCATCTGCTGGTGTGGAGGATGACCCCTCCATAGGATCCCCCTCATCAAAAGTGACCGCCTCTAGCACTGGATCATTAAGATTCATGTTGGCTAATGCCAAATTAGTACTGTTATCCAAACCCATCTCATCAGGAAGGACATCACACATCCGTGTCTTTCCCTTCTCCCACTCCTCCCTCTTCCTGTAAATAAGACGAAGGTTGGAGTGCACATACATCATCGTCTCTGCCCTGCACTACTCAAGCCTGCTCTTCTTCACACTATACAAGTTCCCATATGTGCTCCAATTACTCTCACAACAAGAGGATGAAGTAACTTGAGAGAGGACCCTCAAGGATATCTTTTGTAGAAGAGGGCATGTTTCCCCATGAGTTGTCCACCAAACAAGGGTTTTCTTAACCCCCATGTCTCTAACCACCTCATATCCTCCAAATCTCCCAGTGCCACTAGAAAACTCATAAAATTCCTCCTCCACCACCTCAAGGTGGTCTCTATCCTGAAGTAGTCGTCTAAATGATATCTTCCTCCCCTCTTAGATCTCTCCATCCATGTGAGGAGGGACTCTGGATGAGGGCCCCGACCCACCATTGAGGCAATCCTAAGCGTAGAACCTGGGGTTCAATGACTAGACCAAGCAATGCAAAGGTGTGCAATTCTTATCCCACCTGGAGATAAGAATGCCCTGTATGATGGACCATAAGTTCTCTGCCGATGTCTCATACTCAGCACACTCATTCTCCATAACAATGGTCCTCATGGACTCAATCATGGAATCCCACCCCTCATAAACATCTCCTAGGATGGGCTAGTCCGTGTCTGCAAACCATAAGAAAGAAATGATTGGCTCCATGATCTTGATGCTAAGGACTACCCTATCCCACCAACTATCATCTAAAACCGTGTCCCACACGACACGGGGACCCTGTTGGACTTGTCCGGTTACTTAGGTATCCATCCGCATTAAACCCAAATTTCCAACCCTCAAAGGCCATTTCCCATGATACTAATTAAATAATTTTCCTTGGTAATGGCCATAACAAGATGAAATGCATGCACAAGCGTGAATAAAAAAATGCAAAAAAAATTAGTAACTTGGTTTCTCAAAATTTCATCACAATCATTTGTCCATGAACATAATCAAAATTTCATCAGAAGTGTATGTAGCTGTACATTGCCTCTTAGTCAAGCACACTTGACTGAATGCCAAAACACATTAACAAAGTGTCTTTCGGGCCTACCCTATCCACACCCTCGATTAATCTACTCAATGCTCATGGACCGTCGATTCAACTAAAAGACTTCATATAGAAAATCACTATGTTTTTCATTTAATTTTTTGAACTTGCCATACAATGTAGAGATCGATTTTGTAGAGAGAAATTGTCTATGTTTTGAGAAGTTGACATTGTTGTTATTGTCATTCTAGTCATAAGCTCTAGTTGATTATTCAACATCTTAATCATTCATTATCATCTCAAGTACATATGTAATCATATTGGCAAGACAAACTCATACACATCCATTTCATTCCATGCCACTTTGTCCTCCCCTCCAACCACAAGGCGTAATATATTGAAATCAATAAATTTAATGTTAGCTTATGAAGTTGATGGAAATATTGTTTTCTGCAATGGACGTAAAGGCCAAAACATGTCAAAATAACACTCCTAAATTCTAAGAAGTTTAAACCCAGGTTTGCATGGAAAAGTCACCAATGAGGGTTAAGAAGTGCCTTAACTTCTAGAAAGAAGTTGAACGAAACTTACTTTTTAATTGTTAAATGTTTAATTTAAGTTTTAAATGTATGTAAGTGAATGCCATTAAATTGCTTACTTGAGTTTGATTTAATACATTTTCAATTTTGAAGAGACGTCATTATATACCATGTATATGTTTCTAATGATTTTCATATTGATGTCTTTATTGCAGTTGCGGCAATGGACACCAATGTCGAGATACTAATTGAGCTTGCCCACTTGAGGGGCATTAGTGCAGCTTTTAGTGGTGGTGACAGGATTCGCCGCTCGCTTGCATCAACCTTGGAAGCAATTGTTGACACCATTTCACAGTCTACCAATGTACTATATGATATTACATCATAAAGAGAAAAAGACAACAATATGCTGATGGGCTAGACTACAATGCAATAAAAAAGTTGAAAATATCCAAAGAACTCATATTTGCATTATTTAGGGACCCTCGGATGGGGGAAATCCCAAATGCAAACAGGTCGCATATCTCCATTGAGTGGTGCACGTTTCAACCATTTGTTGATAACTTGATGGACAAATGGTACATGGTTTTTGATATGCCACCACACAACAACAAGGAAATTCCCTTGTATTTCCTTCGAAAGATGTACGCAGAGTTCGTGTTGCATAAACACGTTAACTATTTTGACATCTTGCAGTTTCAGGGGATCGATGGGGGGATGCCCCAAAACCGACCCAATGCGAGGGTTCGAGACCAGGATCGCCCTATCCCTGCACCTCGCAGGCACTTGCCTGGGCCAGATGTCCCACCTGCACATCGTATTATTTTGCAGACACGGGATGCATTTTTGAGTTTGGCACAGGCGGTTGTTCGCCATGGCACTATGGTTCAACATATGGGTGAGGAAGGGACATCTGTCCCTGGTGTGGTACATACACCAGCTCGTCACCATGCAGGACCATCAACTAGTGCAGGACCATCAGGACCATCCACTAGTGCAGGACCATCGACACATCCCCATCCTAGTACTGATCCTCATGAGTGCACATCATGTGGTCGTCCCTGCTATGGTCTTGCCTCAGATGTTGCCTTCAGTGGGTTTTTGAGAGAGGTATGTTGATGGTTAATTGTAATAAATTCTTCATTTATTTTCGTCTTTGTACACATATATATAGTTTGAGCTAATATATTAATTTTGTGAACTTGCAGTTGATGCTTTATGTCGACAGCGATGCCCCAGAGCTGGATGTTCTAGACTCTACAGGGGGGCATGATGCTACCCATTTGGTAGGCCCATCTGATATAGCACCTATTGTTGTATCTCACACCAAGGTAAACATTTTAAAATTTCAATTTTTTAGTACTTGTTAATTTGTTAATTTCCACATACTTTACATTTTAGTTCACTAATGCTATCTACGGTCTAATATTTACAATTATTAAACTTGCAGATGGCAGATCCTTCACTAGGGAAAGGTAATGTGGAGGTAGCACCCATGGTCATACCGTCCCATGAAACATCTTGGCTCCAGGTAAACAATTAAAAATGACATTTTTTAAATACATGTTTGTTTGTTGAATCATGCATGTCTAACTACATGAACACTTGCTGACTGTAGGCACCATCCGAGACATCTAGACCATTGCCTGGATTTGTATCTCCCTCTAAGCCATTTGTGAACAAGGGTCATGTGTATGTGAGGTGTTATACTCCTAGAAAGACTCCAGCTGCCCACAACCATGGGCTTACTCACACCATGGTAATGTATATCCCTCGATGATATTTGTTGTTTAACTTGAAATCCAGTGCATAAATCATTTTTGTTAATGTTTGAATTGCATGTTTACTGCATCAGGAGCCCGAGTTGTCTACTGAAAACCTCGCATTGATGGTTGATGTAGCATTCAGTGCCGCATCTGCAATGGCAACTGATCACACACAGGTATGTAACTATTTCAACATTATCTTTACATAGTTTATTATTGTTGTCTATTGTTTATTCATGCATTTCTAACTATTTCAACATTTTTTCATTATAGCCACCACCACCAGGAGCAATTCCTGGCCCCCCTAGTTCGACCATCCTGGATGTTCAACCAACAGCTCCATCTGCTACACAAGCAACGCAATCTCCTTTGTCAGTTGAGGTGAGATGTCCTTCAGTGACCAAGTGTTTCATGCACTTTCCTTGCACCAGTTGATAATTGTTGAACTAATGTATTAGTGTACATAGTTAGTTGAATTTAACAATTGATATTTGATTTGTAGGATCCAGAGATGCACACTGATCCTAGAGATGTGCCTAGAGGATCAATGTCGAGAAAGAACAAGAGGAAACTTGAGTTTTGATGTGTTTTATGGGATATATGTACATTTGGATACATGTACATGTGGCTTTGATAGTTTTGGATAGTTTTGGACACATGTGCTTTTGGATAATTTTGTATATATATGTACTTTTCGATACATTCACTTTTGGAGACATGTACATTGACTTTATTGTGCATGTACTTTTGGAGACATGTACATTGACTTCATTGGATACATGTACTTTTGGATACTTTTGGATATACATGTATTTTTGGAGACATGCACTTTTGGATACTTTTGGATATATATGTACTTTTGGATACATGTACTTTTGGAGACATGCACATTGACATTTCACTTATAAATGAATGATACATTTCACTTTGTATTTGTTCTTCGGTTTCCACGTGTTCTTGTGTCAATCTAATGTGTTGATTTGTGTGGATTATCTATTACTCATGAATGCGGTATGTCAAAAGAACAAACAATTATATTTAAAGGTTTCAACGAAGTCACTAAATGCATGCACTAATTGGTATCTAATTAAAATTTGTGATTTTGGATGATCATTACAAGTTATGTCAAAGTTCTTGCTCGTGTAATTTAATCAAACTAAATGCAATACAATGTTTTTCAAGGTTTCAACGAACTCACTCATGCACACCCATTGCACATTCTACGGCAATTGCTAGGTAATATGTCGTTGTTGTTTGTGGAAGAGAGCATACCACCTACTTATAAAGTAGTTTGAGTCTCGAGAGAACATGGGTGATTCAGAGGATAGTAGAGTTTGTGATATAAAGTAGACTTTGCTAAAAAGAGAATGGGAGCTCTTTTTATTTCTTGTATCGTATTTAAAAATTGTGTTTTATATTATTTTATTATAATATAATTATTAAAAATAAATAGTTGGTGGACGCTACTAAAACAAAAAGTGCTTTTCATGATTTGAATGTAACTCATTTTCAGTAAAAGTCAAAGGCAATGGTATGCAAATTTATTGTGGCATATTCTTCAACAATTCTTTTCCGAAATAACCATAAAAAGAAGTTTTTCATTTTTCAAAATATTAACCACTTGAAATATTCTACTCTTTCAAAAATAATATGGAAGTTCAAATATTTAAAAGTGGCTTAAATTATAAAATGGATTACATTTCAATAAATCTTCTTGGTGGACATTTTCCTAAATCTCAAGAAGAATGTTATAATTTATCTATCTAGAAGTGATTTCAAATTAGATTGACTTTAAGCTTTGGAAGTTGCATATATTTAGGTTATCATTAGATTTATTTTGTTTTGATATATGTATGTATGTAAGGTGTTTCTAAGTTTTTCCTTTTAGAAGAAAAAAAAAATTTGGTAGAGCTTTTTTTGAACTTTTCTAAAAAATCCTCAATTTCCTTCAATGCAATCTCGCATTGGTGGTTCAACTCTGCAAAAACCTCCCCCAAGCCAGTGTTGGTAGTGTTCCCACGTCGGCATTTCCCACACACACTTGCAGGAGCCAACGGCACGCAATGTTCCTGCTCCGTTTGCTTTTTGGCTCTCGGACGGAAATTCACCAAGTGTCCCTGAAAGACATTTTCATGCGACTTGCAACTCGACATAACTCGAAAACCGAACGTCGGACCGACAAACCGTCGACTCCGTTGGTCTCCTGGCATGTTATTACCTCTAGGGGGCCCTCTCCCTCATCTCCGCATGGCCCAGTGGCTTCATTGTGCATTCATTTCGTAAACTAGGGTTTTGCTCAGTTTAATTGCATGCAATCTCGCATTGGTGGGTCAACTCTGTAAAAACCTCCCCCGAGCCAGTGTTGGCAGTTTTCCCACGTCGGCATTGCCCAAACACACTTGCAAGAGCCAACGGAACGCAATCTTTCTGCTCCATTTGCTTTTTGGCTCCCGGACGGAAATTCACCAAGTGTCCCTGAACGGCATTTTGATGCGACTTGCAACTCGACATAACTTGGAAACCGGACGTCGGACCGATGAACCGTCGACTCCGTTGGTCTCCTGTGCGATTACCTCTAAGGGGCCCTCTCCCTTGTCTCCCCATGGCCCAGTGGCTTCATTGTGCATCCATTTCGTAAACTAGGGTTTTGCTCAGTGTGGGAGTGTGCAATTTTTGCACACGGGGGTCAACTTTGGAAAATCATCCACCGGGAAAGTATGGCTAGTGTTTCTAGCCCGAACCTGCCTAGACACACCTGCAGGACTCCTCGGAACCTGGTTTTGTTGCATGGTTGGAGTTCTATGCCCCCGGTAGGTATCCAGTAGGTGTCCCCGAAGGCCTTCTGGTAGTGAGACGGGATGAGCCATAGAATGAAGATCGTGGCTCGGATCGACGAACCATCGACTCCGTTGGATTCAACACATCGGGATAGTGCCAGGGGTACCCCTCCCCTCCTACCTGGTGGCCCATGTGTCACCTTGTAGGTCCATCTTGGAAACTAGGGTTTTGCTTAGTGTGGGAGTGTGCAATTTTTGCACACAGGGGTCAACTTTGGAAAATCATCCACCGGGCAGGTATGGCTAGTGTTCCCAGCCCGAACCTGCCTAGACACTTTGGAAACTAGGGTTTTGCAGGTCCATGATGATGATGATGGTGATGATGATGAAGATGTTGATGATGATGGCTTGGTCTAAGGTGGTGTTCTCAAATAGCTAATTCATTATGAAATATTTAACAAGACATGAATTAAATTTAATATAAGTGTATTGTTTAATATAGTGAGCATGAATTGAATTAATTTTGTTGGGTGAAGCCAATAACCAACATGATGAACATAATATAATTTTAGGGTTTACTGATCATATGTAAAAAATGACATATTCATAAACTTGACATACAAGAGAACTTTTGGCATATTTATAAACAACGTAAACGTAAATTTGGCATATCAAGAACACAAAATTGACATATTCATATGAAACATACATGTGAAAATTGAGCATATATCAATATTCAATTACAAATAGTATAAATAGTATAGTATTAAAAGTATGTAACGTACCTCATCATGCTAGATCCTACCTATTATCATACAACCAAGCCCTCCGGATCATCTCTTATACTGATGGTCTCCATTAGTCTCTCGTGCTCTGTATCCGGTAAGAAGTAGTGTACCTTCGATGTATTTCGACTAGGCATTATTTGTACCTGAAGGTTTGTGCCAATGATTAAGTTGGTAAAGTGATACACACTTGCACCTGGTTTGTAATCCCTGTAAACATATCCACCCTTCTTTCTTCCATTGCTGTCCCGTGTCAAGTATTCACCTTTAACAACCATAGACCCAGTTGGAAAGTGGTTGTTTTCATCGTCAGTCATGGACATAATGAGGGTTTGCTTTCCATCTATACAGCGTGCCAACTAGTATTCATCACCCCATTCAGTATCTTTTGAGGCAACCACTACGTATATGTGCCCTGCATTATATGATTGTACGTATATGATCAAAATATCTTTTGTGAGATACAAGGCCATTAATGTGCATTTGAAGACTACGTAAACAAACAAAAAATGTCAAGGAAATGCATCATACCGGGTTGTACAAGGTCTGAGACATGATCAAAATCTACAAAAATAGATGATTGGTCTTCTTCCAACGGAGTTAAATCAACAATTGCATGCTGATCAGGTGGAAGTGATATGCGATCCCATCCATCAACCCAATCCAATGATTCACACCCATCCCATTCACCATCACAATAAGGCGGGCAAAAAAAAGCGAGTTTTCTGGTTCAAATTTCAAATACTGGGTTATCAGAGCTTCGAACCAAATGAAAGCCACAAGTCCCAGGCACAATCTTGCATTCCCATGCATGTGAATGATCTATGTCTACCACCTCCCAAAAAAATCTCTCCACATGTCTCTTTCTTTTGGATTCTACTCGCATAGTTGATTCCTCTCCCATTACTAACGTGCACCACCTGACTATAGATTGAGAATTTAGAATAGTAGATTCTATAGATACTTTCAATTCCTCTCTTCATAGAGCTGTTTTGACACATGCTCCGACTCCATCATGCTCTCCTTTACCATGCCCAGTCTCAAAATAGTTCCACATATGTGGCACTTTGTAGCTTTTATGCAATGAACACAACCACTGAAATATGCATGCATTTTTTAACTGACTAGCACACCCATCAGACCAAATCCAGTGTCGATCCATCTGTATGTTCCTTCCCTTCAAGTGATCATAGAACATGATGAATCAATGACGTACATAGTGGAAGTCGTGGCACCTATCATCACTTATGTAGAAGTGATATTCCTTTAGAATTTATCTTTGCTCTTTAGTGCTATTTGGGCCATGCCTATATGTGATATGGACCATCAAGGAAACCTGCTCAGAGTGATAATACTGACTTTGGATTTCATTTTGAGGTTGCAGAGTGTAGTTCTCCGAAAAATCAACAACTGAAAGTATAGTACCAAGGGGAAATGTATCTCTGCATATTCTAAACTTCTCATCCTGCCATCGTGCCATGTGGACATGCTGAACATATTGATGTGTCTTTTCAATAAATTCCTTGATGAAGTCACTAACTGGTACCTGGTGACACAAAATGATCTCAATGTCAGTTTTTTGTTGTAAGGATTGAAATGTAACCATTACAACATACTTTTATAGATATAAATGCATACCTGAGATGTCACCAATTGTATTTTTTTGCTTTCTTTCCCTCGGACTATTTCATAGTTGATATATTTGAAACTTTTCATGTCTATAACCATTTTCCCAAATTCACTGTCTCCATTCTCGTGCATACATTGGCTCAATAATTCCATTCCAGCACAGTTGGAGCATGTTCCGTCCAAACAAGATTTTGCATAGTATGTTTGCCCCTTGGGCCTATTGCACATGATGCTATGAATGAATTCTCTTGATGAAGTCGGTGGTATTGTCATGGAGCAATCCTGCACAATGTTAGTATGCAACACACGACGGATGTACAAAAATGTTTCATAGTAATATTCATATTCTACATGGTATCTACAACAACAAGTGTTACGAAGAGTATTTATTCTAACATACCATGGCTTACATTTCTCAAAAGATCTTTGCCCCAAGTTCAATTGTCTATGCTCAATCCTAAATTTCTCGTAAAGTTCTGTCTATGTTATATCAAGAAGATGCTTAGTATGTGGTTCACGATCCTTTGAACCCCTTCTTAGTTTTACTACATCCTTTCGGTTTGAAGAAGGCCTTGTGTGATCATGCCAAAAACTATGCACTAGTCCCTTTACTACATCAACTAGCTTCATGTCACGACGTGGCAACCGACCAACAAAGGCCCAAAAATCTGTCTGATCGGCTGTGTCAAGATGTTCTCTTCTAATAGAATACCTACAAAGGGTTTTTACATTCAAATTAACTAATTCGGATGTAGGCATGAGAATACAAAGGGCCCTGGTGTTCTTATTTGCAATTGCTTGTGACAACACACAACGAGCAGCATTGCGGTCCTTTGAACGTGTGTTCTTACCAATTTTACCAAATGCATCTACTAGGCTTTTAACTATATGAGAACTTGGTTCAGAATTCTTTATCATCTTTATCCCTAACTTTTTCCTAACAACATTCATGCTCCTAGATTTTAACAATGATAAAAATAATCTACATTTATCTCCATCACATTTAGAAACAAAATATTTATCAAGTATCTGTTGAGTTTGATAAGCAATACTACGTTTAGATAGCGTAGCTTCAATGGAATTCATAAGACTTTCATCAACTTGTATACGCTTCGGATTTCTTCGACGTGTGCTTGCTAATGGAGGTAAGGGGGTTGGAATTGTACCATGTAGCGCATCACCAAGATGCTCTGGCGTTTTAGTAGTAGCTTGGTGTCCTTCATTCTCTTCATGGTAGTTGGATGGTGGAAGTCCAACATCCTCATCGATGGTGTGTGGAAGTCCAGCATCCCCTTGTGGAAGTCCAACATCCTCATCGATGGTGTGGATAACATTCTCTTCTTCAACAGTAGGAAAAATGTCCAACGCCTCTCTGACTTCATCGCTTGTATAACCACATCCGGATAGCAAATTGGGTGTTTCTTCATGAGCTTCATCTTGAGATGGTAACTTATCACTTTGACTTGAAGTGGGAATTGAAACATTCCCTAATGAGCACCTATGTTTTGCTTCTTGATTACTTCCATGGAGTGCTTGTTCAACAACTATTGTGGAAATTGAAGGCCCCTCTTGTTGTGGATTAATAGGATGAACCGTGGTATCCTCTACAATTGGATTTGGATTAGTTTCCAAAGAAAGCCTCTGATTCATCATGTATATTCTTTTATTTTCTTTCTCTTCTTCAATGACTTCTTGAGGTCTCTTCTTCCTTGTTGATCTGTTTACTCGATTACGTGCATTCCCCATCACCACAATGATCAATTCAATATAGTTTGTTTTTGTTGCTCCTCAATTACAAGCTCTTCAATAATAAGCAAATGGAAGTTCTTCCTTGTTGTTCTTGAAGCTTGATATCTTATCTTGTGTGCTCCTCAAATATAGGCAAAATGAATCTTTCAAAGACTTTATCTTTGGTGTTATTCAATTGGAGATTCTTCAAGCTTGTTGATTATTTTCTTCAAATATGGCCATATAACCCAACACCACACTGAGCAACCGTGAAAGATGTTTTCAATGCTGCACCTGCATAAAAAAAATAATGGAGTTGGTGTAGAGTGTGAGAATTTCCAATGGCGGGCTCATGCTGTTCGAAAAATTGCGGGAGTGTTGTTTTGGCTTGGACAGAGTGAAGTTGCTCTCGGACAGGAACAGTCCACTATTTATGGAGTTACAAAATGCGCACGCGTTATATAAAGCAAAAACGCATGCACGATATGCAATGAAAAAACGCGTACACGATATAGTCAAGCACAATAAATAGGTTAGGTGCACAGCTAGGGCAACGAACAAAATCAAAAGAAAAGTAATAATTTATATGGCTACATACAAAACAAATGTTTTTAGTGTGGGGACAAATGTTTTGTATGGTTTAATACCCCCTAACTCTCTCCCAATAATCCCTAGATACCCCCTAACTCTTTCTAAATATATGTCCCTCATTCTCCCTACATCCCTCCCTACATGTTTCTTTCATGTTTCTTTCTCTCCCTTACTCCAGCCATGTCTCTACCACCCCACTCTCCATCTCTCCACCTTCTCTTTATCTTCGTCATTATCCCTCCCTATAGCACTCTCTCCCTTCTTCTCCCTTAATCACTAACCCTCTATGCCTTTATCCCTCCTCCCTGCCCTCTCTGTCTTACCTTGTTCCTAGAGCCCCTCCCCAATAAAGGCCTTTAGACCCTCTTCTAAACATTAATCCCTAAGTGCATAAGTGCACAAGATGATGAGGAGGAGGAGGGTGATGACAATGAAGATGATCATGATGTAGATGAAGATGATAAAGATGATGATGAGGAGGAGGGTGATGACAATGAAGATGATCATGATGCAGATGAAGATGATAAAGATGATGATGTTGATGAAGATGATGGTGATGATGATGAAGATGTTGATGATGATGGTGATGGTGATGTTCGGATGATGATGATGATGATGATGATGATGATGATGATGATGGTGACATGATGGAGATGTTGATTTGATGAGGAGGATGATGATGATGATGGTGATGATGATGAAGATCTTGATGATGATGATGATGGTGATGAAGATGATGATGATGAAGAAGATGATGATGATGATGGAAATGTTGTGTTGATAGGGAACCTAGAGATGACAATGATGATGAAGATGGTGATAGTGATGGTGATGGTGATGACGATGAAGATTTTGATGATGATGTTGATGGTGATGATGATGAATATGTTGACGATGATGGTGATGGTGATGTTTAGATGCTGATCATGATGATGTTCAGAAGATCATGATGGTGATGATGGTGATGATGATGGAGAAGATGACGATGATGGATATGTTGATGAGGAACCTACAGATGCCAATGATGATGATGATGATGGTGATGAAGATGATGATGATGGAGATGTTGATGAGGAACCTACATATGCCAATGATGATGGTGATGACGATGAAGATGATGATGATGGTGATGAAGATGATGATGATGGAGATGTTGATGATGATGGTGATGGTGATGTTCGGATGATGATGATGATGATGAAGATGATGGAGATGTTGATCTGATGAGGAAGTTGATGATGATGATGGTGATGATGATGAAGATGTTGATGACACTGATGATGGTGATGAAGATGATGATGATGAAGAAGATGATGATGATGGAGATGTTGTGTTGATGGGGAACCTAGAGATGACAATGATGATGAAGATGGTGATGGTGATGGTGATGGTGATGACGATGAAGATTTTGATGATGATGCTGGTGGTGATGATGATGAAGATGTTGACGATGATGGTGATGGTGATGTTTAGATGATGATCATGATGATGTTTAGAAGATCATGATGGTGATTATGGTGATGATGATGGAGAAGATGACGATGATGGATATGTTGATGAGGAACCTACAGATGCCAATGATGATGATGATGATGGTGATGAAGATGATGATGATGGAGATGTTGATGAGGAACCTACATATGCCAATGATGATGGTGATGACGATGAAGATGATGATGATGGTGATGAAGATAATGATGATGGAGATGTTGATGAGGAACCTACAGATGCCAATGATGATGGTGATAACGATGAAGATGTTGATGATGATGGTGCTGGTAATGATGATGATGATGATGATGAAGATGATTGTGACATGATGGAGATGTTGATATGATGAGGAAGATGATGATAATGATGGTGATGATGATGAAGATGTTGATGATGATGATGATGGTGATGAAGATGATGATGATGAAGAAGATGATGATGATGGAGATGTGTTGATGGGGAACCTAGAGATGACAATGATGATGAGGATGGTGATGGTGATAACGATGAAGATTTTGATGATGATGTTGATGGTGATGATGATGATGATAATGTTGATGGTGATGATGATGAAGATGTTGACGATGATGGTGATGGTGATGTTCAGATGGTGATGATGATGATGATGATGTAGATGTTGATGAGGAAGGGGGAGATGACAATGATGATGAAGATGTTTATGGTCGTGAAGATGATGATGATGGTGATGGTGATGATGATGGAGATGTTGAAGATGATGGAGATGGCGATGAAGATGATGATGATGATGATGATGGTGAAGATGATGAAGAAGATGATGATGATGGAGATGTTGATCTGATGACGATGAAGATGATGATTATGGTGATGATGATGAAGATGTTGATGCTGATGATGATGGTGATGAAGATGATGATGATGGAGAAGATGATGATGATGGAGATGTTGATGAGGAACCTACAAATGCCAATGATGATGATGATGATGGTAATGACGATGAAGATGTTGATGATGATGGTGATGGTAATGATGATGAAGATGTTGATGATGATGGTGATGGTGATGGAGATGTTCAGATGATGATGATGAAGATGATGGTGACATGATAGAGATGTTGATCTGATTCAAGGAAGATGATGATGATGATGGTGATGATGATGAAGATGTTGATGATGATGATGATGGTGATGAAGATGATGATGATGAAGAAGATGATGATGATGGAGATGTTGATGTTGATGGGGAACCTAGAGATGACAATGATGATAAAGATGGTGATGGTGATGGTGATGGTGATGACGATGACGATTTTGAAGATGATGGTGATGGTGATGATGATGAAGATGTTGATGGTGATGGTGATGGTGATGGTGATGTTTAGATGATGATCATGATGATGTTCAGAAGATGATGATGATGATGATGGAGATGTTGATTTGATGAGGAATATGATGATGATGATGATGATGGTGATGATGATGAAGATGTTGATGATGACGATGATGGTCATGAAGATGATGATGATGAAGAATATGATGCTGATGGAGAATATGATGCTCACAACTCCCTCTAGTCTCTCTCTCCCCAACCATCAATCTCTCTCTCTCTCTCTCTCTCTCTCTCTCTAAAACACACACACATACACACACATTATGTCACTTTCCATTCTCAAACCCATCCCCCCTCCATCCATATCTATCTCCACCTTTCTCTCTCCATCCCTCACCCTACCTTCTCTCCCTCCCTCTCTCATCGCCTGTCTCTCTCTCACCTTATATCCCTCCCTCATGTTATCTTTCCCTCAACCTATCCCAATCTCTCCATCACTCCCTCTCTCTCACACACTTTATGTCCCTTCCCCCTCCTCTCATATTCTCTCTCTCTCTCTCTCCATCGCCACCAATCCTTGCATGTCTCCCACCAACACTTTCTGTCCCTCCCTTCCTATCTCTTTATTTCGTTCTATCCCCATCTATCTCTCACTCCCTCCAAATCCATTCCTCCCCATTGTCCCTCTCCCTCCCTCGCTCTATGTCTCCCCCCCTTGTATTCTTTATTTCTCTCTCACATCCCCCTTGCCTCCATCCATTCCTCCTTGTCATTCAAGTCTCACTTTCAACTTTTAACCCTATACCTCTTTAGAACCTATTCTACTCCTAATAGTGCTCTCAAGCTCCACTTCCCTTCACCCCCTATAGTCCATCATGTTCTCATTCCCTTCATCTCTCCCCACTCAGGGTTCCAACATCCTTCTAAGCCCTTGACCCTTTCCCACCCCTATTAAATATTAAATATTAACCACAGATTCCCTTGACCCTTCCCCACCCCTATTAAATATTAACCATAGATTCCCTTGACCCTTCCCCACCCCTTCTCAAATATTAAACAAAAATTCCCTTGAGTCTTCCACACCCCCTCTTTCTCAAGTATTAAACATGTATTTTATGATTTGCATAACGCATGCGCATTTTGTAACTATATAATGCATACGTGTTATGTAGTTATATAATGCGTACGCGTTATGTAGTTATATAACGTGTACGCGTTATATACATCTAAAAGCGCGACAATATTTTTGAATTTAAACAAGCCGAGTCATATGCTCACATGTCAACAATAATCCTATGTGTATGCTTTGGAGTTTTCTTTGGTAATGCCAAACCTGTGCTATGTTAATGAAAAACCAAAGCTAATTGGGTATTTCTTCCAGTTTCTGGAGAAGCCTGTGCTTAGCCACTCATTACAATATGCTACACAGAGTCATTTTTGACGAAATCTTAGACACAAATAGCATTTTTTCTGCAGATTCCAAATATGTAACTTTTATTTTGAAATATTAATCTTTCCTATTTTCTTTCAATTTCTTTTCTGTCCTACCTCCTTAACTCGTGAAACACACTATTAGTGTTTCTTCCATAACTTTTTCAATTCTCAATCATTTCAAAAAAAAATTGTATGGTGCACAAGAGGACACTAACCTCCACGTTCTATGAAAAACCCATTTCAAGATTTTTGCATTAAGACCTTCAAAGGCTCTACCCACAAAAGAGGTACTATTTTCGAGGTTTGATCACTTAGACAATTATAAAAAAAATTATAAAATTACTAATTTAATTTTCTAAAAATAATGGCGCACAAGTGCTATGTTTTCTCTACATGCATGCCGATTTTTGTAGCTTGATTCCCTCATTTAGGCCCTCAAAGGCTATACCCACAAAAACATATACCTTATCATTTGCTTGAAAAATAAAAAGTGTCTATTAGGAAAAATGAAACTTGACATAGCTATGCAAATTTTCAATACATAAAAGTTATATATTCGGAAACGTGATTCAATTTCCTACATTTCATCTTTACTCAATGCAAGATATTTTGCGTAAGTAGCTCAAAAAATCGAAGTAAGTTGAGGGATGCATGCTTTTTCAGTTTTCTATTGCATCTAATGCACCAAAAGTGACCCTCATTAGCTTGCACTGACCCTATATTATCTGCATATGCACAACTTTCTTTCATCGTGCAACATATCGAACTTCTCTTCGACTTTTCATTTCCCCGCTTCGAGGTATTGAAGTTTGACCAGACTACAAATCCATTCCATTCCTCTAGGGTTTTCTTGGATATCCATATCGTTATTCATTGGTGTTGGTAGCACATCAGATTATTTTCAAAGTGGTTGTTTAACCCACAGGGATCTCAAAAACCTGGTGCGTGCATGCGTGAAGCCTAGATAATTATACACGAACTTGAGTTCGAACCATGAAATTTGTACGTGGAATGGAAGCCGTAAATGTGAATTTGAGGGGAACCCTTATCATCCATTGGGCATTGATGAAGCCATATGCTTTTGAAGATGAAGCCATATGCAATCTAGTGAGTCATCTTCTCTGTGGCAAGGAAAGTGTTTCTGAATGGTCCAACAATTATGAGTAGGTAATTCTTTAACTGTTTATTGTCAACTTGTGCATTTTCAAATACTATAAATAAATATTGGTAACTACAAAGTCTGCAACCACAATATAAATGACAAACAATTTTCCCAAATCAATGCAATAATGCGATTGTTGGATGCATTGAACTCGACAGGAATATGACCATGAAGCCCATTGCATCGTTTCCAACAACTATTATTTCTAAGTGCATCCTAAGTGGTTCAAATTTTTACTACAATATCATATCCTCCAACCAGACAATGCTATGTATTGAATAAGAGGAAATGTAAAGAAAACGTACACTGTAACCTAAACCAATGTTGAGACAAGCTCTTAGTAGGAAGTAGAATGCAGAAAGCGATCAAGCATGCAACTAGATCATTAATTGACAAACATCAACAGCCTCACTATAATGGCTATATGATTCCTATACCATGGAACACGTCTATGCATTCTAGACACCATTGAATCATAGAGTTGTCTGGACATAGAAATCTCTAACCAAGCACATGAGAATCAATGGTTTAGAGAGAAATGGTTTGATTGAAAAGAAAAATCTCACACATCTTGAGGGGGGTTCATAGAGTGAAGTTGTCATGTGATCAACCCTAGAAGGTTTGTGATCAACACACAAAGGTTTGTGCTACATGCATGATGCCACGGGTCATTTGAAAGATGATCGTAGTTTTCTCTAGACAATTCATGAAGACTAACTTCCTTGCAACCTATCCAAACCTACCATCCATTTCACAAGCCTTACATTAGCGACGTTGAAGTGGAGGGATAGCCTTGTCGTCGTCTTACTCTTGACAATTTAATGTTTATGCCCTAATTTTCCATTACAACACTACTCATATAAAACATTCATTATTGTTTTACATTTACTGGTGGCCAAGTTGTAGTGGGCCTAGCTGTGAAGAAGTGTGCTTTCAGTCTCGTTGGAATTGTCTTAATATAAAAGAGGAAATTTTGAGTCCAAATTGCTTCACTTTGTTGATGCTTCACTTTGTTGATGGGAGAAATTATGTGTTCTTGTAATCAAAGTTAACGGGTGATGTTACTTTAATTATACCCATGGGCCATTCCATCTTTAGTGCTATAGCTCACTAAATACCTTGCACTTCTAAAATTGATAATTTGGATTGCCTTGTAACCCTAAATAGTGCTTCTTCAAGAATGTCTTAATCTTTTAATTCATCTATGATGTCCTTATCCTTTTATTTTTTGCATTGTTCGAGTGTATATATATGTGAGACATACCAATATGTATGTTAAAGTGTATATGTATGTAGGAGGTCCATGTTTTTCCAAGGTTAGATAATGGATTGGCCTTAGTAATCAATTCACTATATATAATGTATTGGCCTTCAACTGAAGGATAACACTCTCTTGCCTACTTCCACAAATACATTCATTAGACTTGCTTTCAAAACACAAAATTGTATTATCTATATACACGCAACTTTCTCTCATTTTGCAACATATCGAAGCTCTATTCAACGTTTCATTTCCCCGCTTTGGGGGTATGCTAGTCTTTATTTTGACTCTTTTCATGCAATGTCAAGTCCGGAGTCTGGACAATACAACAATGACAATTCATTTACGGAACATTAAGACCGGAGAAAGCAGAGTAAGATTGCAAACTTGACAGTCAGCACGATATTCAATATAATGTAAATTATTATGCACGTGAACTCAGAAATGACCCACTGAGCTTTTTTTTTTCAAAAACATAGCGTGTATCCCACAACTTTAGGCAAAACTTTTGTCACGTGAGAAATTCATTTTTACGTTTAGGTTGAGATGAGAGTCCAAACTTTCGAATATTTTGAAAAAACAAAAAAACGTACTTGGACTTTTCCATTAATCAAATTTCAAATTATAATGGAAATTATAAAATAATTTAAATAATCTTTATAACAGGATAATAGGAAACACGCATAGACAGAAGAATATTGGTAGTGTTTTTCATTATTAAAATTATCTCTTATCATTTTGAAGGTCAAAATTTAGTGTCATCTTAAAGTTAAATTCAATTCAAAATTTTCTTACTTCAATGTAGAATATCGTTCCAGTTTTACACTCTTATAATAATAATAATAAAATTATTTAACAGTACAACAAATTTTAGCCCCAGCCATTGGACCAGTCTGGACAATACAAGAAGGACAATTAAATTATGGAACATTATGAAGAGAGAAAGCATAGTACCATTGGAAACTTGACAGATTCAATATAATGTAAATTATTATGCACGTTAACTCAGAAATGAGCCATGGAAATATTTTTTTTTTTTTTTTAACTTAGAGTGTATCCCACAACTTTCCGATGAATAAAATAGGCAAAACTTTGGGGACGTAAGACCTTCATTCATTGTTAGGTTGATATGAGAGTCCAAACTTTCTAAAACAAAAAACCGTATTTTATCAAATTTCAAACTAGAATGGAAATTATAAAATAACTTAAATAATCTTTATAACAGGATAATAGGACATATGCATAGACAATAATAAAAGAGTCTCTTGAACTTTTTTTTCACATAGTTAAAACTCTATACCTTTAATTAAAAAGTATATAAATATTTACAAGCTCTTAAAAAGTATATAAATATTTACAAGCTCTTGAAACATTTGCCTTTATAACCAGATTCCTCCTCTGAGTAATCAACAAACCAAGATAAACAAACCCATTCCATATATCGCAATAACCTAGATTTGCCATAGTTTCCATAAAAAACGGCTCAAATCCAACATCAAATATATTAGAAGAATATTGGTAAAGTTTTCTATTACTAACTACAACCACATTAATATTATTAACTTGTTTGAAAGATGTAAAATTCATTATTGTGTCAAATTTACCACTATTGATATAGTTGGACTGTAGTATCCCCTCTCCAAAGAAATATTAATAATTCTTATATATATGCATGAAGAATAGGGAGTAAATCTCATTTTAGTTATGGGCCATGATTACATTAAAATAGTTTGGAAAACAATTAGGGTTTCCAAATAACTACCACTGAATTCAAGAAGAGAAGGAGAGATGGATGGAATCTTTTTCGCAATAGGGGAAGAAGGACTCTTTAATAAAAACTATGGGAATTCTCATTTTTGGGAGGAACACTGCTATCTCTGTTTGCATTCGATTGAAGAAAAAGGGCGTAACCAACTTGCTAACATCTGAGAGAGCAATGGAATGATTCTTGGTTAACCTTTTCTTGAACGAAAGGAGAAACATATCAAAAAACTGGGAGAAGATAATATTTATGGGTGGAGTTTTATCGGAAGTGGGAGAAACTTTCACGAGTATAAAGAAAAGTGAGCATGGGCATGTGGAGGATTCCCCTCACGTGTAAGCTTTTGGATCCTTTCATTCTTGCACAGGTATGAGCAAACAACCCTTATCAAACAGGTTTCCCCTGGCATGTAAGCTTTTGGATCCTTTCTATCATGCACATGACTGTGTGCAAACAACCATTATTGAAGTTAACATCTTTTGTTATCTCTATGTGAAGAAAGGGGTCGGAATAGTCTCTCTATGAAGACCAGCTCTTACCTTTAGATTCATATTTAGTTATTTAATGTCTATATCTTATATATCTTCATTTGAGTGTGTTAAATAGCAGAGGGAGAGTGCATACTATTAAATTTCAGTTTTCATTGTTAGTCACAGTTTAAATTTCAGTTTTCATACTATCCCCAATCTCTTTGTTACTATTAACACCCAAAAATTGTTCACTAGCTCATCTCCCTAGTCACATAACCCATTTGTCCACTTTTCCTACATTTTTGGCCTCCAAAACCCCCAAAAAACCCTAAATTGGTAACCAAATGGGCATAAAATCATCATTTCCCTTGTAAATTAATAAAAATCGTTCAAAAAGGTTAAAAACCCACAAAAAGGGTCCAAAATCCACAAAAAGAAAAGAAAAAGAGGAAAAAGTCAAAATAAAATTAGAAAAAAAAGGGAAAATATAAAATACCACTAGCCAATGGGTGAAAACATGAAGGTGGGTAACACTTTCGTGAGAAACCATTCCAAAATCGTCTTAGCGGCAGTTATTCGGCCGAATAATAAATATTATTCGGCCGAATAATAAAAATTATTCGGCAAAATTATTTATATTCTTCGGCCGAATAATGCAGAGGTTATTCGGCCGAATAACCACAAACAGTTCTCCGTTTAGTTTAACGGGGATCCTTGAAATGTGTTCAAACAGCTGCCGGACGGGAAAAAATTTTCGGGCAATAGTTTATTCGGCCGAACAATTATTCGGCCGAACAGTTTTTCGGCCGAACAAGTATTCGGCCGAATACTTTTTCGGCCGAACACTTTTTCGGCCGAATACATTTTCGGCCGAACAATTATTCAGCCGACAAAGTGTTCGGCCGAACTATATTTCTGCATAAAAACCCAGCATCGGCTGCCATTTGGCATTCCCTGCTGGAAATATTTGGACCCCGCATTGGGCCCGCAGTTGATTTGTCGCCACCCTGCTGCCGCTCCACGACCCGCTGCTGCTCCACGCTTGGCTGCTGTTACTTTCTGTTGCTCGTCGGCTCGTTGGCTGTTACGTTGTATAGTTCGTCGGCTCGTCAGCTGTTACTTTCTGTTGCTCGTTGGCTGTTGCTCGTCGGCTGTTACTTTCTGTAGCTCGTCGGTTCGTCGGCTGTTACTTTCTGTTGCTCGTCGGGTGTTGCTGCTGATACTTCCTGTTGCTCTTCCGCTTTCATTGCGTGCTTGTCCGGTGTTGTAACTTCTTGTGGCAGCTGTTGAAGCTGTGTTAGTCAACGAGGGTGCCAGGCGAATGTGGTAGTTTGAAATTTTTATTTCGTTGCTGATCGGTGTTACGACGTGGATTTAACCGCTTGAGGGTAAGTAACGTTTATTAGTTGGTTTTGGTTTTCGAATTTTAAGGTTGATGTATATACAGTCCTTCGTGTTGTAATGGTTTGCTGAAATCTGTTTGGTTGGTAGGTGTGTTCGGTTGTATTGCTGCGTCGACGGTGTTGCGGTTTTATGTGCAGGGTTGAAAGCTCATCATTGGAAGGTGCGTTTTTCCGTCAGTTGTGACGTTTTTATTCTGTTTGTGTATGTTATAGGTTTTAGTTGATAACATTATTTGTTGCTTGGTGAAGGAACTAGTTGGTGTTTGGTGAGTTGGTGGACCGAAGCGTCGCGGCGTCGTGGATCGACGATCTCTTCACTGCTTGTTTGGATACAGGTATGTGTCGTTGCTAACTCCTACTTTGATAAAAAAATGTAGTAATATGAATGAAATTAAAAAAATATTTGCCGAGGTTTAAGATTTGAATGTTTATCTTTTTATATTTATTTTTATGCTCTTGAGCAGAGGTCTGGAACTCTGCTCTTGAGCTGTTGGCAATAGGAGAAAATTAAAAAAAAATCTGTTATGGGGGTTAAAATCAGAAGGTTCAATTTTTTTATATTAAATTTTAATTTAAGAGACGTCAGTTTTTATGCCCTTGAACAGAGTTCATGAACTCTGTTCATGAACAGAACATGTCCATGAACAGTGTTCATGAACACTGTTCATGAACAGAGTTCATGAACTCTGTTCATGAACAGAGTTCATGAACAGAGTTCATGAACTCTGTTCATGAACAGAGTTCATGAACAGAACTCTGTTCATGTTATATGCCCTCCAAATATAGTCGGTAGTGGTTACTCCTTTTTTTAATATAAAAATGGTAAAGAGCAAGTATGGCTCTCAAATATATAAAATGAAAATCAAACAACATAACATGTATTTGTCTTATTCTTATGAAATGCAACCCCATGGCTTCTTTATATATATGGATAATTAAACCCTAATCCTGAACGAGTTTCATATTAAGTTTCCCTAATTCTTAATGAAGGTCCATAAGCTTTGTAGGCAAGATGGAAGACTAAGTGATTGGCATTAATGGAAAAGGTGTTCAAAACATGTCCACATGTACCCACTACGTTGCCTTAATAAGCATGCACACATTTATGAGTCATGGACTATAACTTTTTTAAGTTTACAGAGGTAATGCAGTTCTCGGGGGATTTCAACCATGGGCCATGCAGATAATAAAGGGTAAACTACACAACTTTATAAATGGTCGACCGGTGGTTTTACTAGGTCAAGTGAGGTACAAGAATGTGAACTCTGTTCATGAACAGATTTCATGTAGAAAGTCACTTAAAAATTCGATATTGTAAGTTCTTAGGTATTTTTTTTATAAAAATGAAGGAATGTTTGTTTATTGAGATATAGAATGAAAACATAAGTGATCATTGAAAAATTTGGAAGGTTATTATACTATTACAATTAAATGATTATGAGATTATTATTAATGTTATGTTTATGGTGCAATAGTGTTCTTAGAGTTAGGAGAGGAACTTACGAAAGAAAATAAGTTATACTATTTTAGGTGGCTCTACATTTTGTAAGCAGATCTTTAAGAGATATGTTTTTAAGTTTGTAGAATGAACATGTACAACTTCAATGTGTGTAAATTGTTTTATCATAAATATAAACTAGAAATCTCTTAATAAGGGTATATATATGTTATACTATTTTAGGCAGCTCTACATTTCGTATGTAGATCTTTAAGAGATATGTTTTTAAGTTTGTAGAATTAACATGTACAACTTCAATGTGTGTAAATTGTATTATCATAAATATAAGGTAGAATTCTTTTAATAAGAGTATATATATATATATTTAGTGAGATGTTTGTTCATTGACATATATAATTCAACCATATTTGTTGGATTAAAAGTTTTTAAGGTTACTATACTACTTCAATTAACCGTGTTATAACTTATATTTGATAATGAAATGATTATTAAGTATATCTTTATGTTGCAATATTAGTGATGGTAAGGAATTTTAGTTAATTAATTAGAGTTAGGAGAGGGACTTACATTTTGTTGTAGTTTTTTATCAAATATGGCTTGATGCTTGTAGAATAGTCATGTACAATTTCAATATGTTAACGTTTGTGTAAATTTAGAAGTTATATCAAATGGAAAGAGAGTCTTCGAAGGGAAAGCGTAGGAGGTCATCACTTTCATCAGGAATTGGTGTTCCAATTGGTAGTCAAAGGTTGTCGAATTCACCGCGGGGTTCGAGTTTATTGTATGGGTCCCAGTCATTTGATCACCAACAAGCTCGAAGGGGTACAAATGATTCTCCTTCGTCTTCTGTTGGAGAGCGTCGATCTCAACCTTTTGTTGGTATGAACATTAATGTTTAATAATGTATAATTTGTATTTTTTTGTGTTTTGAATTTATGGACAAGGTTAAGTCTTGACTACGGCTATATTTGAAGCAGAGCGAGGTTCAGAAGATGTGCATAATTCGACAGAGCGAGAGGAAGATCAAGATAGGATTGTAGATGATGGAATAGGTGTGGGTGGAGAGCAGGGTCCTGAAGATCCTCCTAGAGCTAGGACGACATATGTTCCACTAGCCGAGGGGTGTACACCCATATCAACTTATCCATCTGATTTAACTGATGAGCTTCCATGGAAAAATGTTGTGCAACAAACTATTCTTGAAAGTTGTAGATCCCACTATGACAGGTTGAACAATGATCTTTGTTCTTTGGATCTCCCTCCAGAGAGCCGACAAAGTCTAGAGATTGTTTTGGGGTCTTTGCAAAAATTCATTGATGCATACGAGGAACTTGGACCAACTACAAATGGTTTTGTTCATTTGATGTGGATGCGAAGGGACCAAGTTATGGGTCCAGACAAGTGGGAGGTTGTGAAGGAGAGAGTCACCAGAGAACAAGCCAATTCAATGTTCAATTTCAAAGAAGGCCTTAAGCGAAAAATGTTAAAATTGCAATATTTCAAGCATCCTCAAATTGCACATTTAATATATGATCGATTTCTTGCAGCTTATGGTCGATTGCCTTGGAACGATGAGGTTCCTAATTATTTTGCTAGATTTTTTTATGCGGAGTTTTTTTTAGGTATGAAGCCTAACTATACTGATGTTCCTTCTGACTTTTATGGAGTTGGAAATGGTAGAATATATAATCGAAAAGGTGCTCTCAGAGACCCTACCACTATACAACCTCCACCTGAGATACCTCGTCCACCGAGGGTTGTGGCTTTAAGATCAGAGATGGAGACCACATCCCAACTAGGGACAGTTGGAAGGGAATCGGTAGGTGATGGTTTAGCATCAGCTCTTGTTGGAGTAGAAGTTGGTTTGGGGCGAGAGAGGGCTCATGCTATTGTTCGTCAAAGTTTTGTTTACAAGACGAATGACGAGGTAGATGCATTGAGCATCGATGATCTTAGGTCTTATGCTAAGTCTTGTCGAGATATAGCTTCAGATGTGTTATCCAATGACACATCGAGCATGGGAGAGGTTTGTTGATTATGCTATGACAATCTATTTGATTTTTTATTAATCATTTTGAATTGAATTTTTTGCTACATGGTAATAAATATATTAAGCAAATGTATTTTGTTTGCAGTTTTTGAGAATGTTAAATGCGCATAATTTTCGAGTCTCCAGTAGTCAAAACCAAGAGCATCCTAGTCAAAATGAAGAGCGCTTAGGAGAGGTATTTTAATTATAATATTTATGATTGAACTTGATATTTTTTTTGTTTGTTTGAATTTTAATAAATATCAATGTATCTTATTGTTAATTTGACTTATCTATGCAGGTTTCTTTACATTCCAACTTTTTAGATGATTTACCATCTCTTGTGAGCTAATGATTTTAATTTTTTTGTTTTGGTTTTAAGTTAATTGCTTAATTTATTATTTGTATCTATTATGTTTTATTCATTAACAAAATCTAAATTTTAGGGAAGAGACCATTTGGAAATTGGGGGCGAAGATGTGGGGTCTTTAATGAATGCAGATATTGGCACCGAGGTAATTTTGTTGAACTAGAAATGATCTTTGATATAAGTTTAATGTTTCATATTTTTTGGATTTATTTGAAAATTGTTTTTGTACATGTTGCAGCTTGGCTCTTTGAGATCCTTTGGAGCCAAAGGGAAGGCTCTAGTGGAAAAAAGTGGTGGACATGCATTCAAAGAATTTGATGTATGATTTTTTTAATAATTGAATTGTTTTGTAGATGAGTTTAATATCTTAATATCTTGAATTTAGTTTAAAATTGTTTAAATAATTTATGATCTAAATTTATAATTTGTTTTTTGTGTATTGTAGGTTGAGTTGAGTCCCAGGGAAGGTCCTAGTGGAAAATAGTGGAAAGATATTGGTCTAGATGGATAGTGGTTCAGACTTTATTGTTTTTGTTGATATATATATATTGTAGTTGTTTTGAACATGGAGGGTATTTATTTTTTGATTATATATATATGTACATTGAATTCACATGTTCATCAACTTTTTTTTGGATTATATACATGAGTACATGTTAATTATTTCTCATTTGGTAAATGTTTAGAATATGTTTTGCATGAATATTTAAAATGTTTTGATAATATTTATAATATGTTTCGCATGAATGTTTAAAATGTCTTGATAGGTGCAATCCAAGGTTAGGAAATGTTGAATGATGAGAATGAATGTTATGAAGTTAGGAAATGTTGAATGATGAGAATGAATGTTATGGAAGAATGAATGTTGGGAAAGAATGAATGGGAAGTGTTAGGAATGTTTAAAATGTTATTCTAAGTTAGGAAATGTTCAATGTTGAGAATGAATGTTATGGTAAGAATCAATGTTGGGAAAAAATGAATGGGAGGTGTTAGAGAAAAATGAATGTTGGGAAAGAATGAATGGGAGGTGTTATGGAAGAAGGAATGTTTTCAATTTGTTATGTTGAGAATAAATGTTATTATAATATGTTTTGCATGAATGTTTAAAATGTCTTGATAGGTGCAACCCAAGGGTAGGAAATGTTGAATGATGAGAATGAATGTTATGGAAGAATGACTGTTGGGAAAGAATGAATGGGAGGTGTTGGGAATGTTTAAAATGTTAATCTAAGTTAGGAAATGTTCAATGTTGAAAATGAATGTTATGGTAAGAATCAATGTTGGGAAAAAATGAATGGGAGGTGTTAGAGAAAAAGGAATGTTGGGAAAGAATGAATGTTGAGAAAGTATTGAACCATAAGAATGAAGGTTTAATTCATATGTAAATTTTAAATTTTAATTAATGTTGTTTATATGTTTATTGTTCGATATGCATATGTAAATTTCAAAATTTAACTAATGTTTTTCATA
Source organism: Larix kaempferi (assembly GCA_027924585.1). Lineage (NCBI taxonomy): Eukaryota > Viridiplantae > Streptophyta > Pinopsida > Pinales > Pinaceae > Larix > Larix kaempferi. The sequence continues at coordinate 24,968,944 of BSBM01000186.1, read as the reverse complement.
TGTTCATTGTTCAGGTACTTTGTAGTTCGTGAATTTATAAATGTTGAAATCATGGCAAGTGAGGATAATGATTTTTTGTTTTTTAATCACAAGTGAGGATTTCCGGATTGTGAAGCTTATGCTAAGTTAGAGCAATGAATTTTAGACGACAATTCGATGAATTTTTATCGATTTGTTGTAAATAATCATTGCTCTAATTTAGCATAAGCTTCGCAATCCAGGAATTCTTGTTTGTAATTAAAAATCAAATGATTGTTATCTTCATTTGCCATGATTTCAGTTATGTGAACTTACATGTGAGAGATATATTATTTTTCTGCAACAATCATAAATCTAAAAATTATATCTAGATAAACAACTTGTTTTAAAAAATTCATTCAGATCATAGTTATGGTGAAGTATATTAAAGAAACATGTTTGATGGATTAAAAGAATAAAAAATTTAATAGGTTTTTTTGTGATTTTTCGTTGGCATCAGTCAATCAAAAGTAAAAATTCGGGGCAGAGTGGGGATAGCCACATCCGTTATCTCATCCCTTAGTGGTCTAATAGACATATGGGGACCCGAATAAAGTACTTTTGAATCCTCAAATTATATTTGAATTCATTTTTAAGCATGTTAAAGTACAACCATGTAAGCTCTTATATTCAAGAAAATATTCAAACTCAATGAAAAAATATACTATGCACAACAATTTTGATACATGGACAAAAAATATATTGCACACGACAATTGACATGAACAAAAATATATTTGATCAATTTATTTTTGATATGTAGTTAAAAACATCGCAATGGAATGCCATCTTCAACTATCCGTTCATGGTCACATATGGATAGTTTCCATTTTTTTGGTTTTTAACTGTTTTTTTGATGGAACTTGTACCAACTTTATTCGAGATGCACATACTAAATGACTATACTGACAACATATAACATCGGGCTCATAATCTTGGAAGTAGACATAATTTTTAGTCATATGCGTCTGCTGAAAAAAGTAGCCTTTTAAAATGATGGATCCTCTTTCGTATGTAAATCCGTTGTCGTTGTAATCCTCCAATAACTTCATTTTTCCTTCAGTGCATCGCATCAAATAATATTTGACATTTTCTTCGTTGTCTACAGGTGCAATCACAGCGAAAACATCTCCTGCGTGCAAGTTATAATTGGTGTTAGTGTATTTAAATGAATTAAATTGACTATACTTATGGTGATGGACTAGAATGAACAATTAACTTAAAAGTCAAGAACAAGTTTATTACCTTCTCTGACGAGATCTGAAATTCTATCGCCATCAGACGATATTGCTATTTCTTCTGATTCTAATTCTTCTACACTTGCCAGTGGCATTTTTCCTTTTGGATTAATCTCTGTGTGTCTCCAAGCTTTTACGTAGTTGTTTGTTATGTTTTCACAAACTTCTGTAGACTCAACATTTTCAATGCAAATATGACAAAAGCATGATTGCTTTCTACTGTCAAATGCAAACACGTTGTGAAATGATTTTGTTTGAATAGAGTGAAGATCTCTAGTCCCATGTATGGTGCTAGCGTCATATGGTATTGATCTATTTATATCTTGGATTCCAACAAGCCAAAAAAACCTACACAGTAAATGATGAATCATTTTCAAAGAACAACTTTTAATGTTAGTGTAGGTGTACTTAAATGTTAGTACATACATTTTTTTAAATTTCAAGAAATAATATAAATTAAAAAAATAGTGGACATACCTGCGCACATCTTTTGATTGTTGATTATAATCATGGCTTAGATTTAATTGACACCATTGGACAATCTCTGTAGCTGAATGAAATCGTGCAGAAGAATAGTTCATTTTTCATCTTCGAAGTGCTCTTTTCACGCATGCTCCTGCACCATCATGCTCACCTTTTCCATGCCCAGTTTCAAAGAAATTTCAGCGATGTTTAATGTTCAGCGCTTTGTGAAGTCGACATAACCAAAAAAATGATCGTGAAGATTTAAATTGACCCGCACATCCATCAGACCATATCCAATGCTCATTGAATTTGACTTCGCGTTTTTTCAGTGAGTCATAGAAAATATTTTCTATACAATGTTGAACAAAATGTGTATCGTGTGTACGATCATCGCTGATATAGAAGTGATATTATTTAATCACATCTCGATTGTCAAATGTGCTTTCAATGCCATCAACATCCTGTTGAGAATGTCTATATACAACATGGACAAATATCGAAACTTGGTCAGAGTGATAGTATTCACTCTGTATCTCTTTTTGTGCAGCAAATGCATAGTTTTCAGCAAAATCAACCACCGACAAAATTGTTCCGGGTGGAAAAATTTCACGAGACTGTTTGAATTGAAGATCTTGCCATCGTGCTCTATGTGAATGCTGGGTGTATTTATAAATTTCGCTTTCAATTTTTTTGAGAAAATCTGATCGCATATCTTGTCTTCTAGCAAATCAATTCTTTTGAAATGTGAATCACTAGAACTTGTACTATAGTTTATATATTCGTATCTCCTCCAATCAACATTTACATTTGACAACGATTGATCATTATCGATAGGATATTTATTGTGGAATAACACCAAATTTCCACAATGATGACAATGTTTTCCATTGACACATTTCTTTGAATAAAATACTTCATCGTGATTTCTCTCACATAAAATTTGAGATATGAATTCACGTATCGTCGGCGGAGGTGGTGAATTTGTCCAAAACATTTTACCAAATTCAAGAAACGTGTCATAATATAACTGAAATTGCACATGATAACCGCAACAACATGTATCACGTATAGTTATAGGTCGAACATACCACGGTTTTTGTTGCACAAATGTAGTGATTGATATATTAATTCCACGATGATCTTCCTTGAATTTATTGAACAATTGTACTTGTGTCATGTCCATTATATGTTTTGGTTGGCTTTCATATACATTTCGTGATATTCTTTTACGTATCACATCTCTTGAATTTGGTGAAACTCGAGCATGTTCCAACCAGTATTCTCGTACAATATCTTTAACACCTGCTCCTAATCTATCTTTGTAAGGTTGTCTACAAATAATTGCCCAACAAGCAAGTTCATTATTTTCATCTATTTGCATTCTGAATTTGCTATGTTTGTATAATGTCTTTCTTGATGTTCCAACTGCTTTTGCTAGTTCTGTTGTCAAACGCTTTTGTTTAGTACTAGCTGAAAGAATTGTTGTATGAATTGCTTTACATGCAGCACTGATATCTTTCTTCCTGGATTTTCCAAATTTTTTTATTGCATCGCCTATATTTTCCATCACATTTTGTTTCAATTTAGACTCTTTTGTCGTTTTGTGAATACCTAATAATGATGTAGCACTTTCTAACTTCTTGGACACTAATAAACATCTCAAAATTTGTGCTTGTCCTGCTATTGAGTAATCCTTGAGAACTTCATCATAAATTTTTGTAGCACGATATCGTGCAACATGTATTGGTAGTTTTTCTCCATATTTGTCGCAATCAATGTCTTCTAACATTTCATCATCAATAGTAAAAGTACCTATACATCAAGTTAAATTTAATTTAATATATATCAAAAAATAAAATTCATTATAAAAAAATGAATTTGGAAAATATATGATATATACATACCAGGTCCAATTTCTGGATCTTGAACTTGATCTTCAATATTGACTTCATCGACATTAGCATATAAATCACTATTTACATCTTCTACAATATTTTTTTCAACTTCAATTTGTTCATCTTGTACTCTATTTTCAATTTCCATCTCTTCAACATTATCATGTAAATCTGTATTTATATCTTCAATAGTTCTCCCTTCCGTTTCGGCAACCCTTTGTTTTTTGGCAATATATCTGAGTTTTTGTTTCTCTCTATTATCATCATCATCACGTTTACGATCAGCTTTTCTTTGACGTTTTCTTTTATTGCCCATGGTTGTTTAATCTATAGATGATAAATTAAAGAATCATGTTACTTTATAGTAAAAATAAATAAATTAAGATTTAAAAACATTTACGGAATTTATAAAAACATGAACTGAAATTTACTTTACCTTATAAAATTTTTGTAAAAGTCTTTTGAAGAAGATTTATTTGGAATTAACTTTCTTTTGAAAAAACTCTTTGAACAAAAATCTTCTTTGAAAAAAACCTTCTTGAAAAGAAATAAGAAACTCCTCGACAATAAATTACCTACCCATTGAAAAATAATAAAAACACCTTGTAAATAAATCTTTGTTGTAAAAATCATTGCAAAAAAACCTTTGAAAAAATATCTACGAAAAAAACCACTAGAAAAAAGTACTTTGAATAAAAATTTATTTGTAAACATATCTGAGAAAAAACCATTGTAAAGAAATAATTCTTTGAAAAAACCCATTTCAAAGAAATAAGAAGTATAAAACTACCTTGCAAAAAATCTTTTGCAAAATACCTTAGCAACATAACTATTTGAAAAAACTCCTTTCAAATAAATAAGAAGTGCAAAACTACTTTGGAAAAAATCCCTTTGCAAAATATCTTAGCAAAACAACTATTTGAAAAAACCTCTTTCAATTGAATAAGAAGTGCAAAACTACTTTGGAAAAAAAACCATTTGTAAATTATCTTACCAAAACAACTTTTTGAAAAAATCTCTTTCAAAGAAATAAGAAGGAAAAATACATTTTTTTTCAAAAATACTTGAACGTATACACACTTTTTAAATGCAATCCTTGCAAAGAACCTCCTTGCAAACATGTCTAAGAAAAGAAATATTTTAAAAAACTCCTTGCAAATATGCCCTAAAAAAAAAAAACTTTCAATGTGTCTTTTGGAAAAAAAAAAAAGAAGAAACATACTTTGTAAAAACCTCTTTTTACAAAAAATGTCATCTTTGCAAATATGCAATAAGAAAAGAAATATTTTGGAAAAACTCTTTGCAATTATGCCTTAGAAAAAAATCACCTTCAATGTGCCTTTTGGAAAAAAGAAGAAGAAACATACCTTGTAAAAATCTCCTTTTGTAAAAAATATCTTCTTTGCAAATATGCAATAAGAAAATAAATATTTTTGAAAAACTTCTTGCAACTATGCCTTAGAAAAAAAAGCTCCTTCAATGTGCCTTTTGTAAAAAAGAAGAAAAAACATACCTTGTAAAAACCTCCTTTTGCAAAAAATATCTCCTCATTTCAAAATTAGTTTGACAAAAAAATGCGAAGTTAAAACATGCGAAAATAATGAATTAATTTTAGGTGTATTTATATGAGTATAATTTTTTTTTTTTTAAATTTTTTATTTTATTTTTTATTTTATTTTATTTTTTATTTATTTTTTTTTTTTATTTTTTTTTTTTTCCGCCCGACGTGATTTTTTTCCGTTTTATTATTCAGCCGAATAACCTTCGCCATAATTCATGGCGTCGTTACGGAAAAAAGTTGTTCAACCGAATAATTATTTGGCCGAACAATTATTCGGCCGAATAATCTCTGAAACATGGAAGATTCAGATCTCTGCAGAATTTTCAGGTTTCTCCATTTTCGGAAGGGAATAACTACCTCTTACACAACAAAACGAATGTCGGACTTCATACCAGTAGATTCATCATTGAATATACTTTACGAGGGTATAAATTTTGTTGTATATAGATAAGAACTGATATTTTTTAAGTTTTATTTTCGTAACATGTGTCGAGTTGTGATTCAACTCTTAAAAAAAATGACGAAAAGAAAAATCCATAACTTTAAAAATACAATACCAAAAAAATCGAAAAAAATGTGGGACTCTTCATTGGCGTGTCTACTTCAAAAGGGTATTCGTAGATTTTTTGCTTTTATAGCGGATTGAGAGAAAAGTGGTGCAACAAAAAAGTTGTTGAAAATCGACTGAGTTTCCCCATTGATCGACTTTAAAAAAATATAATAATTATTATATAGATCCATTGGATGCAAACTTATAGTCAGGCACTAGTACATTGTGTGTAGATTGTCGTAACATTTTCTGTTTTTGCAAAACACAAGTCTAACAACGATTTTAGAGGTGCAACAAATCATAACTCTTTTGTAGTCTTTTCATTTTATAAGAACACACTGTCAGACATTTGCGAAATCGACATATCAAATCTTAATAAAAAAAATTGAAAAAATTATGAGTAGAAAGCTAACATAATTCTACAAAAGTTTTCTTTTTACGGCAAAGAGAAATTTTAAACAAAAATATCACTTTTGTTTGCCCGAAGTTGAAAAACATGAAAAAACCAGAATTATTTTCTCACTAGACCCCCTAAAATAGACACCCATCTTCATTTTTTCACCCCAGATACTATTGGTTGCCCAAAACCATAGGCCAATACTCCACCACCCAAAATCACTATAAAAAGGTGATGGAGGCCCCCCATTTCAGATCCATGATCACTCTTCATACCCTTATGCTGTCAAATTTCCTACAGCACTCTAGCCTACCCTTTTGAGCTTTTGTGCCCACCTAGTTGAATCTTGGCCATCCATTGAGCTTTTGGAGAAGAGCAAGGAACTCTGGAGACACTACAACAAATCCTGGAATTAGCGTCCCATTTAGCGTTCCTTTTTAGTGTAATTTTTTTTTTCATTGAGTGGTCAAACTAGACACTAAATGGGACGCGTCATGGACAAAATGTAAAGAGTCTAAAATAATGTCTTTTTTTGCTTCCTAGAAAGCATCCTTTCTGATGTCTAAAATAGCACCCATTTTTTGCTTCTAGAATAGCATCCAATTTTGCTTCCTAAACGACGTCAAGCTTTGCTTCTTAAATAACATCCTATTTTTCTTCCTAGAGATCGTCATCTTTTACTTTCTAAATGACGTCCCCATAAGCGCCCTATTTGCATCCTTAAAAGCATCATGTTAGCATTTATGTTTGCATCTACATTTGTGCCATATTTGCATCCAAATTAGCATCCAATTTTGCATCCATAGGTGCTACCACTTTAGCATCCCATTTTGCACCACGTTTTACTTCCAATATGCACCAATTTTCGCTTCTAATTTTGCACCAATTTTTGCTTCCTTTTTTGCATCGTGTTTTGCTACCAAGATGGAGCCAAAAAAAATTATATTGTTGCACCATATTTTGCTTCCTATGTAGTGCCATGTTTTGCATCCAAAGTAACATCTTATTTTGCTACCATATCAACGCCATGTTTGGCTTCCTCATTAGTGTCAAGTGTTGGGCCTCTTTTTAACGCCTAGTTTTGCATCTCTATTGATGTCAACATTAGCACCATGTTTTGCTACCACTTTAGCGCCCAATTTATCGTCCATTTTTACTCCCACACTATCACCACATTTTGCTTCCCGTTTAGCAACTAATATAAATTATCACAACAAATATTTTTTTAGAAATACATTGCAATGTCATTAGGGCACGGAGGAATCGAACCACCAACCTCCTGCTTGTAAGGCAGGCGCTCTTCCATTGAGCTAGCACCCTTTAAGAATTGGGGAGATGAGCCATATTAACACCTAGATTGCATGATTTATAATTCTAATAAAAGACAATATGCATTGGTTGCAATCTATTAGATTGAATATCATATTGGAGTTTTGTGCAAAAGGGTTCTCCTTAAAAATATTGGTATATTATTGTATGATTTCATTTGTCTTCAGTTTTATTATTGCTTAATAAGGACATAATATATGGTTGATAATATTCAAGATACCTATTATTTGGTTTTAACTAAAATTTATATTAGTGCCATTGGGAGATTTCAACTCATCCAAAAGATTTAGATCAATTGGTATCACATAAATATATTTATGAATCTATGGACTTGCAGTAAGGCATCCATGGGAAAATATCATAAGAGAGTGATACTTTAGGAACTATAGCAGATGAATAAACAAATCTATCAAGGATAATGAACAACTATAAAAGACTTTCTAGTAGTTGGACGAGAAGAATGAAGAGTTGCATAAAACTTTGTAAAGCCATGTGAAGCTTCTTCATGAGAGAAATATCTAGGTTGTGGAAAATATAGTGTAATAGTTGGCTTGTAAGAAATCCATATTGATGAGTCTTTAAATGGAGGTGGAAAATACTAAGAAAGAAAGGAACCTTGTTTTGACTCAAGATGCACATACCATGATTGAGGGAATTTTAGGGTAAGCACTTCAACTTCACCCCTTGCTCAATTTCAATCAACATATGAATCTTTTGGTAGTTTTGAATTTCATACCAAAGAGATAGGCTTGAAGTTTTTGCAAAGGATGGGTTTTGATGGCCAATGTCTTGAAAATCATGGTTAAGGCATGAAGAGCCCCAAGGAAGTGAACTCTAGACTACAACATGTTCATTTAGGATATTATGGTGGTAAGGAAGTAAAAGGTGGATGTTCTAAGACACATTAAATAATGTGAAATCCTCAAAGATAATCTTTGTGGAGGCTCAAGATTGAGGAAATACAACAACTCCAACCAAAGAATAGATCCCAAAGACTGATCAACATCCCTTTGTAAGCTCTGAGAAAGGTAGCAAGAAAATAAGTTAAGCACCCATGCACATATTTTGATTCCAAATTAGAATCCCCAAATTAAAAGACTTGCAACAAAAAATGCCATATTACAAAGTCCATGTTTGATTATGCCTTCTTTACAACAAGGAGTAGAATCAAAACCCCTACTTGGTGCACCATTCTTTCAATTAATATGAAAGAAAAAAAAATTATACCTACATAAGGACATAAGGGAATCCTGAATGGCCTATAACATTACCAGTATCATACACATTCTATTGAAAGAAAAAGGAAAAATGCATAATGTCCACACATGACCAAAAATGGAAAATGGGACCAAACAGATAAAATGGACCATAAAGACTAGAAAAAGATGTCAAATGTGATACAGTTGTGGAGAAAAAAGGAATCTGCTTATCTCACCAAAAAACATATAATTTCATGGCACCTATCAAACAATGCCATCTAGATATTATGAGATCATGAGTATGTCCTGCTCTAACTTTAGCAGTAGCTTAGAAAAGTCTCATAAAGGAACTAGGTAGATGTAATGTTTTTACTATCATTCAAGGTCAATCCCCTTGCTCCATCAATTAAGAAATTAGTGATGAGGTTTCAGATAGTCCTTCTTGGCACGCTCCACAAAGGTGTCTACTAGGAGGCCGGATCTATTTTCTGGTAGTCCTATTAGATGACTTAGATAACAATGTTTTGAATGCCAACATAGTGTAAAATTTACTTATTCCAATTAGGGATGCAAGTGACTACACGTGGGAAGTGAAATATTGGAATCCATCATCCATAGGGACATATTCTATTAGTACCTGTTGAAGAAAGGCTCTGCATTAAATAGGGAGGTATTCCTTTGGTCCTATGATATGCTAAAGCTTTAAAGATAGTAATATATTTATACAATGTGCTTTAAAAGATAGTAAGTGGAGCTATTGCACCCCAAATGTCTTGGAAATATCTTCCTCTATTTGCATAACACACTAAAGTTCTAAATATAAAGCGTCCCATCTCTATATCTTTTGAGAAATTCTATATGACTCAATAATAGTATGGTAATGTGCTTCCACTCTGAGCTAATGAGACCAGACTCTAAGATAGTTGAGGCGTATCTCTAACAATGGAACCAATTATATTGAATACAATCAGCAAGACTAGTAATCCATATAAAGTATGCAAAAGAAATGAATAGAGCAAGCATGCCTATTTCTACCTATTAACCCATAAATAAGATGCACGCCTGCTCAATCAACTAAAATGTAATGATTATCAAGTCATGCATTGTCTACATGGTGAATGACCCTACATATTTTGGGAAAGATATATGGTCTAAGAAAGACTACCTTGAGGTGTTTCGTATTCTATTACGTTCCTCTTCTTTGGGTGTATTTTTTCAAATACCCTCCAATTATATTAGCAACAAGAAGCATTGAAAGGTAAGGAACCAAAAACATGCTGGGCTATGTTTTTGAGTGAAACTACCCTTCAGAAATGGGAAATCTGGCAAAAATGTTGTTTTTGACCACCATTTTATGTGTCTGGATTGGGAACCAGTTTCTCTAGAAATGGGTTATGTTTTTTGAGAAATGTTCCAAGTTTATTCATATATGCATTCAAAATTTAGAAAATATGCATGACCTCTAAGGAAATGCTAGAAAGTCCTTATAACATAGAAATATTCAGTTGCAGCAAGGCACCTTTTATGTGGAGAGATAAGGCCCAAGGGTTAGCACAATTGGTTCAATCATCTGCCCAAGGCATGTAGCTGATGAGGAGCCCATAGGTCACGGGTTCAAATCCAGTTGAGATCCTGTGGGTTACCAGCTGCTATTATGGTGGCAGTTGAGCCACCTTACATCTGTATATTCTTGGGAAGTGGGGGCCTCCTGTGAGGTTTTCCTTGGAAAACATAGTTCGGGTAGGTTAGAAGCATAAAAGATTGATCATAAGAAAAACTAGGCAACTTTATCATCATCGAAAATGGAGATCACAGGTACCTTTTGAACATGAGTTGGTGGATGATACTGTGCTTCTAATTCAAATCCAATGGTTGCTTTGAGAATGAGGTTGATCTTGGCATCCATTTTCTTGACTTGATCTTGAATTTCATCTACCTGCAGGTGTTAAATTTTTATATTTTTGCAGATCTGATAATTATGAGCAGAACTGTAGTACTAATATTTAACTTTAATAGATGCACTTGAAAAATAAAACATTCATCATGGATCAATCAACACAATAGGGCACACAAAATATATAAGGTAGAATATGATTTCAAAATGTGACTGAGAAATCTAAATTCATAATCAGAAATGATGGTGAAAGATAATCAAAATGGCGACATACATTCCAAAAGAAGAGTTCAATAAATTTAAGGTCATTAATAGTCTTGCAACAAAGTGTGAAGTAGCATCCAGCATACAGAAGATGGTTTGGACGAGAATATGATGATGTGACAAAGGATCATATTAGGTTCCTTAAGGGAGGAAAATATTCTACAATGGTGGAATAGGCTGTCATATGCATTTTGTAAATGAAATTCCATTGGAAGAGTTTGTAATATTGTACATACATATAGGAGCTGGAAAATTATAGTGACCTAAACTCAACCCCTAGGGGAAAAGAGTAGTTGTTCACCTAACAAATATGTGTAGGCTATTTGTAGTGCCAACTGGTGGTAAGTTGTTTTGATGTTGCTTATTATTGGAAGAGATGAAAATGAAAATTTGATCCTTCTTATGCAACCACCTCAAGAATGGCCAAAATCGGTCAAGTTAGTACCAAATATACCCAGAAGCAAAAAAAATTCCCTTGAGCACATGATAGGAAAGAGACATGTTAATCAAAGCATACAAAACATTAGATAGAGTCCTTGTCAACATGCCCAAATCACAAGATATTGACAACATTTAAGAAATACAAATGTCTCAACCACAAAAAAAATGACAACTTATTTCTATTATTTTACTGTGAATGATCTCATATAGCAAAACAATCATCATAGATTACCTTTTGGCATTGAAAAGCATGTTGCACAGTTGAGCATGATATTGTAGTTTAGAAACAATATCATAATTTACTTGGAGACACTCCTCATGTAATAGAATCACTTGCTCTGCTACCTGTGAAGAGATCAAGCCATCTTGCTGATGAATGATTGTCATGTCGCACAACAGCCATGTCAAATAGAACACTATCAAAGCTGTTCATCTATGCATTTTCGCAAAAGAGCTCTGAAAACCCAAGCTATGAAGAAGGTGTCAAGGTGTGATTGCAATCTCATTTTCAAGAGATGCAGAAAATCAGAGGTCTTAGCGGTCATTGATCATTTAAGGTTCCATTTCCCATTCAAAATGGAAAACATTTAATATAGAAAGGCAGATTCACATTGGAAAACATTTAATAGAGAAAGGCAGAGTATTGTGAATGAACGAGGTTTAATAGTGGAGAGTTGTGAATTTCACTTTCTTCATTTCAACTGTATTCAAAACTTGAATTCTAACAAGAAATTATTCAAAACTCACTCCAACAAGACATTAGGAGATTCAAAACTCCAATAAGACATTAGGAGATTCAAAACTCCAACGAGATATTAGGATGGTGTGATGAGGTAAGAAGGGTAGGCAGTGAAACACAAATATCTCTATAAGAATGGATCTAGCAAATTTTCTATGGGAAAGACTTGGCCTTTATCTGTCTTACATCCCTATTCACCAACCAGTTTGCAATGATACTTTTGCAGAGTTCTTGAGTATACAGTTAGTGAACTTTTAGAGCACATCTGCACAATTATGCAGTCTTATTTTTGTTTTTCTCCCTATGTTTTGACAGAAGCTTCTTCTTTGACAATGTGGCAAGCATGCCCTTCCCAAATCTAGGCGTTATGATGAATGTAGCCAGTATACAATGTTCAAGAGAACTCCTTAGGCTAAGAAGTTGTGGTGGGGGGTCTTTATAGTTTATTTCACCAAAGTTGCGCACGATTTGCACCTGGCCCAACTGCTTGAGATGGTCCACTTGCATGGATGAGACAACCCACGAGGGGCAAAACATGTCAATGGGGGATTTGAACATTAGTGGCACAAATTTCACCAACCATGCTTAACCATTCAACTGAGTTTCCATTGACACGCGCACAAATATTGGGGCCATGTGGTTGAACAAGTGACCATTTACAGACCAAAACACAAATGGTTCCATGAGAATGGAAAGTGAACTTTCGTTTGGGCTGGGAAGAGGGGGAAAGACTTGGCCCATGTCTGCCTTACATCCCTGTTCACCAGTCAATTTGCAATGTTACTTTTGCAGAGTTCATGAGTATAGATTCTAGAACTATTGACCTATTATAGACCTAAAACACAAAGAACTCAATGAAAATGGTTTGGGGGGTAAGATTTGTCCTATGTCTCCTTGACATCCCTGTTTCCAAGTCAATTTGCAATGGTACGTTTGGAGAGTTCATGAGTATAGACCAAGTGACCTTTTACAGTGCATCCATACATATACATAGAGAGATTGAGACAATGGCTATCATAAAAGTGACCTTTTACAGACCAAAACACAAATGACTACATGAAAATGGAACCAGTGAAGGGGGCAAGACTTTGCCCATGTTTGCCTTACATCCATGTTCACCAATCAATTTGCATTGTTACCTATGCAGATTTCGTGAGTATAGAACATTTGACCTTTTATAGACCTAAACACGAATGAATCCATGAAAATGGTTGAGGGGCAAGACATGGCTTGTGTCTTTCTTATAGATCCGTCCACTAGTAAATTTGCAATGGTACTTTTGCAGAGTTAATGAGTATAGGACAAGAGACATCTTACAGTGTATCTTTGCATATACATACAGATATTGAGACCACGGGTGTCAAACAAGTGACCTTTTATAGACAAAAACATAAATGATTACATGAGAATGGAACCAGTGAACATTTCGGGGGGCAAGACTTGGCCTGTATCTGTGTTACATTCCTATACACTAATCAATTTCCAATGTTACTTTTGTAGAGCTAATGAGTGTAGAACAAGTGACCTTTTACAAGCCAAAAACATAGGTGACTCCATGTGAATGGAATGGGGGGGGGGGCACGACTTAGACTATGTCTACCTTAGTGTTACTAGACTTTTCTGAGTTTGAGTCTGCTCTTGAGTCTGTTTTTTCTCTTTGAGGAAACCAAGTTGAGTATGACTCAGGCTCTCAAGTTACATAATTCAAATTGAATTGAAAAGTTTGACTTGCAAATCAGACTTGATCTTGTATCTATTAAAGACACACTAAATGAAAAAGCACTCATTTTGCAAACAATCAACAAACCTGTTGATTCCAATCTTCCACTAAGTTTTGGTGATGTAGGGATGTCTTGGGGATTTGTGGAGAGACCTCCCAAAATTTGAGGGACTTCATTGAGGATGTTAGGGTCCTTGACATAGAAGACCCCACCCCAAATGTTAAATATATATAAAGTGTTAAAAACTCAAAATATAAAAAACAATAGAGTTTTTTAATGCATACTTAAGCATAAATTTATAACATCAACACTACAACATTCATGATCCAACTGGTATCTACATAATTTAGAAATTGATATTCAAACTAGGAGGGTCACTATAATTCTCATTGTAAAATCATCAATGTCCAAATCAAAATAAAATATAATGACACGTCACGGTCAAATAATTGCATATATAATCATTTAAATGGTAAAGAGTCAATATTGTCATAAAAAATAGCAAAAAAGGAAATTGAATAATGCTCAAGCAGCCTCTGCTTGGTCCTCCACATCCATGTGCCATGGGAAACTATCAACATCATCTATGGGAATGTGAAGACAGCTAATTCCTTTTTCAAATCTAATTGTTTCTCTAACTTTTCCAGCCAAAGAAATAGAATAGAAAATATTGATGCTACTTCAACTTTTCATTGAAAGAATGCTTGATGATCCTGAAATATGCAAGAAAATCCCTTTTGTCCACTATTTTCTGCATGTGGAAGCTTATTGTTCCCCAAAATCCAATTTCAACCTCCTTGAACCTTAATGTACTCAAACTAATGTGTTGTAGGTGAGAAACACCAAAAGAGTTTGGGAGGGCTATAAAGAGAAGAAAAGGCAAGTCGAGAGTGGTGGGATTTTCACCATGCTTTCAACTTTAAGGCAGGAAACAAATTCTGTTGTTTTTGTCTTTTGTGCTTTTACGAAGATGTGCCTCCTAAAGTACCCTCAAGTACCTGGGGTGATCCATTCTGCCAGGGACATCCCCAGTGTAGTCCCTAAGCACTAGGGGTGCTCAGGGGATGTTCCTGATGAAATCTCCAAGTCTGGGGACTACATGAAGTGTAAGGAATGCATCCTTAACCCCTAGCGTTGTGTCCTCATGGAAGGCCAAATTGTCTAGAATCCATGGCATTTTGTAGTATGTAGTTAGATTGTATTATCTACATATGTTTGACTGAATTATTATTGAAATTCGCATTATATCGACATTGTAAATTTTCTTATTAATGAAAAATACCTTTCTTCTGAAATTTAGTGTA
This sequence comes from Larix kaempferi, assembly GCA_027924585.1. Lineage (NCBI taxonomy): Eukaryota > Viridiplantae > Streptophyta > Pinopsida > Pinales > Pinaceae > Larix > Larix kaempferi. The sequence continues at coordinate 24,953,930 of BSBM01000186.1, read as the reverse complement.
TGTGTTTAGCTTTTTATTTCTTGGGGAAACTCCTGAGGTTTTCTTGAGTACAAGTCAACTCTTTCCCTTTCCAAGTCATTCTTTGAGTTGAGTCTGGTAACATTCCAACTCTAGCTTATACCCCTATTCAACAATCAATTTGCATGGTACTTTTGCAGAATGACCTTTTATAGACCAACACATAAATGCTTCCGTGAGATTGGAACTAGAGACCTTTTGCGGGGGACAAGATTTGGCCTGTGTTTACCTACTAGTACTTTTGTTGTCCAAGCAAGATTGGTAGCTGGCATTGTAACTTGTAATAAGTTGTGCAGCAAAACAACACCTGGCGCTTACTGCCAATAGACAAAATATTTGAATGTTGTAATCAGTTATGTTGATTGAGACGCTAATTTGAGATTCAGAGATAACTATATGTATAATGATTATGTGAATATGGAATAAGCAGGAAAATAGTATTTTTGAAGATGAGGAAGACCTTGATGAAGAGGAAGATGACAGTAGCCTTAATTTGTTGGTACAATTTGTACAAACCATGTTGAAGAAGATTTCCAGGAGAGCAAGGAAAGCTTCCAGATTAATACTGTCATCTGCAATATCACCACAATTGGTTGGTACCCATTGCTTCTACTTTGAACGGTTTTAATGTATCCGATGGCGAGTGTACTATCTTGCATCAATTAGTTGACATGGAAAAATTATGATTTTATTTATGTCATTACTAATCCCCCGGGCTTTATATCTTAGATGTAAAAGATTTTTTGCAAGCAATTGACATTTTCAAAATGTAGAAAATTTGTGTAAGCAAATTGAAAATCTGGTTTTGATACTATTGAGCTTGCAACCGAGAAACTATATAATTTTACCCTACAATAAGAGGATTGTAGAGGGGAACTCCTAAGGAACCTTTGCACTAGTAGTAGCCTAAGTTGCACTGAAACCGATACAAAGATGGGGGGAGAAGCAGAAACAAGAATTTCAAAAAAGTCGGATACAATATGCCCGAGAAACAAGAAATACTATATATATATATATACATGAGAGATAAAAAAAATTTAAAAAATGAGAATTACCATGATTGCTCATCACTGATATGCTTTTTAATGATGTTTTCTGACTAACTAATCAGGTATGTTTATTTAGCAAATAAGTGGTTCCAGATTGGCTTCTATCAGAGTTGGTTGAAACCATTCCTTCACTATAAATGTAATTTGATTTGCAAGTAATAGACAAGTGTGTTGTGAGTTCCTTTATGTACTATGTTTTCCCTGTGCACTAATATGTCCTATTTTGTATCAGAGCGTAGGTAGAAGAGCGTGAGGGCCTGTGATTTCCAGATCCCTGCATTTTATGTTATTTGCTTGAGATCATTGTTGTGTTGTTGCTGTGTGTGGAAGAGAATCTGTGAGATGTTGTGTTGATTGAAATAGATTTGCGAATTTCTATGTCGAACCCGTAAAGACTAAGTTGTGAAGTAAATTGCTTCCCATATATTAGATTGGAGTGGCCATTAAAGAAGGTGTCACATGCTATAAAAAGAAGCTGTCATTCTATCATTCATTATTTTTCAGATTTGACATCATTTGCAATTCTAAGTTGTGAAGGAAAGGACCACATTGCTACCCATTGGAATCATATCTGAAGATTGATTTGAAGATGTGTGTGAAGGGTGTCATTCACTGTCATTCATGTCGTTCACTGTCAAATATTATTCACACAACCCAACAAGAGGAGACAGAGTGCTATTCAACCAGGTAAAATATTAATTTCTCTTTAAAAATGGAGCTAGTCTTGGTGGAAAAGTTTAATGGACACAATTTCTACAATTGGAAGGTAAAAATTCAGTTATTTTTTATGACTAAGAATTTATGGGGAATTGTAGATGGATCAGAAACAATACATATCTCACTCAATTAAGTGATTGGGAGAAAAGCGAAGAGAGAGCTAAGTCCATCATTGGATTAACTCTTTTAGATTCTCAATTGCACCTCATTGATTTAAATAAATCTTCTACAGGGATGTGGTAACATGAGGAGACATTTTTATCTGATCATATCAATGAACTAAAGTCTCTTATGAGGCAACTGAGAGAAATTAAAGCTCTAGTTGAAGAAGATGATGCAAAAGCAATATTATTAAATAGTTTATCATCAAATTATGATAGTACTATTTTTACTTTAAGTCAATTGTCCACTAAATCTTTGGATGAAATGATAGCAGCATTATTAGCAGAAGAAAAGAGGTTGAAACAAGGAAACACAGATGTCCATCCACAAACTGAAATTTCCTTGTTTTCAAATGGAAGGTTTAATAAAAATAGGAGTACACTTGAATGCTTCTATTGCAGAAGACGCGGGCATACAACACTAAATTGTAAAATTCGTGCTAGCGATCTACTAAAGGGAAAACTGAAAGAGTCAACTAACATAGAAATCTCTAAAGAAATATCAGATGCCATCTATGAAGTCATGCCAGATTTTGAGAGTGATTGTGAATTCAATACAGAACCTCTTAAACTCTTCTAAGAAATAGTTATTAATCATGTAATATTTGTATCTGTGTTTGTAAGTTTCTAAAGGTCACTTGTATGACTAACTTCTGGATATGTTCAGTATTTAGAGTGCATTCCTAGATAACTGTTGGATTCAACGAGCTATGTGTTCAACAGATGGAAGTATCTCCATAGAACAGTCCATTTACTTGATTACTTCTTTTCCAAACTCAGCGAGCTATGTACTTTGGCATAGTTAAGTACTCAATATTGTTAGTCACTGCAATTATTTTATTTATGGTCATAAGCATTGCAGTTCAAATGAGTCAAATAGGAAGCTCAAAGATGAAGTGAAGAAAGAGCGCAAGTTGTGAGACTTCAAAGTGGGTGTAAATGTTGATGAAGACCAAACAGACAAAGATCAGAGTTCCATAATGTTTGTATTGTAAGAATCACATTTCTCCATTAAGGGGAAGTGTTAGAGAATAATGGTGAAATGCCATGTTTAGTATATTGTTATCAGCTATATTTATTTAGCAAATAAGTGGTTCCAGATCCACTTCTATTGGAGTCTGTTGAAACCATTCATTCACTATAAATGTAATTTGATTTGCAAGTAATAGACAAGTGTGTTGTGAGTTCCCTTTTGTACCGTGTTTGCTCTGCGCATTAATATTTCCTATTCATCAACCACTTGTGCAACATATCTAATACCTCAACATATGTAAAATATTTGGAATGATTTGTTCCTTAGGATTTGGTCTTTATTGGGTTTTGCAGTGTGTTCGTTTGAGAGCATAGAGTTGCTTTTGTTGCTTGAAGATGGGTAGAAGATGGCAGTAATTACGTGAGAAGAAGGTTTGTTGATCAACTTCGTCATGAGTTCATTTACTTGCAATCCATTGTCGTTTTGTTGCAGGAAGAGAATGTCGAACTGAAGAATCAGTTGAAAATTCCTTTGACTGAAAAATCTCAAAAAGTTGATATTTTGCAAAGAAACATGGAAACTTTCCTTGGAGACCTTGAAGACAAATTTGTGGCAAAGGTCGATCTTATCAATAGTTTAGAAGATGAAGTAAAAGCTTCTCTTCAAGAAAACCATGACAGGATGTTTGATGAGTATCAAGCTTTGAAGGAAGCTCATGAGTCCTCTTGGTGTAGCTAACTAAGAAGGATGAGACAATTCAAGGATTACTGGTTTGCAGATAGGACCTTGAGGAAAAAGTCTCTCGACTGCAGAATGTTGAGATGAATACTGTTGAGCTTCCCACCTCACCTATTGATGATTGCATCCCATATGTTTGTAAGAGTGACGATGTCTCTATTTCATCACATGCTTTATTGTCTACTAATGGTTGTGTTTCTCCTAGATTTGAAAAACACACTATAGGTATTGGGTCTCGTCTGCTAAACAAAATGGGCTATACCGGGGGAGGACTTGGGAAGAATGGCCAGGGAATTGCTGACCTGAGTTGCAAACCTTAAGAGCGGGTCTTGGATATGATGTTGTTGATCCCTATTTCTCTTCAATTGGCCTTGTTGAGTCAAGGAATGTTGTATTTATTACCGATGGAATTCAGAATGAAGAGAAACCTGTTGATGAATGTGTGGTTGAGTTGGTTGTTCATAGCAAGCCAAAACTTGAGAATGTTGTTGTTGCTTCTATCAGTGAACCAGAATCTCATCCTGCCTCTTCTGTTCATCCAGAACAAAACTAGGTTCCATATAGACATCCTCATAAGAATCGGAGGAATGTGCCCAGGAAACAAAATTCTTGGAATACTGGCAACTCTACTTTTCAAAATTTCCAGAAACAATGTGAAAGACAGAATCATGGACCGGTGTCAACTATTCATTATGGTTGGATCGATGAATGGTCATGGAATCATTTGCATATATGTTTGAGGACTTCGTATCAATGTGTGTCTTCGACAGTACAATCATATAGAGTTCCTTTTACAGATGATTTCCTTTGAATGGTCCACTGATGTTTGACCAATGATGGAATTCGACTGAAGCTTCGATTGGTTTGCTTTGTCGATTGATATTTGATTGATATCTATTGCTTCATTTTTCTATTGGTTATATCCCTAAGTTGTGTTTAATGGGGGGAGAATTGGATATTTGGAGGTTTTTTGGCATCACTTTTGCCTATTGTATTCGAGGGGTTTTTGGCTGTATATTTCCATCACTACTCTTGGAGCCTTCATTTTATTTCCTTTGTTTGGAGCATTGCACTGAGATCTCCGCTCTCTTTCTAAAGAGTGGTTCCACACCATATTGTTTTGGCTCTTCGAGATTGTTTTTCTCATCAAAGCTCAATGAACTGTATTGATTCCCCACTTGTAAATGGGTATCTAAAATGGATTTTTATTCCAGAACCCATAACAAGGATTGTTGTCCATGATGGCATTTTTTTATGGTACCTCTCGTTCTGCACTTTTAAGTAGTTGATTTCAGGCCACTCGTGCAGATAGTTTGTTGGAGTGTCACCATGATTTCATCTCCTTGTATTGCTTTGTTTCATAGCGTCTTGGAGCTTGCCACAATGAAGTGTTTTGTTGCACATCATCACCATCTTCAACTAGCACTTGCATCCTTTTTCCATCAGTTGTGACATTCACTACCACCATCTTTTCCACTTAGTTCAACATTGTGTGGGGGTGGTATGCAATGCTTCCTTGGGGTGGTGTGTATCAGTGGTATGGATCTTCATTAGTTTTAGCTCCATTCCTTTTTTTTCAGCATGTGTTATTTTCTCTCTTTTGGGGAGGAGTTTTTCCCATGAGGTTTTCTCCTTTTCTTTGGTTATGAGAGGTTGTACGTGGGTACCTTATTAGGCCTCATTTTCAGAACCCATCCTTGTTTTCTTTTATTTCCTCCTTATGTTTCGCTTATGGGGGGGTGTTGGTGTTGGCATTTCCAACGTTGCCATCTTGTGTGAGTTAAGCTCACATAGGAATTCACATTTTCCTAGCTGTGACAGCTATCTCTCGGCCTATTTCAGATGTATAAATACATTTCATTCTTCTTAATTTAATTAAGTACTTTTGATACTTCTTCACTGGGCCATCTTTGAAGAGACTATAGTGGCACCATAATTATATGGAAACATAAGCTTATCAATTCTTGATCTCTTTCCACAATCTAAAAACTCTTCCAAGAGTAGACCTATTTATGAGGAAGTTGGCGACATGACTAAGTGATGGGCCTACTTCGATGGGGCCTCCCAAATTAATCCTAACAAAGGAGAGGCATGAGGAGTGGTTTATGTGTCTGATGATCATTTTTATAAATTTGTTGTAGGACTAGGACCTTGCTCCAACAATTTACCTAAATTAATAGCCTTGAAGATTCTCTTGTGAACTTCCCTCTTTTTTTTATATTCAGAAGCTTCAAGTGTTTGGAGACTCCCAGTTGGCTGTGGAGTGGATGAGATAGAAGAAACCCCCTAAAAGAATTCATTGTGTCGCTATATATAAAGAGATGATAAGGTTTAGTGACAATTTCCATGAAATAAGCTTTCATCATATATATAGAGAAAGGAATACTAAGGGAGACAATCTCTCTAAATTGGGCATGAGGATGGCAGATGTGATGTGGTGATTATGGGAGCAACAAATTGCTACCTTGGAGGAGCATGATCCGGGACCAATCCTAGCATTGAGATAATATCCTCAGTGACAAGAATCAATTGTGAGTTTTTAAGTGTACACTAAAGATTAAATTGTGATTTTACAAAACTGAGAGCATCATCTAGTTTCTAGGAGCCTTTCTTGATTTCTATATAGTTTATCTATGGAGTTCTATAGTTTCTCAATTTTGGGGACAATTTTTGTAATTTTTGAGGTATGGTTGATTTCTCAAAAGTTATATTTTTTGATAGCTAGCACTATGGCTTAGTCATGATATTGAATGACTACTTTACTATAGCTTTATATATTTCTCATATAGAAATATATGAAAAGTAAAGAATAAAAAGCCTTTGTAAAATGTGTTGTATTTAAATTAATATAATGCAACTCGTTTTGAAAGGAAAAATAATAATAATCTATCTTACCTATTCTTGGTATATGAACGTATGACTCCTTAAAAGGAAACCCTTAAAAAGAAACATATGTTCTTAATGGTTAGGTAAAGTGAAACTACCATTTTCATTACATTTTAGAAATTATAATAACTAAGCTTATTATTAATTTTAATTTAATAATATTAAAATTTTATTAAGCTAATTTAATAATGTATTATCGTGGATGGTAGGTCAGGTCAGCAAACCGCCAGTCATCCAAGCGAGAAGATGTCTCAAAAAATTGAACGGTTGACTAATTTAATAATATAGACATCACAACCTTAATTAAAACTCTTAAAATAATATATTTTGGAATGAAAACCAATAAAAGAATATATTTGTAACTAGTTTATTTACAGCCAAATCTAAATGAAAATAACATAGTAAATGTCCTACCATGAAATTCATAGAACGGACCGGAAAAAATGATTGACACTTATCTAAACATGTTTTAGATGACGAGATATGCATAGATCTACATGTCATCGAGGATCACGCAAATATGGTAAATATATACTACAATGTAGAATATCGTTCCCCTTTTACACTCTTATAATAATCATAATAAAACTAAACAAATTTTAGCCCTAAATGGCTACCATGCCGCCATTTTACCACCGTCTAATGTTGTAACACCAGTAGCAGTTACTAAGTAATAAAGTCAATACGCGTGAATTTTCAGTTCCTAATGCCATGCAGTTTTTCCAAAACTTTTACTCGAATGTCAACCTTGGCTTTTTGTTAGCATATTCCATGAACGATTCTTCTCGATTGCTTGGCTTACCAATATAGATTTAGATTTATTTGATTTAGATTTATTTGAAGGAGATCTACCAAGCGCTGAGAGGCATCAAATCTTTGGAAATCAATTTGTGTAATTTATGGAAGGAATTACATATCTCCCTCGAAGTCCCCTACTAGACTGTAAAATGAGCCTCTTCGACACAATGATTGATTCTCATCCATTCATTAAATAAATCAGGATAACAGTAAAAATACAAATTTTAAAAGAAATTCTACTTCAAATGATAAACAGAGGTTTGGTAGATTACACAGAACTCCCTTTTTGAAGTCTGGGATTCAAATTGATGGAATCAGAGTCTGTTTAGACTCGGTGAAATATTGCTCTCTGACTAGTCTTTATTTTGACTCTGGAAAATACAACTAATTTACGGAACATTATGACATAGGAAGTAGAGTACGACTGGAAACTTGACAGCTGGCATGAGATTCAATGTAAGACTATTATGCACGTGAATTCAGAAATGAACAGTAGAAATATTGAGTTTTTTATAACTTAACGTGTAAATAACTTAATATGTATTTATGTATTGACATTGTGATACTTTGACTTACGGAGGACTGTTAGCTTTGGTTTGTGTGTGCTGGTGGTTTTATGATGTTTATTTGGTGGCTACCTATTAGATACTCTGGGTAGTCATTGATTTTGTTCATGCAGGATGTGATGATGGTTTGGGGCATGAGCCCGTATGATTTATTACACATGCCTTGATGGTGTGGTGATCTGATGTAATGATCCTATTTACTATTTGGCGTTATTAATAATAAGATATATTTATGTGTGAAAAAAAAATGTACCACTCTATGGTGCATATTGAACGCTTTCAGTAGAAATATTGAGTTTTTTATAACTTAACATGTAAATATGTACCACTCTAGGGTGCATATTGAACACTTTCATATTTAAGTTAAGATAAAGAATCCAAATTTTTAAAAATTATTTTTTATTTAATCAAATTTCAAATTAAAATAAAAATTATAAAATAGGATAACAAGCAACAATTTTTTTCACACCGGAAAAAATAACTTTTTTTTAAGCATTAGAATTATTTGATTAATAAACTATAAAACTGTACATATACGATTACAAAATTTGCTCATATAGAACTATGATGGTTCCCAAATTATCGACATCGTGAGATGGTCCACCCATCCCTCTATGCACAGAGTTAAAACATGATTTACCGAACCCATTATAGACCTTGTCCCCACATTCCCTTTGCCTATTAATAATATGCTTTGAACCGAACAATTACAAACCAGACAAGCCAACCGTGACTTTACAACAAAATGGCATACACTCCCATTACATATCATCGTCTTCCATTTCTTACACAATTAAGGCTTGTAGCCTTTCTCGCTTGCGTATTTTAACACATGCATTCCCAAAACAAATCAAATACCCAAAAAGGTGATACTGATAGAGAATTCAACATTGCCCTTCTACCGTGGCCAACAGTGCTATGGCCTCGTGCATGTTGTCCACGTCCTCATGCCCTGGTTGCCCGCCTTCCTCCTGTGCCACAACCTCCACTTTCACTGTGTCCTCGGGCTCGTGCTCGGACAGTGATGGTGCTGGGTCTTCTTGCTCCGGGATGGGCCTCACTTGATCATTCAGAGGTTGTTCATCCTTCTCCTTGATTCCTTGGAAGGGGGCCTTTTCCAAGTTCAACACACCATCAATATCCACCAAGTCGTAGAGCATGTCCTCCTTCAGGTTGTTCAGGACCTGAAGGACCACTTCCCAAAAGCTTTCTCGCTCGAGTATTGTTTTTCCTAGTAGCTTCCTCATAATCTAGTATGGGTTGAGGCCTACCGGGGCTCCCTACTCATCCATACGATTCTGCATCTCTTCTTCCTCCATGGCAGAGATGCATTCATCCACATGCAGTGGGACGTCTTTCATGTACCATTGCTCTTTCTCATTTTCCAAGACTTGCTTCTCCCTCCTACTTCTCCCTCCCCTCCTGCTCCTCATTTGCTAGCGGGGTGCCATGGCAATCTCTCTAACAAACAACAAAGTGAGCTTATACCTTAGCTCAACAAAGCTTCAATTATGGGCTCTCTTCATTCTTCTCCTGATCGAGCCTCGTCCTCATTTTTATAGCCATAATGCCATTAACCGAATTTAATGCCCGTGTCATCGAAGTTGTAGCTGCCATCAATCCAGGAGTTAATTTTTCCCTCTAGTTGTCGTCAGCAGCCTCACCGCCATTGTTCTGCACACTGCTTAGGTCCTCATCTCTGCTATGCCAATCGTTCCACCAGTGATGGCCTTTTAATTATCATCTCATTCCTTCTAGCTTTTTCACTGTCCTTATACTCCTTCTTTCCTCTCCTCGTACCTTCCCACCTTTTGATGTACTTCCTTATAGCCCTTCAATTTACAACTTTATATTAAGCACAGAGTTGTGTTTAAATATTACACAACCAAACAAAGAGAAACAAGATGCTCTCCGTTACAATGACTAGCTAAGCTAAAAGATATTCTATCAATATAGCATAGATCAATAACAAAATTGTATCACATAAATTACAAAATATCACAAGTCTTCAAAACCTTAGAAACTACTACACAAAAAGGCAAAAGACCATTATCAAAAAAGAAACTACATCAATAAATAGATAAGCATTACTATAAAAGAGTTAGCTAAACTGTATTATTGAAGAAAATGTAAAGCTTTCCATGATCAAAATGATCATCGAAATAGGTTTCAAGATTTTATCTAATCATTTTAGTTTAATAAATTCAATTTTTATAATATTTAATATAAGTTAATTGTAAATTTATTTATTAAAATGTTTTTTTGTCATCCCTCTCTCCAAAATGTGAGTATAATTTATATAATGATGATATTTATAAACTTTCAATTCATATATAAAAATAATTTTACTATTAATTGTATATATATACAATTTAAAAATGAATTGATTTTTTATACACTTTACCAATTATATAGATATTAGATAAAAATTAATTAATTTTACTAGTAATTTTGTTTACACTGTAATGACCCACACATTAAAAAGCAAGAAATCTAGTTCCACCAAAAAGGATGTAATCCAAAAAGAGAAACATCTAAAAATAATAATAACCTTATATTATTTATGTACAACTATGTATATTACTTTATAGTTTTTAGATTATTTATTTATATTGATTAATTGTCTTACATATATTTATATAAATATTGGATTTATATTTATATAAATATTTTATTTATATTTTATATTGATATATTATTTGAGATTTGAGATTTTTGTTTTTTAATTATATGTTTTATTTTATTATATAAATATCATTTATATTTATATTATATTTGTGAATATTTCATTCATTTATTTCTAACTATATTTATATTCATACTCAAATTATGTTACTATGTTTTGTTATTAAAATCCATTATAATATCCATTCAAAATGATGTACTCACAGCGCACAGACAGTTTGGATTCGGTCAAACTTTGCTCTCTGACTTGTCTTTATTTTGATTATTTTCCAATTACAATGTCTGGACAATACAACAAAGATAATGCATATCATTGACATTATCGACATAGAAAGTAGCGTACGATTGGAAACTTGGCAGCTAGATTCAATGTTATTTAAACAAATATAAGATTGACATTGTTAAACACCATATCCAGAATAATATTCTCCTGGAGAACTAGTTGAGTGCCTTATTTGGGTACCTTAGTGGAAGATATTTCATAAGGATATCTGATGATAAACTTTGTATCATTTTTTTTTAAAATGTAACAAAGAAATCTTTAACCTTATGCATGATCTAAATATAGAAGATACTTCCACTTTTATGTTTTTATAATAATATATATATAAATTTATCTAATGGTCTCGAGAATAGATTTAGCCCTAACATGGGACAACCCTCCCGATATTGGAGCACCCGTGGCAATACTAAAGTCAATGACCATTAAACCTCTCCTATAATGCAGATAGCGTATGACATGAACTGCCCAGCTTATGACATTTATGTGATATATTTTATTGGTGGATTGTCAACCCAGACTTCTACTGGAATGTCAACGTATGACATGAACGATCTCTCTGGATTGCTCTGCGTATGATGCCATCAACTCACTCATCTTTACAACGAATGATTACCGACGACATTGACGCGAATTGATATTTTTTATTATTTGATTCTGATCGATCAATTGCCATTAAAGAACGATAACGATGGAGCTCTAAATATAAGACAAGGTCCACTTAAATCGATAGAGAGAGGGTTGGTAGATTATGCAGAACTCCCTTATTGAAGTGAAAAGGCCATTCTGATTGTCATTCAAATTCATAGACGACAGTCTGCGGATTCCATTTAGAGTCGGTGAAACTTTAATTTATTAGGTTGTGCAAGATAACCCTTCAAAGGATACTTCCAAACAATTTTGATCATTAAGAGTTGGGTAGAAAACCAAAACTTGATGCACATATAGAGCCATGACCTCATCTCATTGAGAATGGAGACTTGTTGATAGTTCTATAAAGTCTATAGAATTGTAAGTTGCAAAATTGGTCATTAGTCATGTCATTTTCTCGTAGAATATATGAATACATTTTCAAGGCATATTATCGGTAGAATATAGATTGCAACATTAGTAATGGAAAATAGATAATTTTATTGCCTACAATTGTTTTTCGAATGAAGAATTTAATAAATTGGAAGGGTCATTACAAAATGGTGGGTGTTTAACTTCCTATAAGCCATTAATAGAGTAAGTGCATTTATCCAATTCTAAAATCACACCTCTTCTGATAGAACCTAAATATGGCCCTAACTTACAATACTAATTTTCAAAACTCCCTTAAAATCATCATATTTGATTTTCCATTACTTTCTTTATAGCACCACTAGATAGAATGTGTAATAAGGAATCATTGATTTTACCACCAATTCCATTAAATCTGAACTTCAAATGAGCTTTTCAAGCCACTAAACAATATAGCCTTCTAAATGGATTCACATATATACTAAAAACATCTCCAAGGAAATGATGTTCAATTATAATCCCAATCTAGTACCATACTAAAACCAAGGACTCGTTGATTTTACCAGCAGTTCCATCAAATCTGACTTTGAAAGCAGCTTGCCAAGCCACTAAACAATAGAATGTACTAAATGGATGCACATATATACTAACAACAACTCCAAGGTAGTGATATTTAGTTCTAATCCCAATCTAGTACAATACTAAAAACAAGCTTCGACCACTATAGCAAATGATCTAGAACTAGCTAAAGGTATAGCTAATCTGATATAAGTAATAAAGGTAGAATCAACAAATGTACTTAAGGTAGAAGGGAAAATACAAGGTATAGATGGAAACAATTCAAACCCAAAATCAATAGCCAACAACGTCACTAGAATTTTAACTAGTTAGCCTAATCAAGGAAGCAGTTGACCTCATTTCCCAAGGCCTAGTTCCTATACAATTGATCCCATATTGGGTGACCCAAAGTATCCATCATTTAACCCATAAAAATAAGTATAAGTGGAAGAGCTTGTTTAAGAATTAGTTCCCAAGTAAAAGTAATAACGACATGAGTTGCAAAGTTAAAAGTAGTTGTTGTTTGACATCTTGACCTATAAGCATAAATCCATGAGATACACAAAATTTTAAGATCAAATGTATATCCCTATATGAAACAACTATTGCCTACATGAAAAATCCAATAGGATAAGAGTGATCCAAGAAATAACTATTGCCTATGCACTCTTCAATCCGTATATTCGTATTTCCTTTATAAGAGGCTAAATGGATCTCGTCAATGTTACAATCAAGTGTGTGTCTACTATTTCCCCATAGATTCTTTTTGTAACCACCAAAAATATGGCACTTTAGACATTGTAGAAATCTCTTAAAAATATGAGAAAACAAGTCGTATGCATAATATCTCATGGGTCATGGTATCCAGTGATTTATAGAATTTAGATAGGAGGGTGAATAAATAAGCATGGAAAATATTTATAAGATGGGAACTTACTACTCAAGGAATTAGTAAGTTGTGGATTTTATATATTTTTGAAGTTAAGAGGAATATTATGTGTTTAAGTACTTTATTGGGAAAATATATATAGGTCATAAATATATTTGTGGGAAATTGTCTTAAATTTAATAATTGCATCCAACGTGGTATATGTATGCCCTCACATGTTCTCTTGGATAATAAAATATCTTTTCAAAGAAAGCAATGTTAATGGCATGGCATATTTAGTGAACAAGCACTTTTACCATAAAATTGAGTTAACCATGTTAATTGATGCAAATATTTGAATTTATATTTGAGATTACCAATAAACTTTATAAGAGCAAATTATTATAAGTAGCATTATTCCATATTTATCCCATAGTATTTTAATCCATTCACTTTACTAAAATATTTGAACAACACCATTCTGTCACTACGAATCTTGCATCTTGATTATGCTCTATTATTCCTACTACTTTTTTTTTTGTTAGTGTAGAAACCCATGTGAGCCAACCCCTAAAGGGTAGTGTTTTCCTTTGGCTTATGTTTATGTTAGATCCATTGTCATTCTACATGAAACCTAGGATTTTGAATCTTTATATTGGCGTAAATTTAGAGGTGGGGATATCAACACATTTGATTTCTTTAGCAAGCATCCAATTTAAGTTATCCTGAATAGGTCCAACTTGTTGAGAGGGGTTGTCCAAGGGGAGGAGGAGAGACTGCTTTGTCATTGTGAATTAAGGGTTTTGATAAGGTCTCAGGTTCGAAACATGGTATAAGAGGTATCAATATTTTTGTGTTATTTCCATATAGGTGCATGGAATAAAAGAGCAAAAGGATTGAAATTACATACATGTACATTTCCATTGAATAGGTAAACATTTTCCTTCCTTCACCTTCATGCAAACTTGAGTGTGTAGGTACTATGAGTTAGATGCGAAGTTGGGAGCAATGGTTTCTTTGGCATATCATATTGTCAATTTTTAAACCTCAACCTTAGAGGTAACCCAACCCTATCAAATTTTGATTGTTGGTGTGGGGGGGATTTTTAACCTACATGGCATCTTGAAAATTAGAGAAGAGATGATGGCTACAACAATGGAAGCATATCGCCTGGCACTAATCAATGTTTTTACTTTGATTATTGTCTAAGTATAAATTTGGATTTATGATAAAGGAATAAATATTTTATTATTATATTTTGAACATGTTCAAGATAAAATCTTGGCAGTTGTCCTCATGAAAGGACATATGTAAAAGACTATTTGTACATCATTAATAAAATGTTGGGAGGAATTGGAATGGCCATGTTACAACTTGATGAACAAGTCCCATAGGTGGGGAACACAATCTTGCTTCCTATGAGGAGAGAATGACAAATGTCAAGTAGCAGTTTCCATAAAATAATAGGACTAAAATCTAGGAGGGGATTCAAGGCCAGCGAATTCCCAAGGAGGGTAAGTTGGACCTTGTCTAAGACGTAAGAAAAAATACTATTTATGGGCATATCTATGAGAATAGGACATTGTCTAATATGCTAGATAATTTGTTGTGTGAGCATTGTGATGTGTTAGGCAATTTTTGAGTGAAACTTATTGTATGAGAATTGTTATGTGTTAGGCAATTTCTAAGAGAAGAAAGCTTTGCTTGAGGAAAACAAGGGTTGATATTACCACTTGAGAGTGTGGAAGAACTAATGGGAAACAACTTTTTACAACTAGGGAGTAGTGTGTTAGTCCATATGGTGTCATCGTTCATGATAGGGAGTGACTACTGAGCAAGTGGACTCGCTATTTAGAAGTCTACGATTGGGTGGAACATGTCCATTTCAAGTGTGTCTCCATGTAGAACACATATGTTTAAATGGTTTTCTCCTACATTTACAGTTATTAGCCAAATGTATTTTGTTAGTTAGATTAATAATGCTTCAATTAAAAGGTTGTTTTATGATTAAGATAATAAATATATCTTTAATCATGTAATTCTAAAAGCTAACTTAAAGTAGAAAAAATAAATTATAAAAAATATATAGTCTAAATGTATTTTAAAGTTCAAATGTTTATTATAATACTCATGCATATAACTATAATTTATTTTTCACCAATTATCGGTACCATAAGTAATACCTAAACTATTTGTATATATAAAATCTATGTTCAAAGTATAACAAAGGGACAATATTATTATTACTATGCCATATCTATCCACAAATATATATATATATATGAGAGACATCAACAATTTGACATTTCTGTAATCATTAAAGTACATCAACTAAGGTTGTTAGTCCTACACTTTGATGAAGCAAAATAATTGAATAGGGTTATTGTTGGCTGATAGGTCCGAGCCTTTCTATCTCAATAAAAATAAATAATTTATTTTATGACCTATAATACTAGTTATTTTAACTAGTAAATCAATTTAACCTAGAGGTTAAATGTTAAAGGATTAATCTAGAAACTTATAAAGTAGAAAACCTAGACCAAATGGGCCGTGTACATTTACAATAAAGAAGGATAACCATTAAAAATGAAATTGTAATATGACAAGCAAATAAATATAAAGCTAAGCTCTTCGAGCTTACCTTTGAGTCTTAAAAATAAAACCATAATAACTTTAAAATTTAAAACATAATCATATCATATAAAACATGTCGACTTTGGCTATGCCAACTTGACCTAAGCCAAGCATGTAACCAAGAAATAATCATATAAGAGTAACCAAGCTGTTTACATATCATATAAGTTTTAAGAATTCAAAAGACCCAATGATTGTGTTAGGAACCCATGTCAACCCTTCTCTTTACTATGTTAGTATATTGTTGTTGGACGCATATGCTTTGTAAGTCGTCCCGTAGTATTTGTTGATCCGTAGTTTATATTAGCCCATAGTATTGACCCATAGTATTGGATGCATATGCTTTGTAAGTCATCCCGTAGTATTATATGTCCCATGGTTTTGACTCATAGTATTGGGCATAGACTTAGTATATAAGTGTGTGTTGAGGTCATTGAAGGCACCGTGAAGTTAATTGTATTGAGCTTGCTCAAAGGAGGTTGCCCCCTCGAAGTGGCCCGTGATCAATATAAAAGCGATTCTGTTCTATTATTTCTGATATCTCATGTATTTGCATTAATTAATTATTGCAGGTACATCTCATCTGGTATCAGAGCACTTTCCTTGGCACAAGTGGGAAATTTTTTTTTCTTTTTTTTGGGCGACGACTTTCAGATCAATTTCTGAAAATTTCTGTACAAAATCAGAAGAAACCGATTGCATATCTGAATTCCTCTTTCAAAAATACGCAGTTTCAAAAAAAAAATCATCTCAATTGGAGTTCTAAAAGTGCAGATATCGCGGATTTAAAATCAGCAATTTTTCAGAATTTCGGTGACGACCGCGGAAATTGCGGCGAGAAAATCTTTTGACTGAGTGCCCAGATTTCTATTCCGCTTTTAAGGGTAGAAGCAGAGTGGTTGTTCCAGTTCTGGAAACATGCTATAATAGCGATTCTGAGCAATATAGATCCGGTTTTTGAACATTGGGTGGAATTTCTACCCAAATTTTTTCTGTTACAAGTTCGGATCTGGGAATAATCCCTATCCGCTTAACTGTGGGAAGTACTTGGGCATAAGCCCTAAAACTCATTGTGAGGAGTACCACAGGAACTCCAAAGTAGCTGGCCATTGAGAGGACCTGCCAAGCGAAAATGGCAACGACCCCTACCTGATTGACTAGTTCCCACCCGTGAGGTAAACCAAGAGCTGTCGTTTGTGGCCAAGCGGTTATCAGTTTTACCTGAGCCGTGGAGTGAGGGGTACTGCCCCAATACGCAAGCCGTCAGACAGCATTGGTGGCCGAGTGAAACACCTGAACTGTTAGGAAGCCGTTCATACTTGGGGTCCATATCTATTTAACTGTTGCCGATCACTTCCGCTCCAGCTCCAGCCGTTCAGATCTATTCTGAAAGTTGTTCCAGATCCAGTCGCCGTTTCAGATCCAGCCATTTTCGATCCCTTTCACGTCGCTACAGATCCATCTGTTGCGGATCCCTTCCGCGCCGCTGTTGCCGATCCATTTCTGGAAAAAAAAAAAAAAAAAAAAAGACTTGGTTATGGTTGTAACCCGTGCAGGAGCACACACCATGGAGGAAGCACTTGTAGCCATCCAAACCAAACTCCAAGATCTGGATGAAAAATTTCTCAGCCTCCATCTTCAACATTCAGCCATGAACAATACTAGACAGCTAGAATCTTTTGCAGCCACTGGGTTCTCTTCTTCCAGCAGTTTTTGTAGGCCGAAGCTTGATTTTCCTCGCTTCAATGGTACGGATCCGACTGGATGGATATACCGAGCAGAACAATATTTCAGACTGCATAATACTTTTGATGTTCAGAAAGTTCCACTTGCATCCTTTCATTTGGAACAGGAAGCCCTTCAATGGTACCGTTGGTACATCAAAGCTCATCCCGAGCCACACTGGATAGATTTTTGCGAACTCCTTTTATCACGATTTGGTCCTAGTTCTTTTAACGACTTCACAGGAGCACTCACTAAACTTCACCAAACTGGCACAGTGAGAGAGTATCAGACGGAATTTGAGAAACTAGCCAATCACACAGAAGGATTGTCTGATGAATTCTACAGGAGTTGTTTTATCAGTGGTCTCAAGGATGAAATCCGCTCAGAGGTCAAAATGTTTTGTCCCAACACAATGATGGAAGTCCTAGGGTTGGCTAAGCTGGCTGAGGACAAGATCGCAGCTCAACAACGCTCCAAACCCACCTTTGTTCCCTTCAGAAATATGGGTTCCCAACGACCTTCCATCACGCCTGCTCCTCAACCAACTCCTATCAAGCATTTGTCTGAAATAGAAATGCAGGCACGCCGAGAAAAAGGGATTTGCTATAATTGTGATGAGAAATTCACTCGGGGACATAGATGTATTCAACAAAAGCTCTATCTCTTGGATGTGGATTCTCTGCCTGCCTTAGAACTTGGTGAAGAAGCTATAGATACAGTAGATGATCAGGTCGACATTCAACACCTGCCTGTTGACACCCCATCTCAGGACGACCCACCCGAGATCTCTCTCCATGCTGTAACCGGAGTCACCACCCCACAAACAATGCGAGTCAGGGGATACTTCAAGAAGCTCCCTCTTACCATCCTCATTGATTCTGGTAGCACTCATAACTTCATTGACCCTCAGATTGCCAAACAGGCTGATTGTTTTGTCCATCCTTGCTCCAAATTTGAAGTCATGGTTGCCAATGGGGGTACCTTACCTTGCAAGGGGAAGTGTCACAATGTGCGTATCTCTATGGAAGATTATAACCTACGCTCTGACATGTTTGCCTTGTCCTTAGGCGGATGTGATGTGGTTTTGGGCTTTCAATGGTTACGCACACTTGGCCCCATCTTATGGGATTTTGCGAAACTTTGGATGCAGTTCAAAGTCAATGGGGCACAACACAAATTTATGGGCTTACAACCAGGGTCTCTCTGCATCATCAGTTCACATCGCCTGGAAAAAATCCTTAAGAAGAATTCACATGGTGTCATCACTCAGCTCAATTCCATTCAAATGCACCCATCAACAGTCTCCACTACTTCCTTGGATAGATATGCAGGTATCTTTGCTGAACCAATGCGCTTGCTGCCTTCAAGAGACCTTTCCAGTAAGAATGTAGCCACATCTACCTCTCAGCAGGAAATGATGGCTATTTTGCATGCAGTACAGAAGTGGCAGCCATACCTATTAGGGAATTATTTCTGCATCAAGACTGATCTCCCGAGTCTGGAAATTTTTTTGGAACAATGGGTCTCCTCCCCAACACACCTGCAATGGGTTATCCAACTCATGGGTTGTCCCTATGTGATCACTTACAAGAAGGGTAAGGACAATATGGTGGAAGATGCTCCTTTTCGCACAATTGATGACCCAGTTTCTCTTACAGCTCTTTCTCTGCTTGTTCCAAATTGGTTTCAATATGTTCAACAGGGCTATCTCTTCTATGAACTCCATGCTTCTTCCTCAACAGGGCACTCTGGGTTCTGCAAAATGTATGACCGAGAACAATGTAACTTCTTCTGGTCGGGACTAAAAATGACAATTCAACAGATGGTGGCTGACGATGATACTTTCCAAGTCAACAAGGGGGAAACGACACTCCTTTTGGGATTGCTCAAACCCGTGCCCATCTCTACACAGGTTTGGCCAACTATTTCTATGGATTTCCTAGCAGCGCTCTGGTGGTACCATACCACATCTCAAAGGACACCATATGAAGCAGTCTATGGAAAAACACCGCCTGTTCTTCTTCCATACACCCTTAGCAGCTCTCCAGTTCAGGAAATTGACTCGGTTCTTCGAAACCGCGATCAGATTCTTCTCATTCTGCAGGACAATCTTCACATGGCCAGAATTCGCCTGAAACAACAAGCCGATCAGCACCGTTCTGAGCGCATTTTCCACGCAACTGACAGGGTTATTCTTCATCTACAGCCTTCCAAGCAATCCTCCTTGACACTCCAAAGGCATCAGTGGCCCGAAATGCAAACCGAGGATGCTACCGGGGAACCACTCCTTCAGATTCTGCAGCAATTTCTCCAACCAAAGCTTTGAGGACAAAGCTTTTTCTAAGGGAGAGGGGATGTTAGGAACCCATGTCAACCCTTCTCTTTACTATGTTAGTATATTGTTGTTGGACGCATATGCTTTGTAAGTCGTCCCGTAGTATTTGTTGATCCGTAGTTTATATTAGCCCATAGTATTGACCCATAGTATTGGATGCATATGCTTTGTAAGTCATCCCGTAGTATTATATGTCCCATGGTTTTGACTCATAGTATTGGGCATAGACTTAGTATATAAGTGTGTGTTGAGGTCATTGAAGGCACCGTGAAGTTAATTGTATTGAGCTTGCTCAAAGGAGGTTGCCCCCTCGAAGTGGCCCGTGATCAATATAAAAGCGATTCTGTTCTATTATTTATGATATCTCATGTATTTGCATTAATTAATTATTGCAGGTACATCTCAGATTGTATGAGTATACATTTAACTGTTGAGAGATAACCACAGAGACTACAAAACGACCCAATCAATACCATTATTTAAGGCCTACATACGAAGAGTAACCACAACCCATTATATGTAAACTACCGACTCATTATTATCAAGTATAAAATGAAAATTTCATACACTTTTTAACTCTGCAAGCTCTAAATAAAACATCATGTTGCACTTAGCAGAGTTACTTTTATAATTTAATATTTCTACCATTTATACTCACAAAACGGTTTCAAAGAACCCATTCAGTAATGCCGAAGGTAGCTCGATTAATAAACAAAGATTCATGAAATCGAGAGTTATCTTTTCTTTTATTTTCACAACACTCAAGACGATGGTACCTCGGTCAATAAACGAAAATGCATGAAATGTAAGTCTACTATTAATAATTTTCTACAACATCGCAAATCAAAACCCCAGGTAATGCTGCCATGGTTAAGAAAAAAAATACTTTTGCTACAAAATTTCACCAACAAAAGAATGCAAATCCACTTACTGGAATAATGAAAATAGCTACTTGGACAATCTACTCCTCCCAACCAAAGGAGAGAGAGCAACTCAATTGTTTTTCCAACTCCACCCCCAAGTTGGATCACCACCATGCACTAAGGCTAAGAAATCAGTTCCCCATGGCAGTCTCTCTTTTAGAGTCGGTAACAAACAATGATGGACTTATGAAAAGAGAGAACACTCAACTAGTTCCTCTATACATGGCGTCCCATGGTATCTTATCAGTGCAGCACCAATATATATAGTTTTTCCCAAATCTTGTGCCATCCCAATCAAATCTTCAATCAATCTATCAATCCCTAGAGTTTTAGATTGGATTTGGTTGGTAAAAATATCTTGCTTGCTTACACATGTTCTCTGTGCCATCCGGGTGTCCCCTCATTTCGCTGAATTCTCAAAGTGCCTTTTTCTTTTATTTAATAAAAGATAGTTTGTTGTGCAAAGTGTCACTTTGTGTTTTTTGAGTTTTCCAAGATAAGAACTAACTCCTATGAGATAGATAACAATTGGTCAATTCATAAAACTCAATGGTCGGAAAATATTTTTTGCCTTTGTGAGTCTATGAACATGAAAATCACTTTCTCTTAGAATGCCCCACTTACATCCACATTAGATGTCAAACTTTTCTAACCTCCTAACATTCCAAAACTATAATGAGGTAGGAAAGCTTCTCTCCAAGCTTTTTGAGTGTAGGAATAAAGATTTAAAGCAAAGCAATTAACCCCCTTCTTTATTTATTTTTAAGGTCCAATAGCCCTAACATAGCTGCCATGCCTATATTTAACTGTAGAACAAATTTTAGCCCTAACATGGCTGCCATGCCTGCCATGCTGCCATTGCACCACTGACCAATGTTGTAACATCCATTGCACTTACTAAAGTCAATACACATGAATTTTGCGTTGTGAATTTCATGAGTTCTTCCCAAACTTCTGGTTGAATGTCAACGTAGGCTTGTTAGCGTATGACATATTGAACGATCTCTGTAGACTATTGAGCATATGATCCCATGAACTCACTCCTCGTCATAACGAATGATTAACGACGTGGAATTGAGCGTGAATTGATATATTTTATCGGTTGATTCTCATCAATTCTTTGGAAGGATCAAGAGGACGTCAACTTCAATTTGGTAGATTACACATCAAATTGAATTGATGGACTGAGAGCCCGTTTGGATTTGGTGAAATGTTGCTCTATGTCTTGTCTTTATTTTGACTCTTTTACTTGATGTCAAGTCCGGAGTCTGGACAATAAAAGAATCTGGACAATACAACAAGGACAATTCATTTACGGAACATTAAGAACAGAGAAAGCAGAGTAAGATTGCAAACTTGACAGTCAACACGAGATTCAATATAATGTAAATTATTATGCACGTGAACTCAGAAATGACCCATAGAAAATACTGAGCTTTGTTTTTTTCAAAAACATAGCGTGTATCCCACAACTTTCCAGTGAATAAAATAGGCAAAACTTTTGTCACGTGAGAAATTCATTTTTACGTTTAGGTTGAGATGAGAGTCCAAATTTTCGAATATTATGAAAATACAAAAAACCGTACTTGGACTTTTCCATTAATCAAATTTCAAATTAGAATGGAAATTATAAAATAATTTAAATAATCTTTATAACACGATAATAGGAAACATGCAAAGACAGAAGAATAGGGGTAGTGTTTTTCATTATTAAAATTATCTCTGATCATTTGGAAGGTCAAAATTTAGTGCCATATTAAAGTTAAATTCAATTCAAATTTTTCTTACTTCAACGTAGAATATTGTTCCATTTTTACACTCTTATAATAATAATAGTAAAATTATTTAACAGTAGAACAAATTTTAGCCCCAGCTATTGGGCCACTCTGGACAATACAACGAGGACAATTAAATTATGGAACATTATGAAGAGAGAGAAAGCATAGTACCATTGGAAACTTGACAGATTCAATACAATGTAAATTATTATGCACGTGAACCATTCATTTCTCACGGTGAGCCATGAAAAATATTCATTTTTTTAAAAACTTAGCGTGTATCCCACAACTTTCCGGTGAATAAAATAGGTAGAACTCTCGTGACGTAAAAACTTCATTCATTGTTAGGTTGATATAAGAATCCAAACTTTCAAAAACAAAAAAACCGTACTTGGACTTTTCATTTAATCAAATTTCAAATTAGAATGGAAACGTAAGACCTTCATTCATTGTTAGGTTGATATGAGAGTCCAAACTTTCAAAAACAAAAAAACCATACTTGGACTTTTCATTTAATCAAATTTCAAATTAGAATGGAAATTATAAAATAATTTAAACAAGAGCCGGTAGCTGCAATGTGTGTGAAAACATTGACGATGACCTGAGAGGAGCAAGGATGGTTGTTTAAATTCAGAACTTAGATCTCTGCTAAACGATTGTTTTAGTTATACAACTACTTCCATCAGGAATCGATTTTCTGCAGACTTTATAGTGCTGACATCTGCGCATACCTCATATAATTGTGTAAACGTTGTGAAGCCATACATAGATAGTATGATTTCGATTTGATTTAACTTATTTTTTTCATTAAAGTAAGTATACGGATCGACTCTCAATTTTTTTGTTTGTGTGGAAATATTATTTAAATGGTAATGTAATTTATTACAGAGGTTGTTTATAAACTCACTTAGTACAGATATTGTTCTTGTTTTGTAAACAAAAAACATACTCTTGTTTATTTGATATTAGTATGGGATCGATTGGGAACCGTTTGTCTTGAAGACTCTTCCTCCTTTTCTTTTTATTTCATACAGTTTCTATTCTGCTGTTATAGCACTCTGCGAATTATCTCGACACCTTACAGTCCGCCATATCCTTGCTTGTTATTCTCTGCTATTATAGCACTCTGCGAATTATCTCGACACCTTACAGTCCGCCATATCCTTGCTTGTTATTCTCTGCACTTAGCGTTGAATGTTCCCCCTTCTTTTCCCGTTATCTATTGGCGACAAACTTGATTGAGTGACTTACACGGTAATTAGCAATATTGATGTATGCCAACAATGTACAATTATCTTATAATTCAATGTGGATTCTTTCATCGTGGCTTTGTTGGTTGGAGAGAGTTGAACATGTCGAAGTAATCTTTTTGCTTAATCATTATCAATGCAAAATCAATTATAAATTTTATTATTTATTTTTTACTTTTTTTGGTTGGATAGAGAGTTTCGATCCGGGGACATAGTAAAGCAGTCAATTTTGTTCAATGACTGAGAAAGATTTTTCATTCTTGTTCTATAAAACCTAGCATCGCACTCAATTTGTAATCCCTATCAGCATTTTCATTTGCAAGTGATGCAGATGTGCTAGTTGGCTGATAGGCGCTACAATGAGAATTGTAATGGGAGGCTACCCTGACCTTTTAATCAAGGATTAAGGATGGGCGATGGAGATCCAATAAAATGGTATATACTTCGTTGAACACAAAGATCCAAGGGTACAAATTTCGTGAGGATGGACGGGCTACCCAAAGATCATTTCTTAATCCACCGTTTTTTTTAAATCAACTCTGTGGCTGTTTATCCAATCCACTCCACTCCACCCGGTCGACCACTTCTTCAAGTAGAGCGGCGATAGGGAAGTTCAGCCGTTGATCTTTTCAATAGGTCATTGTTGAATCTAATAGTAGCTCATTTTTTATTAAAAGAAATTAGGGTTATTTGAACCGACCTATATCACCTCTGGTCCGGTTTGGAATTTATTGTTGTGAGGCTATTCTTATATCGAGGGAGTGGGCTATGAATTTGAATAAGATGATTATCACAGTTTTGTTCAAGGAATATTACCATACGAAAATCTAAAACCAGACCTTGTATAAACCATGTCTTACAGGAAAATTATATTTACTAACGGTGACAAAGGGATTGGGGGTATTGTGCTATGAGGAGAATAAAATAGCATATATAATATAATGCCCAAATGACCTCTTAGTATGCTTTTATATATACATGCTTTATAGCTTTCTGAGTTTCCTGGGATTGGGGGTATTCTGCTATGGCGAGAGTAAAATAGCATATATAATATAATGCACAAATGACCTTTGAGTATGCTTATACATGCTTTATAGCTTTCTTAAGGCTTCTAAAGGCATAACCACGAGCACTAGTCCCAGCAGTATCAACATCAACAGCAATTTCACCAGATTATTCATTCTTTTAAGTAGCCCCACCAGCCTAATTAGGATCGTTCCCATCAACACCAATTTCACCAGCCTCAGTTCCAGGATAAGTTCCATCCGCATTTGCATCATCAGTAGTTCTTTGAGGTGCTGCCTTTCTTTGAGGTGCTCCCTTCTGCAAAGGGTACCAAGAGATAGACTGATAGCAGAGTTACTTAATTTCCCGGATCCGTAAGGCCCTAGGACATACAGAAGAATACCATGTACCAAGGCGGAGCGCACTAAGGAGGGTGGGTGAAGGTATGGGTTCGTTCAAAAGATTAGGGTTCCTTTAGAAGGTATTGTTTTTGTTCTTGTATTCTATTCGAATTTTGCTTTTAACCATTGCGTCCGCTCTCTCTTGAAAACTGCATGATTGGTCTCTATTAGTGTCACCATTGAAAACTGTGTTCTCTGTTGTTGTCGACGTGTCTTGCAGGTAGTGATTCTTGTATTCTCCTGGGCAAGTAAGGTGTTGGAAATATTGTAATTAATGAGCTGATAGCATATCTGATATGCGCCGTCTCTATCAGACACTTAGTTAGTCTGCAATGTCAGAAGTCAATCAATTTGCAGCCAATCTGGCTCACGGCAAGTTAGTATTTAAGTAACCATTTGTATTTGGCAGGCCCATAACTTCTTAGGTATAAATTTATTTCAGTGTTTAATGAAACCCTATAGCTTGGAGGAGAAGCCAAACCTATTTCTCTATAAATGAAAATCATTCACAGAAGATTAGGTTAGATATGTAGAGATAAGAAGTGTGTGAAGAGAAGAAGAAATACCGGTGAAGTGTAAGAAGTGAAAGTTTGAAGTAAAACTCATCTCTTTGTAAGTATTTAGTTTTATGTATTCATTCTCAAGAATGTTGGATTATGCATCCCGCACATCTATTTCATATTGACCTATGTAAATGTTGTTTACATTTGCGATCTGTAAATCAAATCATCAAGATTCGAAGTATTTCACAGTGGTGAATGGCTTAGTTTAACAGCGTGGTAACTTCTACATATGTTTAGGTTCCTATGTTCTAGCATAAAATATCTTTATACAAGGTTTGTTTAAGATTGGGTTGTGCACAGCTAAATAGGAATGAGAAGGTAACTTGTGCGTAGTTAACCTTCGTAAAGTTAAAAGAAGTTATGCAAAAGTAATTTGCATGAAGTGCAAAGCTTATGTAAAGTAAAGTATTCCACAAAGTATTTTGTGAAGTTAAGAATTTCCGCGAGGGTAGTGAACTGCACAGCAAAGTTCACCTGTACAGTAAAAATAACCTCGGCACTAAAAAAGTTGAAATGCACAGGTAGTCACCGCACAGTAAGAAGTAGAATTGAGCATTTAACCTGCGTGTAGTAAAGGTGAAATTACGAAGGCAATTTCTGGGCAGTTAATCTATGAAGAAAAGTAGTCACAAAATATTTAAAACAAGGTATTTGCTTGGAAGTGGAGCGTAGGTCCTAAAGGAAATCCAAAGAAAAGAAATTATTTATTCACCGCACAAGTCAAATCTTTTTTACTACGTAGGTTTACACCCTTTTCCCTTGATCTGGTATCAGAGCGCACGTTTATAGAAAGTAAGAATTGTATTTACAAAGGGAAAAGTGATTAAGAATGGCTTCCACTTCATGTAATTTCCAAACTCCCGTATTTTCTGGTAAAAATTATGAATATTGGTCTCTAACTATGAAAGCTTTGTTTAGAGGTCAAGATGTATGGGACATATGTTAAATTTTGAGCATTAATTCACAATACTCTAGGATATTTACTGAGAGAACAACATGTATAGTATATCAATGCATATCAATCATAACAAGCATGTCAATCATCACAAGAATCAAAAGCATGAGAGACAATAGACACATAGAGTTTCCGTGGGGAAAACCCTAAGGAGAAAAACCCCACAACTTCCTCAGAGATAGATAGAGCAATGGCTCAACCAAAGTACAACCAAAGTACAACCCAAGCAAAGAGATAATCTTCCTCTAGCAGCTACTCCTCCTCCTCAACTAGTGCGCCACTTTCTAAGTGAAGTAGAGATGAGTAATGAGTGATCTAAATAGAGATATCCCGATCTCTATTTATACTTGTCTGACCTGCCTAAAACCTTATGGGTCCGACTTGTCTCTTTTAGTATAATACCCCCTAGTTACATTAATCCGGGTCGACACCCACATCAGGTGGTCTAATAACCCATCAGCAAGTTAACACACTTGCGACACTTGTCAATACAAATGACGACACTTCTGTATAAAGGAATAACACATCTCTATAGGAGTACAATAAATATATATGAAATACATAGATGAAATGCATTCCTAAGTTACATATACATCAACACTCCCTCTTAACTAGGAAGGTATTTCTTGACACAGATCATCTAGCACAAGTCTTCTTCTCTAGATCATCGTCATCGATGTATCGACCTCGAATCATCGACATGGTCACTGCTTCTATCTCAACTAATCTCTGAATCTACTCGTCATAGGAAGTTCTACAGAGCCAGTCCTTTTTCATACTAGATGCAGGCCCACCACCTGTAGGTATTCATCATCACTGGCCATACTGTGGAATCCTCAGGACTTATTACGTGCGTCACAAAACCTCGAAAGAGCATCCCAGGATGTTACGGGTACACAACTCCGACCTGTAGGATCTCCCAGGGCGCTATTACATGTGACCCCACCACAAAACCTCGAAAGAGCATCCCAGGATGTTACGGTTACACAAATCCGACCTATAGGATCTCCCAGGGCACAAATTACATGTGGTAACCACAAAACCTCGCAAGAGCATCCCAGGATGTTATGGGTACACAAATCTGACCTGAAGGATCTCCCAGGGCACACATTACGTGTGGTCATGACAAAACCTCGAAAGAGTATCCCAGGATGTTACGGGTACAAAACTCCGACCTGAAGGATCTCCTAGGGCCCAAATTACATGCCATAGGATAAAACCTCGTAAGAGCATCCCAGGATGTTACGGGTACACAACTTCGACCTGAAGAATCTCCCAGGGCACAAATTACATGTCCTCCTAGAGCAATGTCTCGAAAGAGCATCCCAGGATGTTACGGGTACACAACTCTGACCTATAGGATCTCCCATACATGCTCATCTGTACAACCTGATCCACGGCCACAAAGTGTCATCCTGATACTCACCATACATCATCCTGATGTACACATGATCATCCTGATCATCATCATTGCATCGTCCTGATGCATACCAAATATCTACCTTATACATATCATCATGATCCACCTGATCATACACTGTATCCACCTGATACCTAGATACACATTGTATCTACCTGATACATATCAATATACATGATCTACCTGATCATACAACGTATCCACCTGATACATATATAGATACAAGGTCCAAGCATCCAACATGATGCATACATACATAAATGATCCAACTGATCATATCCAGCATCCAACATGATGCGTACATACATAAATGATCCAACTGATCATATCCAGCATCCAACATGATGCGTACATACATAAATGATCCAACTGATCATAGCCAGCATCCAACATGATGCGTACATACATATACAGAGTAGTAACTGGAGCATCGTCCTGATGCTCATCATCCAAAGCATCATCCTGATGCTCATCATCCAAAGCATCATCCTGATGCTCATCATCCAAAGCTTACATCCACAGCCATGTGAAGGATCCTCCTTCCAACATGCTTGGAATGGCTTTTGCAAATCTGTCCATCACTTCTTCCTCGAAGTGTCGTCAATCTGAAGAACACCGAGCCTCTCTTTGAAGTACTTGAACTTCACTCTGGCTAGTGCCTTTGTCAACACATCTACAATTTGCTTGTTCATCGCAACATACAGGAGCTTCACTTCTCCTCTCTGCACCATATCCCTGATATAGTGGTATTTGATCTCTATGTGTTTCAACCTGTCGTGGGACATCGGGTTCTCAGACAGCTTCACACAAATCTGGTTGTCACAAAAGATACCAGTAGTCTCCAGCGGGAGGTCGGATAAATCTGACAGCAGCTTTCAAAGTCATACTGCCTCACAACTAGCCAAACAAGCTGCAACATACTCTGCCTCGGCTATGCTCAGTGCTACGTAGGACTGCTTCCTGCTAAACCAAGAGCTCACACCTGATCCCATACTGAAGCAGCACCCAGATGTGCTCTTCTTATCTGCAGCACTGTCTACCCAATCTGAATCAACATAACCCTGTAGGTTAAACTTTTGATTCGCTTCGTACTTGAGCCCATAATCAACTGTACCCTTCAGGTACCTAAGAATATGCTTTACAGCAACTAGGTGAACACTCCTCAGATCTGTTAGGAGCTAGCTCAATGTGTTCACCGCAAAGCAAATATATGGTCTTGTGTTTGTCAGGTACATCAAGGACCCAATCATCTGACGATTCATAGTGACATCAATTGGCTCAGATGAAGCATCACACAGAAGCTTCAGGTTCGATGCCATAGGTGTGGCCATAACCTTATAGTCCATCATCCCGAACCTCTTCAGAATCTCTACTGCATACTTCCCTTGTCCAAGGAAGATTCCATCTGCACTCTGCCACACCTCCATACCAAGAAAATAGTGCATCATCCCCAAGCTTTCATCTCGAACTCGGCTGCAAGCTTCTGCTGCATATTGGCAATCAATCTATCATCTCTTGTTACAAACAGGTCATCCACATACAATAAGAGTATCCTTGGATTTCCTTCCTCAACCTTGTAGTAAAGGTAGGAACCCACTTTACTCTTGGTAAATACCAAGCTGGATAGAAAGCTGCCTATCCTACCATACCAAGTTCTGCACATATATGATTTCCTGTCATATGTCTCAGAACCAAGTGGCTGCTCCACATACACTTCTTCTTCAACTACACCATTCAAGAAAGCTGTCTTGAAATCCATCTGGTGTATCTTCTATTTCATCACTTTTATATTTCTCTATGCTGCCATCTACAGCATGCTTGATTTGATAGATCCATATGGAAGTCATAACAAACTTCCCTTAAGGTCTTGGGACTACATCCCAAACATCATTCTTCATGATCGACGGATCATGGCATTCTTCCCATATCTTGGGAACTTCAATATCTTCAATAGATAATTTTGTTGCTAAACAAATGTTGTAGTTCTTCTTTTGTAGGTGATGGCATACGATCTTTCCTACAAGACAAGTTAAATTGCATGATTAGAAACATCTCATAGTTTTCAAAACAAATTCTTATACATAAAGAAATATGTCATACAGTCATGCAATTATTTTAGCCAATGCTTCAATACAACATTCATCCATATCCTGTAACTTTATAAACACATTCCAATCTCTACTTGAACATTGTTAAGAGTTTGCACTACTCCGAACATGTCAGCAAAGAGGTTTCATTCTAGATAAGTAGCAATGGAATGTTGTATAGTGCCATAGGCCACTTACCCATCACATGCATATTAGTAGTATACTATTCATTAATGCAATCATTCTAATATGCACAATACATATCCTAAGTCTAGGAACATAAGCATATACATCGTTGAACAATTTTATTTAAACAAACAAATATGTAAGAAATGGTAATTAAAATACTTATCTTTGCTTGTTTGTTGGGTGGACTCCCTCTGAGTCTTTGCTTCCTTGCAGGAGCTGCTGAAGTAGCTTCTTCTACACCTTTCTATTGTGGAATGTAGAAATATGGTCAACTCCCTCTGAATATCTGCATCCTTGCAGAAACTACTGGATTGTGCTTCTTCTTGATCTTTGCTTCCTTGCAGGGGCAACTGAAGTGTGCTCCCTCTTGATCTTTGTTTCCTGGATTATCTGTCCTTGAACTTATATTCATCCTTGGTCTCTATGCATGCTTATTAATATCACTATTGTGTTATCCTCGAGGTCTCATACATAATCACACATTCATTAGTATAATCTTGATACTATCAAAACACAATAATCTTAAACATGTATAGTCATGATCATTTCAAACAGAAATAATAAGTATTACTATTCAAGGACTCTTATGGTTAGTCATAATATACCTAAATCCATGATTACTCAACCCTATGACTCTTGTGGTTAGTCATATCATCAATTAAGGTAAGAAACATAATATGCATACACCCATGATTATTCAAACCTATGACTTCATGAATAATCATTATCAATCATGTCATGCATACTTATATAAGAGATTCTATGATATAAGAAATACATACCTGGTCACCATATTTGCTAGTTATGTCTAGTAATGTTTTCTTGTTCTCTTCAATGACCTACATAACTCACAAGTTAACCTTTACAAAAACAATTTATACATACCTCTATGTGATTCATGACTATGGATGAATCTTTTTCTTCATGTCACCATGGCATGTTCAGGTTGTCCCTTCAATTTGTACAATCCTTCCTCTTGCTCTCCAATCACCACTGCATCATCAATAGTTTTACCCTTTGGCCACATTAGGACTTGGCCATCTACAAATGAAACCCTCATGCCTTTTGCATCCAATGCAGAGATGGAGAGAAGGTTCTTCTTGAGGCCAGGTACATAAAGGACTTCTTTCATCTTCAAAGATTTTCTAGAATCTAGGTTGTAGGAGGCTTCACCACTTCCTTTGATGGGGTATTGATAGTCATCCCTAAGTTTCACTTTATGTGGTGATTCATGTTCAGATAGATTTACAAAAGATTCTTTAAACCCAGTCATGAGTTTGAAAGCCCCACTGTCAATAAGCCAATCATTACAACCATGAGAGACAGTACCTATGAGAGCAAAGATTAGAATATACTCTTCTTCACTTGATGAGTCATCATCACTTTCTTCCCTAGCCTTCTTCTTGGGAGGTTCATCAAGTTCGGCAGCATGGGAATGGAACTTTCTTTTGCTACCCTTCTTCTTCTTATTGGAGTTGTTGTTGTTATTGTTATCCCTTTTGTTCTTGGGACATTCTGAAGCAAAGTGACCCTTCTCATTGCATGTGAGCACCTTAGGTCCTTCTTATTCTTTTGGTGATAGTGAGTGGATCTCTTTTGCTGAGAGTGCTCCCTCTTAGGCTTGCTTCTTTTGGTGTGAGTTGCAAGAGCTTGATCTTCACTTTCCATCTTTTCTTCTCGAGCTACAAGCATAGCTTCTTCTTGTGAGCACTCCTCCCATAGTCTACTGAAAGAGATCAATTTCTTTCTTGCAGAGATTCCTTGAATAAAGGAGTCCCAAGACCTAGGTAGGCCATTCAGACTGGTCATCACACTTTCTCCATTCTCCACCACTTCATATACCGCTTCAAGTTGTTCATTGATCTGAGAGACTTTGGAGAAATAAGATTGAATGGTTTCTCCATTCAACAGCTTGACCCCTTTCAATTGGTTCCGTAGAGTTATCTTTCGATTTATGTTCTTCCCTTCAAATAGCTTGGTCAAAGAGTCAAACATCTCCTTGGGTGTCTTCAGAGATGACACATGTAGTATGAGATGGTCTTTGATAGAATCAACAATGATTCTCTTTGTCTTGACCAAGTTCTTCTTATGCAATACCTTAGCCTCTTCATCCTCTGGGATAGGGATCTCTTCTTTTATGTATGAGTCCAACTCATTCTCTTCTAGGATTAACCCAATCTTAT
Organism: Larix kaempferi; assembly: GCA_027924585.1. Classification (NCBI taxonomy): domain Eukaryota; kingdom Viridiplantae; phylum Streptophyta; class Pinopsida; order Pinales; family Pinaceae; genus Larix; species Larix kaempferi. The sequence goes on along the minus strand of BSBM01000186.1, from coordinate 24,921,183 downwards.
ACTTCCACGCTCGGGAGTTATCATCCCCTTCAAGCTTATCCTCAAGCTTGGAGTGGTGAGACATATTTAAAGAGTACTTCAAATGGAAATAGAAAAGATTTAGATCTTACCACTTGATTTGCTGAAAACTGGATCTCGTCCCAGATTAGGGTTTGTCGAAAAAACCCTAAAAATTCAAAATGTGAATTTCAACTTTATTAAAGGATAGAAAGATGTGCCTTGATGATCTGATCATCCTGGTGTATTCAGAATTTGAAATTTGCAAAGCTTTATCCTTCATAAATGCCTTTTTGTCTTCCTAGGTTCACTACCGAGGACCCTGAATTAGGGTTTGATTTTCTCGGAGATCTACCCAACCAAAAATCTCGATCCAAAGCTCTAAACTTCAATTTTTTCAAGGAGCTTCCAGCTATGTCTTCAGATTTCAGAAATTCCTATTTTTGTGGAAACCCTAATTTTTAGGGCCAAATATGAAAATGCTCAGAATTGAATTCGGATTGGACAGATAGATTCTACTTGATGAGTAGATTCAATCTACTATAATGCTTTTCCAAAATCTGTGGAGAGAATCCCAATAAACAAGAAACCCTAGTTTTCATCACTACACAATGTCTTCTTCTCAGGTTAGCTCTGATACCATGTTAAATTTTGATCATTAATTCACAATACTCTATGATCTTCACTGAGAGAACAACATGTACAGTATATCAATGCATATCAATCATAACAAGCATGTCAATCATCACAAGAATCAAAAGCATGAGAGACAATAGACACACAAAGTTTCCGTGGGGAAAACCCTAAGGTGAAAAACCCCACAACTTCTTGAGAGATAAATAGAGCAATGTCTCAACCAAAGTACAACCAAATTACAACCCAAGCAAAGAGATAGTCTTCCTCTAGCAGCTACTCCTCCTCCTCAACTAGTGCACCACTTTCTGAGTGAAGTAGAGATGAGTAATGAGTGATCTAAATAGAGATATCCCGATCTCTATTTATACTTGTCTGACCTGCCTAAAACCTTATGGGGCCAACTTGTCTCTTTTAGTCTAATAACCCCTAGTTACATTAATCTGGGCCGACACCCACATCAGGTGTTCTAATAACCCATCGGCAAGTTAACACACTTGCGACACTTGTCAATACAAATGACGACACTTCCGTATAGAGGAATAACACATCTCTATAGGAGTACAATAAATATATATGAAATACATAGATGAAATACAGTCCGAGGTTACATATACATCAACAACATAGTCTATAATGGTTATGGAGAACCAGCACATGCAGTATCATACAACAATCTCACACAAGTTGAGAAGGATGTCTTGAAGGAACAGAGAAAGAAAGATGGAAAGGCGTTGTTCGACATACATCAAGCAACACATGAATCAATACTCCCAAGAGCAGCAACAACACAATCGACTAAGGAAGCGTGGGACACACTGAAAAATGTATATCAAGGTTTCAACAAGGTAAAGACTGCCAAACTTCAGATTCTTTAAAGAGATTTTGAATCTCTGTCAATGAAAAACAGAGAGTCATTAGACTCATTCTATACTCGTGATCCGGATTTATGTGGGAACGAAACAAAAGATAGCATATACAGAGATATATTGCAAATAACACAGTGATACAGTAAACACATATTCTATTAAATAACGGAAATAGAACAGACTGTAAAATACAATAGCTAGAATGGTGGTAGCTATCTCTGAGAAGAGATGTGGCCGCTATGCTCATTCGTGCCAAGATGAATACAAAGAGAGGCCGAAAGGGCCTATTTATCATAAGCATGAGGGAAAGAATCCCAAACATCCAAAAACCTAACCCTAGGAGATGAAGCGCCAAAAGTCATGTGGGCCCCGTTTGGGTAAGTTAGTACATCAACTTCCCGGGGTCGTAACTTTTGCATGCGATCTCCGTTTGGGGCACTCGGTAGCCCGTTGGAAAGGTCTATCCGAGATTTACAACTTTTGACTGGGCCCAAATGTATGCCGAAGGCAACCATTTGGTCCCCCAAATCGCCAAAAAATGTCGTTTAGGGCCTCAAAATGGCTCCGGAAGTTCAGGACCCGAAAAACTGCTAAAAATAGTAATTTACTAAAATTGCCAGAAGACTGTTTTGAGCCAGTTGGAAGAGGTGGGCCGCCACCGATATCCACCTGGATCAATCCTCCCTCCTTAGGAAGCAATGGTCTCCATTGCGTTAAATCCCTTATCATATGTCGAGCTGTGTGTCGAGTTGAGCTCTTGGTGCGACATTTGCTGAAGTGGAAAGGTTGCCTTACTTTAACATCTTCAAAGGGTTGTAATTGTTGTTGATGGATGCGCTGGAGCTGTTCAACAGTTTTGGTTGTTGTGGTATCCTTGGTATGCACTGGTGTGGATGGTTTCTTTTTGGAGGGGCCCCTTGAATGCGTGGCCTTGCACTGTAGAGGTACCCGAATAGGCGATGCTGCACTAACTTTGTGTTTTTCTTGCTTCTGCTGAGTAGAAGGATAATCTGCAGAGGTTGTGGATGTCTCCGTGATCTGATGTTCACCTTTAGTGGCAATTGCGAATAGGGAAAATTTCCCAGTGTGGGAGATTATCTTCCTTCCCTGCTCGTTTGGGGTAGGTGCAACTATCTCTGGTATCCGATAGAGTTGTCCTCCCAAAGTGACAATGACACTGCGAGGTCGTGATTCATATACAGCATGACGCTTCCACATATATGGTTGTCCTAAAAGAACATCACATACTTCAAGTGGGGCCACATCACACAATACCTCATCTTTGAAGGGCTTGATGCCATATGGTAGGCGACATTGGTGACTGACACGGATCCTTCGCCCTTGGCTTAGCCATCCAATGGTGTATGGTTGTGGATGTGGCGTTATTGGTAGCTCCAATCTCTTGATGACTTCTTCTGAGATCAGGTTCTTCTGGCTGCCACTGTCCACAACAAAGTGTAGGGGAATTCCCTTCACCCACATCTGTGAGTGGAAAAGGCGCTCCTCTACCTCCGACTCTTCAGGCTCCTTTGGCTGAATCTGTGTGGTGGCAACAACGGCACTGGGTTCTGCATCAATGATCTGCTTCCCTTTTTGCGCGGCTGTGAAATGAGGTTCCGAGTCAGAATCGGAACTGGGATCTGATTCTGAAGCTTTGATCTCAGCCACCAATGACTGTTTTGAGCGACAATCATCAGTGTTGTGCCAGGGGCTTTTGTGGAACTCGCACCACTTCCCGGTGTCTTTCTTTGTCTTTTCTTTACCCTTCTTCGCCTGTGGTTGGGACTGGTCGTCCTTTTCCTGCCCCATGTTCTGCGAGCCAGAGTTTCCCTTGCCCTGCTTCTGCGCAGGTCCAAAGTCACGCTTGTTCTTTTGCTGAAATTTCTGCTCAATTTTGACAGCATATCGATAGGCGGATCCGAGTGAAGAGATTTCCAGGAAATCCATCTCTGTTCGGATGTACCGGTGTAGGCCACTGCGATATTTCAGTACTAGGTGCCGCTCGGAGTCCTTGATACCTAGCTTTGTGCGCAAGGTATGAAATTTGTTGGTGTACTCCGACACCGTTTGGTCCCTCTCTTGATGCAGAATGGTCCATTTTGTGTACTGGTCATCGTAGTTTCCAACAGGGTAATATTGTTCCTTGACGGCATCTATAAAAGAGGCCCAAGTGGGATTGGAATATTCAAACAATCCAGACTCGTCTGATGAGTTTTGCTCACAATAAGTTTCCCACCAATTTTTGACATGGGGGACGGCCTTGAGGAGTGCAAAGACGATCTTTTCCCTGTCGGAAAAATTGTGGACAGAGAAATACCCTTCTAGTAGATTCAACCATTTATCTAGGGCATCGGCATCGATTTGGCCTTCAAATAAAGGGATATCAAAATTAACTTGTACCTTGAAGGGAGTCGTATCTCCGAAATGGCTGCTCGTTGAGGGTGCATTTGCCGCTGTTGGCATGCGTTGAAGGATTTGGGCGAAATTATCCATCATCTCGTTCCTCTGTCGCGCGAGGGCTTCCTCGAGCAACAACTTGATAGGATCTACTGCTCCGTCGTCTCTCTTTTCTTCCGCCATGGGAGGCCGTTTGGGGCGGCGAGAGTGGTCTTCCCCAAGTGAAACTAATTCGAGACCCAACTCTCTATATCCTGACCTCGTCGGGGACATGCACCGAGAAACAATCAAAGAGCAGACTGCTCTGATACCACTGATCCGGATTTATGTGGGAACGAAACAAAAGATAGCATATACAGAGATATATTGCAAATAACACAGTGATACAGTAAACACATATTCTATTAAATAACGGAAATAGAACAGACTGTAAAATACAATAGCTAGAATGGTGGTAGCTATCTCTGAGAAGAGATGTGGCCGCTATGCTCATTCGTGCCAAGATGAATACAAAGAGAGGCCGAAAGGGCCTATTTATCATAAGCATGAGGGAAAGAATCCCAAACATCCAAAAACCTAACCCTAGGAGATGAAGCGCCAAAAGTCATGTGGGCCCCGTTTGGGTAAGTTAGTACATCAACTTCCCGGGGTCGTAACTTTTGCATGCGATCTCCGTTTGGGGCGCTCGGTAGCCCGTTGGAAAGGTCTATCCGAGATTTACAACTTTTGACTGGGCCCAAATGTATGCCGAAGGCAACCATTTGGTCCCCCAAATCGCCAAAAAATGTCGTTTAGGGCCTCAAAATGGCTCCGGAAGTTCAGGACCCGAAAAACTGCTAAAAATAGTAATTTACTAAAATTGCCAGAAGACTGTTTTGAGCCAGTTGGAAGAGGTGGGCCGCCACCGATATCCACCTGGATCAATCCTCCCTCCTTAGGAAGCAATGGTCTCCATTGCGTTAAATCCCTTATCATATGTCGAGCTGTGTGTCGAGTTGAGCTCTTGGTGCGACATTTGCTGAAGTGGAAAGGTTGCCTTACTTTAACATCTTCAAAGGGTTGTAATTGTTGTTGATGGATGCGCTGGAGCTGTTCAACAGTTTTGGTTGTTGTGGTATCCTTGGTATGCACTGGTGTGGATGGTTTCTTTTTGGAGGGGCCCCTTGAATGCGTGGCCTTGCACTGTAGAGGTACCCGAATAGGCGATGCTGCACTAACTTTGTGTTTTTCTTGCTTCTGCTGAGTAGAAGGATAATCTGCAGAGGTTGTGGATGTCTCCGTGATCTGATGTTCACCTTTAGTGGCAATTGCGAATAGGGAAAATTTCCCAGTGTGGGAGATTATCTTCCTTCCCTGCTCGTTTGGGGTAGGTGCAACTATCTCTGGTATCCGATAGAGTTGTCCTCCCAAAGTGACAATGACACTGCGAGGTCGTGATTCATATACAGCATGACGCTTCCACATATATGGTTGTCCTAAAAGAACATCACATACTTCAAGTGGGGCCACATCACACAATACCTCATCTTTGAAGGGCTTGATGCCATATGGTAGGCGACATTGGTGACTGACACGGATCCTTCGCCCTTGGCTTAGCCATCCAATGGTGTATGGTTGTGGATGTGGCGTTATTGGTAGCTCCAATCTCTTGATGACTTCTTCTGAGATCAGGTTCTTCTGGCTGCCACTGTCCACAACAAAGTGTAGGGGAATTCCCTTCACCCACATCTGTGAGTGGAAAAGGCGCTCCTCTACCTCCGACTCTTCAGGCTCCTTTGGCTGAATCTGTGTGGTGGCAACAACGGCACTGGGTTCTGCATCAATGATCTGCTTCCCTTTTTGCGCGGCTGTGAAATGAGGTTCCGAGTCAGAATCGGAACTGGGATCTGATTCTGAAGCTTTGATCTCAGCCACCAATGACTGTTTTGAGCGACAATCATCAGTGTTGTGCCAGGGGCTTTTGTGGAACTCGCACCACTTCCCGGTGTCTTTCTTTGTCTTTTCTTTACCCTTCTTCGCCTGTGGTTGGGACTGGTCGTCCTTTTCCTGCCCCATGTTCTGCGAGCCAGAGTTTCCCTTGCCCTGCTTCTGCGCAGGTCCAAAGTCACGCTTGTTCTTTTGCTGAAATTTCTGCTCAATTTTGACAGCATATCGATAGGCGGATCCGAGTGAAGAGATTTCCAGGAAATCCATCTCTGTTCGGATGTACCGGTGTAGGCCACTGCGATATTTCAGTACTAGGTGCCGCTCGGAGTCCTTGATACCTAGCTTTGTGCGCAAGGTATGAAATTTGTTGGTGTACTCCGACACCGTTTGGTCCCTCTCTTGATGCAGAATGGTCCATTTTGTGTACTGGTCATCGTAGTTTCCAACAGGGTAATATTGTTCCTTGACGGCATCTATAAAAGAGGCCCAAGTGGGATTGGAATATTCAAACAATCCAGACTCGTCTGATGAGTTTTGCTCACAATAAGTTTCCCACCAATTTTTGACATGGGGGACGGCCTTGAGGAGTGCAAAGACGATCTTTTCCCTGTCGGAAAAATTGTGGACAGAGAAATACCCTTCTAGTAGATTCAACCATTTATCTAGGGCATCGGCATCGATTTGGCCTTCAAATAAAGGGATATCAAAATTAACTTGTACCTTGAAGGGAGTCGTATCTCCGAAATGGCTGCTCGTTGAGGGTGCATTTGCCGCTGTTGGCATGCGTTGAAGGATTTGGGCGAAATTATCCATCATCTCGTTCCTCTGTCGCGCGAGGGCTTCCTCGAGCAACAACTTGATAGGATCTACTGCTCCGTCGTCTCTCTTTTCTTCCGCCATGGGAGGCCGTTTGGGGCGGCGAGAGTGGTCTTCCCCAAGTGAAACTAATTCGAGACCCAACTCTCTATATCCTGACCTCGTCGGGGACATGCACCGAGAAACAATCAAAGAGCAGACTGCTCTGATACCACTGATCCGGATTTATGTGGGAACGAAACAAAAGATAGCATATACAGAGATATATTGCAAATAACACAGTGATACAGTAAACACATATTCTATTAAATAACGGAAATAGAACAGACTGTAAAATACAATAGCTAGAATGGTGGTAGCTATCTCTGAGAAGAGATGTGGCCGCTATGCTCATTCGTGCCAAGATGAATACAAAGAGAGGCCGAAAGGGCCTATTTATCATAAGCATGAGGGAAAGAATCCCAAACATCCAAAAACCTAACCCTAGGAGATGAAGCGCCAAAAGTCATGTGGGCCCCGTTTGGGTAAGTTAGTACATCAACTTCCCGGGGTCGTAACTTTTGCATGCGATCTCCGTTTGGGGCGCTCGGTAGCCCGTTGGAAAGGTCTATCCGAGATTTACAACTTTTGACTGGGCCCAAATGTATGCCGAAGGCAACCATTTGGTCCCCCAAATCGCCAAAAAATGTCGTTTAGGGCCTCAAAATGGCTCCGGAAGTTCAGGACCCGAAAAACTGCTAAAAATAGTAATTTACTAAAATTGCCAGAAGACTGTTTTGAGCCAGTTGGAAGAGGTGGGCCGCCACCGATATCCACCTGGATCAACTCGTGTTGTTGGTCTAGTTAATCAAATAAAGTCTCATGGAGAAACTCTAGGTGACCAAAGAGTTGTTGAAAAGGTTTTTAGAGGTTTGCAAAAGAAATTTGAATCTTTGGTTGTGACCCTGGAGGAAAACAAAGATCTATCCACATTTACTATTGATGAGTTGCAAGCCTCACTTCTCAATCATGAACATAGAATCAGTGGTTCAGAAACATCACTGGAAGGTGCATTCACAGCACAGTCATCCATAAGTCGTGGAAGAGGTAGAGGAAGATCAAACTCTAGAGGCAGAGGACGAAGTTCGTTTAGAGGAGGTCGTAGCAGCAGCCCTGTGCATGGCACTGGTAGAGGCCAGAATCAAACTCCCACTCAGTCAAGTGGACAAAGGTATGACAAATAAAAAATTCAATGTCATTACTGTAAGAAGTATGGACACTTCGCATATGAATGCAGGAAGAAGCAGTATGACCAAGGAAAGCAAGGTGAAGCTCAGTCAAGCAATAGCAGCACTCCGAACAGCTCACTTTTCTTAGCATGTGCATCCCCACTTGAATGCAATGCTGTCCAAGAAAGTCCAAATCAAATATGGTATTTAGACTTAGGCTGTAGCAATCACATGACTGGTAATTTAAATCTATTTTCTAGTCTAGATAAATCAGTTCAAACTGATGTCACACTTGGAAACAATTTTCAAGTCACTGTTTTGGGAAATGGTACTATTGATATTCTAACCAAACAGGGGGAGCAAAAATACATGTCTGATATTTATTATGTTCAAGGTTTGAAGCATAATTTGATGAGCACTGGACAACTGATGGAAAAAGGTTACAGAATCCATATGATAGGAAAGCATTTTCTGATCAAAGACAAATATCCAAGCAATCAGTTAATAGCCGAAGTGCAGATGACAAGCAATCACTTGTTTCCTTTAAGGATTACACCAATCATAAAAGGAAAAACAACTCAAGTTGTTCATGCAAGTCAGAATGAAAATTCTAAAACTGTGCTCTGCGCAGAGAGCAAAGCAACAAAAATTCACTATGCAGCAGAAGGAAAAGACAACGCAATGCAAGCTACATTTCAAACAGAAATAAAAGATGAATCCTGATTATAGCATTTCAGATTTGGACATTTGAATTTTGGTGGGTTGAAGCTACTGCATATGAAGGACATGGTGAAAGGATTGCAAAGTTGGAGAGAATTTGTGAAGGCTGTATTTTTGGAAAACAACACAGAGAGACCTTTCTAGTTGGAAAGTCATACAGAGCTCGCACACCACTTGAAATTGTGCACTCTGATATTTGTGGACCGATGCAAACACCGTCGATGGGAGGATGCACTTATCTTCTCACATTCATTGATGATTTCAAAAGAAAAACATGGTTCTATTTTCTAAAACATAAATCTGATGCATTTAGTTGTTTTCAGTAGTTCAAGGCACTCATGGAGAAGCAGAGTGGTTACATCATCAAGATATTAAGAACAGACAGAGGTGGTGAGTATGTCTCAAATGATTTCTTAAAATTTTGCAAAAATCATGGCATACAGAAGCAATTCACTACGCGGTATACGGTGCAGTAGAATGGCATCACAGAGAGGAAAAACAGAACCATTATGGAGATGGTGCGCAGTATGTTGGCAGCCATGCATCTGTCAAATGAATATTGGGCTGAAGCAGTGGCAACTGCTGTGTACATCATGAATCGATGTCCGACGAAGAGTGTGAAGAACAAAGTTCCGCAAGAAGCATGGACAGGTATGTAACATAGTGTTTCACATTCAAAAGTTTTTGGTTGTGTAGCATACGCTCATGTTCTAGATGAGTTGAGAAGGAAATTAGACAATAAAGGATATAAATGCATTTTCATTAGTTATTCTGAAGATACAAAGGCATACAAGTTGTGTAACCCTCTCACAAGAAAAGTTATTATCAGTCGAGATGTTCAATTTGTAGAAAATGAAGCATGGGATGGAACTGTAGAGAAGAATGTCAAAATTGTGTCACATGTTGGACATGATGACAGCGCAGAAGATGTGGTTGAAACTATGCATGTAAATCAGACCTGCGCAGCTCCGTCTACTCCAAGGATTGTGCAGCATGTTCCAGCACAAAGAACTCCGACACAAGTCACAGCTCAATCAACTCCGATAAGCACATCAAGTGCGCAACAAACTCCATCAAGTAGTTTGCGCAACTCGAGCAGTTCAACACCAGCAATTCTGCCAAGGACAAGAAGCCTGCATGAAATATATGAAGCTGGTACACCTAATTCATTCTCATGTTTTGCATTATTTTCTCAAGTTAATGATCCTCTAACATTTGAAGAAGCTATTGAAGATAAATTTTGGGCACAAGCCATGGATGAAGAAATAGAATGCATTGAGAAGAATCAAACATGGGAATTAGTTGATGTTGCTATGGACAAGGATGTTATAAGTGTCAAGTGGATTTATAAGACTAAGCAAGATGCTGATGGGAATGTGCAAAAGCACAAGGCAAGGTTGGTAGAAAGAGGGTTCACACAACAACCTGGTATAGACTTCAATGAAACCTTCACACCTGTAGTAAGAATGGACATAATCAGAATAGTTCTGGCCATCGCAGCTCATAATACATGGCCTGTTTATCAAATGGATGTTAAGTCTGCATTTTTAAATGGTTATTTAGAAGAAGTATATGTTGAGCAGCCACAAGGCTATGAAGCTCCAGGACAAGGACATAGAGTATACAGATTGAAGAAGGCACTTTATGGTTTGAAGCAAGCTCCCAGAGCTTGGTACAGTCGCATTGACTCATACCTTATTCAGAATGGATTTCACAGAAGTGAATGTGAGCCAATGCTGTACACAAAAATCAACCAGCAAGGTAATAAGGTAATTGTCTGCCTGTATGTAGATGATTTAATATTTACTGGTGATTTTGGCATAGAAGAATTCAGAACAGTCATGGAAAGTGAATTCGAAATGACTAATTTGGGGCTTATGAAATATTTTCTAGGCATTGAAGTCCATAAGACTGAAAGAGGTATATTTATATCTTAGTCGAAGTATGCAAGTGATGTCTTGAACATATTTAAGATGTTAAATTGCAAGACAGCTCCAACACCAGTGATAACAGGTTTGAAATTGAGCAAGGTTGATGATGGATCCAATGTAGATCCCACAATGTTTAAAAGGCTAGTTGGCAGCCTTATGTATCTAACAGCAACAAGGCCATATATCATATATGGAGTAAGTTTAATCTCAAGATTCATGGAGTCACCAAAAGAATCTCACTGGCAAGCAGGTAAAAGAATTCTGAGGTATGTAAGTGGAACAAAAAACTTTGGTATTTTGTATTCAACCTTAGAAAATTTGAAACTCATTGGATACACTGACAGTGACAATGGAGGCAACATAGATGACAAAAAAGCACATTTGGGAATACATTTCATCTAGGAACAAGTGTTGTATCATGGGCTTCAAATAAACCGCCCATAGTAACTCTTTCTTCTGTAGAAGTATAGTATGCCACAGCTACAAGCGCTGCATGTCAAGCAGTTTGGATGCGCAGGATGTTAAGTGACCTGTTGCAGGTCCAGCAAGAACCCACAATCATTTACTGTGACAACAATTCAATTATCATGCTGTCAAAGAATCATGTGTACGACAAGAGAACCAAGCACATTGACACAAGTTATCATTTCATCAAATAATTGATAAACAACAAGGAAATCTGTTTAGAATTTTGTAGGTTTGAAGATTAGGTAGCAGACATATTTACAAAACCATTGGAAAATGACCCATTCCAATTTCTAAGAAGTTGTTTGGGAGTGACAAGTTCACCTGCGCACTGAACTTCGTCATATACAGAGCATGTCGCAGCTCTGAAATATTTTGTAATATTTTATTTTTGTTTGATGATCCTCATTCGCTCATAATTAATGGTGAGTGTTGGAAATATTGTAATTAATGAGCTGATAGCGTATCTGATATCTGTCCGACACTTAGTCAATCTGCAATGTCAAAAGTCAGTCAGTCAGTTTGCAGCCAATCCGGCTCGTGGCAAGTTAGTATTTAAGTAGCCGTTTGTATTTCGTAGGCCCATAACTTCTTAGGTAGAAATTTATTTCAGTCTTTAATGAAACCCTATAGCTTCGAGGAGAAGCCAAACCTAGTTTCTCTATAAATGAAAATCATTCACATAATATTAGGTTAGAAATGTAGAGATAAGAAGTGTGTGAAGAGAAGAAGAAATACCGGTGAAGTGTTTCAAGAGCCCAAGCTTTGTGTAATAAGTGAAAGTTTGAAGTAAAACTCATCTCTTTGTAAGTGCGACAATGGTAATATATATAAGTATTTAGTTTTATGTATTCATTCTCAAGAATGTTGGTTTATGCATCCGCACATCTATTAAATGTTGTTTACATTTATGGTCTGTAAATCAAATCAAGATTCCAAGCATTTCACGGTGGTGAATGTCCTAGTTTAACTGGCGAGTAACTTCTACATATGTTTAGGTTCCTATGTTTTCGCATGAAATATCTTTATACAAAGTTTGTTTAATATTGGGTTGTGCGCAGCTAAATAGGAATGAGAAGTTAACTTGTGTGTGCAGTTAACCTTTGCAAAGTTAAAAAAAGTTATGCAAAAGTAATTTGCATGAAGTTATGCAAAAGTAAAAAAGTCACCGCGCAGTAAGTAGAATTGTGCGTAGTAAAGGTGAAATTGCCTAGCAATTTCCGCCCTGTTAATTTGTGAAGAAAAGTAGTCACAAAATATGTCAAATCTTTTTGACTAGGCAGGTTTACACCCTTTTCCCTTGATAAGGGAGCAATACAGCGATTTTTTATTTGTAAAATCAGTGGGAATCAGTGGTGTAAAGCAAATCCAAAGAAACGAAATTATTTATTCACCGCCCAGGTCAAATCTTTTTGACTGGGCAGGTTTACACCCTTTTCCCTTGATAAGGGAGCAATACAGCGATTTTTTATTTGTAAAATCAGTGGGAATCAGTGGTGTATGGACTGTTGGTATTGTTTTTTTAATTGGATCAGTGTTATTATTTAGATCTTTTGGATCACAGTTATTATTAATTTGACCGGATCATTGATATTAAATGATGGGATTGATAAAGAACAATTATGAACCCCAGGTTGTTAAGTGTTGAGAACAATTGGTTTTGATGGTTTCTTTAAAAATATTTGGTTTGGGGGAATACACAGAAAAAATCCATTAAATACAGCTTGTCTTCATCTTTATATAATTTCCCTTCATTTTCACCATAAAATTTTTAATCTGTTTCCAATTATATAATATTTTCATTTGTGTTTAACAATAAATTATTAATATTATCAATACCTTCCATTCAGTCAAATTAATTTGTGGCTTTTCCTTTTTTTAATCCAATAAATTCCCTGATGTAGATGGTCATTCAGTATTGAAATTAAAATTGGAAGGGAGATTGGGACTATTTTTCAGTAAATAGATAATGTTTAATCAACAGGCAGACGGCGCTTTCTAGACGAAGCTATTGTCTTGTAAGAGTTTTTGGTCTGCACAGAATATCAAGCAGCTTGCCTTTCCAGAACTTCAAAGAACAAAAACAAGGCTTAATTTTCTCATATAACTATTAAAAACCTAATTTTCTCATATAATTATTAAAAACAAAGCTATTATTTTCTCTAATACTAAAAGCAAAGCTATCAGTTATTAATAACTGATCAGAGTTTTAATATTAAAGACATTGACCAGTTTAAATATTAATAACTGGTATCTCATAAAAACCTTCCACCACACATTCAAAACCATGTTTCTATTAAATATATACATCAAAACTGATGAGCTTCCAAAGCCTAATTTTCTCATATAAACTTTTTAATATTAAAACTTTGAAGACTTAAGTTTTAATATTAAAGACGGTTTAATAACTAATCAGCTTCCAAGCTAATTGAAGACGGTCTAATAACTGATAGCTTTGCTTTTAATCCACTAATATTAATATTAAAACATTTTCAGCTAATATTGAAACTTTAGATTTGAAGTCAGAAGTTTTTGCAGTTAGAAAAGCCTCTGAAACCACATGAAAATTTGATCAGAATATTGCATAAATAGAAACTATTTTTAAATTGCGCCTTTTCTTAATTTGCAAACATTCAGAGATCCATTGGTAAAGTGAGCATCGAACTCGATGCATTGGTCACGTTTTAGGTTAAGTAGAGTCATTATAATAAGTACAGTCATTATAAAATTAAAGTTTAATAATTTTGGTAAAAAATAAATCATAACATTAATTATATTGATAATAAAGTTGTTATTAATAAATTCATAACAAAATAATAATAATATTAATAACAAAAATTATACTAAAATTAACAATATTATTATAATAAAATTAATAACATTACTAAAACATTAATAATATAAATATTAAGAAAAATTAACAACATCAACATTGACATTATTATTAATAACTTATAATATTAATGTTATCATTAATAATATTAACATTAATAGCAATATTAATAAAATTAAACACAATAATGATATTATTAATCAAATTATATTAATCAAATCCTTAATAAAATTATTAACATTAATATATTAATAAATAATCAATTTGCATTTAATAAATTAAATTATTAAAAAGTTAATAAATGTAACCTAATTTAATAAGATCTAAAGATTTGGAATATCATTTTGACCCTACTTTAATAAGATCCAAAGGTTTGAGATATCATTTTGATATGTCTAAATGATCCAATACTAATATTAATAATAAATCTACTTTCATAAAATCCAAAGATTTGGAATATCATTTTCACATATCTAACTAATCCAATATTAATATTAATGAGCATTTTAGAAAACGAAGTAACCTCTTCAAGAATCGACAATAATATTTGTAGATATTTTGAAAAAGGAAAGGATTCTAGACATTTTGAAAAAGGAAGGGACTGTAGAAAGGACACTCATTTTGGATGATGTGCATTAATTTAATTTTAAAAATTATTTTCAAAAAACTAAATATATAATAAAACCTTATTATGTTTTACAATTTCCATTAAATATGCTAATTATTCATATTTCAATTTAATAAAAAGCCAATTTTATTTATGTTCAAAGATGCCTTCACTTGAGAATCGAAGCAAGCAATACTATTAATAATTAGGTAAAACATGATCTCTTTGTTTTTATTAGTCTAGGAGACTATATGTTCCACCTTGCTGTAATAATTTGTAGGGGGTTAGTGCAAGCTAATGAGGGTCACTTTTGGCACGTTAGATGCAATAGAAAACTAAAAAAGCAGGCATCCCTCAACTTACTTGGATTTTTTGATTTACTTACGGAAAATATCTTGCATTGAGTAAAAAAGATGAAATGTAGGAAATTGAATCATGTTTCTGAATATATAACTTTTATGTATTGAAAATTTGCATAGCTATGTCAAGTTTCATTTTTCCTAACAGACATTTTTATTTTTCAGGCAAATGATAAGGTATATGTTTTTGTGGGTAGAGCCTTTGAGGGCCTAAATGATGGAATCAAGCTACAAAAATCGGCATGCATGTAGAGAACACATAGCACTTGTGCGCCATTATTTTTCGAAAATTAAATTAGTAATTTTATAATTTTTTTATAATTGTCTAAGTGATCAAACCTCAAAAATAGTACCTCTTTTGTGGGTAGAGCCTTTGAAGGTCTTAATGCAAAAATCTTGAAATGGGTTTTTCATAGAACGTAGAGGTCAGTGTCCTCTTGTGCACCATACAATTTTTTTTTGAAATGATTGAGAATTGAAAAAGTTATGGAAGAAACACTAACAATGTGTTTCACGAGTTAAGGAGGTAGGACAGAAAAGAAATTGAAAGAAAATAGGAAAAATTAATATTTCAAAATAAAAGTTACATATTTGGAATCTGCAGAAAAAATGCTATTTGTGTCTAAGATTTCATCAAAAATGACTATGTGTAGCATATTGTAACGAGTGGCTAAGCACAGGCTTCTCCAGAAACTGGAAGAAATACCCAATTAGCTTTGGTTTTTCATTAACATAGCGCAGGTTTGGAATTACCGAAGCAAACTCCAAAGCATACACATAGGATTATTGTTGACATGTGAGCATGTGACTCGGCCTGTTTAAATTCAAAAATATTGCCGCGCTTTTAGATTTAAATAACGCGTACGCGTTATATAACTAAATAACGCGTGCGCGTTATATCAATACTTAACGCGTACGCGTTATATAACTACATAACACGTACGCGTTATATAGTTACAAAACGCGCTCGCGTTATTCAAATCATAAAATACATGTTTAATACTTGAGAAAGAGGGGGTGTGGAAGTCAAGAGAATTTTTGTTTAATATTTGAAAAGGGGTGGGGAAGGGTCAAGGGAATCTATGGTTAATATTTAATAGGGGTGGGAAAGGGTCAAGGGCTTAGAAGGATGTTGGAAGCTTGAGTGGGGAGAGATGAAGGGAATGAGAACATGATGGGCTACAGGGGGTGAAGGGAAGTGGAGCTTGAGAGCACTATTAGGAGTAGAATAGGTTCTGAAGAGGTATAGGGTTAGAAGTTGAAAGTGAGACTTGAGTGACAAGGGGGAATGGATGGAGGCAAGGGGGATGTGAGAGAGAAATAAAGAATACAAGGGGGGGAGAGACATAGAGCGAGGGAGGGAGAGGGACAATGGGGAGGAATGGATTTGGAGGGAGTGAGAGATAGATGGGGATATAATGAAATAAGAGATAGGAAGGGAGGGACAGAAAGTGTTGGTGGGAGACATGTAGAGAGTGGTGGCGATGGAGAGAGAGGGAGTGATGGAGAGATTGGGATAGGTTGAGGGAAAGATGAGGGAGGGATAGAAGGTGAGAGACAGGCGATGAGAGAGGGAGGGAGAGAAGGTAGGGTGAAGGATGGAGGGAGAAAGTTGGAGATAGATATGGATGGAGGGGGGATGGGTTTGAGAATGGAAAGTGACATAATGTGTGTGTATGTGTGTGTGTTTGAGAGAGAGAGAGAGAGAGAGAGAGAGAGAGAGAGAGATTGATGGTTGGGGAGAGAGAGACTAGAGGGAGTTGTGAGCATCATATTCTCCATCAGCATCATATTCTTCATCATCATCATCTTCATGACCATCATCGTCATCATCAACATCTTCATCATCATCACCATCATCATCATCATCATCATATTCCTCATCAAATCAACATCTCCATCATCATTATCATCATCATGATCATCATCTAAACATCACCATCACCATCATCATCAACATCTTCATCATCATCACCATCACCATCATCATCAAAATCTTCATCGTCATCACCATCACCATCACCATCACCATATTCATCATCATTGTCATCTCTAGGTTCCCCATCAACATCAACATCTCCATCATCATCATCTTCTTCATCATCATCATCTTCATCACCATCATCATCATCATCAACATCTTCATCATCATCACCATCATCATCATCATCATCATCATCATCATCTTCCTTGAATCAGATCAACATATCCATCATGTCACCATCATCTTCTTCATCATCATCTAAACATCACCATCACCATCACCATCATCATCATCATCTTCATCATCATTACCATCACCATCATTATCAACATCTTCATTGTCATCACCATCATCATCATCATCATTGGCATTTGTAGGTTCCTCATCAACATCTCCATCATTATCATCTTCTCCATCATCATCATCTTCATCACCATCATCATCAGCATCAACATCTTCATCTTCATCATCACCATAATCATCGTCTTCATCGTCATCAGGTCAACATATCCATCATCATCATCTTCTTCATCATCTTCACCATCATCATCATCATCATCATCTTCATCGCCATCTCCATCATCTTCAACATCTCCATCATCATCACCATCACCATCATCATCATCTTCATGACCATAAACATCTTCATCATCATTGTCATCTCCCCCTTCCTCATCAACATCTCCATCATCATCATCATCATCATCATCATCACCATCTGAACATCACCATCACCATCATCGTCAACATCTTCATCATCATCATCACCATCATCATCATCATCATCAGCATTAGCATCATCATCACATTCTTCATCGTCATCACCATCACCATCTTCATCATCATTGTCATCTCTAGGTTCCCCATCAACACATCTCCATCATCGTCATCTTCTTCATCATCATCATCTTCATCACCATCATCATCGTCATCTTCTTCATCATCATCATCTTCATCACCATCATCATCGTCATCAACATTTTCATCATCATCACCATCATCATCATCATCATCTTCCTCATCAGATCAACATCTCCATCATGTCACCATCATCTTCATCTTCATCATCATCATCATCATCATCATCATCATCATTACCAACACCATCATCATCAACATCTTCATCGTCATCACCATCATCATTGGCATCTGTAGGTTCCTCATCAACATCTCCATCATCGTCATCATTGGCATCTGCAGGTTCCTCATCAACATATCCATCATCGTCATTTTCTCCATCATCATCACCATCATCACCATCATGATCTTCTGAACATCATCATGATCATCATCTAAACATCACCATCACCATCATCGTCAACATCTTCATCATCATCGCCATCAGCATCATCATCAAAATCTTCATCGTCATCACCGTCACCATCTTCATCATCATTGTCATCTCTAGGTTCCCCATAAACACATCTCCATCATCGTCATCTTCTTCATCATCATCATCTTCATCACCGTCATCATCGTCATCAACATCTTCATCATCATCACCATCATCATCATCATCATCTTCCTCATCAGATCAACATCTCCATCATGTCACCATCATCTTCATCATCATCATCATCATCATCATTACCAGCACCATCATCATCAACATCTTCATCGTCATCACCATCATCATTGGCATCTGTAGGTTCCTCATCAACATCTCCATCATCATCATCATTGGCATCTACAGGTTCCTCATCAACATATCCATCATTGTCATTTTCTCCATCATCATCACCATCATCACCATCATGATCTTCTGAACATCATCATGATCATCATCTAAACATCACCATCACCATCATCGTCAACATCTTCATCATCATCGCCATCAGCATCATCATCAAAATCTTCATCGTCATCACCACCACCATCACCATCACCATCTTCATCATCATTGTCATCTCTAGGTTCCCCATCAACACAACATCTCCATCATCATCATCTTCTTCATCATCATCATCTTCATCTCCATCATCGTCCTCATCAACATCTTCATCATCATCACCATCATCACCATCATCATCATCATCTTCCTCATCAGATCAACATCTCCATCATGTCACCATCATCTTCATCATCATCATCATCACCATCATCATCACCATCATCATCAACATCTTCATCATCATCACCATCATCTTCATCAACATTATCATCTTTATCATCTTCATCTGCATCATGATCATCTTCATTGTCATCACCCTCCTCCTCCTCATCATCTTTATCATCTTCATATACATCATGATCATCTTCATTGTCATCACCTTCCTCCTCCTCATCATCTTGTGCACTTATGCACTTAGGGATTAATGTTTAGAAGAGGGTCTAAAGGCCTTTATGGGGGAGGGGCTCTAGGAACAAGGTAAGACAGAGAGGGCAGGGGGGAGGGATAAAGGCGTAGAGGGTTAGTGATTAAGGGAGGAGAAGGGAGAGAGTGCTATAGGGAGGGATAATGACGAAGATAAAGAGAAGGTGGAGAGATGGAGAGTGGGGTGGTAGAGACATGGCTGAAGGGAGAGAAAGAAACATGAAAGAAACATGTAGGGAGAATGAGGGACGGATATTTAGAAAGAGATAGGGGGTATCTAGGGATTATTGGGAGAGAGCTAGGGGGTATTAAACCATACAAAACAAATGTTAGTTTTCTTTGATTTTGTTCGTTGCCCTAGCCGTGCACCTAACCTATTTATTGTGCTTGACTATATCGCGTTCGCATTTGTTCACTACATATCGCGCACGCGTTTTGTATTTATATAACGCGTACGCGTTTTGCAACTCCAGAAATAATGGCCTGTTGCTGTCCGAGAGCAACTTCACTCTGTCCGAACGAAGCAATAATCCCGCGATTTTTCGAACAGCACGAGCCCGCGTCTGAAAATTTTCACATTCTACACCAACTCCATCATTTTTTTTTATGCAGGTGCAGCATTGAGGACATCTTTCATGGTTGCTCACTGTGGTGTTGGGTTATATGGCCATATTTGAAGAAAATAATTAGCAAGCTTGAAGAATCTCCAATTGAAGAACACCAAAGATAAGGCCTTCGAAAGATTCATTTTGCTTATATTTGAGGAGCACACAAGATAAGATATCAAGCTTCAAGACCAACAAGGAAGAACTTCCATTTGCTTATTATTGAAGAGCTTGTAATTGAGGAGCAGCAAAAACAAACTATATTGAATTGATCATTGTGGTGATGGGGAATGCACGTAACCGAGTAAACAAATCAACAAGGAAGAAGAGATCTCAAGAAGTCATTGAAGAAGAGAAAGAAAAGAAAAGAATATACATGATGAATCGGAGGCTTTCTTTGGAAACTAATCCAAATCCAATTGTAGAGGATACCATGGTTCATCCTATTAATCCACGACAAGAAGGACCTTCAATTTCCACAATAGTTGTTGAACAAGCACCCCATGGAAGTAATCAAGAAGCAAAATGTAGGTGCTCATTAGGGGATGTTTCAATTCCCACTTCAAGTCAAAGTGATAAATTACCATCTCAAGATGAAGCTCACGAAGAAACACCCAATTTGCTATCCGGATGTGGTTATACAAGCGATGAAGTCAGAGAGGCGTTGGACATTTTGCCTACTGTTGAAGAAGAGAATGTTATCCACACCATCGATGAGGATGTTGGACTTCCACAATGGGATGTTGGACTTCCACAGACCATGGATGAGGATGTTGGACTTCCACCATCCAACTACCAGGAAGAGAATGAAGGACACCAAGCTACTACTGAAACGCCAGAGCGTCTTGGTGATGCGCTACATGGTACAATTCCAACCCCCTTACCTCCATTAGCAAGCACACGTCGAAGAACTCCAAAGTGTATACAAGTTGATGAAAGACTTATGAATTCCATTGAAGGTACGCTATCTAAACGTAGTATTGCTTATCAAACTCAACAGATACTTGATAAATATTTTGTTTCTAAATGTGATGGAGATAAATGTAGATTATTTTTATCATTGTTAAAATCTAGGAGCATGAATGTTGTTAGGAAAAAGTTAGGGATAAAGATGATAAAGAATTCTGAACCAAGTTCTCATATAGTTAAAAGCCTAGTAGATGCATTTGGTAAAATTGGTAAGAACACACGTTCAAAGGACCGCAATGCTGCTCGTCGTGTGTTGTCACAATCAATTGCAGATAAGAACACCAGGGCCCTTCGTATTCTCAGGCCTACATCCGAACTAGTTAATTTGAATGTAAAAACCCTCCGTAGGTATTCTATTAGAAGAGAACATCTTGACACAACCGATCAGACAGATTTTTGGGCCTTTGTTGGTCGGTTGCCACATCGTGACATGAAGCTAGTTGATGCAGTAAAGGGACTAGTGCACAGTTTTTGGCATGATCACACAAGGCCTTCTTCAAACTGAAAGGATGTACTAAAACTAAGAAGGGGTTCAAAGGATCGTGAACCACATACTAAGCATCTTCTTGATATAACACAGACAGAGCTTTACGAGAAATTTAAGATTGAGCATAGACAATTGAACTTGGGGAAAAGATCTTTTGAGAAATGTAAGCCATGGTATGTTAGAATAAATACTCTTCATAACACTTGTTGTTGTAGATACCATGTAGAATATGAATATTACTATGAAACATTTTTGTACATTCGTCGTGTGTTGCATACTAACATTGTGCAGGATTGCTCCATGACAATACCACCGACTTCATCAAGAGAATTCATTCATAGCATCATGTGCAATAGGCCCGAGGGGCAAACATACTATGCAAAATCTTGTTTGGATGGAACATGCTCCAACTGTGCTGGAATGGCATTATTGAGCCAATGTATGCACGAGAATGGAGACAGTGATTTTGGGAAAATGGTTACAGACATGAAAAGTTTCAAATATATCAACTATGAAATAGTCCCAGGGAAAGAAAGCAAAAAAATACAATTGGTGACATCTCAGGTATGCATTTATATCTATAAAATTATGTTGTAACGGTTACATTTCAATCCTTACTTACAACAAAAAACTGACATTGAGATCATTTTGTGTCACCAGGTACAAGTTAGTGACTTCATCAAGGAATTTATTGAAAAGACACATCAATATGTTCAGCATGTCCACGTGGCACGATGGCAGGATGAGAAGTTTAGAATATGCAGAGATACATTTCCCCTTGGTACTATACTTTCAGTTGTTGATTTTGCCGAGAACTACACTCTGCAACCTCAAAATGAGATCCAAAGTCAGTATTATCACTCTGAGTAGGTTTCCTTGATGGTCCATATCACATATAGGCATGGCCCAAATAGCACTGAAGAGCAAAGAGAAATTCTGAAGGAATATCACTTCTACATAAGTGATGATAGGTGCCACGACTTTCACTATGTACGTCATTGCTTCATCATGTTCTATGATCACTTGAAGGGAAGGAACATACAGATGGACCGACACTGGATTTGATCTGATGGGTGTGCTGGTCAGTTCAAAAATGCACGCATATTTCAGTGGTTGTGTTCATTGCATAAAAACTACAAAGTGCCACATATGTGGAACTATTTTGAGACTGGGCATGGTAAAGGAGAGCATGATGGAGCCGGAGCATGTGTCAAAACAGCCCTACGAAGAGAGGAATTGAAA
Source organism: Larix kaempferi (assembly GCA_027924585.1). Taxonomy (NCBI): domain Eukaryota; kingdom Viridiplantae; phylum Streptophyta; class Pinopsida; order Pinales; family Pinaceae; genus Larix; species Larix kaempferi. Next base: position 24,898,821 of record BSBM01000186.1, on the reverse strand, counting down.
GTATCTACAGAATCTACTATTCTAAATGCTCAATCTATAGTCAGGTGGTGCACGTCAGTAATGGGAGAGGAATCAACTATGCGAGTAGAATCCACAAGAAAGAGACATGTGGAGAGATTTTTTTGGGAGGTGGTAGACATAGATCGTTCACATGCATGGGAATGCAAGACTGTGCCTGGGACTCGTGGCTTTCATTCGGTTCGAAGCTCTGATAACCCAGTATTTGAAATTTGGACCAGAAAACTCACTTGTTTTTGCCCGCCTTGTTGTGATGGTGACTGGGATGGGTGTGAATCATTGGATTGGGTTGATGGATGGGATCACATATCACTTCCACTTGATCAGCGTGCAATTGTTGAGTTAACTCCGTTGGAAGAAGACCAATCATCTATTTCTGCAGATTTTGATCATGTCTCAGACCTTGTACAACCCGGTATGATGCATTTCCTTAACATTTTTTGTTTGTTTACGTAGTCTTCAAATGCACATTAATGGCCTTGTATCGCACGAAAAATATTTTGATCATATACCTACAATCATATAATGCAGGGCACATATACGCAGTGGTTGCCTCAAAAGATACTGAATGGGGTGATGAATACTGGTTGGCACGCTGTATAGATGGAAAGCAAACCCTCATTGTGTCCATGACTGACGATGAAAACAACCACTTTCCAACTGGGTCTATGGTTGTTAAAGGTGAATACTTGACATGGGACAACAATGGAAGAAAGAAGGGTGGATATGTTTACAGGGATTACAAACCAGGTGCAAGTGTGTATCACTTTACCAACTTAATCATTGGCACAAACCTTCAGGTACGAACAATGCCTAGTCGAAATACATTGAAGGTACGCTACTTCTTACCGGATACAGAGCACGAGAGACTAATGGAGACCATCAGTATAAGAGATGATCCGGAGGGCTTGGTTGTATGATAATAGGTGGGATCTAGCATGATGAGGTACGTTACATACTTTTAATACTATACTATTTATACTATTTGTAATTGAATATTGATATATGCTCAATTTTCACATGTATGTTTCATATGAATATGTCAATTTTGCATTCTTGATATGCCAAATTTACGTTTATGTTGTTTATAAATATGCCAAAAGTTCTCTTGTATGTCAAGTTTATGAATATGCCATTTTTTACATATGATCAGTAAACCCTAAAATTATATTATGTTCATCATGTTGGTTATTGGCTTCACCCAACAAAATTAATTCAATTCATGCTCACTATATTAAACAATACACTTATATTAAATTTAATTCATGTCTTGTTAAATATTTCATAATGAATTAGCTAGTTGAGAGCACCACCTTAGACCAAGCCATCATCATCAACATCTTCATCATCATCACCATCATCATCATCATGTACCTGCAAAACCCTAGTTTCCAATGTGTCTAGGCAGGTTCGGGTTAGGAACACTAGCCATACCCGCCCGGTGGATGATTTTCCAAAGTTGACCCCCGTGTGCAAAAATTGCACACTCCCACACTGAGCAAAACCCTAGTTTCCAAGATGGACCTGCAAGGTGACACATGGGCCACCGGGTAGGAGGGGAGGGGCACCCCTAGCACTATCCCGGTGTGCTGAATCCAACGGAGTCGACGGTTCGTCGATCCGAGCCACGGTCTTCATTCTATGGCTCGTCCCGTCTCACTACCAGAAGGCCTTCAGGGACACCTGCTGGATACCTACCGGGGGCATAGAACTCCAACCATGCAACAAAACCGGGTTCCGGGGAGTCCTGCAGGTGTGTCTAGACAGGTTCGGGCTAGGAACACTAGCCATACTTGCCCGGTGGATGATTTTCCAAAGTTGACCCCTGTGTGCAAAAATTGCACACTCCCACACTGAGCAAAACCCTAGTTTACGAAATGAATGCACAATGAAGCCACTGGGCCATGGGGAGACGAGGGAGAGGGCCCCCTAGAGGCAATCACACGCCAGGAGACCAACGGGGTCGATGGTTCGTCGGTCCGACGTCCGGTTTCCGAGTTATGTCGAGTTGCAAGTCGCATGAAAATGTCGTTCAGGGACACTTGGTGAATTTCCGTCCGGGAGCCAAAAAGCAAACGAAGCAGGAAGATTGCGTGCCGTTGGCTCCCGCAAGTGTGTGTGGGCAATGCCGACGTGGGAACACTGCCGGGAGCCATAAATCCATGATAGTAAATTAATTCATGACAAAAAAAACTGAATTATTCCTTTCAATGGATGTGGTTTTCAATTTCCTATGTTGTTAGGTCAATTTGGCACATTCATTGAAAGAAATTGTAGACTTTAATGATGATCACAAGAAGTGTGTTTGTTAAAACCTTGTGAAATAGAGCATCAAAAGACCTACATTGTAGGCCATATAATTGTGTTTGTTTACCTTTTGTTTGATGGACCATGCACAATAAGTAATAAAATAATTTTTGAAGTAGGTCATTTCATTTTTCTGATTTTTTCTTTGGTGGTGTTGAAAAAGACCATTGTTCTTATTGATGGGATTTCATGTGCTTATGATTCTTTGAATAATCTGGACACATACAAGGACACCATTATTAGACTAATTCATTATGAACAATTTAATATGAGTAATCTACATAAATGAATTGAAAAATTAACAAAAATAACAAACAACCCATATACCTTGGAATATAACACAAGAGTGACCATGTTAGGCAATCTTACTTATCTACTTACCTATGGTCATTTAAGTAGACCATTTGGATCATGTCTATTACTAATGATCTCCATTAACTTTTCATGTTCACAATGAGGCTTGAAGTATCATACCTTTGATGGGTGCTTCCTTGGCATTGTTTGTAGTTTGAGGTTTGTATCAAAAACTAAGTTTGTAAAGTGGTATATAGATTCACCTAGTCTAATCTTGAAATACATAACCAGCCTTCTTCCATGTTTGGTCATCCAGTGTTAGATATTATCCTTTAATAACCATCAAACTGATTACAAGTTGATCACCATTTTCATCTATTAGTGAGACATGAGGGTTTGGTTCGCCTTTAAGGAACATGCCAACAAATAGTGAGTGCCCCATTCATTATCTTTCAGGGAAACCATTGCATATATGTTCATTTTAAAAAACATCAGTTCCAACGTGTGAGTCCACTAAATAGACAAAATGTAATGTATTCATGCTAGTTGATAAGATTTAATCTCATATTCCCTAAACTTGGTTGTACAAGATTTGAGACATGATCATAATGTGGTGAAATGGTTGATTAGTCCTCATCCAACTAGGATAATTCAATATTTATACCTAGAATAATGGGGAGTGATAGAATTTTCTTGTCCATATTTCTACTATAACATTGTTTGAGTTTCAAACTAAATGAAATCCACAAATTCCATGCATTATTCTATGTGATTGATCTACATCAACCACCTCCCAAAAATATCTTTGCAAATGTCCTTTCCTTATTGAGTCCTCTTCTCGTCTTCTTGTTCCATCTACAATTATTGAAGAACACCATTCAACAATAGATTTTGTGTAACTAATGAGAGAATTTCTCGTAAACTTCCATTTTTACCTGCAGAATGTAATTTTTATGCACACAACATCTCGATCATGATCCCCTTTCCCACACTCAGTTTCAAAAGTCCTGTAAAGGCAACCTTTACATTTACATTTGCATTAACATGACAACCAAGTCTCAAAAATGAGATTGATGGTGCATTAGAGAGATTTTGAGGTAAAAAAAGGGCCTCCTAAGAGATGTACTACAAAAATATGAGATATATTAAAATATTATGAATTGAGGGTTTTATTGGGTAGGTATATATGACAAGTCACCTTCCACACTATTTTCTATGCACAATATAAATAACCATGGTTGAGTTACTTTTCAAAATTCACTAGAAATAAAATTAATAAAATAAGTCTACATTGATGTGACTAAGATTCATTGTAAACTCCCAAAAATGTATTGTCCTTTAACATTTATTTGTCTTGAACTTGCAAATAAAATTAAATAATAAAAAACATTTTTAAGAGTTTTTTTTTAAATTTTATGTTGACTTTTTATATTTAGTACTTTTCTCATGAATTTAATAATGTAATTTAATTGAGAATTTATTTACATGTAAAATGTCAATAATATTATTATAATCCACATTGCATTATTATTATTATTATTATTATTATTATTATTTATTAAATCTATTATTATTCTTTATTAGTTTGACATTACGTTATTAAATAGAATGGAGTGAATATATAATTTAAAATTAAAAACATAAAAATGATAATATATTATTTTATAAAAAAATGTGAAAGGACTTTCTTTATGAATTAAGAGTACTTCACTTGAAAATGACAATAATATTATTTTATGTGAAAGTGTGAAAAGACATTCATTATGAGTACTTTACTTGAAAATGACAATAATATTATTTTATGAAAAGACTATCATTACGAGTACTTTATTTTATGACTTAAAAGTACTTACACCACTACCTTGGTTAACTATGTGTTTTCATCCACCATAGAAAATTTGACAAATAAGCATTCTTAACTCATGCAATGCCACCTCACCAAGGGGGATGATGTCATCTACTAGAATGTGATTGGTTGTATTTTATAGTACATTTTCTTTGTTTTGAGGCCCTTTTTTGACCTCAAAATTTCTCTAATGTTTATTCTCATGCAATGTATACAGTTAGGATTAAGACAACTGTATAAATCTATGGAATTATAAATGGAGATATTAATCCAAAAGGAAGCCAATGTTGGCCTTGCCAATCTTTTCTTCCCAATGCAAACGAAATATTAGATTCCATTTTGCTATGTTTCCATGTAAAATATATTTGAAAAAAAACATATATTTGGATTATATGGAAATCCTTCTTACCTTTGACATTGTTCGGGATCTGCAGGATGGGAATGAAGTATTTTTTAGGGATTAAGAGGAGTATTCAATTATGCAAACTTATGAATGCCTATTGTGACAAGCAATCCATTGATCTCAACTCCATCACATTTCTGTTTGATGGATGATGTTTGCAAGGTGAGCAAGTTTAACCCACCAATGCGAGATTGCATGCAATTACACTGAGCAAAACCCTAGTTTACGAAATGAATGCACAATGAAGCCACTGGGCCATGGGGAGACGAGGGAGAGGGCCCCCTAGAGGTAATCGCACGCCAGGAGACCAACAGAGTCGACGGTTCGTCGGTCCAACGTCCGGTTTCCGAGTTATGTCGAGTTGCAAGTCGCATGAAAATGCCGTTCAGGGACACTTGGTGAATTTCCGTCCGGGAGCCAAAAAGCAAACGGAGCCGGAAGATTGCGTGCCGTTGGCTCCCGCAAGTGTGTGTCGGAAATGCCGACGTGGGAACACTACCAACACTGGCTCGGGGGAGGTTTTTGCAGAGTTGACCCACCAATGCGAGATTGCATGCAATTACACTGAGCAAAACCCTAGTTTACGAAATGAATGCACAATGAAGCCACTGGGCCATGGGGAGACGAGGGAGAGGGCCCCTAGAGGTAATCGCACGCTAGGAGACCAACAGAGTCGACGGTTCATCGGTCCGACGTCCGGTTTCCGAGTTATGTCGAGTTGCAAGTCGCATGAAAATGCCGTTCAGGGACACTTGGTGAATTTCTGTCCGGGAGCCAAAAAGCAAACGGAGCAGGAAGATTGCGTGCCGTTGGATCCCGCAAGTGTGTGTGGGCAATGCCGACGTGGGAACACTGCCAAGACTGGCTCGGGGGAGGTTTTTGCAGAGTTGACCCACCAATGCGAGATTGCATGCAATTAAACTGAGCAAAACCCTAGTTTACGAAATGAATGCACAATGAAGCCGTTGGGCCATGGGGAGACGAGGGAGAGGGCCCCTAGAGGTAATCGCATGCCAGGAGACCAACGGAGTCGATGGTTCGTCGGTCCGACGTTCGGTTTCCGAGTTATGTCGAGTTGCAAGTCGCATGAAAATGTCGTTCAGGGACACTTGGTGAATTTTCGTTCGGGAGCCAAAAAGCAAACGGAGCAGGAAGATTGCGTGCCATTGGCTCCCGCAAGTGTGTGTGGGCAATGCCAACGTGGGAACACTGCCAACACTGGATCGGGGGAGGTTTTTGCAGAGTTGACCCACCAATGCGAGATTGCATGCAATTAAACTGAGCAAAACCCTAGTTTACGAAATGAATGCACAATGAAGCCGCTGGGCCATGGGGAGACAAGGGAGAGGGCCCCTAGAGGTAATCGCACGCCAGGAGACCAACGGAGTCAATGGTTCGTCGATCCGACGTCTGGTTTCCGAGTTATGTCGAGTTGCAAGTCGCATGAAAATGCCGTTCAGGGACACTTGGTGAATTTCCGCCCATTTTATAATTTAAGCCACTTTTAAATATTTGAACTTCCATATTATTTTGGAAAGAGTATAATATTTCAAAACTCCTAAAGAGACAAAAACACATGATCAAAACTCCTAAGGTTGCAATTTAGAGTAGCAATAATGGGGGTGATGGAGTTGAATTTGATCCTATGGAAGATAATGATACTAATATTATTGAGAATAAAGGGATAATAGGTTGATCCATGACACCTTTGTTTGCATGGATGAGGATGCACCTATGTATGAGACCTATGATAATATTCATGATGTACATCTTATTGATAAGGCACACAAAGGCCTATACAAGAGATCAAAGATGAGTCACTTTGTCTACTAATTTGATGTTGATAAAATTGAAGGTATTGAATGACATTTCAAACAATGGTATGACAAAGATCCTAATGTATACACAAGGTTAATATATAAGGTGCCCCATAAGGTTCTTTGTCATATCCCTATAATTCTAGGTTTTTGATGATTGTTTAGATTAAAAAACATAGCACATTATATGGATTATCATGTACAAAGATAAGTGAAGATGGTATTATATGAGTGGCTACAAATGGTTCTCAATTTACGATCATCAAGGAAATATTACCCATTTTTAAAGAAGAACCTCATAATGTTAGACTTTCATTGGTAGTTGATGGCAATGGGTGTGCATGAGTGAGTTCGTTGAAACCTTGAAAACATTGTATTGCATTTAGTTTGATTAAATTACACGAGCAAGAACTTTGACATAACTTGTAATGATCATCCAAAATCACAAATTTTAATTAGATACCAATTAGTGCATGCATGTAGTGAATTCATTGAAACCTTTGAATATAATAGTTTGTTCTTTTGACATAGTGTATTCATGAGTAATAGATAATCCACACAAATCAACACATTAGATTGACACAAGTACATGTATCCAAAAGTACATATATATCCAAAAGTATCCAAAAGTGCATGTCTCCAAAAGTACATGTATATCCAAAAGTCTCCAAAAGTGCATGTCTCCAAAAGTGCATGTCTCCAAAAGTACATGTATATCCAAAAGTATCGAAAAGTACATGTATCCAATGAAGACAATGTACATGTCTCCAAAAGTACATGCACAATAAAGTCAATGTACATGTCTCCAAAACTGAATGTATCGAAAAGTACATATATATACAAAAGTATCCAAAAGCACATGTGTCCAAAACTATCCAAAACTATCAAAACTCAAGCTTTCTCTTGTTCTTTCCCGACGTTGATCCTCTAGGCACATCCCTAGGATCAATGTGCATCCCTGGATCCTGCAAATTAAATATCAATTGTTAAATTCAACTAACTATGTACACTAATACATTAGCTCAACAATTATCAACTGGTGCATGGAAAGTGCATGAAACATTTGGTCACTGAAGGACATCTCACCTCAACTGACAAAGGAGATTGCGTTGCTTGTGTAGCGGATGGAGCCGTCGGTTGAACATCCAGGATGGTCGAACCAGGGGGGCTAGGCACTGCTCCTGCTGGTGGTGGCTACAATGAAAAAATGTTGAAATAGTTAGAAATGCATGAATAAACAATAGGTCCAACAATAATAAACTATGTAAAGATAATGTTGAAATAGTTACATACCTGTGTGTGATCAGTCACCACTACAGATGCGGCACTAACTGCTGCATCAACCATCGATGCAAGGTTCTCAGTAGACAACTCGGGTTCCTGATGCAGTAAACATGCAATTCAAACATTAACAAAAATGATTTATGCACTGGATTTCAAGTTAAACAATGAATATCATCGAAGGATATACATTACCGTGGTGTGAGTAAGCCCATGGTCGTGGGCAGCTGGAGTCTTTCTAGGAGTAGAACGCCTCACATACACACGACCCTTGTTCACGAATGGCCTGGAGGGAGATACAAATCCAGGCAATGGGCCAGATGTCTCGGATGGTGCCTACAGTCAGCAAGTGTTCATGTAGTTAGAAATGCATGATTCAACAAACAAACATGTATTTAAAAAATGTCATTTTTAATTGTTTACCTGGAGCCCAGATGTTTCAGGGGACGGTATGACCATGGGTACTACCTCCACATTACCTTGCCCCAGTGAAGGATCTGCCATCTGCAAGTTTAATAATTGTAAATATTAGACCGTAGATAGCATTAATGAACTAAAATGTAAAGTATGTGGAAATTAACAAATTAACAAGTATTAAAAAACTGAAATTTTAAAATGTTTACCTCGGTGTGAGATACGACAATAGGTGGTATATAAGATGGGCCTACCGAATGGGTAGCATCATGCCCCCCTGTAGAGTCTGGAACATTCGGCTCTGGGGCGTCACTGCCGGCATAAAGCATCAACTGCAAGTTCACAAACATAATATATTAGCTCAAACTATATATATGTGTACAAAGACGAAAATAAATGAAGAATTTATTACAATTAACCATCAACATACCTCTCTAAAAAACCCACTGAAGGCAACATCTGAGGCAATACCATAGCAGGGACGACCACATGATGTGCACTTGTGAGGATCAGTACTAGGATGGGGAATAGTCGATGGTCCTGCACTAGTGGATGGTTCTGATGGTCCTGCACTCGTGGATGGTCCTGATGGTCCTGCACTAGCTGATGGTCCAGCATGGTGACGAGCTGGTGTATGTACCACACCAGGGACAGATGTTCCTTCCTCACCCATATGTTGAACCATCATGCCATGGCGAACAACCGCCCGTGCCAAACTCAAAAATGCATCCCGTGTCTGCGGAATAATGCGATGTGCTGGTGGGACATCTGGCCCAGGCAACTGCCTACGAGGTGCAGGGATAGGGCGATCCTGGTCTCGAAGCCTGGCATTGGGTCGGTTTTGGGGCATCCCCCCACCGATCCCCTGAAACTGTAAGATGTCAAAATAGTTAACGTGTTTATGCAACACGAACTCTGCGTACATCTTTCGAAGAAAATATAAGGGAATTTCCCTGTTGTTGTGTGGTGGCATATCAAAAACCATGTACCATCTGTCCATCCAGTTATCAACAAATGGTTGAAACGTGCACCACTCAATGGAGATATGCGGCTTGCTTGCATTTGGGATTTCCCCCGTCCGAGGGTCCCTAAACAATGCAAATATAACCTCTTTGGATATTTTCAACTTTTTTACTGCATTGTAATCTAGTCCATCAACATATTGTTGTCTTTTTCTTTCTCTGTCAGATGCAATATCATATAGGACATTCGTAGATTGTGAAATTGTGTCCACAATTGCATCCAAGGTTGATGCAAGTGAACGGCGAATCCTGTCGTCACCACTAAAAGCTGCACTTATGCCCCTCAATTGGGCAAGCTCAATCAATATTTCGGCATTGGTATCCATAGCCGCAACTGCAATAAAGACATTAATACGAAAATCATTAGAAACATATACATGGTATATAATGACGTCTCTTCAAAATTGAACATGTATTAAATCAAACTCACATAAGCAATTTAATGGCATTCACTTACATACATTTAAAACTTAAAATTAAACATTTGACAATTAAAAAGTAAGTTAGTCAGATTGGCAGAGAGGAGGAGGAGGAGGATCAAGGCAGTGATGAGTTTGTTGATTCAGGCATGGAGGAGGAGGATCAGGGCAGTGATGAGTTTGCATCTATGTGTCTCAATGTCTCATTGTGTTTTATGATTGTGAATGACAAATGTGTTGTGATTTGTGAATGATCTAATTTCTATTGAATATTTCATATTTGTAATTGTAAATGTAATTTCTATTGAATATTTGTAATTGTAAATGTTAAATTTTATTGGATGATCTATATATCTATATTTTTAAATTTTAATAAATTTTAAAAATATATTAATTCCGGGGGTCACCGTGTCCTACGTGTCATAATTCCGGGGGTCACCGTGTCTAGTGGGGACCAGGGATCAAATTTGAAGGGTGGGGTCCCATTTCACTATGAAGGGCTATGAGATATTGAACACTATTGAAGGGCTATGAGAAATTTATTAATATTTATTCTATGTGTATATATGGATGTGTTCATGTTGCATGGATTGGATTCTAGGTTAACCGAGACCTTTTTAGAGCAAAGAATGGGGTAATTACTATTTGGAAACAAGTTTTTTATCAAATGTAAATTGTGGTGATGGAAGATATTGAGGGTGCCACATGTTGTGGAGAAAGTAGTATTGATTCCTATGACGTAATAGGGAGTTCAAAAAGTCTGGTTTCAAGTATTGTCATGCGTAGCTCGATTGATTTTTCTCGCTCTAGGGTTGTAGCAACTGTTATGGCCATTACTGTTAAAAGGATTGATGGGGTGGAATCCCGTGAAACGATGAGTTCTTTTGTTAAGACGTAGATTCAGTGAAATTTGGTGGGAGTCTTATGTTCATTTTATGCACAAAATTCGATTACGTGATTTTGTTGCATTGTTAACTCTCCTCCTAGTCATAGGTACAATCTCTTATCTAATTGTGAAGGTTATCAATCCACTCAATATATTAAAGTTGTAGTAAAGTTTACTGATGTAGTAAAGTTGAGAGGCTTTACTTTTCATTGGATATAGTAGACCTGTAAATTCATAGGATGTCAAAAATCTAGTCAGCCTTGAAGTTGAGCTCCTCAAAGAAAACGAATTTCTTTAAATATGTTTATGAAAGGCTGGCATTGCCAGCTTCGCTTCGCAAACTATCCTCGAGGACTGGAGGAGATAGGGTAGGTGGAACTTGGAAGTAGCTCAACCACAGTGGAATAAGGGTATAAGAAAAAGCTTGTTTCTATTCATGCAATATTATATATTGATGGTCGGAGCCATGGAAGCATGGAATTCGAGCATTGACTTGATACAACAAAGAAAACAAAAGGTGGAACTCGGGAGCTGCAGGATTGACTTGATACAACAAAGAAAACATAGGGTGTGAGGTTGGGAGCCGTAGATTCTCGTTCGGATTGTTTTATTCCACAGCAAAAAGGGCTTCCAGGCTGGATGGTATTATGAAAACCAACTACGGGATGGGGTGTACTGCGTTATCTGTATCAGTTGTTATAAATTTCCTTTCAATCGTTTCAGCATTATATGATAATTGTATGTATTTGGATTTGATGTAAACAGGCATGGTGCAGATGTACCTATCTCTTGAGAACGACTGCAAGTGGGGGCCAAACTGCCAGCAGTTGCCACACCTGATTCCACAGCAATAGTCGCAGTCTCTCCAATTGGTGCCTCATAAGTTCAGAGTATCATTATCTTTTCACATGATACAAAACATTTTCACATGATACGAAACCTTGCCAGCTAATGAAAAGACATGAGTGCACTCATTTTCATTATATTTAGTGAGTTGTGGCTGGCGGCGGGGACACTCGTGTCCCGTGTCCTCGTGTTGGGTGACTTAGATGGATACATTGTAGAAAGGGGGTCCGAGTTCTATTTTTTTCAATTTTAGGTTGGATTACGAATTTTTGAGTTTTTTAAAAACGATTCATTTTAATTATTCATTCATCTTGGTTGAGGGAGATTGAGGGAGATGTGAATTTAATGAAAGATTGGGTTATTCCCAATTTTATCAATATTAAAAAACTAGGTTTTTTTAAACAAAAAAAAATAATAATTTAGGTTAAAAATGATAAAAAACGAGTATGGGTGAATGAATTACCTGATTGGATGACAATCTACCGGTGAATTTGTCCCCTCCAGCTAAATCGAGCAACACCAATGCTTGAGTGGGCCACAAACCATCTTCGTCTAGGGTCAATTTCACGTTTCTGATGCGTGGGTGCCGCGGGTGGTCGGCAATCATCGGGACTGTGTATTTAAATTGTTTTTTAGATTTACATAACGCGTATGCGTTTTTGAGTTATATAACGCGTACGCGTTATTGTTACCTAGCCTACATGTCCAATGACATGTTAGGCTCGGGTCTTACCATGGGAGGTGCTAAACATCATAAACGCGTTATGTTTTATGTATCAGGAACGAGTTTTGAAAAAGTAACATTGCATCTAAAGTGACCCTCATCTTCTTGCACACACCCTAGGATAACATAAAATGACTATATAGTTGGCTAATGTTTCAGAAAAATAATTATTTGTTGTTTTTTTTAATAATAATTATTTTCAGATGTGTTTGACTTTTATTGGATTAGAGAGCGTGATTTGACTAATTTTATCATTGCCGACTATTAGTAGAAATTATAAATATAAAAAAATACTCCACAACCGTAGTTGCAGACTTTAATTTTTATCATACCATCATTAGGAGAGATGTTTTAAAATATTGCAGGCTCTAACTTACTTGTCATGCAAGCAATCACCTACAATTTCTGAGCCCTGCAACTTCAGATCAAATGATACAGTGGTTTGGGTGCCTTAAATTTATGTCTGCATGCAGTTGAATGCATATCCTCCACCTGTAGGATGAACAAATTTCCATCACAAGATTCCATTCTACAAAGCTTGGATGGATTGTGCAGTTCGATGACAACATCAATTTTCATAGTAATAATCCAGCATTGAAAACAAACTTTATGACAGCATTAATGAACTTAATTCGGGCTTATCGCAACACACTAAGCCAGGAAAGTTATGATGGAACCGAACATGATACTAAATACGTGGCTATTGTTGGTTAATAAGTAAAGAAAATAATCATGGTTTTAGATTAGTGACATGGAACATTAAATTGATGGAAATAAAGACAACATGTCAATATAAATAGACATACAGAGACAAAGAACTTCGAAGAGGTGGTACTCTGTAACTTGGATTCTGTCGACTGGAGAGGTCGTGGAGCACTGAAGTCAATTTGTCAAGAGCCAAAGTGAAGTGAGTTTAACAGGTAATGTTCTATTGTATTTTCTGCCTCTGAAACGCTGTTAATTTTCTAATAAATAGTGTTGAAGTGACTTTAACCCATGATGTTCTACTGCATTTTCTGCCTCTATGAAACGCTGTTAGTTTTCTAATAAATAGTGCATAGCAATTTAGAGATGAAGCCTGACTGTTTTACTTGATCACTCCTTTCCCCGGTTTAGTTTAACTTATTTCTCTAGCACTTCCCAATCTTGGAACTGGTTCGAAGCCAGAAGAAGTTGCTTTCCTGCTAGATACTCCTCTCTGAAATGGGGATGTCGGAATTAAATTTGGGGTGTTCTCATTTATATACGTTGTTTCTTAATAAGTATGGGTTGCATTCTGGTCTCTCGCTAGGGCAATTAACCATGTTGTTTTCTAATCTCTTTTGTATTATCACCGCAGCAATCAGAAACATAAGGAGTGCACAGAATGTCCTCTGAATACAGTATGACAAGCCAATATACTCTAAACTTAAGCCAAAGCTATAATGAACAGATTAGGCCGCTTTTGGATGGGATTGATACAGTTAGGAAACTGGGAGTAGAGAATGAGGGCATCCTGCCCACAGTTGTTGTTATTGGTGATCAGTCGTTCGGGAAGTCAAGTGTATTGGAATCCCTTACAGGGATTAGCATTCCAACAGGGCAAGGGATTTGTACTAGAGTATAAGATTTTCCCTGATTGATATGGCGTCCTTGTATGTAGGAAACTTAACTTGTTACTTTCAAAGATTTCTCTATGACAGTAATAATTCTATATCTATAATTGTTTCGGGTATGCGATCTCTTTTTTGCTTCTTGATGTACATCTATATTATAATGAATCGAGAAACATTTACCGAAGAAAGGTATAAGATTTCTATATTTGTATTTTGATGCTCTAAATGCAATGCTTAGATTTCTATATTTGTATTTTGATGCTCTTAATTTGGCTTGGGCAACGAGCAAACTCTGACTGGGGTTATGAATCTGCTTAGTTAAAATGGCTTGGGCAACGAGCTCCGGCTGGGGTTATGAATCTGCTTAGGATATACAGTAATCATAATGTCCTTGTGTGTATATTACCTGCAATGGATGTACAATATTCATAATGTTATTATCTGTATTACCTGCAAGGGATGTATAGTATTAGTAATTTCATTGGTGCCGATCTTTTCGTATTCTGATACAAGTTACTTGTTTCAATGAATTGTGAAAGATGGAGTGCAGCAGTCCTCAAATCAAATGCCGCTAAACCGACCTGCATTGCATAAATGATAAATTAAAATTAAAATGGTTTACAGCATATGATTTTTTTATAAAAGCAAATTAAAAGATCATGCATCTGTAATTTCTTTTAAATGTTTTAAATAAAGCCTCTCCAAAACTATTGCTATTAAGGTGTAATAGACCTCTGAATTAGGCCTCCGAAGGTTTCAGTGTACCAAAAATTGAATACAAAACTAAATTAAAAAGTTCACCTCAAAATAGAGCCAAATTCTAAATTCTTTCGGAAATTGACAAACAAAGCCGAAATCATGCATCTTTAATATTCTTCTTTCAAAGTCTTCCAAATACGGTTAAAATATAGTACATCCAGAAATTAGTCAGCTAGAATCCTTTAATTAATGATAAATAAATTCAGAAGGTTGTATCATTTCTTTAAGTGTATGCCTCTTCCAAACTACTGCAAATTTCAGTGTTATAGGTTCGAAAAGAGCTAAGAATGTTTCCTTGTGCCAGATACTGGATAGAAAAAAAAATTAAGAGGTTTTCTGATCTAAATATAACTAACTTCATCTGGAAATTGAGAATGCGGCTTTAATATTGTTCTTTGAAAATCTTGCAAAGATAAAATTTAAAAGTCCATATATTATTCGGCTAAAATTGGTTAATTGATGGTAAATAAATAAAAATTATAAGGTTCTGTCATTTTTTGAAAGTGCTTTGCATAAAGCCTCTTCAAAACTTCTGCAATTTTTCGTCGTTGTAGGTTCGAAAAGAGCTTCAGAATGTTTCCAACTACCATATATTGAACAACAAACTAAATTAAAAGTCAAAATAGAACCAAATTCATGTCGATAATGAGAAAATGAAAGCCAAAATCCATGCCTCTTTAATATTCTTCGCTCAACATATTTAAAAAAGGTTAAAATATAGTAAATCCATAAATTATTAAGCTAAAGTCCAACAATTTCTACATGTAAGAATACTATAATTCTTGAAATTTGAATGAGAATGCCCTCACGTCTATTTTAATCATCACACTGTCTTTGAATTATATATATATATATATTTTATTATTAAAAATAAAACATTAGTTTATATATTACAATATTTTTTAAGTTATAAAAAAAAAATATTTCCATAATTAACATTTCAGAAATAGTATACATTTTACTCTAAAATATAAAAATCATAGTCTTTAAATTTAAATTTAATATCTTAAAGTGTTTTATATAAATTATGCTTAATATTATTTAAATTTAATATCTTAAAGCTTTTTATTAAAAATTCTCAGCAATGATTTTAAAAATAAGGATTAAAAATAAGGATGGGAGAATGTTTTTTATAATTTAGTTTGATTTTTAATTCTAATTAAATCTTTTTATAATATAATGTATAAAATAATATATTATATATAAAAAAAATAATACTTATATAATTAAAACAATTGTTTTTATTTTGAACTTTTTAAACAGAAATGATGGAACTTTTCAGATCTATCATTTAAAAATCCTTGACTTACCCAGTGTTGAAAGGGGATTTTTTTACTTAGCCAAGCAGAAGTTTGAATGACACAGAATAATATATAATTGCTTTAGTTTGTAATACAAATTTTTGGTTATTGGAGGGCCTCTTAGTACCAATTGTCTTCTAGATAATTGTCACCTTTGACCAACTAAGGAATTGCTTTACTTTATAATGTGAATGGTTTTTTGTGTTATTGCAGGGAACAAGGCTTAATGTGTATGTCTCTATTATTCCACATGGCATTTTTATTGCCAATTGTTTTGTATTTTTAAACAAAAAGTTTAACTATTAAAAAATCACATCATTTTCAAACAAAGTAAAAACTATTTTGTTTTAGAACATGAATGTTTATGTTACCACACAACTTTTTTTTATGTTAATTTATAACTTTTATCTCTTTCTCTTTCAAAAAACTTTATTTAAAAGTCACATTGTTTTGTCCCAACCATAACATACTCAGAATGTTTCATTTAAAATATATAAATTGATTATGTTTTTTTCACCATAATAATTATTAAATAATATAAAAGAAAAATAACATATTTACTCCATAATATACTTAATTAGCTACATATTTGATTTAAAACATATAAAATAATTATGTTTTTTCCATCAAAATAATCATTAAATAATATAAAAGAAAAGAAAAAAAGATAAATATATCTAACTAACAAAAAACATATTTATTTTCAAAAAATTCTTAAAAATAGTTTTATTCAATAAAAAATTATAACTATTAAGATGAAGAATAAAAACTAGAAATTGTGTCCATATGCATGTAGGTCTTGATTGTGAGCCTAAAAGAAAACATTGAACAAGACATGCCCAATAGATGTAGTAGTTGTAGGGGGAGAGTGAACTACCTCTTGAGATGTGTAGATATGACAAAATTTGATCTACCCAAGCTTACCCAAGCTTTCAAGGCTCCCATTTGAGTGTTTAGTGCAACATATTTTTGACAGGAGACAAAGAGAAATAATTCTTTCTCAATTTCCCTAATCTCCAATAATTGACATGCAATCTCCATAGCACAATCAACTCTAACTAATAAAACGTAAAAAGTGATAGTAAAAAGTGAAGTACCATATTATGTCGGCCATCAATAAATTAATGTCATCTAATAAAACTTAAAAAGTGATAGTAAGAAGTGAAGTACCATACTATGTTATGTCGGCCATTAATAAATTCATGTTGGCTCATAAGGTAAAAAAATTATGTTGGCTCATCTAATCAAACGTAAAAAGTGAAGTACCATATTATGTCGACCATTAATAAATTCATGTCATCTAATAAAACTTAAAAAGTGATAGTAAGAAGTGAAGTACCATACTATGTCGGCCATTAATAAATTCATGTTGGCTCATAAAATAAAAAATTATGGAAAGTATTTTAAAAAAAACCATGTTAGCTCATAAAATAAAATATTATGAAAAGTAATTAAAATATCGATGTTAGTTTATAAAATAAAAACATAAAACTTAAACCCGGATCTATCAATCAAGAGATATCAAATTTCTTGAGTTTAAATTTTAAAAAATAAATACACCTCAAGAAATTGGATCCCTCTCGGTGCTTGATAGATACGGCTTTAAGATGGATGTTTAATTGTCTTTTGGAAATTTCTTTATTGCAACTTTGATAGTATTGAAAACTAAACTTGAAAACTTAGTTAAACATATAGTTTTGCATCAATTGAATTCCTAGGTCTATATCACTTAGTCATGATCTTAGTCTTATTTTAATCAATTATATTCTACTTTACGTCATTGTTTGTAATTAAGACTCTACAAGCTTAGAAGGTTGGAGCCAATGCATTTGTAAAATGCCAAGAAAATTGTCATGTTACTTTCTCCTAGGATTTTTCATCATAGAAATGGAACCCTATTTCTATTTAGGCAAGTAACAACCCAACATATTTCATATGAATGTGTGAATGGAACTAATAAAATGCAACATAATCAAATAAGCATCCATTAATGAATTTCATTCATGCATAAACATGGATAACACCCATTTTCATAAGTAGAAATATAAGTCAATTGTATACTTTGATATAGAGATTAAAAAAATGCATAGCAATTTTCAACACAATCATAGGCATCCTATCTCATACCATTGTAACCTAAGTCTTCTTTTTATAGCTATAGTGATAACTTAAGTCGCAATGATTTGATGTCTTTGATGGCGAACTTTGAAATTGATCAATGTTACATGTTTTTTTTCTATGTTATAAGGCAGGGACTAAGCTGCATGCAGCTCTTATTAATTATAACTTTACACATTTATGAATTTTACAAATAATATTTGGAAGAGAGGTTTTCATAATAATTAGTTATACTTTTAGTTAATTATTAATATAAAATATTTTAATTATAATAAATTAATAAAATTAATAACCTTACAATTAATAAATTTATTACTATTAATATAATTATTAATGTTATTATTAATAAAAATATTTATAAATCTAATTAATATTATTAATAAAATTAACAACAATAATAAAATTATTAATAAAAATAATAACAAATTAATAATTACAAATAACAACATCAATATTATTAATACAATTAATAATGTCAATATTAATATTAATTGTATAAATATTAATACAATTAACCACAACAATAAAATTATTATTAATCAAATTAAATAACATAACATATTTAACATAAGGAATACTATTAATATGACCAAATGGATTAAAATAGAAAATGAGGAATATTATTATTATAATGCATCATCACGTATTCTAAGCATCTTAATGAAACTTTAATATTGACATTGCTAAACTTAATACAATACTATTAATAACCCTAGTAATAAAATTAATAATTTATCAACATTAAAAACACTATTTACTAATATTACCAACATTGATAATATTAATCTTAATAAATTTATTATCAACATCATTAAAAATAACAATATCATTCATGTTTTAAAACATTAATAATAATATTATGAAACATTAATATTAATATTGTTATTATTAACATCATTAATGATAACATTGATAACATTGATAACATTATTATTAACATTGATAACACTAATAGCAATAATATTAACATTAATACAACATAACCTTTCAAAAACCCTATAATTTGACATAATCTCAACAAGATGGAATGAAAAATATTCAACATCAACTATCAAAATTCAACAACATCAGAGTTAATAACACCACAATTCAACCATCAAAACTGAAGCATCAAAACACAACCATCTCGAGTCATGGTCAACAACAACCATATTCAACAACATCAAAATTCTGCCAATTCAACCATTGTCAAACATCAAAAAGTTAAACATTATACACTTTATTCAAGCATCTTCAACCATGGCGAAACATAGTCACCCAAATTCAACCATAGAGTACCATTGTCAAACATGCTCAATAATAGACAAACATGGACATCCATGGACATGGTTGACTTTTAAGCAAGGTTTATGTTATCCCTAAAGTTGAACCTAGACTACGAGGGTTCAAGCTTAAGTTAATCTTGGATAGTAGGAATGCGACATCTACAGAATAATTTTTATGTTTTTATGGTGGTAGTTGAAGACATGAATTAGGTAGAAAGATTAAAAACAAAAGACAAGTATAATATAAAATTTCAATATAGAAATAGAAGTAGAAAACTAACTGTGATCATAAACTATGAATATAAGAGCTCAGACGTTATTTCATGATAGGGGCATAGTTGTATGTTCTTTAGAAGAATCACAACATGAAATTTAGACCACGTATAGACAGAATACTAAAAGCATATACTTCATAAATTGAAACAGGATAGCCTCAAATATTATATCTTAATTCATAAATAGTCGTTTCTGCATTTTATAAACATAAGGAAATTTATACATGCCTGTAAAAAAAGCCTCTAAAATTGAACTTCGATCATGCTGTCAAGTTCCAACCACTTCTTTTCAGAAGAAGAGCCCCTTGCTCCCCACCCCAAATATTACAATCATGCCTCATATAAATATTGAGGTCGAAATCCTCCCTAGTAGGTCGAATTTCTAAAGATAGTAGAGATTACAATAAATTTTAGAACTCTCTGCCATGAAAAATGGACTAAACTGCTGAAAACTTGGGCTATAATTATGACTTTATATCTCTTGAATCATGATAGTTGTGTACAATCTGAGAGAGGTTTTAATGTATCATTTTATTATGAGAAAAAACCCCTCTCAACTTCCTGTAATTCATTTCCATTTGCTTGAAATCTGCATTCTAAAAACAAGTGTCAAAACAAAAAAAGTCTGAAATCCAAACAAACAGGACTTAGTAATGGATTCGATTCTCTCACTCTATGACACCTGTAAGAAAAATGAAAGAGGTTATTATATATAAATAGGTTACTAAGATAAACCTCCTTCAAGTTTTCAAAATTCCCCTCTAGCTGTCCATAATCAACTCTGCAAAAATATGACTCAGACTAGAATTTCAGTAGTCATAAAAATAGGCTGAAATAAAGAGAATGGATCTTCCAATCCTTGATAGCTGTGTAAAACATGAGATGGTTTTTTGTAGTTCTATATCTTAGGAATAAAAACCTCCTTCAGTTTTCCAAAATTCATCTTCTATTGGCCACAATCTGTTATGAAAAAAGATGACGAAACGCAACATTTCTAGAAAAATCTGTTTTCATAAATTCTCCAAGTGATATTATTTTGGACACATTATTCCTCAAAACTTCTCCTGTACCTGTGAGGTTTCCTCCATGTTTTTATCCTTTTTCAAAATGAACCTGTAACAAATGCTGTAAAAACCCTATCCCGCGGGGTTAAATTCTTTGAAGTTACATTTCCGTGTCCATCAATTCTATTGATTTCAATACTTGGAGGAAGTACTCATTTACCATCATATGTGTACTTGTTTGATTGCCAAGTGTTGAGTGAAGCCGGCTGCCATGCCTCATGAAGTACCAGATTCATGCATGTAGATAATTCATTTCGAATTATAATCAATCCAAATCACCATTATGAACTTTTAAAACCCCTGTTAAGTCATAATTTGATATTTTTTCAAAACTGACAACATTTTCTATAATACTGACAGCATTTTCAGATTCGGAATTTTGGCACATGCTATCAGTTTGACATTTGACTCAAATTTGATGAATTATAAAGTTTCCAAACGTTTGAAATGTTTTTTGAAGCAAGAAATTAAACCTTATTTTTAACATAAATATGAACAAGAGCCTGATCCTATTTAATCATGAAAATATGACAAATGGTAAAATAAAACTTTAAGAAAATGGAGGGAATGCATAGGCTAGGCAAATGGAGAAGTTGAATGAGAATGAGGTAAGGGCTGTGTAAATCTATGGAACAACCTTAGAGATAACATTTGGCTCCACCTGGGGATAAGTTCCTCCCTGTGAGACCTTAAGAACATGTGACTTGTGCCTTCTGTCTTATTGGGCTAGAGTCTACTAAAACTTGCTAGGAATAAACTGTACACTGAAAAGTAATCCATGCACTACAAACTTAAATCACTGCTCAGACATTGAAAGACTGAATGAGAACAAATGCTTTTGAAACGAGCTTATTTATGTGCACTATATACAATAATTAGTTAATACAAACTGATCAAGTATATTCATACTTCCAATAAATCCATGAAAGCATCTTACTACTAAAATGATCCTCCAGTAAGTAGATGAGGACAAACGAAAAATATGACATGAACAGTTGAAAATTAATAAGCATCTTGAATTCACAATCACAAGAAAGTGTCATACCAAAATCTGCCAAATTCTGAGACTGTGCAAATACTGACTCGATGTAAAAGGCCATTGGATCGTGAAATTGCAGCTGATGTAAAGAAACAAACTTTGCATTTACAATTTCAGTCATGTTACCATAATCTGCATGTTCTTCTTGACCAACATCGGTTTCAGCCATAGATCCTTGTAAACTAAGCTTATTGATTTGCTCAAAATTTGATAAAGAAGTAAGTATAAATAATTTATCATGTAATTCATCGTGGTCTCCTTTACTATATCCCTGGAATTCAGACCCATAACTTTCTTCTACTGATGTATACACTTCCTCTTTAATTAGCTCCTCCTGACATTGTTCCAGCTGGAGATCAAATTGTTTCGGCATATTACCTTCTTCATGATCGCTGCTAATTTCATTTGTCTGCAGATTTGAAAATTGTTGTAGGGTATTGTCACTATTGATCATATTTTGTTTAATGTATGTTGCAAATCCAAGTTCAGAAATGGAAAAAACAAGCTCACTAACCTCTGTTGACAATTGATCAATAATTAATGAAGAAGAAAGCTCTACAAACTGTTCTTTTAACTTCTTGCCATCTCCTTCACTACTAGCAAACACATATTCGTTGCCATTAAATAATTCTCTACACGTTGGTTCAAAAGTTTTCTCTTCTTCATCAAAATACTCATCATACTTAGGTTGATCCTCATGAATTCCTAAATTTTGAATATCAGTAACCTCTGCTTCATGATATTCTTCAATCTGCTTGTTAACCTTCGATGGAAAAGAAAATACAGTAGACAAATCTGGCAACTTCTCATCATCAGATTTAGAATTGGCATACACAAATTGATTGTTGAAAAATTCAATATGTATAGATTCATAATTCTTATCTTCCCCATTTGAATATTCATCATAAATAGGAAGAGCATGATAAAATTCCAATGGCAAGGATGAAGCTTTCTGCATATTATCTCCTACATGCTTGTTTCCAGTGTCATCTGTATGCAAATATGAAAATTGCTGCAAGCTGTCTTTACTAATTTCAAGTACCATCTGACTAGAAGATAGCTGACCCTTACAAATTTCTGAATTTTGAAGCTCAGATATGTTGATAACATGATGCTCCTCTAATTCCTTTTAATCTCTTTTATTATATTTTGGTAGTTCAGTTTCAAAACCATCACATAATGATATATCGATCTGCTCATTATCATTTGAATACACAAAAGAAGAAACTTGTTTCTCATGACCATTTAAAATAGCAAATACATTTGATACAATGTCAAAAGTTTATGCAATCTGGGTATCGCTTGGAAGATCATGAACCTCTTGTTCATCATGAAAATTATCATCTACATCTATGCAATCATCAGTATTGTCATCAATCAGATTTTGAAAACCTTCTTTTTGGGAATTAGAAAGAGTCGGAGTTTCATCCATATTTTTATTGAAAGACTCACTCCCATTCTTAATTTCTTTTTCATCAACATCTTCACAAAGCTCATCATTCCAGGAACCAACTATTGTCTACTGAATATAAGATTTGAACTTTTCACAACATTGCTCAAGCAGAAGTTCCCGAGAAAAATACCTTTTGTAATGATGATGGAATACTATGTGGAAATCCTTCAAAGATGAAATGCTGGAAGGAGGCAATGAGAAATACCATTTACGTGCATCACCCTCCAACGAATACATACACATTTTCATACGAACATGTTCGTGCTGTAGATCTAGTAGATCCATGCATTCATGAAACTTAAGGAGATGTTCTGCAGGGTTGTCTTCTTTCTTTTCTCAGAAGATAGGTAGAAAATCTTCCCACTCTGACATAGTTGGTACTGGATGCGGGAAACCAGTAACTTGAGAAAAGTCAAGAGGTGCAAACCTCCGAGCCACCATGGAAGCCATTAGATCATTTGATGGCATTTTGGATCCTTGAATAAATGGAGTCGCCTATGGAATGTGTTTATGTTATATAGATAAAGGATTTGAATATACATTAAAATCACCACCCTGTGTTGGATTTAATTCATCAACTTCAGGAATGCTAACTGATAAATCCAATTTGTTTTCTTCTTGGCTATTCACAGGGTTTGAAGAGGAAGATCCTAGATCTGTATCAAAGGTGGAAGTTGAGGGTTATTGGATGATGGATAATCCCTTATAATCTTTTCTGGATCAAAAAATCCTGCACGTAGAGGAGATGAAGGATTTCCTCTTGTACTAGTCGGCTTTGAAGCCACTGTAACTTTCTAACTGTTAGGTGAATGTAGTCTGTAAACAAATGTACTAATCTTGTCACCTCTCAAAACCAGCTATAAAGATGTCGAACACCCAGGGAAGATATACTTTCATTTCTCCATCCCCAGAAACGGCACCAAAAGATGTTATCCCTAAAGTTGAACCTAGACTACAAGGGTTCAAGCTCAAGGTAATCTTGGATAGTAGGAATGGGACATCTACAGAATAATTTTTATGTTTTTCTGGTGGTAGTTGAAGACATGAATTAGGCAGAAAGATTAAAAACAAAAGACAAGTATAATATAAAATTTCAATATAGAAATAGAAGCAGAAAACTCACTGTAATCATAAACTATGAATATAAGAGCTCAGACGTTATTTCATGATAGGGGCATAGTTGTATGTTGTTTAGAAGAATCACAACATGAAATTTAGACCATGTATAGACAGAATACTCAAAGCATATACTTCATAAATTGAAACAGGATAGGATCAAAGATCATATCTTAATTCATAAATAGTCATTTCTACATTTTATAAACATAAGGAAATTTATACATGCCTGTAAAAAAAGCCTCTAAAATTGAACTTCGATCATGCTGTCAAGTTCCAACCACTTCTTTTCAGAAGAAGAGCCCCCTGCTCCCCACCCCAAATATTAAAATCATGCCTCATATAAATATTGAGGTCGAAATCCTCCCTAGGAGGTCGAATTTCTATAGATAGCAGAGATTACAATAAATTTTAGAACTGTCTGCCATGAAAAATGGACTAAACTGCTAAAAATTGGGCTATAATTATGACTTTGTATCTCTTAAATCATGAAAGTTGTGTACAATCTAGGAGAGGTTTTAATGTATCAGTTTATTATGAGAAAAAACCTCTCTCAACTTCCTGAAATTCGTTTCCATTTGCTTGAAATCTGCATTCTAAAAACAAGTGTCAAAACAGAAAAAGTCTGAAATCCAAACAAATCGGACTTAGTAATGGATTCGATTCTCTCACTCTATGACACCTGTAAGAAAAATTAAAGAGTTTATTATAGATAAATAGGTTACTAATATAAACCTCCTTCAAGTTTTCAAAATTCCCCTCCAGCTGTCCATAATCGACTCTGCAAAAATATGACTCAGACTGGAATTTCCATAGTCAGAAAAATAGGCTGAAATAAAGAGAATGGATCTTCCAATACTTGATAGTTGTGTAAAAAGTGAGATAGGATTTTGTAGTTATATATATTAGGAATAAAAATCTCCTTCAGTTTTCCAAAATTCATCTTCTATTGGCCACAATGTGCTCTGAAAAAATATGACAAAACAGAGCATTTCTAGAAAAATCTGTTTTCAGAAATTCTCCAAGTGATATTATTTTGGACACATTATTCCTCAAAACTTCTCCTGTACCTACGAGGTTTCCTCCATGTTTTTTATCCTTCTTCAAAATGAACCTGTAACAAATGCTGTAAAAATCCTATCTTGCAGGGTTAATTTCTTTGAAGTTACATTTCCCTGTCCATCAATTCTATTGATTTCGATACCTAGAGAAAGTACTCATTTACCATCATATGTGTACTTGTTCGATTGCCAAGTGTTGAGTGAAGCCGGCTGCCACACCTCATGAAGTACCAGATTCATGTATGTAGATAATTCATTTCAAATTTATAATCAATGCAAATCACCATTATGAACTTTTAAAACCCCTGTTAAGTCATAATTTGATATTTTTTCAAAACTGACAGCATTTTCTATAATACTGACAGCATTTTCATATTCAGAATTTTGACACATGTTGTCAATTTGACATTTGAGTCAAATTTGATGAATTATAAAGTTTCCAAACGTTTGAAATGTTTTTTGAAGCAAGAAATTAAACCTTATTTTGAACATAAATATGAACAAGAGCCTGATCCTATTTAGTCATGAAAATATGACAAATGGTAAAATAAAACTTTAAGAAAATGGAGGGAATGCATAGGCTAGGCAAATGGAGAAGCTGAATGAGAATGAGGTAAGGGCTGTGTAAATCTATGGAACAACCCTAGAGATAACCGTTTCCTTGGATTTCCAAGGTTGGCTTTAATCCAATGTCAGTTTTAATCCATTGGTTAAAATCAATTATGGTAAGTTTGTCTAAACATTAAGAATTTGTTAAGACTATACTTAAGCTCATTTGAAACATTAGATTTGTAAAATCAATGATGTTTTAACACGGTCTTCCATAACTAACTATTTGAAGTCAACCAAAACAACCAAAGTGAACCATGATGCAACAAAGTGAACCATATGAAAACCAAAGGCAACCATAGTTAATGTAACATCCCAAAAAATTCACTAAAATTTAAATTTTTTTGAGTAGCATTAACTGCTTATGATTGCTGTGCAGAAGTATTTAAATGTTAACTTAAACATACTTAGACCATTTTTAAATAAAGCAAGCTTAATGACAACCACTCCTATAACTGTCGTAAAGTCTAAAGGTTTAAATTTCTTATGAACAAAACATCTATCGTTGCTTCTACTCTCTTTAACTAGTGTATTAAAATGTTGTTATGTCTTTTATAGTCATTCCATTGTTTGGATGTTATGAGAATTACAAACTTACATTAAGTATTTAATGTTCAGAAAACATGTCATCAATTCTTCGTTCTATAATATGAAACTTGGTTCTAGAGACTAAATGTTTGTTTTGATGATATGGAGGGGTCCTTGAATAGCCCCGAGGATTACTTAGCTATTGCTAGCTAACACTCCTGAATTCTACTTGCAGAGAACAGGTAATAGAAAGAGATTCCAATAGAGACCTTCTGGTGTTTTCAGTTTATCATACATCATTGCATTGACCTTTTAAGTTATCATTATGAATGTGTAGAAGACTATTTGCTCCGAAATTCTACTTAGGTATTTTATTGAAATTATTCGATTTCCTCCGTTACATCGTAATTATAACAGTTTGTTATGGAGAAAAGTTAGTGTATTAGCAACCTATAATTCTTATGTCACTACTATAGAAATTTGCATAGTTTCTTCATTATATGTTCTCTACCAAACTATAGAGAAGATAATGTAATAATCTCCATTTCAAGATTTTGGATACAATACCTTTGTTGAGTAATATTTTATATAGTTTATATAAAACTATATATTAAAGTTTTGATACCAATATATATGCTATTGCATAGATTTTATGTGGAAAAGATATGCATTAAATCTATTTTGCAAACACTATATGCTTGGAAATTATTTCCCTATATCATACGTATGATATTATTTGCATAACCTATCACCTTGGGTTTTGATTGCAAGTGGCAAGGCTATGTTAAAATGTAATGTTTTAAAAACTTACTATATGCTTCCAAACCCCGCAGGTATACGAAGTAATAACCTTGTAGTGGAATATGTGTTGGCATACACTATGAACCGATGGCTAGAGCATTTAATGGCTTCTGAACTACTATCTCAGTGGATTGTTTGATGCCTGCTATCATGGCCAAGTCTCACCTGAAGTGTCCTAGAATTTGGTGACAAACTATAAAAACATAGTGTGAAATTCATCGAGCTGTGCATGGATGGCATGGTAGGATCCTAGTTGGATCTCCATGCTGGTCGCAAGTGGTACGTTGGAAGATGTGGTATTAAATGTTATTAAATGAACTTGTGATCGTAAAAGATCCTTGTCTTGGTGGCTTAATCTGCATCGTTGATCTTGTGGTTGATCTCGGGTTTTAAGTTAAACCCTAACCCTGGCATTGATATGCTCCTTTATTCAAGATTTGATTCATTTTGTGAAAATGAAGGGAGGCCGACAGGTTCTCGACCTTTCAGGGTTTTGTTGGAAGGTACCTTCGAGGGTTTTGATACCCTGACCTTGCTATAAGCTTTGTTCTCAATTGTGTCCTCACACTGTATAGGTTTTATCTTCATATGAAGTTTGTTTGTGAGATCTTTCTTCTGAAACATAGGCGTTGAGTAGATTTTACAAGTTGTATAATGTTGTAATCCTTTAGATTTTAAAATGGAAACTTCATTTCCTCTGTCTGCATTGGAGAGTCCGGAGTATTCAACCATTCTCCAGATATCACAAGTGATGTAATGTTTATAATCAATGTTTGTTTAAATAATTATCTTTGTTGCTTTTAAATGCTTGGTTCTACTTTTAACCCTTCATCGTAATGTTTCAATGGACAGGTGAACCTTATCGTTAAAAAGTTGCAGTTGGTCGAAAATGGGTGAAAGCTTCTGAATGGACCTTGGGTAAGCCTCAGAGACATCCCACGGGTATCCATTACTATGAAGAACTTGACACTGAGCAAGTTTCGTTTGTCTAGCAAAGAAAATGGTTGTTTATACTTAGGTCTTGTCAGAATTTACGAGGTGTTTTAGACTTTGGTTGTAAAAGACTTTAGCTGTAAGGCATTTTTGTTTCAACGTTCTCAACCTTTGAGCTATAGCTCACATCTGCTTATCGATGTATAGTTTGAACTATTGTATGTTGTTTTTTTTCGTGAAGAAATAAAAAGGAAGACGGTTTCGAAATACTCATTCGATAATGAAATAATTGTTTTTGCTGAGAAATGTTAAATAATGGTTTTGGAAACTAATTTCTGGTTTAGGATGAGTAGTAGGGAGGGTTGAACCCTCGACCCATAACTCGTAATATCTTACAATGAACTAGCATGAGTTTTGCAAAGGTTTTTACCATGAATAATTTATTTGACAGTTGTAAAAAATATTTCGGCTCTTCAGAAGTTGTTTGTAAAGTCTGATGGTTATCGACAATGTTTGGGCAAATCCCATTTCTGTATTATGAAGAGTTGTAGGGTTTCGGTTGTGCTTTCCCAACCATGCCGTAAGGCTGGGTTGTAACCCTACTGTAAGCATTTTTAATGTATTTGTTTTTGTTAAGGGTTTAGATCCCTCGACGTGTTCTACTCCTTGTTTTTGTAATACGAAAGGATTGAAACTTGAAAGGTTAAGAAGATTTAAAACTTAGGGTTTATTGATAAGGAATTTATTGAGGAGTTTTGATGTTGACAGTATTGAAATGTCAACGCTTACTTTAGACATGTTTCTATGATGTATAAAATTTACTACGAGTACTTGTTAATATTTATACAGTCAGTTTTGATAATTCTGAAAGAGTCTCTACGTAATTGATTTTACATACCCCTTCTGCTATAGTTTGAAAAGGAGTTTGAAAAGGAATTACTTAGAATACTATTGTTGTTTATAAATAAAAGATAGGATTCTATTGTTAAGCATAAACAATTAAGTATTTGGAATATTTTTATTTTATGTTTACAATTTTAAATGCCTATTTAAATAAGACAATAATACAATACTGAAATAATATAACTCTATTTATAACATAAATCATTTAAATTTATTCATTGCATAAGATCATTCTGATCTATTCTAAATATCCTTTACTGTACTAGAGTACGACATTGTATCCAATGTGTGGAAAAATGCAGGAAAGTAAATTTATCCAATCATTCTATCATTTAACTACATCAATCATAGTCATTTTATCCTAACAGTTATAATTTACAGAAGTAAAAATATTCATTAATAGTATGTATAATATCTAATATTTAATTGCAGAACTGATAACATAAGACATTCATATTTATTTTACTAACTTTGACAAAAGTAAATCAGATAACACAATATGAACCTAGAAACTGTAGAAGAAGAAACAAATAGCCAAAGGAGCCCATTCCACCCAACCAATCTCCTAAATACAACCAAGCTACTTGCCTTAGGACCCCCAAGCCTGTTCACTAAACCACTAGGACGAAGTTGTTGTGTGGATTAATGGAATAAATTCCCTTGCAACTCAGCGTAGCACTTCCTGCCTTTAGCAATATTGAACTTAGCAATGTGGCTGCACTAGTTTAGAATGCAATATTATTTCACTCAAACACTTCTAACTTTCCCCTCATCAAATCTCTTGTGCTAAAAAATTATCACAAGGTGATAATAGAACAGCTTCCTACTGAATTTGATGGGTAGATAAGTAGCATGCCTAGTTCTTTGGTCAGTTTGTTTTAGTAAATGAGCCACCTGCTCAGTTCCACTTTCTTGGGGAACATGACCATCAAAGTAGGGAAGTTTCCCCCTACCACAGTTAGAAGTGAGTTGAGGATGCTGCCAAGTGTCAGTTTTCTCTCCACCCCAGTCCATTCCTCCTAGTGGATTAGTGAACACTCATTCAATAGTCTCCTTTGTATATTTGTCTCCACTTTTATTTATTAATAATAAAATATTCAAAGTAATTAATTACAGTCATCCATGACCCCACTTGGTCAATATTCATCAAAATTTACAATAAAAATAAAATATAATGTTTTCTCAATAACATAAAATGTCTAGAACTTGGGTATGTGACAGTTAACCATTTAGTTAACCAAAGTCAAACCATGGATTACTATAGTTTATCTTAGTCAAAAAAACTCAACAACACCTAAACAAAGTCAAACAAATTCAACCATGCCCAAACAACTAAAGTCAAACAAAGACAACCATACCAAAACAACCAAAGTAAAAAAAAAAAAAGTCAAACGAAGACAACCATGCCTAGATAACGAAAGTCAACAAAAATAACCAATGTCAACTAAACAACCAAAGTCGTTCAAACCAAACCAAAGTCAACCATGCCCAAACAATGTAAACCATGTTTAAGGATAATAAACAATGGTCAACTATACAATGTAAACCAAATTCATATAAATAGTGTTAACTAATGTCATCCAAAGTTAACCATGCCCAAACAATCAAAGTCATCCAAAGGCAACCGTGCCAAAATAACCTGTAACATCCTGGAAAAATCATAAAAATTTAAAACTTTTCTATGTGACATTTATTGCTTATTTAATGAATGCGGAAATAGAAATGTTATCTTTCTCTATTAAATGCGATCCTAGTTTATTAAGTAAGGGTTTGCAACAAACAAATTTCTGCTTAAGTCTTGATGTTATCCATATTTAGTTGTGCTTTTACACATCTCTACTGCTGTTGTTTATAAATGTTGAAACAACTGTTTGACTAATGTACTTTTGTTTGATTGATGAAGGGGTCCTACGGACACCCCGATACTTACTTAGCATTCGTGCTAAAGCATGTGAATTCGTACTTGTGACAGATTTACAGGTAAGAGATTAAAGTTGCGGCGAGTAATCAACAGTTTATCAAAGAAGATATATATTGTTCGTATCGCAGTGTTGTACCCAGATTATTTGGTTTCTGTTCATGTTGTTTGTATGTAAAATCCTACCTTCTACCTCCATGGCAAATCGTGGAAATTCGATGTACAACTGTTTGTTAACTTGTTTTAGGGTCTATAACCTGTGATGATAGTAATGGTCTGAAATGTTCCTCTTACATCATACATTATAATGTGTGTATGTGTATGTCTAAATCCATTCACAATGTATGACTCTATGGTCTATTTAAAGTGTTTACAGGATTGTTATCGAACCCTTGCAAATAGAGTTTGTTGCCATTTTAACAACTATAACATTTATGTAATGTGAGTTGTGTGCTTTGTGATACCTTATGTGGTACTTATGAGATACTATATGCACATTATGATTTCTATTTTAAGCTACACCCTTTGAATCTTAATTACTGATTTAAAAATGATATGAGTTACATGCAATTTGTATTATCTATGTGCAAACAATATAATTATGTCCATTATGTAGTTGTGTGACAATATGAACATGATGTGGTACTATACTACCTATTTGATAATATGCAAATATTGCAATACTATACGATAATGAAATCTATGCAAATATATGTTATGTGGAATATGTGCAACTATGTGATCATACGTTGCTATAAGAGCTATGGAGCTATTCTATCCAACCATGTACAAAACATGTTGTGACAAGGTGTAAACTTTCGACTATATCATATGCAAATCCAATGTAATGATTATTGTGATGTGAACGTTGATATGCACTACAGGTTGGTAGCTATAAACATAACTTAGGCATTGAATGCACACAACTGCCAAGATAATGGAGTTTCGATGTGGAACTGCTTAGTGTGCTCGATCATGTGCTACCACCGTGATTATAGCTCTAAATGTGTTGAAGTGTAGGCATGCATTTTCACTTGTTGATGAGCTGGCTCGACCATGGCTCCATCGTGGCTCATCGTAGCAATTGTAATGGTGTAAAATTTAATAGGGTAGATGTCTTGGGATTCGTGATTCCATCCAGTGATCTACACCGTTGATCTATCGAGGGTTTTAAAGCAAGTGATTTAACCTATCTTTGCTGCATTTTTGATGACTTATTGTGTTCAAGTATTTTGGTAGTGGTGGCTCTGCGTGGCCGACAGGCTGAGGATTTTTAGCCTCGTTGTTCTGCCTGTAGAAGCGTAGTTTCTGAGTTTTGAACTCGTAACCTTGGAAATTTATAGAGACGAGCTCTCAGTTCTTCGTGCAGTAGCTATTTGTTAAGTTATCAATTGGGTTCGTAACCTTGTTGAGGTTCGATCATCAAACTTGTTGAGAGTCTTGAGATTCGATTTGGATAAGATACCAACCCTTCACTATGGTTGTTCCAGGTCCTGATTCTGTTGAGAGTTGATGCTTTCGGTGTTGGCTCTAGTTACTCCAGCATATATCAAGGTAGGGTTTCATTTCACTTGCAAAGGAAATGGCATTCATTGCTACTACGGATAGCATTTTGAAAGGTAATGCAATTGACTTCCTCCACTGTAATATTTATACAAAATGCTATCGATTAATCAAATTTTGATACTGAAATATTTTTGTTTAGATACTGTTTTAACCACCTTGTAATGTTATTGTATGTGTAACTATGCAATGGCTCCACGAATCTGGCGTTGAAGGTTGGAATAGCTATACCAACCGGTAAGCCTCGGCATTTGTCTTGAGACCCTGTGTAGATGAAGAAGGTGGCCGACTGGTGTGATGTCTATGTGTTTTTATTTTAACTCCGAGAGTTTTGTAATTTGTAGAGATAGGGTTTGCATACTGTTTAAAAGTATGGGGAGGGTATACCTCTACCCATAAGGAAACAACCATGTTTGATGGTGAAATGTAAATCCTGTCAAGTTGGAAATCTAAAAGAAATATTTATAACCCATGTTTCTATAGTTGTGTCTATTCGTCGATTTTGGGCTTGGCTTGCAAACACGATGTGTGACTTGTTGACAATATGAGAATGTAATAAGTTTTGGCAACCTCTGTGTTTATCTTTGATTTTAAATCGATGGGTGAATGTTTTGTGAAACAATGATACGACTGTTTGTTTTATAGGAACAATGGGTAGATGAAATTGTTGATGAGTCTTACGGCCTATAAGCACTTCGTTTAAATATAATAATGTTGCTGCGTCTTTAAAGAAATAGGAAAGTGTTCTCAAAGCTAGGTTTTAGCATTTGTTTTGGAAATCTCCTACAGTCCTTTTGTTAACTCAATCTTAACTAGTCGATCTACAGGCATGTTTATGGTGTAAATGTTTCTTGTCTTTGGTCTTGTTATGATAATAGCAGTCAAGCTTGCCTGTCTTGATACCTCTATTTGAAAATATTTGTCTATTGTAAAAGAAATGAATAACCAGAATGTTGTCTTAACCGATAATATTAACCAGGTCTTCTAATGTGAAATGTTGAGTTTATATTTTGATCCTTTTTACACTAGGATGCTTTTAAATGTAAAGAGAAATAAAGTTAAACTTGTTGTGAAAATGGAATTGTTTACTATAGGCTAGTGAATGATAACTCTGTTAAGGTTTTGGCAGAAATAACAAATGCCTTGATTTTCACTGTGTAGTTGTGGTAAAGAAAATGTATGAAAGTATGCATGAAATAATTGGAAATTGTTATTACCTAAAGAAGAAATATTACTTTGCTGTTAATCTATAAATTTCCTAGTATAAACATGAGCATCATAACTACTGAATATAGATAAAATATTTATTGTTAGTACAGAACTCTAATTCTTTTGAAACAGAGATATTTATAATTAAAGAAACATATATGTAAATTAGGAAAAATAGTTAGCTAATAAAATAAATAATAATTAGGGTACTGTGATGTATATGCAGGAATTAAACAGAAAATAGAAACTTTGAGAAATTTATAATAAATTAATATTCTCATTCACTTGGCTATTTTCCTATCTTGATCTATTATATTTAATCTGTCTTTGTGATAGAGTACAATGCTGTACCTATTTGCATGGGGAAAACTGCAGAGACTATTTTATTCAATCATTTAGATTCATACAAAACTATTAAATCATTCAGAAAACTGAAATAAACTTTAAACAGTAAAAACTAGTAGTTAACAGAACTTGAAAATAAAGTAGATAAGACAATAGAACCTGTAAGAGATGATAGGGCCGACAAACACCCAAGGAGGCCTGTTCCTCCCAACCTACTTCAGAAGAAGCAGCTCAAATGCTGACTTCTAATGAACCCCCGAGCCTGATTGCTGATCCAATAAGTGGGTTGAATCTGTGTAGAAGCAAGGCACTCAAAAATACCTTCTCCACTCGGTATCAATCTCTCAAAAAATGCCTTCTCCACTTAGCATCAACCTCCTAAACTCAATAAGAGTTTGGAAAACTCACAACATCATCAACAACAACATATCCCCTCATCAAATCTCTTGTGTGCAAAGACAGCAAAACCCCAAGGTAAATTTTCTCGTTAAGAAAAGTGATGAACCTCAGTTCAATATTTGATGGCTCATATATAGACTGCCTAGGTCTTTTAGTGGTTAGTTTGGAATAAATGAGCCTCAAGCTCCAGTCCCATCTTCAGGGCACTATGACCACATTTCAAGGGAGTTGTCCCATACCAACAACAAGTTAGTTGCATCATGATGCTGCCACTTGTCCATTTCCTTCTACCCCAGAATCCATTCCAGCTAGTGGATCAGTAACCACTCTTTCAACAATCCTCTTAGGTGTTTTTATCCTATTTTATTTATTAAATAATAATATATTGTGCAAATTACAGTCATCCTTGGACACTTGTCCAATCATAAACTTTACAATAAAAGTTATCATAATGTTTCTTAACACAAAATGTTTTCCAGCTTAAAGGGTATGTTACAAACACCCCCTCTTAAGCTCAACATCGTCCTCGATGTTGCTTATTCATCATCAAGTTCCTCATGGAAAAAAACTGGATATGTTGCCCACATATTACTTTCTAGCTCCCAAGTAGCTTCATTAGGGCTAACGTGCTTCCATTGCACCTTTACCTGCACTATTGTGCGGTTCTGAAGCATAATTTCCCTCCGGTATAGAATACAGTCCGGTTCCACCTGAAAATCTCCTTCGGGTTCCAACTGTATGTCATTCCAATTCAGCACATGAGTAGCATCGTGCACACACTTCTTTAAAACGAAAACGTGAAAAACATTGTGGATTTTAAAATTGTATGGCAATGCCAATTGATATGCAACAACTCCTATCCTTGATAGGATTTCGAATGGTCCACAATACCTTGGTGCTAATTTAGCACAGCTCCCAAGCTTCAAAGAACTTTTCTTGGGCTTTACCTTTATAAACACAGGGTCTCCTACCTGAAATTCTCTTTCTCTACATTTCAAATCAGCATAGATTTTCTGTCAATCTTGGGCAACTTTTAAGTTACCTTGAACCTGTTTCACGGTTAGCTCCATTTCTTTCAATAAATCTGGTCCTAACATCAATCTCTCTTTACAGGACTATCCCACGAAATTGGAGTACAACATTTTATTCCATACAAAATTTTAAATGGACTCAACTTAGCAGATGCTTGATAATTATTATTGTAGGCAAATTCTGCTAAGTGCAAGTAATCTTCCCATTTAGATGGCTGATCTTTAACATGCAATCTTAACATATTTTCTTCTGATTTACTCTTTCTATTTGACCATCAATTTGTGGGTGGAAAGAAGTGTTGAAATTTAATTTAGTAATTAATCCTTTAAACAGTGCTGTCTAAAAGTTACTAGTGAACTTAGAGTCTTGGTCTGAAATAATTACCTTTGGAATTCCATGCAAGCGAAAAAATTACTTCATGGAAATATCTGCAATGTTAGAAGCCTTGAAAGTAGTTTTAAGAGGAATAAAATGAGTAGTTTTGCTAAGTTTATCAACAACAACCATAATTGAGTCATTTTGCTTCTGATTTTTAGGCAAACCTATAATAAAGTCAATGTTTATAATTATACATTTCCATTCTGGAATTGGTAAGGGCTGCAATAGCCCAGCTGGATGTTGATGTTTAGCTTTAATAGTCTGACAGTCAAAACATCTAGCTATATATTCAACAACTTCACTCTTCATGTTGGACCAAAAGTACTCATTTATTAGCATAGTTATCATTTTCTGATAACTAGGATGCGCTGAATAAGGACTTTTGTGAACTTCATCTAAAATCAACAACTTAACCTTCAAAAAATTAGGCACATAAATTCTGTTTTTGTAAGTTAAGAAGCATTTTCATTAATACTGAAATCTGTTATAACATTTTCAGATGAATTTTCAGCCACTTTATCATGTAATTTTTGGTAATTTTCTTCTTGCTTAATTCCTTCTTCGATCTGATTTTCCAGATCAGTTTTAAAAGTACTGATTGCTACCACAAAACTCAATCTAGCATTTCTGCTCAATGCATTAGCAACCTTATTTTCATTTCCATTAATGTGATGGATCTCAAAATCGTACTCGCTAAGGAAAGCTAACCACCTAGCTTGCCTTGCGTTAAGATTTGTTTGATCCAAAAGATACTTTAAGCCTTTATTATTAGTCATTAAAATGAATTTTCTTCCGATCAAGTGATGGAGCCACATTTTTAAAGCATGTATCACGGCTACCAACTCAAGATCATAAGTAGCATAATTCTTTTCATGTATTTTTAACTTCCTTGACTCAAAAACAATTGCATGACCTTCTTGACTTAAGACCCCTCCAAATCTTTCATTGCATGCATCCGTGCATACGACGAAATCCTTATTTGGATCTGCAATTTTAAAAATGGGTGCAGTGGTTAACAATTATTTTAACTTATTACAACTGTTTGGACACTTTTGATCCCATATGAATTTCTTCCCTTTCTTCAACAAAGAAGTGATGGGATTAGCAATTCTAGAGAACCCTTCAATAAACGTTCTATAATACCCCGTTGTTCCCATGAATGACCGTACATCAGTTACATCTTTAGGGACAGGCCATTTATTTATTGCTTTTATCTTGTCAGGATCAACAGAAATGCCATCTTTTGAAATTATATGACCCAAATACTGAATTTTATCTTTATAGAAATCACACTTACTAAACTTAGCGTAAAGCTGGTGATCTCTAAGTACTTGTAAAATGATTTTTAGATGTTCGTCATGCTCTTCTTTAGTTTTTGAGTAAATCAGGATATCATCAATGAATACTACTACAAACTTATCCAAATATTTATGCAGAACGTTGTTCATTAAACACATGAACACTGAGGGTGCGTTGGTTAGCCCAAAAGGCATAACTACGAACTCGTAGTGTCCATAACGCGTTCTGAATGCAGTTTTGAATATTTCCTCATCTTTTATTCGGACTTGATGATAGCTCGACCTTAGATCGATTTTAGTGAATATCTCTTCTTTGCGTACTTGATCAAATAGATCATCTATGCGGGGTAAGGGATATCGGTTCTTAATTGTCATTTTATTAAGCTTATGGTATTCAATTCATAAACGCATGGTACCGTCCTTCTTTTTAACAAAAATAACTGGTGCTTCACAAGGGGACACACTGGGCCTTATGTAGTTTTTATCTATTAATTCTTTCAGCTGAGACTTTAACTGATTTAACTCTAGAATATTCATCCTATAGGGGGCCTTTGAGTTTGGTACCGCATCGGGTACTAACTCAATGGTGAAGTCAAGTTCTCTTTTCGGTGGTAATCCTGGAATTTCTTTCGGGAATACATCAGAAAAGTCCCTAAGGATGGGAATATCCTCTAGTTTTAACTTGTCTTCTTTAGATGTATGCTCATCATTAACAAC
The DNA here is from genome assembly GCA_027924585.1 of Larix kaempferi. Lineage (NCBI taxonomy): Eukaryota > Viridiplantae > Streptophyta > Pinopsida > Pinales > Pinaceae > Larix > Larix kaempferi. The sequence goes on along the minus strand of BSBM01000186.1, from coordinate 24,860,865 downwards.
ATTAACAGCAAACAATTTAGAACCTTTTATGGCAGCTCTCTTTACTTCTAAGGCAAAAATCTTCCTTACTAAAATCTGCCTATGAATTCCTTTTACTGTTTCTGAATTACCTTCATTATTTATACAAGTAAAAGATTTATCATAACAATTCAATATAACTCTATGCTGTTCAAGCCAATCCATGCCAATTAACAGATCATATGAACCTAAGGGTAAAACATTTAGATTAATTTGCGTTTTCAGCTAACTTAAAAATACTTCACAATTCTGAACATAATCTGTAACCTTTCTTTTAGTTCTTGTTGCAAGCTGAACTAACCATGCATTATTAAAGTTCTCTATTTTTAGCTTGCAACGGTTTACTAAAGTAGGTGAAATATAACTTAAATTTGCACCAAGATCTATTAAAATAGAAATAGACTTGTTTTGTATCACAACTTCAATTTCGACCATGGATGTTTGATGTTTTGCTTGACGGTTCTCCAATGCTGCATTTATCCTGGGCATTTCTCTTGCGATATCTCCAACTGTAGGTTCTGCTTGCATAGTATGTATTTTGTTGGTTGTCCTCTTGTTGCGTGGGCAATCTGCTCTTTTATGTGGTCCGCCACATTCATAGCACTTTATGGGTCCTTTCTGCTCAGCATACCTGTTTTTATTGTTATTATTATTATTGTTGTGATTATAGGTACATTTCTTGCAGCAGTAGAGTTCTGAGATGTATTATTCTGATAATTATTAGGAAAATTTCTATTATTAAAATTTTTCTTAAAACCTCCAACATTCTGACTAAAATTCTTCTTTTTATAGTCATACTGATTAGTCTTACTGTTCTTCCAGCCAGTTGTTCCTTCTCTTTTTCTGTTTTGGTCAAAACAAAAATTTGCCTTCCTCATGGCCTCTTCCAAAGTGGAAGGATTATCATACTCAATACGATCCTTTATATTAAATGGTAAACAACTGTGAAATCTTTGCACTTTAGGCTTTTCCTCAACCATGTATGGTACATACCTCAGCAAGCTAAGGAACTTTCTACACAGTTCTTTCATGTTCATAGTACTCAACTTTAAATAATAAAACTCCTTCGATTTATCCTCAAAATATTGTTCAGACGAGAACTTCTTTTTAAACAAACTTTTAAACATAGTCCAAGTTACTTCTTTTTCTTTTATGCTCCTGATTCTTTTAAGATCCTGACACCAAATATATGTCTTCCCTGTCAGATTGTAAATTGCCATCTTGGATTTCAGTTGAGACGAGTAGTCATAAATATTAAAGTACTTTTTCATTCCAGACAGCCAAGCTTCTGCTGTCTCACCGTTCTCACTTTCGCCATTAAAAGTAGGTGGCTTAATCATTTTAAACTCCCCAGTAATCAGCTCATGATGCGTATGTTTTCTCTTTTTAGAGCAGCATTCACTATTACTGCTGTCATAATTTATGTCTTCATTACTTGAATCAAATTTAGAGGATGATTAACTGTTCCTTTTATCATTTCTTGTTTTCTTATGCTTATGTTGGTGGGACATTATTTCAGAATCAACCCTTAATTCTGATTTTCTGCCTCTTTCATCACTGTGACAGTTTCCTTTTAAATTATGTTGTAATTCTTCCTGTACCTTTAGGATCCGTTCATTTTCTTCTTTAACAGCTTTTAGCTCAGATTTTAAATCCTGTACAGTGCGTAAAATTTCAGATGACTGGTTGTTTAACTCAACATAAATTCCTTGAGTGTTATTAGGATTAATACATTCATTACGAGGAGATCTGTCCTCTGCTGATTCCTCTGGTATTTCCATACCTACAATTAAAGGTCAATCTATTCTGTGCAAAATAAAATAAAATTATAAAAGTTAGTAACATAAACTTTTTTTTTTTTTTCCTGTTTGCGCACATGAGCCTCATTTAGGCCTAGAGTTTGAACTTGCTCTTTGATACCACATGTAACATACCGGAAAAATCATAAAAATTTAAAACTTTTCTACATGACATTTATTGCTTATTTAATGAATGCGGAAATAGAACAATGCATGAAATGTTATCTTGCTATATTAAATGCCATGCTGGTTTATTAAGTAAGGGTTTGCAACAAACAGATTTCTGCTTAAGTCTTGATGTTATCCATATTTAGTTGTGCTGTTACACATCTCTACTGCTGTTGTTTATAAATGTTGAAACAACTGTTTGACTAATGTACTTTTGTTTGATTGATGAAGGGGTCTTACGGACGCCTCGAGGCTTATTTAGCATTCGTGCTAAAGCATGTGAATTCGTACTAATGATAGATTTATAGGTAAGAGATTAAAGTTGCGACAAGTAATCAACAGTTTATCAAAGAAGATCTATATTGTTCATATCGCAGTGTTGTACCCAGATTATTTGGTTTCCATTCATGTTGTCTGTATGTAAAAGCCTAACTTCTACCTCCGTGGCAAATCGTGGAAATTCCACGTACAACTGTTTGTTAACTTGTTTTAGGGTCTATAACCTGCGATGATAGTATCGGTCTAAAATGTTCCTCTTACATCATACATTATAATGTGTGTATGTGTATGTCTAAATCGATTCACAATGTATGACTCTATGGTCTGTTTAAAGTGTTTACAGGATTGTTATCGAACCCTTGCAAATAGAGTTTGTTGCCATTTTAACAACTATCACATTTATGTAATGTGAGTTGCGTGATTTGTGATACCTTATGTGGTACTTATGCGATACTATATGCACATTATGATTTCTATTTTATGCTACAACCTTTGAATCTTAATGACTAATTTACAAATGATATGAGTTACATGCAATTTGTATTATCTATGTGCAAACAATATGAATTATGTGCATTATGTACTTGTGTGACAATATGAACATGATGTGGTACTATACTACCTATTTGATAATATGAAAATATTGCAATACTATATGATAATGAAATCTATGCAACTATATGTTATCTGGATTATGTGCAACTATGTGATCATATGTTGCTATAAGAACTATGGAGCTATTCTATCCAACCATGTACAAAACATGTTGTGACAAGGTGTAAACTTTCGACTATATCATATGCAAATCCAAAGTAATTATTATTGTGATGTGAACGTTGATATGCACTACAAGTTGGCAGACGTAAACGTAACCTAGGCATTGAATGCACACAATTGCCAAGATAATGGAGTTCCGATGTGGAACATCTTAGTGTGCTCAATCATGTGCTACCACTGTGATTATAGCTCTTAATGTGTTGAAGTGTAGGCATGCGTTTTCACTTGTTGATGAGCTAGCTCCACGAGGGCTCCATCGTGGCTCATTGTAACATTTAATAGGGTAGATGTCTTGGGATTTCGTGATTCCATCCAGTGATCTATACCGTTGATCTATCAAGGGTTTTAATGCAAGTGGTTTAACCTATCTTTGCTACGTTTTTGATGAGTTATTATGTTCAAGTCTTTTGGTAGTGGTGGCTCTGCGCGACCAACAGGCTGAGGATTTTTAGCCTCGTTGTTCTGCCTGTAGAAGCATAGTTTTTTATTTTTGAACTTGTAACCTCATAAATTTATAGAGCCGAGCTCTCAGTTCTTCGTGCAGTATCTATTTGTTAAGTTATCAATTGGGTTTGTAACCTTGTTGAGGTTCGATCGTCAAACCTGTTGAGAGTCTTGAGATTCGATTTCGATAAGATACCAACCCTTCACTATGGTTGTTCCAGGTCCTGATTCTGTTGAGAGTTGATGCTTTTGGTGTTGGCTATGGTTACTTCAACATATATTGAGGTAGGATGTAAAATCTCCATAAAAAAAAAACTTGTTATTCTTTCTCTTTACGGTGAATAAATACTCATTGGATCTATGTGAACACACACTCAGAAATAATTAATACATTTGTATACCCTCAAGTTCTGTCCCTTGTATTCTCCTACTAGTTAGAAGGGTAAAAGGTTGACATGCCACTTACTTAGCTATGGCTAACACTACCTTGTATATTGATTTCAGGTGTACTTTATAATACCGGAACTCCTTATGATGCAGGTAATCGGGTTCTGAGATCAAGGTATGCATTAAACCTATTTCACATTTACATGGTCCTCTCTATATGGCTACTTGTGAATTCCTTTTGTGTTAGTGCAATTCGCAACATGTAAATAACCATTTTAACAATGAAATGAACCACAATTTACAAGATTTAAATGATTATCATAAACATTTTTAAATTACATTCTATTGATTCTCAACATATTAATAACCATTTTAACAATGAAATGAAACACAATTTACTAGGTTTAAAGGATTATCATAAACATTTTTAAAGTACATTCTATTGACACTCAACAATAAAGTGATCGAATCGTTTCTCTAAACAACACAATGTAAACCTTTCAGATATATAATACCACAACCCCTCAACATGATTTTGATCATTCAAGGTCCTATCTTACGAAGGTATTGATAATAGCACACTACACGGTTCGTTCACCTCTATGATGTTGAAACCTTAGCTTATACCCTCGCTCATTGTAATGTGTAGGGATTTCATATGACAATTAAAATGCAACGTACGAGGTTTGTTTGAACATTAAATTTTTGCAGCGTATCAGGTGTACTCCATACCAACCAGCAAATGCTCTATTGGATTTGCCATGTGACACCATAAATTGTAATTGCTTGCGATGGTGCCACCTGCACCTCGACAGGTTACCCGTACTGGGGTAATTCAAAACTTTTTAGACTGGCCATGTGACTGCACTTATGGTAGTTGACAGCGAAGGTGACACCTGCACCTTGGAAAAGACAGGGTTTGGTTGTCTTTTTAGTTTCTGGAAAATAATAATCTCTTCAGCACTTGTTCATCCTTCTACGGTTGATCACTCACTGGCTTTCGAATAAGGTCCTGTAACGGGCAGCTTTAACTCTGCGATTTCTCCTTTGACAGAGTGTTGCTTATCGACTTGAGAAATTTGAAGTTCTGGTGAGTGGTCTTTACATTTGATAATGTATTAGATTTACGTATCTTTCTGACCTGTTTACTGAACAAGTTTTCTTTTCTTTTTAAATCTCTGCTAACTTATGTTGAAAAATTTGGATTGATGACCACGGCCCTTGCTTACAGGGTTCAAGTTGATGGTGAGAAAACTCTGCTTACGTTAGTGGATACGAGTTTGCACTCATTTACCTCAGTGAAATTAAATGGATATCTGCTTCCAATTACAATGCCTCGAGGTCTTGGAGGTAATCCCACAAAACGCTACGGTTCAGCATTCTTGCTCTATTTTGTTAGTTTTTAAGCAGTCCATCGCGATGGGATAGTAACGTATTGACTGCATAACAATGGTAGGTGCCTCCAACTTGGAATAGCGCAGCTTAAAAAGGGAGCCCTCCTATTCGGTAAGTGGCATTGCTCCTTCACCTTTATACAAAGACGGGAACAACTTGGGCAATAACTCTCCCCAACGACAACGAGAGTTTTGGTTTCAATCATGGTTAGTTTTTCCGAAGCTTCAATGGTTCGAGGCAGCCTAGGGTCTTGCTGTCACGAAACCAAATGTAATATTTATTTTATAAGACTTCCTTCATGAAAATATTAGGATTTAAGAAGGCGTGGAGGACTGTATATTATTTTAGTTTAATGGTTCGCCATTTCAGTATTTTGAATGAACTTTATCCACTGTCATAGGTCACTATAATTGTCTGGGTATTAAAAACTGTATGTTCCACAACCTCTGAAATTCAAATCTGAAAGGGGTTCTTGTATAGCCCAGTACTTCGTTTTCTTTCCAGTTTAGAAAGCTAAAAGTAATTCGTATCTCATATATGTAAAAATTTTGATTTGAGGGAACAAGTCCTGGTCTAAATGTTTTGTAGTTTGAATGTTTCCAGTGATAACTCCATCTGTCAAAGATTTGAAGCCCAAATACTTTGGAGTCTGCCTCAAAAGATACCTTTCCCTAAACTTTCACCCGGAAATAAAACACGGCCAAAACCCTAGGTCTAAGATAAAACTAGGAAGATATGATTAAACAAATTTTTCTCCGTAATGTAGATTCTCTAGTGGACAAAATGATATAAATGTTCCAAAGAAGGATTCGTTTGTCTAAAGGTTAAATTATAAGTGCGTTTCTCTTTTTAAAGGAAAATCAGTGGTGGACGTTTTAAATCTGGCGTTTCCAGATATCAAGTTCCTGCCTAAAAATCCACCCCTGAACCCATACCAGCATAATGTAGGGTTTCTACTTAAGCCTTTCAACACAATCTTTTCCAGGTGATGTGTCTATACTCCAAATTTGAAAATTAGAATTAAAAATTTCCACGACAGAGGAATATATTACAGGTCCATTTAACTGAACTTGACTGTAACTAACCAAAAAGCGATCAATGATGATACACAGCAGCTATCCTAAATGGATAGTCCAGATCTAAGTATTATTTGGGTTCTAGTCGACTACACAGAGGTAATAAAAGATTACCGTGCGGCCGCTGTAATATAATTAGGGGAAATCGATTTTAGGGTTCCTCTACCTTTCAGCGTTGATTACTAACCCAGCTCTCAACGATTATTATTGCAGAAGAACATAATACAAATAATAGATCGATTTCTAAGAAAAACCATTTGATAGATCGACTTCCAATTAAAATAAATCAATACACCCATAATACAAACTTTGAGAGGAAATCTTTGAATAATGTCCATCATATTTTATCACCAATGTTTGAGTACATCGCGATTGAATTTACCAATCCTAAGTTAACTTAATCTATACAAATGGATAACTCAGGTTAAAATAATGAAGGAAAATCCCCACGGAAGCACTCAATTTCTATTCCGTAGCAGATCTAACATTTTTACAGTAATGTACTAACGTTTTCCTTATGCATAACATCTTAATTTCATATAATCTAGAAAATAAAATAATGGGAAGTGCTGAAAGACTATAATCAGAAAACCTGGTACTGATAATCCGAATGAAACTGGAACAGCCACGTTCCACCCAAACATAGATTAGGGACAGATGCCAAGTCTGACCGTAATCACCCCCAAGCCAGATGCATGCAGGAAAAGTGTGGATAGTTAACCTCAAAAACTCAGTCACATTTCCAGAATCCCTTGCCTAACACAGAGTGCTCACACAACAAGAATAATCCTCTCCGGCATACTAAGCAGCGTCCTGCCTCCCACATATGCCCTTTCTTTATAGTTTTTGCCTAGGTCTTACCATCAGCAGCCAATTCCTCATGGAATTTTCGTAGCTAAGTAAATCCCTGATTTTCAGGGTCTGTCTAGTGTCTTAAATACACTTCTGACACCTGTTCTGATTTTTCCTGAGGCTAACTCTCACTTGTCCCCCACTTTTCCATGCATGATCTCCTCATTTAACTTGGCTGTTCCTGTTCATAGTTTTATTTTTTATTTTTTATTAAAGACAATAATTTAAATCAAAGTTGTTTCTTACAACCGTCCTCCTAGGACTTATTCGGCAGATTTCTCATCTAGCCCCCTTATTGAAATGAAATTCATAATGATAACAATATATAAAAAGAAAACATAATGTCCAATTATTATTTGGGGAACATCACATGGGATTTTTTTGTAGTTGCAAAGGAAATGGTGTTCATTGCTACTACAGCTAGCATTTTGAAAGGTAATGTAATCGATTTCCTCCACTGTAATATTTATACAAAATGCTATCAGTTAATCAAATTTCGATACTGAAATATTTTCGTTTAGATACTGTTTTAACCACCTTGTAATGTTATTGCAGGTGTAACTATGCAATGGCTCCTCGAATCTGGCGTTGAAGGTTGGAATAGCTATACCAACCGGTAAGCCTCGACATTTGTCTTGAGACCTTGTGTAGATGAAGAAGATGGCCGACAGGTGTGATGTCTGTGTGTTTTTATTTTAACTCTGAGAGTTTTGTAATTTGTAGAGATAGGGTTTGCATACTGTTTAAAAGTATGGGGAGGGTATACCTTGGCCCATAAGACAACAGCCGTGTTTGATGGTGAAATGTAAATCCTGTAGGTTAAGTTTCGAGCTCTGTCAAGTTGGAAATCTAAAAGAAATGTTTATAACCCATGTTGTTGTAGTTGTGTCTTTTCGTCGATTTTGGGCTTGGTTTGCAAACACGATCTGTGACTTGTTGACGATATGAGAATGTAATAAGTTTTGGAAACCTCTGTGTTTATCTTTGATTTTAAATGGATGGATGAATGTTTTGTGAAACAATGATACGACTGTTTGTTTTATAGGAACAATGGGTAGATGAAATTGTTGATGAGGCTTATGGCCTGTAAGCACTTCGTTTAAATATAATAATGTTGTTGCATCTTTAAAGAAATAGGAAAGTGTTCTCAAAGCTAGGGTTTAGCATTTGTTTTGGAAATCTCCTACAGTCCTTTTGTTAACTCAATCTTAACTAGTCGATCTACAGGCATGTTTATGGTGTAAACATTTCTTATCTTTGGTCTTGTTATGATAATAGCAGTCAAGCTTGCCTATCTTGATACTTCTGTTTGAAAATATTTGTCTATTTTAAAAGAAATTAATAACCAGAGTGTTGTCTTAACCGATAATATTAACCAGGTCTTCTACTGTGAACTGTTGAGTTTATATTTTGATCCTGTTTACATTGGGATAGTTTTAAATGTAAAGAGAAATAAAGTTAAACTTGTTGTGAAAATGGAATTGTCTACTATAGGCTAGTGAATGATAACTCTGTTAGGGTTTTGGCAGAAATAACAAATGCCTTGATTTTCACTGTGTAGTTGTGGTAAAAACAGTGTATTAAAGTATTCATGAAATAATTGGAAATTATTATTATCTAAAGAAGAAATATTACTCTGTTGTTAATCTATAAATTTCCTAATATAAACATGAGCATTATAACTACTGAATATAGATAAAATATTTATTGTTAGTACACAACTCTACTTCTTTTGAAACAAAGATATTTATAATTAAAGAAACATATATGTAAATTAGGAAAAAGAGTTAGCTAATAAAATAAATAATAATGAGGGTATTGTAATGTATATGCAGGAATTAAACAGAAAATAGAAACTTTGAGAAATTTATAATAAATTAATATTCTCATTCACTTGGCTATTTGCCTATCTTGATCTATTCTATTTAATCTATCTCTATCCTAGAGTAGGATGCAGTACCTATTTGCATGGGAAAAAATGCAGAGACTATTTTATTCAATCATTTAGATTCATACAGAATTATTAAATCATTCAAAAAACTGAAATAAAACTTAAACAGTAACAACTAGTAGATAACAGAACTTTAAAATACACAAAAACAGATAACAGAACTTGAAAATAAAGAAGATAAGACAATAGAACCTGTAACAGATGATAGGGCTGACAAACACCCAAGGAGGACTGTTCCTCCCAACCTGCTTCAGAAGAAGCAGCTCGACTGCTAACTTCTAATGAACCCTCGAGCCCGATTACTGATCCAGTAAGTGGGTGGAATCTGTGTATAAGCAAGGCACTAAAAAATACCTTCTCCACTGGGTATCAACCTCCTAAAAAATGCCTTCTCCACTCAGCATCAACCTCCTCAACTCAATAAGAGTTTGGCAGACTCACAACATGATCAACAACAGCATATCCCCTCATCAAATATCTTGGATGCAAACACAGCAAAACCCCAAGGTAAATTTCCTCATCAGGAAAAGTGATGAACCTCAGTTCAATATTTGATGGCTATTATATAGACTCCCTAGGTCTTTTAGTGGTTAGTTTGGAATAAATGAACCTCAAGCTCCAGTCCCATCTTTTAGGGCACTATGACCACATTTCAAGGGAGTTGTCGCATACGAACAACTAGTTAGTTGCATCATGAAGCTGCCACTTGTCCATTTCTTTCTACCCCAGATTCCATTCCACCTAGTGGATCAGTAACCACTCTTTCAATATTCCTCTCAGGTGTTTGTATCATATTTTATTTATTAAATAAAAATATATTTTCCAAATTACAATCATCCTTGGACACCTGTCCAATCATAAAATTTACAATAAAAGTTATCATAATGTTTCTTAACAAAAAATGTTTTATAGCTTGAATGGTATGTTACAAACACCCCTTCTTAAGCTCAACATCATCCTCGATGGTACTTATTCATCATCAAGTTCCTCATGGAACAGAACCGGATATGTTGCCTGCATATTACTTTCCAGCTCCCAAGTAGCTTCATCAGGGCTAAGGTGCTTCCCTTTCACCTTTACCTGCCCTATAGTGCGATTCCGAAGCATAATTTCCCTCCGGTCTAGAGTACAATCCAATTCCACCTGAAAATATCATTTGGGTTCCACCTGTATATCATTCCAATTCAACACATGAGTAGCATCATCCACATACTTCTTTAAAACTGTCACACCTCCATTGAATAGATTAGTATTTAATGAATGAATTGCCTCAAATAAAATTTTTTTGATAAAAGGATTTCAGAATACAAAGTATTTACAAGGACCAATAATTAAACTGCATAATCATGCATTACGCGTTTTTTCCCCTTAAGGTAAATTGGAAGAGAAATAAGACATACTTACAAGAGTACAGGGTCTCTTAGTGCTTATAAGAGTCAAACTACCGATCATAGTTCAAAATACCTATATCATCTTGTATCTTCTTTGAAACCGCGCACAATGCTTGATAATAAGGACTTACTTTGACAAACCGATAACAATGTAAGTCATAGAACACATCAATCTAATTTGGAATATTAATACCCTTAACCTGAACATATTCAAAATTTCTTCCCCAGTTGTGATGAACTGGAACGTTTGCGACAACACATAACTACATCAATGTAATCATTATATACACAACATAATAGTTAGGAATCATTTGTTGCGATTCAATTTCTTAACAAAGGCTTCCAAATATATTTAAACAAACACCATCCATATCATATATAAGAAGAGACAAAAAAAACACATGTATACGTGGTTCACCCCCTCCTTGGGCTACGTCCACCAAACCGTTGGATCTTTTATTATTCAAACCGAGAGTTACAACAATAATTTCAAAGATCTAGATCTCAAGAATTCGTGGCCATGCATAGTCAGAACTCGATGACATAATGTGTAACAATGTTCGTCAACATGTAGGTTTGAACTCGATGTCCCATTAAGCAACCCATATCTCGAAAACATAGCCAATATTGCCAACCTTTATACACAGTTACTCGAAATCACAAAGTAAACTCACTAACCAAAACATCAACATAAAAAAAATGGGCAGCCTACCATCTTCGACAGTGTTTATACAAGGTCATTCAACAGCATATAAAGTAAAAAAAATCATATCCGATATCGAGCTGATCTGTTTTTCTTTTTCTTAAAGAAATAGAACATGGGAATCACAATCAACGCCGAGATCGAATTGATCTGGGTTTTTAAAGAAAATAGAACACTGAAATTATAATCCATCGCTGGAATCGAAACTTAGATCGGAATCATAAAAGAAATTAAATGCAAAAATCATAACATAAGATACAGGGATCGAATCGATGTGGGTTTTCTAAAGGAATAGAACATTGAAATTACAATCCATCGCTGGAATCGAAACTTAGATCGGAATTATAACAGCAATTAAATGCTAAAATCATAACATAAAATACAGCGATCGAATCGATGTGGGTTTCTAAAAGAATAGAACACCGAAATTACAATCCATCGCTGGAATCGAAACTTAGATCGGAATTATAACAGCAATTAAATGCTAAAATCATAACATAAAATACAGCGATCGAATCGATGTGGGTTTCTAAAAGAATAGAACACCGAAATTACAATCCATCGCTGGAATCGAAACTTAGATCGGAATTATAACAACAATTAAATGCTAAAATCATAACATACAATACAGCGATCGAATCGATGTGGGTTTCTAAAAGAATAGAACACCGAAATTACAATCCATCGCTGGAATCGAAACTTAGATCGGAATTATAACAGCAATTAAATGCTAAAATCATAACATACAATACAGCGATCGAATCGATGTGGGTTTCTAAAAGAATAGAACATTGAAATTACAACAACGCCGCGATTGACAGATCAGGAATAGACATTGAAATTACAACCACGCCGAGATTGACCGATCAGGAATAGAACATTGAAATTAAAATCCATCGCTGGAATCGAAACTTAGATCGGAATTATAAAAGCAATTAAATGCTATAAGATACAGAGATCTGAAAAATAAAACTGTCAATACGTACGGCTCTACGTATTACATGATATGCTAATCAAAGGCAGAGATCGGATGATAGATGCTAAACCAAGACTCAAGAAGTTAAGAAAGTTCAAACACCAGTTCCTTGCAACTCAAAGCCCCACTGTAACTCTGGCCTAAACAAAAGTAATAAAATATGCAGAGTTTAATCGACAAATTAGTCAGCCGACCAGGCAGGACGATTACTACCAAAAATCAATTTACTATTTTGACAGCTGAGGAAATAAACTATGAAAGCCTAAACATTACTTATCTGATCTGCGTATGTCCAAAACTTTAGCACGAAGGCTACCTTACTCAGATTGAGGGTTTCCTAAGCCTTCTCACCGCAAGTTTCTGAATTTGTGCCGGATCCTTTCACGCTACTCTCCCCTTCTCAACATTATTCTTCTTCTTGGGCAGTTGCTAGATCCATACGTCTCTCCACAAGAATCTTGATTTACAACGGCCTTCGAAAAACGGGTCTTCCAAACATAAGAAAAATCGGAGGACCTTCCCTCGATACTCTATTCCCCCTGCACACTGCATGGAACATCCTCTTATAAAAATACAAAGGGAGAAATATTATAGGGTTCGAACTCCCTCACCCTCCGCCAGCCTTTTCATCCCGTTTTCTTCCCCCCCTATATAACATCGCCCCCACTACTTTAATAATAAACTAAAGCTGCCACATGTCGAGGAGATACCAACAACATTCCTTTTTATGAGGTAGAGGCACTCCCAACCGTACAAGTGGGCGATACTTCCAAGGGACCTCGCTAAGTCTTGACGAGTGGCGAGCGTATTAAAGATCCACTACACAGAAACTCAAATCCACAATCGTTCTAGGGTTTCTTCTTAGGCACAATACGATGTGCCTACCTAAACGAATTATTAAATACTTATCTAGGCTATAGTTTATCCCTTCACATAGGTAAGAAATGGAAAACTATTCCCTTCTTCACGTGAATAATGTAATGGATTATGATTAAGCAAGGGATAGAAGCTAAGCTCAAAGTCATACTTACTCACATATACTTTCAACTTGCTTTGTTTGTGTACCCGAAAGCATCATGATGATATTTATTAAAATTTAACTTTATCATGATTACTTAACTCCAATACTGTGGAAGTTATAATAATACTTAGTCTATATATATATATATATATATAGATAGGTTATAGCGCCTTTATTCATTAAATCAGGTGAATATTCATTCATACTAATGGTCTCTCATTTTTATAAGGCTTGGAAGTATAAACTATAACCATTATGAAGTCTTCTCGTAAAACCCCGTCGCACTCTACTCATTTAGCCAATGACTATTTATTCATATGAATAAACAATTACTCTTCATAGGATGTTTAATAATATTTAGGTTTTCGCTAATATGTAGCTCATCGGAGTTCATTATTTGTTTATAACGAATAGTTTCTCCGCCTTATGTCTGACCCTAGTTTTAGGGTGATACCTAAAGTATTTAGGCCGTTGGGGAAAAATTTACTTTTCGTTAAGTGCCTGTGGCACCAAGATGACTCTTGTCATCAATATTTAGATTCACATGACCTCCTAACCATCAAACCCTTACCTTAGTGGACTCAATAGCCCGTCATTTGGTTGTGTTATTCTAAACAGTTTCAACCTAGGAAAAAAAATAAAATCAATCAGACTTCCAAGGTCGAGTGGTGGGGCCTTGGCCTTGAGTTCCTCACTAGGGCCAATCTCATAGTTACAATATACATTTATAAAACTAATAGGGCATAAAAGAGGGATATCACATCCTCCTCCCCTTAGAAATAACACCGTCCTCGGTGTTCATGCATTTTTGAATGGTTTTTCTTCTTCTCTTGAGTTATCTTTTTCTTGCTTTCGTCATTTCAATTTTGACCTCCTTCAGACTTTCATGCATTTTCCATAAGTCGCCATTAGTCATATCTACATTTCTGACTACAAAACCGAGATTCAAATAAAAGTTGTTCAGCAACAACTCCATAACCAAACTTAAAAACATAAATCATGAGTTTCTTTATTTCACATATCACTTGTAATATATGGAATAAATCTAGCGCTCCATGATTCTATATTGTTGACTAAATCAACAAGCAGCATTCACTTGATCTAGGAAATTCTTGCCTAACATCTTAGTGCTCACGCAGCGATCCTTCCTCTCATGTCTTTCCTAACACCTTAGTGCTCACGCAGCAAAACATTTCTTTCATGTTTTGCCTAACACCTTAGTGCTCACGCAGCAAACATTTCATTCGTGTCTTGCCTAACACTTTAGTGCTCACACAGCAAACATCTCGTTCATGTCTTGCCTAACACCTTAGTGCTCACACAGCAAACATTTCTTTCATGTATACTAAGCAGCGTCCTGCCTCCCACATATACATTTTCTTATAGCTTGCCTAGGTCTTACAGCCAGCCGATTCTCCAAGAATCCTAGTGGCTGTTCCATCCCTCATTTTGGGGAGTATTTCAATGCCATTACAACACTCTTTACACAATTCCCCTCAAGCCTTCTCGCTTGAGTCCCGGAATTTATTTTCCCCAAGCCACCTTGCTTGAGTCTAGAAAAATCTCTTTCAATTTAATCAATTTATTTCGTCATATTACATTCTGTACCCATACGATTTCTCTGACCAATCTGGGTCGAGTTTCCTGATTAACAATATATCAAAATTTTAAAAGAATCTGTAACAGTTGTGATGTGGATCTTAAATCCTCACCCCCTTATTTTACCTTGCATAGTATTTATGCTCTTGCATTTTCACAAGCTTCACCGAAATTTCACCATCTGCCAAATTCCACTTGTTAGTATCACTTTCTATACAAATTCAAATATTGTAAGACGATCTCTTCTTTAAACAGAAAATCATCTTTCTTAATAAAATATCCATATATAATCATCTAAGATGTCATTTCCTACTACTCATAACTAGCTTATATGATTACATAATGTTTTGAACACAATATAACCTTCTTTCTATGATGATCCATGGACATTATGATCATTTAACCTCGAATGTTAGCTTTCACCATTTCAACACAATTCCTATTTTTTGTTATACAACCCTTTTTGTATACCCTAACATCATATAGAGATAACCAATTGTCTAAAACAAACTTACATACCTTATACAGATAACCATGTTCCTTTGCAAAGGCAACCGCATAGCTCACCTTCATCTGCCGAGGTTCCAGTTTACTTGTAACATCGCGCATTAGTGTTATACATGAATTGATATATATATTCCACATTTACCCACTGATGGGTGTCAGGCAATGATGTGTGGAAAAAAGGAAAATAACATTTTCTCGACCACAACATTCAAGTGTTAGTCGTATAAAGGTAATTAAATCATAAGAACAATCATACATATAACATATGTTCAAACATCATTTTTACCTGTTTCATAAAAGCTTATACCTCGATTACTGTCTCAAAGATCACTTCCGATCTACCCTGCAATTTCCATGTCATCAATGTTTTCCTTAACACATAATAAATAAAAACAATCATTCCCTGTGGCAACATAAGTACATCAAAAGATTACAGCATCCTACTAACCTGTATTTGTTTCATGTTGGTTCTAGGTTCCCAATAATCTATCCCTTAACAAAATAACATATAGTTGTACATGGATAGCAAGTCGTCATAAATATGGAACAATTACAAGTATAAGGATTACTCATTGTTTCCTACGTCTATCTTAGTAAAAATTACTGAAATAAGAGGTATATATAAAAGGTACTCATATCTTTTCCATCATATGTATTAACTGATTAATATTTATATGTATACCTTGTAATTGTAACCATTTTCCTTTTGTTGTACTTATATGTAAGGGTACAAGCATGCTTCAATGTCACAAAAATCGTATTATAATTACTTATCCTATACAATTACATACTAGAATGAAATTGATTGGCAAGGAGACTAGTAACAATTTTTTTTCTTTTCTTTTGTAATCTCACAATTTTCTAATCATAGAAAACTTCACACCAATTAAAGTTAATTTCTTTGTTCAAACGAAACCAGACATCTTAGTCTAGTCAAACTATACTACTTATGGAATATAAATTTAGCATATGTAACTCACTTATAGTTGATACCTCAGAAAAAGAAACAACATCTTAACATCCCATAATCATACTTCCCTCACAACTAGAATATCAAATTCACAATGGCTCCTCCTGCAGCATGCACCTTTACAGATTTTACTACTAAGGTCAACAGCTTTATAAATTTATAAACTTTAAGATAACTACAATGTAACGGAACTTGATCGTTTTTCTTACTTAGTTCAAAATCCAAGACTGACCCAAACTATCAAATCTTTAATGGACCTTTTAACATATAGACTCACTTTTGATCTGAACTTAATGGATCTTTTAACAGATCTAAGTTGCTTACATTTCCCATCTAAATTTCATATTTGGAAATCTAGGCTATTGGTCAATCACGTTTACTTAGTCATCTAAGGTCAACCAAATTAGGAGACTTCCGTAGCCTATAACTTCACTTTGACATAGTTAGGATAACTTCCAATACATGCTTTTACTCTACTTACAAATACCCATTTCATAAAGACTTACCTCCCATAGTCTAACTTTTTAAAATAGATTATGAAATACATTGTAGAGTATGACGATATATTCATCGTTAGTATTTTATCAAAATGGAAGATCATTCAATTACATAAAGAGACGTACACGATGTATGTTCACAAATAGACACTACTAAGCCATTATAATGTTCCAGCGAAATGGAACATACTTACTTGCTATTTCCAAACGTCATGTTACTTACCTCTTGCCGATCCTTGGAACTGAAGTTTTAGGTTTGCGTCTATTGAGCCCAATAATCCCAAGTGGTTGCAACCTGCGCTTTGGCGGGAGAAACTTGTAGTCGAGCTCGAAGATTCATTTTCCCCTCCTCCGGTACAATCCATGCATCCAAAATGAAATGAAAACCATTGATTAGTAAACTTAAAACCTTCATACTCAATTATCGCGTGTTGAGCTCATTAGGCCCTAGTGTTGTAACCTAATGCTCTGATACCATATGTCACACCTCCATTGAATAGATTAGTATTTAATGAATGAATTGCCTCAAATAAAATTTTTTTTGATAAAAGGATTTCAGAATACAAAGTATTTACAAGGACCAATAATTAAACTGCATAATCATGCATTACGCGTTTTTTCCCCTTAAGGTAAATTGGAAGAGAAATAAGACATACTTACAAGAGTACAGGGTCTCTTAGTGCTTATAAGAGTCAAACTACCGATCATAGTTCAAAATACCTATATCATCTTGTATCTTCTTTGAAACCGCGCACAATGCTTGATAATAAGGACTTACTTTGACAAACCGATAACAATGTAAGTCATAGAACACATCAATCTAATTTGGAATATTAATACCCTTAACCTGAACATATTCAAAATTTCTTCCCCAGTTGTGATGAACTGGAACGTTTGCGACAACACATAACTACATCAATGTAATCATTATATACACAACATAATAGTTAGGAATCATTTGTTGCGATTCAATTTCTTAACAAAGGCTTCCAAATATATTTAAACAAACACCATCCATATCATATATAAGAAGAGACAAAAAAAAAACACATGTATACGTGGTTCACCCCCTCCTTGGGCTACGTCCACCAAACCGTTGGATCTTTTATTATTCAAACCGAGAGTTACAACAATAATTTCAAAGATCTAGATCTCAAGAATTCGTGGCCATGCATAGTCAGAACTCGATGACATAATGTGTAACAATGTTCGTCAACATGTAGGTTTGAACTCGATGTCCCATTAAGCAACCCATATCTCGACAACATAGCCAATATTGCCAACCTTTATACACAGTTACTCGAAATCACAAAGTAAACTCACTAACCAAAACATCAACATAAAAAAAATGGGCAGCCTACCATCTTCGACAGTGTTTATACAAGGTCATTCAACAACATATAAAGTAAAAAAAATCATATCCGATATCGAGCTGATCTGTTTTTCTTTTTCTTAAAGAAATAGAACATGGGAATCACAATCAACGCCGAGATCGAATTGATCTGGGTTTTTAAAGAAAATAGAACACTGAAATTATAATCCATTGCTGGAATCGAAACTTAGATCGGAATCATAAAAGCAATTAAATGCAAAAATCATAACATAAGATACAGGGATCGAATCGATGTGGGTTTTCTAAAGGAATAGAACATTGAAATTACAATCCATCGCTGGAATCGAAACTTAGATCGGAATTATAACAGCAATTAAATGCTAAAATCATAACATAAAATACAGCGATCGAATCGATGTGGGTTTCTAAAAGAATAGAACACCGAAATTACAATCCATCGCTGGAATCGAAACTTAGATCGGAATTATAACAGCAATTAAATGCTAAAATCATAACATAAAATACAGCGATCGAATCGATGTGGGTTTCTAAAAGAATAGAACACCGAAATTACAATCCATCGCTGGAATCGAAACTTAGATCGGAATTATAACAGCAATTAAATGCTAAAATCATAACATACAATACAGCGATCGAATCGATGTGGGTTTCTAAAAGAATAGAACACCGAAATTACAATCCATCGCTGGAATCGAAACTTAGATCGGAATTATAACAGCAATTAAATGCTAAAATCATAACATACAATACAGCGATCTAATCGATGTGGGTTTCTAAAAGAATAGAACATTGAAATTACAACAATGCCGCGATTGACAGATCAGGAATAGACATTGAAATTACAACCACGCCGAGATTGACCGATCAGGAATAGAACATTGAAATTAAAATCCATCGCTGGAATCGAAACTTAGATCGGAATTATAAAAGCAATTAAATGCTATAAGATACAGAGATCTGAAAAATAAAACTGTCAATACGTACGGCTCTACGTATTACATGATATGCTAATCAAAGGCAGAGATCGGATGATAGATGCTAAACCAAGACTCAAGAAGTTAAGAAAGTTCAAACACCAGTTCCTTGCAACTCAAAGCCCCACTGTAACTCTGGCCTAAACAAAAGTAATAAAATATGCAGAGTTTAATCGACAAATTAGTCAGCCGACCAGGCAGGACGATTACTACCAAAAATCAATTTACTATTTTGACAGCTGAGGAAATAAACTATGAAAGCCTAAACATTACTTATCTGATCTGGGTATGTCCAAAACTTTAGCACGAAGGCTACCTTACTCAGATTGAGGGTTTCCTAAGCCTTCTCACCGCAAGTTTCTGAATTTGTGCCGGATCCTTTCACGCTACTCTCCCCATCTCAACATTATTCTTCTTCTTGGGCAGTTGCTAGATCCATACGTCTCTCCACAAGAATCTTGATTTACAACGGCCTTCGAAAAACGGGTCTTCCAAACATAAGAAAAATCGGAGGACCTTCCCTCGATACTCTATTCCCCCTGCACACTGCATGGAACATCCTCTTATAAAAATACAAAGGGAGAAATATTATAGGGTTCGAACTCCCTCACCCTCCGCCAGCCCTTTCATCCCGTTTTCTTCCCCCCCTATATAACATCGCCCCCACTACTTTAATAATAAACTAAAGCTGCCACATGTCGAGGAGATACCAACACCATTCCTTTTTATGAGGTAGAGGCACTCCCAACCGTACAAGTGGGCGATACTTCCAAGGGACCTCGCTAAGTCTTGACGAGTGGCGAGCGTATTAAAGATCCACTACACAGAAACTCAAATCCACAATCGTTCTAGGGTTTCTTCTTAGGCACAATACGATGTGCCTACCTAAACGAATTATTAAATACTTATCTAGGCTATAGTTTATCCCTTCACATAGGTAAGAAATGGAAAACTATTCCCTTCTTCACGTGAATAATGTAATGGATTATGATTAAGCAAGGGATAGAAGCTAAGCTCAAAGTCATACTTACTCACATATACTTTCAACTTGCTTTGTTTGTGTACCCGAAAGCATCATGATGATATTTATTAAAATTTAACTTTATCATGATTACTTAACTCCAATACTGTGGAAGTTATAATAATACTTAGTCTATATATATATATATATAGATAGATAGGTTATAGCGCCTTTATTCATTAAATCAGGTGAATATTCATTCATACTAATGGTCTCTCATTTTTATAAGGCTTGGAAGTATAAACTATAACCATTATGAAGTCTTCTCGTAAAACCCCGTCGCACTCTACTCATTTAGCCAATGACTATTTATTCATATGAATAAACAATTACTCTTCATAGGATGTTTAATAATATTTAGGTTTTCGCTAATATGTAGCTCATCGGAGTTCATTATTTGTTTATAACGAATAGTTTCTCCGCCTTATGTCTGACCCTAGTTTTAGGGTGATACCTAAAGTATTTAGGCCGTTGGGGAAAAATTTACTTTTCGTTAAGTGCCTGTGGCACCAAGATGACTCTTGTCATCAATATTTAGATTCACATGACCTCCTAACCATCAAACCCTTACCTTAGTGGACTCAATAGCCCGTCATTTGGTTGTGTTATTCTAAACAGTTTCAACCTAGGAAAAAAAATAAAATCAATCAGACTTCCAAGGTCGAGTGGTGGGGCCTTGGCCTTGAGTTCCTCACTAGGGCCAATCTCATAGTTACAATATACATTTATAAAACTAATAGGGCATAAAAGAGGGATATCACAAAAACAGAAACGTGAAAAACATTGTGGATCTTTAAATTGTATGGCAATTCCAATTGATATGTAACAACTCCTATCCTTGATAGGATTTTGAATGGTCCACAATACCTTGGTGCTAATTTAACACAGCTCCCAAGCTTCAAAGAACTTTTCTTGGGCTTTATATTTATAAACACATGGTCTCCTACCTAAAATTCTCTTTATGTGCGTTTCAAATCCGCATAGCTTTTCTGCCGATCTTGGGAAACTTTTAAGTTACGTTGAACCTGTTTCACGGTTAACTCCGTTTCTTTCAATAAATCTGGTCCTAACATCAATCTTTCTACAGCATTATCCCACGAAATTGGAGTACAACATTTTTTTCCATACAAAATTACAAATGGACTTAACTTAGCAGATGCTTGATAACTATTATTGTAGGCAAATTCTGCTAAGTGCAAGTAATCTTCCTATGTAGATGGCTGATCTTTAACATACAATCTTAACATATTTTCCAAAATCTGATTTACTCTTTCTGTTTGACCATCAGTTTGTGGGTGGAAAGAAGTGTTGAAATTTAATTTAGTATTTAATCCTTTAAACAGTGTTGTCCAAAAGTTACCAGTGAACTTAGAGTCTCGGTCTGAAATAATTACGTTTGGAATTCCATGCAAGCGAAAAATTTGCTTCATGAAAATATCTGCAATGTTAGAAGCCTTGAAAGTAGTTTTAACAGGAATAAAATGAGCAGCTTTGCTAAGTTTATCAACAACAACCATAATTGAGTCATTCTGCTTCTGATTTTTAGGAAAACCTGTAATAAAGTCAATGCTTATAATTTCCCATTTCCAGTCTGGAATTTGTAAGGGCTGCAATAGCCCAGCTGGATGTTGATGTTCAGCTTTAATAGTCTGACAGTCAAAACATCTAGCTATATATTCAATGACTTCACTCTTCATGTTGGGCCAAAAGTACTCCTTTCTTAGTATAGTTATCAATTTCAGATAACCAGGATGCCCTGAATAAGGACTCTTGTGAACTTCATCTAATACCAACAACTTAACCTTCGAAAAATTAGGCACATAAATTCTGTTTTTGTAAGTTAATAAGCCTTTTTTATTAATACTGAAATCTTTTGCAGATGAATTTTCAGCCACTCTATCATGTAATTTTTGGTAATTTTCGTCTTGCTTAATTCCTTCTTCGATCTAATTTTCCAGATCAGTTTTGAAAGTACTCATTGCTACCACAAAACTCAATCTAGCATTTATGCTCAATGCATCAACAACCTTATTTTTCTTTCCATTAATGTGATGGATCTCAAAATCGTACTCGCTAAGGAAAGCTAACCACCTAGCTTGCCTTGCATTAAGATTTATTTGATCCAAAATATACTTTAAGCCTTTATTATAAGTCATTAAAATGAATTTTCTTCCGATCAAGTGATGGCGCCACATTTTTAAAGCATGTATCATGGCTGCCAACTCAAGATCATAAGTAGCATAATTCTTTTCATGTATTTTTAACTTCATTGACTCAAAAGCAATTGCATGACTTTCTTGACTTAAGACCCCTCCAAGTCCTTCGCTGCATGCATCCGTGCATACGACGAAATCCTTATTAGGATCTGCAATTTTTAAGATGGGTGCAGTGGTTAACAATTCTTTTAACTTATTAAAGCTGTCTGGACACTTTTGATCCCATATGAATTTCTTCTCTTTCTTCAGCAAAGAAGTGACGGGATTAGCAATTCTAGAGAACCCTTTAATAAACTTTCTATAATACCCCATTATTCCCATGAATGACAGTACATCAGTTACATCTTTAGGGACAAGCCATTCATTTATTGCTTTTAGCATGTCAAGATCAACAAAAATACCATCTTTTGAAATTATATGACCCAAATACTGAATTTTATCTTTATAGAAATCACACTTACTGAACTTAGCGTAAAGCTGGTGATCTCTAAGTACTTGTAAACTGATTTTTAGATGTTCATCATGCTCTTCTTTAGTTTTTGAGTAAATCAACATATCATTAATGAATACTACTACAAACTTATCCAAATAATTATGGAGAATGTTGTTCATTAAACACATGAACACTGCCGGTGCGTTGGTTAGCCCAAAAGGCATAACTACAAACTTGTAGTGTCCATAATGTGTTCTGAATGCAGTTTTGAATATGTCCTCATCTTTTATTCATACTTGATGATAACCCGACCTTAGATCGATTTTATTGAATATATCTTCTCCACGTACTTGATCAAATAGATCATCTATGCGGGGCAAGGGATACAGTTTCTTAATTGTCATTTTATTAAGCTGACGGTAGTCAATGCATAAACACATGGTACCGTCGTTCTTTTTAACAAAAATCACTGGTGCTCCCCAAGGGGACACACTGGGCCTTATGTAGTTTTTATCTATTAATTCTTTCAGCTAATACTTTAACTCATTTACCTCCAGAATATTCATCCTATACGGGGACTTTGAATTTGGTACCGCACCGGGTACTAACTCAATGTTGAAGTCAAGTTCTCTTTTCAGAGGTAATCCTGGAATTTCTTCTGGGAATACATAAAAAAAGTCCCTAAGGACGGCAATATTCTCTAGTTTTAACTTGTCTTCTTTGGATGTATGCTCATCATTAACAACTTTAACAGCAATTAATTTTCAACCTTTTCTGGTAGCTCTCTTTACTTGTAAGGAAGAAATATGCCTTACTGAAATCTGCCTATGAATTCCTTTTACTGTTTCTGAATTACCTTCATTATTTATACAAGTAAAAGATTTATCATAACAATTCAATATAGCTCTATGTTGTTCAAGCCAATCCATGCCAATTAACAGATCATATGAACCTAAGGGTAAAACATTCAGATTAATTTGCATTTTCAGCTGACTTAAAAATACTTCACAATTCTGAACATAATCTGTAACCTTTCTTTTAGTTCCTGTTGCAAGCTGAACTAACCATGCATTATTAAATTTCTCTGTTATTAGCTTGCAACGGTTTACTAAAGTAGGTGAAATATAACTTGATTTTGCAATAGGATCTCTTAAAATAGAAATAGACTCGTTTTGTATCATACCTTCAATTTCGACCATGGATGTTTGATGGTCCGCTTGACAGTTCTCCAATGGTGCATTTATACTGGGCATTTCTCGTGTGATATCTCCAACTGTAGGTTCTGCTTTCATAGTATGTATGTTGTTGGTTGTCCTCTTCTTGCGTGGGCAATCTGCTCTTTTATGTGGTCCACCACATTCATAGCACTTTATGGGTCCTTTTTGCTCAGCATACTTGTTGTTATTGTTATTATTATTATTGCTGTGATTATTAGGTACATTTCTTGCAGCAGTAGAGTTCTGAGATGTATTATTCCGATAATTATTACGAAAATTTATGTTATTAAAATTTTTCTTAAAACCTCCAGCATTCTGACTAAAATTCTTCTTTTTATAGTCATACTGATTAGTCTTACTATTCTTCCAGCTAGTTGTTCCTTCTCTTTTTCTATTTTGGTCAAAAGAAAATTTTTCCTTCCTCATGGCCTTTTCATAAGTAGAAGGATTATCATACTCAATACGATCTTTTATATTAAACGGTAAACAACTGAGAAACCTTTGCACTTTAGGCTTTTCCTCAACCATGTAGGGTACGTACCTCAGCAAGCTAAGGAACTTGCTGCACATTTCTTTCATGTTCATAGTGCCCAACTTTAAATCGTAAAGCTCCTTCGATTTATCCTCAAAATACTGTTCAGACAAGAACTTCTTTTTAAACAAACATTTAAAGATAGTCCAGGTTACTTCTTTTTATTTTATGCTCTTGATTCTTTTAAGATCCTGCCACCAGATATCTGCCTTACCTATTAGATTGTAAATAGCCATCTTGGCTTTAAGTTGAGAAGAGTAGTCATAAATATTAAAGTACCTTTTCATTCCAGACAGCCAAACTTCTGCTGTCTCACCCTTCTCACTTTCGCCATTAAAAGTAGGTGGCTTAATATTTTTAAATTATCCAGTAATCTGCTCATGATGCTTATGTTTTCTCTTTTTAGAGCAACATTCACTGTTATTGCTGTCATAATTTATGTCTTCATTAATTGAATCAAATTTAGAGGATGAGTAACTATTGCTTTTATCATTTCTTGTTTCTTATGCTTATGTTGCTGGGACATTATTTCAGAATCAACGCTTAATTCTGATTTTTTGCCTCTTTCATCACTGTGACACTTTCCTTTTAAATTCTATTGTAATTCTTCCTATACCTTTAGGATCCGTTCATTTTCTTCTTTAAGAGCTTTTAACTCATATTTTAAATCCTGTACAGTGCATAAAATTTCAGAAGACTGGTTGTTTAACTCAACATAAATTCCTTCAGTGTTATTAGGATTAATACATTCATTACGGGGAGATCTGTCCTCTGCTGATTCCTCTGGTATTTCCATACCTACCATTAAAGGTCAATCTGCCCTGTGCAAAATAAAATTAAATTATAAAAGTTAGTAACATAAACTTTCTGGTTTATTTTTTTCTCTTTGCGCGCATGAGCCTCATTCATGCCTAGAGTTTGAACTTGTGCTCTTATACCACATGTAACATCCCGGACATTTATTGCTTATTTAATGAATGCAGAAATAGAACAATGCATGAAATGTTATCTTGCTGTATTAAATGCCATGCTGGTTTATTAAGTAAGGGTTTGCAACAAATAGATTTCTACTTAAGTCTTGATGTTATCCATATTTAGTTGTGCTGTTACAGATCTCTACTGCTATTGTTTATAAATGTTGAAACAACTGTTTGACTAATGTACTTTTGTTTCATTGATGAAGGGGTCCTACGGACGCCCCGAGGCTTACTTAGCATTCCTGCTAAAGCATGTGAATTCGTACTTGTGATAGATTTACAAGTAAGAGATTAAAGTTGCGACGAGTAATCAACAGTTTATCAAAGAAGATCTATATTGTTCGTATCGCAGTGTTGTACCCAGATTATTTGGTTTCTGTTCATGTTGTCTGTATGTAAAATCCTACCTTCTACCTCCGTGGCAAATCATGGAAATTCCATGTACAACTGTTTGTTAACTTGTTTTAGGGTCTATAACCTGCGATGATGGTATTGGTCCGAAATGTTCCTCTTACATCATACATTATAATGTGTGTATGTGTATGTCTAAATACATTCACAATGTATGATTCTATGGTCTGTTTAAAGTGTTTATAGGATTGTTATCGAACCCTTGCAAATAGAGTTTGTTGCCATTTTAACAAGTATCACATTTATGTAATGTGAGTTTTGTGCTTTGTGATACCTTATGTGGTACTTATGCGATACTATATGCACATTATGATTTCTATTTTATGCTACACCCTTCGAATCTTAATGACTAATTTACAAATGATATGAGTTATATGCAATTTGTATTATCTATGTGCACACAATATGAATTATGTGCATTATGTAGTTGTGTGACAATATGAACATGATGTGGTACTATGCTACCTATTTGATAATATGCAAATATTGCAATACTATACGATAATGAAATCTATGCAACTATATGTTATGTGGAATATGTGCAACTATGTGATCATATGTTGCTATATGAACTATGGAGCTATTCTATCCAACCATATACAAAACATGTTGTGACAAGGTGTAAAATTTCGACTATATCATATCCAAATCCAATGTAATGATTATTGTGATGTGAACGTTGATATGCACTACAGGTTGGCAGATGTAAACGTAACCTGGGCACATAATGCACACAACTGCCAAGATAATGGAGTTCCGATGTGGAACTGCTTATTGTGATCGATCATGTTCTACCACCATGATTATAGCTCTTAATGTGTTGAAGTGTAGGCATGCGTTTTCACTTATTGATGAGCTGGCTCCACCATGGCTCCATCGTGGCTCATCGTATCAATTGTAATGATGTAACATTTAATAGGGTAGATGTCTTGGGATTTCGTGATTCAATCCAGTGATCTACACCGTTGATATATCGAGGGTTTTTATGCAAGTGGTTTAACCTATCTTTCCTGTGTTTTTGATGAGTTATTGTGTTCAAGTCTTTTGGTAGTTGTGGCTCTACGCGGCCGATGGGATGAGGATTTTTATCCTCGTTGTTCTACTTGTAGAAGCGTAGCTTCTGATCTTTGAACTCGTAACCTCAGAAATTTATAGAGCCTAGCTCTCAGTTCTTCGTGCAGTACCGATTTTTTAAGTTATCAATTGGGTTCGTAACCTTGTTGAGGTTCGATTGTCAAACCTGTTGAGAGTCTTGAGATTTGATTTGGATAAGATACCAACCCTTCACTATGGTTGTTCCAGGTCCTGATTCTATTGAGAGTTGATGCTTTTGGTGTTGGCTCCGGTTAGTCCAGCATATATCGAGGTAGGCCTTTGTTGCAGTTGCAAAGGAAATGGCGTTCGTTGCTACTATGGCTAGAATTTTGAAAGGTAATGTAATCGATTTCCTCCACTGTAATATTTATACAAAATGCTATCAGTTAATCAAATTTTGACACTGAAATCTTTTTGTTTAGATACTGTTTTAACCACCTTTTAATGTTATTACAGGTGTAACTATGCAATGGCTCCTCGAATCTGGCATTGAAGGTTAGAATAGCTATACCAACCGATAAGCCTCGACATTTGTCTTGAGACCCTGTGTAGATGAAGAAGATGGCTGACTAGTGTGATGTCTGTGTGTTTTTATTTTAACTCCGAGAGTTTTGTAATTTGTAGAGATAGGATTTGCATATTGTTTAAAAGTATGGGGAGGGTATACGTCGACCCATAAGGCAACAGTCGTGTTTGATGGTGAAATGTAAATCCTATAGGTTAAGTTTCGATATCTGTCAAGTTGGAAATCTAAAAGAAATGTTTATAAACCATGTTGCTTTAGTGTGTCTTTTCGTCGATTTTGGGCTTGGCCTGCAAACACAATTTGTGACTTGTTGATGATATGAGAATGTAATAAGTTTTGGCAACCTCTGTTTTTATCTTTAATTTTAAATCGATGGGTGAATGTTTTGTGAAACAACGATACGACTGTTTGTTTTATAGGAACAATGGGTAGATGAAATTGTTGATGAGACTTCTAGCTTGTAAGCACTTCGTTTAAATAGAATAATGTTGCTGCGTCTTTAAAGAAATAGGAAAGTGTTCTCAAATCTAGGGTTTAGCATTTGTTTTGGAAATCTCCTACAGTCCTTTTGTTAACTCAATCTTAACTAGTCGATCTACAGGCATGTTTATGGTGTAAACGTTTCTTGTCTTTGGTCTTGTTATGATAATAGCTGTCAAGTTTTCCTGTCTTGATACTTCTGTTTGAAAATATTTGTCTATTGTAAAAAAATGAATAACCAGAATGTTGTCTTAACCGATAATATTAACCATGTCTTCTACTGTGAAATGTTGAGTTTATATTTTGATCCTGTTTACATTGGAATGCTTTTAAATGTAAAGAGAAATAAAATTAAACTTGTTGTGAAAATGTAATTGTTTACTATACACTAGTGAATGATAACTCTGTTAGGGTTTTGGCAGAAGTAACAAATGCCTTGATTTTCACTGTGTAGTTGTGCTAAAAACAGTGTATGAAATTTTGCATGAAATAATTGGAAATTGTTATTAACTAAAGAAGAAATATTACTCTGTTGTTAATCTATAAATTTCCTAATATAAACATGAGCATTATAACTACTGAATATAGATAAAATATTTACTGTTAGTACAGAACTCTAATTCTTTTGAAACAGAGAAACAAAGATATTTATAATTAAAGAAACATATATGTAAATTAGGAAAAACAGTTAGCTAATAAAATAAATAATAATGAGGGTACTATAATGTATATGTAGGAATTAAACAGAAAATAGAAACTTTGAGAAATTTATAATAAATTAATATTCTCATTCACTTGGCTATTTGCCTATCTTGATCTATCCTATTTAATCTGTCTCTGTGCTAGAGTACGATGCTATACCTATTTGCATGGGGGAAAATGTAAAGACTATTTTATTCAATCATTTAGATTCATACATAATTATTAAATCATTCACAAAACTGAAATAAAACTTATACAGTAAAAACTAGTAATAACAGAACTTTAAAATACATAGAAACAAATAACATAACTTGAAAATAAAGTAGGTAAGACAATAGAACCTGTAAGAGATGATAGGGTTGAAAAAGACCCAAGGAGGCTTGTTCCTCCCAACTTGCTTCAGAAGAAGTAGCTCAACTGCTGACTTCTAATGAACCCTCGAGCTTGATTACTGATACAGTAAGTGGGTGGAATCTGTGTAGAAGCAAGGCACTCAAAAATATCTTCTCCACTTGGTATCAACCTCCTGAAAAATGCCTTCTCCACTCAACATCAACCTCCTCAACTCAATAAGAGTTTGGCAGACTCACAACATGATCAACAGCAGCATATCCCCTCATCAAATATCTTGGGTGCAAACACAGCAAAACCCCAAGGTGAATTTCCTCGTCAAGAAAAGTGATGAACCTCAGTTCAATATTTAATGGCTATTATATAGACTGCCTAGGTCTTTTAGTGGTTAGTTTGGAATAAATGAGCCTCAAGCTCTAGTCCCATCTTTCAGGGCACTATGACCACATTTCAAGGGAGTTGTCCCATACCAACAACTAGTTAGTTGCATCATGATGCTGCCACTTGTCCATTTCCTTCTACCTCAGATTCCATTCCACCTAGTGGATTAGTAACGACTCTTTCAACAGTCCTCTTAGGTGTTTGTCTCCTATTTTATTTATTAAATAATAATATATTGTGCAAATTACAGTCATCCTTGGACACCTATCCAATCATAAAATTTACAATAAAAGTTATCATAATGTTTCTTAACACAAAATGTTTTCCAACTTAAAGGGTATGTTACAAAAACCCCCTCTTAAGCTCAACATCATCCTCAATGTTGCTTATTCATCATCAAGTTCCTCATGGAACAGAACTGGATATGATGCCTGCATATTACTTTCCAGCTCCCAAGTAGCTTCATCAGGGCTAAGGTGCTTCCATTGCACCTTTACCTGCCCTATGGTGCGATTTTGAAGCATAATTTCCCTCTGGTCTAGAATACAGTCTGGTTCCACCTGAAAATCTCCTTTGGGTTCCATCTGTATGTCATTCCAATTTAGCACATGAGTAGCATCGTGCACATACTTCTTTAAAATAGAAACGTGAAAAGCATTGTGGATTTTTAAATTGTATGGCCATGCAAATTGATATACAACAGCTCCTGTCCTTGATAGGATTTTGAATGGTCCACAATACCTTGGTGCTAATTTAGCACAGCTCCCAAGCTTCAAATAACTTTTCTTGGGATTTACATTTATAAACACATGGTCTCCTACCTAAAATTCTCTTTCTATGCGTTTCAAATCAGCATAGCTTTTCTGCCGATCTTGGGAAACTTTTAAGTTACCTTGAACCTATTTCACGGTTAGCTCCATTTATTTCAATAAATCTGGTCATAACATCAATATGTCTATAGGATTATCCCACGAAATTGGAGTACAACATTTTCTTCCATACAAAATTTCAAATGGACTTAACTTAGCAGATGCTTGATAATTATTATTGTAGGCAAATTTTGATAAGTGCAAGTAATCTTCCCATTTAGATGGCTGATCTTTAACATACAATCTTAACATATTTTCCAAAATTTGATTTATTATTTCTGTTTGACCATCAGTTTGTGGGTGGAAAGAAGTGCTGAAATTTAATTTAGTATTTAATCCTTTAAACAGTGCTGTCTAAAAGTTACCAGTGAACTTAGAGTCTCGGTCTGAAATAATTACATTTAGAATTCCATGAAAGCGAAAAATTTGCTTCACGAAAATATCTACGATGTTAGAAGCCTTGAAAGTAGTTTTAACAAGAATAAAATGAGCAACTTTGCTAAGTTTATCAACAACAACCATAATTGAGTCATTCTGATTCTAATTTTTAGGCAAACCTG
This sequence comes from Larix kaempferi, assembly GCA_027924585.1. Classification (NCBI taxonomy): domain Eukaryota; kingdom Viridiplantae; phylum Streptophyta; class Pinopsida; order Pinales; family Pinaceae; genus Larix; species Larix kaempferi. The sequence continues at coordinate 24,829,956 of BSBM01000186.1, read as the reverse complement.
TAATAAAGTCAATGCTTATAATTTTCCATTTCCATTCTGGAATTGGTAAGGGCTGCAATAGCCCAGCTAGATGTTGATGTTCAGCTTTAATAGTCTGACAGTCAAAATGTCTAGCTATATATTCAGCAATTTCACTCTTCATGTTGGGCCAAAAGTACTCATTTCTTAGCATAGTTATCATTTTCTGATAACCAAGATGCCCTGAATAAGGACTCTTGAGAACTTCATCTAAAATCAACAACTTAACCTTCGAAAAATTAGGCACATAAATTCTGTTTTTGTAAGTTAAGAAGCCTTTATCATTAATACTGAAATCTGTTATAACATTTTCAAATGAATTTTCAGCCACTTTATCATGTAGTTTTTTGTAATTTTTGTCTTGCTTAATTCCTTCTTCGATCTGATTTTTCAGATCAGTTTTAAAAGTACTGATTGCTGCCACAAAACTCAATCTAGCATTTTTTCTCAAGGCATCAGCAACCTTACTTTTCTTTCCATTAATGTGATGGATCTCAAAATCGTACTCGCTAAGGAAAGCTAACCACCTAGATTGCCTTGCGTTAAGATTTGTTTGATCCAAAAGATACTTTAAGCCTTTATTATCAGTCATTAAAATGAATTTTCTTCCGATGAAGTGATGGCCACACATTTTTAAAGCATGTATCACGGCTACCAACTCAAGATCATATGTAGCATAATTCTTTTCATGTATTTTTAACTTCCTTGACTCAAAAAAAATTGCATGACCTTCTTGACATAAGACCCCTCCAAGTCCTTCGTTGCATGCATCCGTGCATACGATGAAATCCTTATTAGGATCTGCATTTTTTAAGATGGGTGTAGTGGTTAACAAATCTTTAACTTATTAAAGCTGTCTCGACACTTTTGATCCCATATGAATTTCTTCCCTTTCTTCTGCAAAAAAGTGATGGGATTAGCAATTCTAGAGAACCCTTCAATAAACTTTCTATAATACCCTGTTATTCCCATGAATGACCATACATCAGTTACATCTTTAGGGATAGGCCATTCATTTATTGCTTTTATCTTGTCAGAATCAACAGAAATACCATCTTTTGAAATTACATGACCCAAATACTAAATTTTATCTTTATAGAAATCACACTTACTGAACTTAGCGTAAAGTTGGTGATCTCTAAGTACTTGTAAAATGATTTTTAGATGTTCATCATGCTCTTCTTTAGTTTTGAGTAAATCAGGATATCATCAATGAATACTACTACAAACTTATCCAAATATTTATGCAGAATGTTGTTCATTAAACACATGAACACTGCTGGTGCGTTGGTTAGCCCAAAAGGCATAACTACAAACTTGTAGTGTCCATAACGCGTTCTGAATGCAGTTTTGAATATGTCCTCGTCTTTTATTCAGACTTGATGATAACCTGACCTTAGATCGATTTTAGTTAATATCACTGCTCTGCGTACTTGATCAAATAGATCATCTATGTGGGGTAAGGGATACCGATTCTTAATTGTCATTTTATTAAGCTGATGGTAGTCAATGCATAAACGCATGGTACCGTACTTCTTTTTAACAAAAATCACTGGTGCTCCCCTAGGGGACACACTGGGCCTTATGTAGTTTTTATCTATTAATTCTTTCAGCTGAGACTTTAACTCATTTAACTCCAGAATATTCATCCTATAGGGGTCCTTTGAGTTTGGTTCCGCACCAGGTACTAACTCAATGTTGAAGTCAAGTTCTCTTTTCGGAGGTAATCCTATAATTTCTTCTAGGAATACATCAGAAAAGTACCTAAGGATGGGGATATCCTCTAGTTTTAACTTGTCTTCTTTAGATGTATGCTCATCATTAACAACATTAACAACAAACAATTTACAACCTTTTCTGGCAGCTCTCTTTACTTGTAAGGAAGAAATCTGCCTTACTGAAATCTGCCTATGAATTCCTTTTACTGTTTCTGAATTACCTTCACTATTTATACAAGTAAAACATTTATCATAACAATTCAATATAAATCTATGTTGTTCAAGCCAATCCATGCCAATTAACAAATCATATGAAACTAACAGTAAAACATTCAGATTAATTTGCGTTTTCAGCTGACTTAAAAATACTTCACAATTTTGAACATAATCTATAACCTTTCTTTTAGTTCCTGTTGCAAGCTGAACTAACCATGCATTATTAAATTTCTCTGTTTTTAGCTTGCAACGGTTTACTAAAGTAGGTGAAATAAAACTTTAATTTTCACCAGCATCTATTAAAATAGAAATAGACTCGTTTTGTATCATACCTTCAATTTCGACCATGGATGTTTGATGGTCCGTTTGACAGTTCTCCAATGCTGCATTTATCCTGGGCATTTCTCGTGCGATATCTCCAACTATAGGTTCTACTTTCGTAGTATGTATGTTGTTGGTTGTCCTCTTGTTGCGTGGGAAATCTGCTCTTTTATGTGGTCCGCCACTTTCATAGCACTTTATGGGTCCTTTCTGCTCAGCATACCTGTTGTTATTGTTATTATTATTATTGCTGTGATTATTAGGTACATTTCTTGCAGCAGTAGAGTTCTGAGATGTATTATTCCGATAATTATTACGAAAATTTCTGTTATTAAATTTTTTCTTAAAACCTCCAGCATTCTAATTAAAATTCTTCTTTTTATAGTCATACTGATTAGTCTTACTGTTCTTCCAACCATTTGTTCCTTCTCTTTTTCTGTTTTGGTCAAAACAAAAATTTGCCTTCCTCATGGCCTCTTCCAAAGTGGAAGGATTATCATACTCAATAAGATCTTTTATATTAAACAGTAAACAACTGAGAAACCTTTGCACTTTAGGCTTTTCCTCAACCATGTAGGGTACGTACCCCAACAAGCTAAGGAACTTGATGGAAAGTTCTTTCATGTTCATAGTACCCAACTTTAAATCGTAAAACTCCTTCGATTTATCCTCAAAATACTGTTCAGACAAGAACTTCTTTTTAAAGAAACTTTTAAACATAGTCCATCTTACTTCTTTTTCTTTTATGCTCTTGATTCTTTTAAGATCCTGCCACCAGATATCTTCTTTCCCTACCAGACTGTAAATAGCCATCTTGGCTTTCAGTTGAGAAGAGTAGTCATAAATATTAAAGTACTTTTTCATTCCAGACAGCCAAGCTTCTGCTGTCTCACCCTTCTCACTTTCGCCATTAAAAGTAGGTGGCTTAATCTTTTTAAATTCCCCAGTAATCTGCTCATGATGTTTATATTTTCTCTTTTTAGAGCAGCATTCACTATTACTGCTGTCATAATTTATGTCTTCATTACTTGAATCAAATTTAGAGGATGAGTAACTGTTCCTTTTATCATTTCTTGTTTTCTTATGTTTATGTTGGTGGTACATTATTTTAGAATCAGCCCTTAATTCTTATTTTCTGCCTCTTTCATCACTGTGACAGTTTCCTTTTAAATTCTGTTGTACTTCTTCCTGTACCTTTAGGATCCGTTCATTTTCTTCTTTAGCAACTTTTAGCCCAAATTTTAAATCCTGTACAGTGGGTAAAATGTCAGAAGACTGGTTGTTTAACTCAACATAAATTCCTTCAGTGTTATTAGGATTAATACGTTCATTACGAGGAGATCTGTCCTCTGCTGATTCCTCTGGTATTTCCATACCTGCAATTAAAGGTCAATCTGCCCTGTGCAAAATAAAATCAAATTATAAAAGTTAGTAACATAAACTTTATGGTTTATTTTTTTTTGTTTGCGCGCATGAGCCTCATTAAGGCCTAGAGTTTGAACTTGCGCTCTGATACCACATGTAACATCCCGGAAAAATCATAAAAATTTAAAACTTTTCTACGTGACATTTATTGCTTATTTAATGAATGCGGAAATAGAACAATGCATGAAATGTTACCTTGCTGTATTAAATGCCATGCTGGTTTATTAAGTAAGGGTTTGCAACAAACAGATTTATGCTTAATTCTTGATGTTATCCATATTTAGTTGTGTTGTTACACATCTCTACTACTGTTGTTTATAAATGTTGAAAAAACTAGTTGACTAATGTACTTTTTTTTTATTGATGAAGGGGTCCTACGGACGCCCCAAGGATTACTTAGCATTCCTGCTAAAGCATGTGAATTCGTACTTGTGATAGATTTACAAGTAAGAGATTAAAGTTGCGACGAGTAATCAACAGTTAATCAAAGAATATCTATATTGTTTGTATCGCAGTGTTGTACCCAGATTATTTGGTTTCCATTCATGTTGTCTGTATGTAAAAGCCTACCTTCTACCTCCGTGGCAAATCGTGGAAATTCCATTTACAACTGTTTGTTAACTTGTTTTAGTGTCTATAACCTGCGATGATAGTATTGGTCTGAAATGTTCCTCTTACATCATACATTATAATGTGTGTCTGTGTATGTCTAAATACATTCACAATGTACGACTCTATGGTCTGTTTAAAGTGTTTACAGGATTGTTATCGAACCCTTGCAAATAGAGTTTGTTGCCATTTTAACAACTATCACATTTATGTAATGTGAGTTGTGTGCTTTGTGATACCTTATGTGGTACTTATGCGATACTATATGCACATGATGATTTCTATTTTAAGCTACACCCTTTGAATCTTAATGACTAATTTACAAATGATATGAGTTACATGCAATTTGTATTATCTATGTGCAAACAATATGAATTATGTGCATTATGTAGTTGTGTGACAATATGAACATGATGTGGTACTATACTACCTATTTGATAATATGCAAATATTGCAATACTATACAATAATGAAATCTATGCAACTATATGTTATGTGGAATATGTGCAACTATGTGATCATACGTTGCTATAAGAATTATGGAGCTATTCTATCCAACCATGTACAAAACTTCTTGTGACAAGGTGTAAACTTTTGACTATATCATATCCAAATCCAATGTAATGATTATTGTGATGTGAACGTTGATATGCACTACAGGTTGGCAACTGTAAACGTAACCTGGGCATTGAATGCACACAATTGCCAAGATAATGGAGTTCTGATGTGGAACTGCTTAGTGTGCTCGATCATGTGCTACCACCATGATTATAGCTCTTAATGTGTTGAAGTGTAGGCATGCATTTTCACTTGTTGATGAGTTGGCTCCACCATGGCTCCTTCGTGGCTCATCGTAGCAATTGTAATGTTGTAACACTTAATAGGGTAGATGTCTTGGGATTTCGTTATTCTATCCAATGATCTACACCGTTGATCTATCGAGGGTTTTAATGCAAGTGGTTTAACCTATCTTTGCTGTGTTTTTGATCAGTTATTGTGTTCAAGTCTTTTTGTAGTGGTGGCTCCGCGCCACCGACAAGTTGAGGATATTTAGCCTCGTTGTTCTGCTTGCAGAAGCTTAGTTTCTGAGTTTTGAACTCATAACCTCAGAAATTTATAGAGCCGAGCTCTCAGTTCTTCGCACAGTAGCTATTTGAAAAGTTATCAATTGGGTTCGCAACCTTGTTCAGGTTCGATCATCAAACTTGTTGAGAGTCTTGAGATTCGATTTGGAAAAGATACCAACCCTTCACTATGGTTGTCCCAGGTCCTGATTCTGTTGAGAGTTGATGCTTTTGGTGTTGGCTCCGGTTACTCTAGCATATATCGAGGTAGGGTTTTGTTGCAGTTGCAAAGGAAATGGCGTTCGTTGCTACTACGGCTAGCATTTTGAAAAGTAATGTAATTGATTTCCTCCACTGTAATATTGATACAAAATGCTATCGGTTAATCAAGTTTCGATACTAAAATCTTTTTGTTTAGATACTGTATTAACCACCTTGTAATGTTATTGCAGGTGTAACTATGCAATGGCTCCTCGAATCTGGCGTTGAAGGTTGGAATAGATATACCAACCAGTAAGCCTCAGCATTTGTCTTGAGACGCTGTGTAGATGAAGAAGATGGCCGACTGGTGTGATGTCTGTGTCTTTTTATTTTAACTCTGAGTATTTCGTAATTTGTGGAGATAGGGTTTGCATACTGTTTAAAAGTATGGCGAGGGTATACCTCGACCCATAAGGAAACAACCATGTTTGATGGTGAAATGTAAATCTTGTAGGTTAAGTTTCGAGCTCTGTCAAGTTGGAAATCTAAAAGAAATGTTTATAACCCATGTTGCTATAGTTGTGTCTTTTTATCGATTTTGGGCTTGGCCTGCAAACACGATCTGTGACTTGTTGACGATATGAGAATGTAATAAGTTTTCGCAACCTCTGTGTTTATCTTTGATGTTAAATCGATGGGTGAATGTTTTGTGAAACAATGATACGACTGTTTTTTTTATAGGAACAATGGGTAGATGAAATTGTTGATGAGGCTTACGGCCTGTAAACACTTCGTTTAAATATAATAATGTTGCTACATCTTTAAAGAAATAGGAAAGTGTTCTCAAAGCTAGGGTTTAGCATTTGTTTTGGAAATCTCCTACAGTCCTTTTGTTAACTCAATCTTAACTAGTCAATCTACAGGCATGTTTATGGTGTAAACATTTCTTGTCTTTGGTCTTTTTATGATAATAGCAGTCAAGCTTGCCTGTATTGATACTTCTGTTTGAAAAGATTTGTCTATTGTAAAAGAAATGAATAACCAGAATGTTGTCTTAACCGATAATATTAACCAATTCTTCTACTGTGAACTGTTGAGTTTATATTTTGATCCTGTTTACATTGGGATGCTTTTAAATTTAAAGAGAAATAAAGTTAAACTTGTTGTGAAAATGGAATTGTTTACTATAGGCCAGTGAATGATAACTCTGTTAGGGTTTTGGCTGAAATAACAAATGCCTTGATTTTCACTGTGTAGTTGTGGTAAAAACAGTGTATGAAAGTATGCATGAAATAATTGAAAATTGTTATTATCTAAAGAAGAAATAGTACTCTGCTGTTAATATATAAATTTCCTAATATAAACATAAGCATTATAACTATTGAATATAGATACAATATTTACTGTTAGTATATAACTCTAATTCTTTTGAAACATAGATATTTATAATTAAAGAAACATATATGTAAATTAGGAAAAACAGTTATCTAATAGAATAAATAATAATGAGGGTAGTGTAATGTATATGCAGGAATTTGTGACGTCCCTCCCCAATAATGAAAAGACATTATGTTTGATTTTTAAATATATATATATATATATTATTTTATCATTTTGAGATTATTCAATAAGGGGGCCAGATGAGAAATCGGTTGATTTAAGTCCTAGGAGGACTGTTGTAAGAAAACAATTTTTACTATTTTTAAAATAAGGATGAGCTAGAACAGCCAAGTTAAATGAGGAGATCATGCATGGACAAGTGGGGGACAAGTTAGAGTTAGCCTCTGGGAAACCAGAACAGGTGTCAGAAGTGTATTTAAGACACTAGACACACCCTAAAAATCAGGGATTTAATTAGCTGCGAAAATTCCATGAGGAATTGGCTGCTAATGGTAAGACCTAGGCAAAACTATAAAGGGATGGCATATATGAGGAGGCAGGATGCTGCTGAGTATGCCAGAGAGAATTATACTTGCTATGTGAGCACTCTGTGTTAGGCAAGGGATTCAGGAAACACGACTGAGTTTGAGGCTAACTGTCCACACTTTTCATGCATGTATCTGGCTTGGGGGTGATTACGGACAGACTTGGTGTTTGTATCTAATCTATGGTTGGGAGGAACGTGGTTGTTCCTGCTACATTCGGTTTACAAGTTTTAGGTTTTTCTTTAAGTTCAGACTCTTCAGTATTTCCTATTATTTTATTTCTGCCAAATAGGTTATAATAGTTTTGATCAATTAGTTTGTTGCTTATGAATTCTTATCTTGAATAAGCTAATATGAGATTTTATTTCCATTATGAATTCTCTGAATATGAGTTTATATTTCAATTACGAATTCTCTGAGCGATTATAAAAAAATCAGGATTTCTATGGAATTATTTTTGTAAAGATCTATAGTTGAGGATTAATGATAATTTTGTATAGTTTTACTTTGCCTATATCGATCTACAATTCGAGAAGTTAAACTCTGGGCTTTCAGTGAAATTTATCTAAACTGTATTCGTTATTGTTATTATACTGAATCTCGTTTTTCATTGAATGAGAACCTGGAAATGATCTTATTGGAATTTAGTCGTTTTTAATATTGTTAAGGTCAGTGCATGGTATGGATCGGGACTTTACGATTCCTACTCGGCACTCATCAAAAGAGAAAGATATACCGACCGTGTATAATAAATACATATATAACCAGAAGATTCATATTTTTATGGGCGAAATCCTTCACGAAAGCAATAAGAGCATGTTACAGGCAGCTATATGTCAGTTTAACACTTGATCCATACATAGACAAGAATTAAAAATGCGATTTCATCCACCATGCAGATCCTAAAGAATAGAGCCAAGATCTACTGTTATTCTCATTGAATCTTAAATCTTATATACGAAATATAGATACAGAGCATTTCAGTTGTGAGTTTAATCAGTATAGGTAATTAGGGTTTCATTCAAACTAAAAAGGGTAACCTGAGATCACCGTCAGCTTTGTGTGAATAACCTAACGACTTCAACCATTTACAAACAGAACATTAAATTTTATTTCTCAGGCAATGATTCACCATATTCCGATTCTGCCATCCTAGTTACATTTTTGGTTGTATGATTAGTAGTAAACCCATTTAGTAAGGGAAGATTCCTTTTCAAGTAGACGCATAGCTTACAGTAAATTGATTTTTGTGTTTTATATAATTCTACCTTACCATCTAACAGTCGGAAGAAGAAAATTGCAAGAAGTTCAAAGCACACTTATCCTGGAACCCTCAGTATTTGAACTCTACGCGAGTCCCAGCTTGGATTTCAGCAAAAGAATACGATTACAAACAATAAAGGCAGAAGGTATTATATTAAACCTGGCATTGAAGACCAAACCATAGACAAGTTCTTCCACATTGAAGAAATGGCGAGTTCCAGTCACAGGGTTCAAGCGAAAACTTTTCAAACAATAAACATTTATGCAGAAACTATTACTTTAAATCCCTGTCATTGAAGCTCAACATCCTAAACGAACTGATAAGTTCTCCCAAAAATTTATATACTGCTAAAACCAGATTCTATTAACATCGACAAGGGTTTGACGCGAAGAAAATTCTTCCATGCAATACTGGAGTTTGTATGGAGCGGTGCCTGCTTACCAAAAGGAGTAGAACCAAATCGCCAGCACCTGAATGACTCGATAAAACCTGCCACTGACACAACAGAGACATTAGTAGCTAGAGTGTTTGTTAGCTGTAGCTAAGTAAGCGGCATGTCAACCATAAATACTCCTCTAAACAGTAGGAAGAATTTCAAGAGACAGAATTTAAGCTAGTTTAGCATACGAATGTAATATTTATTTCAATGTGTGGTCACATAGATCCGATTGATGTTTATTCACAGTAAGGAGAAAGAATAACAATTTTTTTTTTTTTTTTTTATGGAGATTTCACATAATTAAACAGAAAATAGAAACTTTGAAAAATTTATAATAAATTAATATTCTCATTCACTAGCCTATTTGCCTATCTTGATCTATTCTATTTAATCTCTCTGTGCTAGAGTACGATGCTGTACCTATTTGCATGGGGAAAAATGCAGAGACTATTTTATTCAATCATTTAGATTCATACATAATTATCTAATCATTCAGAAAACTGAAATAAAACTTAAACAGTAAAAACTAGTACATTAGAGAACTTTAAAATACACAGAAACATATAACAGTACTTGAAAATAAAGTAGATAAGACAATAGAACCTGTAAGAGATGATAGGGCCGACAAACACCCAAGGAGGCCTGTTCCTACGAACCTACTTCAGAAGAAGCAGCTCAGCTGTTGACTTCTAATGAACCCCCGAGCCTGATTACGGATCCAGTAAGTGGGTGGAATCTGTGTAGAAGCAAGGCACCCAAAAATACCTTCTCCACTCGGTATCAACCTCCTGAAAAATGCCTTCTCCACTCAACATCAACCTCCTCAACTCAATAAGAGTTTGGCAAACTCACAACATGATCAACAACAACATATCCCCTCATAAAATATCGTGGGTGCAAACACAACAAAACCCAAGGTAAATTTCCTCGTAAGGAAAAGTGATGAACCTCAGTTCAATATTTGATGGCTATTATATAGACTGCTTAGGTATTTTAGTGGTTAGTTTGGAATAAATGAGCCTCAAGATCCAATTCCATATTTCAGGGAACTATGACCACATTTCAAGGGGGTTGTCCCATACCAACAACTAGTTAGTTGCATCATGATGCTGCCACTTGTCCATTGCCTTCTACCCCAGATTCCATTCCACCTAGTGGATTAGTAACCTCTCTTTCAACAGTCCTCTTAGGTGTTTGTCTCCTATTTTATTTATTAAATAATAATATATTGTGCAAATTACAGTCATCCTTGGACACTTGTCCAATCATAAACTTTACAATAAAATTTATCATAATGTTTCTTAACAAAAAATGTTTTCCAGCTTAAAGGGTATGTTGCATAACCAAATTCATCCAAACCAACCTAATTTAACCATGCCCAAACAATCAAATTTAACCAAATTCAAGCACAGTCAACCATGCCTCAACAACCAAAGTTAATCAATGTCAACCAAAACAACCAACCTCTAGAAAAGTCAACCATGGTCAACCAAAGTCAACAATGTTTAACCAAACAAAGTAAACAATGTAAACATGTCTAATCAAACAATGTAAACCAAAGTCGACCAAACTGAACCAAAAACAACCAAACAATGTAAACATGGTCAACCAAACATTGTAAACGAAGTAAACAATTCAAGCAAAGTCAACCATGGACAAACAACCAATTTCATTTGAAGTCAACCATGTCCAAACAACCAAAGTCAACTAAACCAACCCAATTCAACCATGCAAAACAACTAAATTCAACAAAAGTCAATCACATTCAGCCATACCCAAACAACCAAAGTTAATCTAATCCAACCAAAACAACCAAAATTTACAAAACAACCAAGGTCAACCCTGTCGAATCAACAAAGGTCAACCATGTCCAAATAATGTAACGATGTTTAAGCATAGTAAATCGTGATCAACAAAGTCAACCATGATCAACCAAACATTTTAAATGAAAGTCATCCAAAGGAAACCATGCCCAAACAAGGAAACTCATCGAAAGGAAACTATGCCCAAACAACCAAAATCAACCATGCCCATAGTCAACCAAAGTCAAGCACAGTCAACCATGCCCAAACAGCAAAATTTAATCAAAGTCAACCAAAAGATGCAGAGTCAACCAAACATCTAAGGTTGACCAAAGTCAAGCATGGTTAACCAAACAATATAAAGATTGCCTTAGTTGAAACCAATTCATAGTTAACTTTTAGGCAAGGTTTACTTCAACGAAAGTTTGCCTTCAAACCATTATTGACTTCAATCCATGGTTCACTTCAATCCATAGTTGCCTTCATTCCATGGTTTACTTCAATCCATAGTTCACTTTTAACAAGGTTTCCTTCAACAAGAGATTGCCTTCAATCCATCATTGACTTCAATCTCGAGATGACTTTTAAGCAAGGTTGACTTCAATCCAAGGGTGACAACCATAGACAACCATGGTCAACAATGGTTAACCAAATGTCAACCAAAGTAAAAAAGTAAACCATGGTTAACCAAAGTCAACCATTATTAACCAAAAGTCAACCATAGACAACCATGCCCAACCATGGTAAACCAAAGTCAACCAAATTTAACCATGATCAACCATACATAGTCAAACATGGTCAATCATAGTCAACCTTGGTCAACCATAGTTGACCAAACTAAATTAGTCAACTGCAATCAAACAAAGTAAACCATAGTTAACCATGGTCAACCATATTCAACCAAAATCATCCATATTCAACTAAAGTCAACCATAATAAACTATAGCCAACCAAATTCAACCCAAGTTAAAAGTCAAACAAGGTGAACCGATAGTCAATTATGGCCAAAGAAGGTCAACTATAGTCAACCATGATCAATAATAGTTAACCATTATCAAGAATGGTGAATTAGTTAACCATAGTTAATCGTCATTAAACATGGTAAACTAAAGTCAACCATAGTCAACCATGGGAAACCATGGCCAATTAAAGCTAACTATAATCAACCATGGTCAACCATGGCCAACCAAAGTTAATTGTAGTCAACCATAGATAATAATGGTCAACCGTAAACAACTAAAGACAACCATGGTTAACCATAGTCAACCATTATTAACCATGGTCAGCCAAAGTTGTAACAACCCGAAAATTGACAAAAATTTAAAATTTTTCAACATAGCATTTAATGCATATACTAACTATGCGGAATTATAATAAATGCTTCTATGTCATCATGCTGAATAAATGTTTGTAACGATCCTATAATGTATTGTTTTGCGGCTTGTTATGAAATCAATTTAAATCTACATTAAGGTGTTATTGGATGTTTTCTTGTCTCAGCTGTATTTTTATATTACTTATGTTGATGCTCAATCAAATGTTAATGTTTATAAGCACTCACTATTGATCTTCTTTTGATGATGAATGGGTCCTATGGGTACCCCGAGGCTTAATTAGCATTTATGCTAAAGCATTTTGTAACGCCCCATATTTTGACTAGGCATGTTTACGAGTTAGACACCTTTCACTTTAATTGCTTATTATCTGTTGGACTCAGCTAGACAGAGTGAACTATGTTTCCGGCATGTTAGACATGATGATATGTTGCTACTATGTTTAGAATGTTACTATATTCATGCAGTTATTAAGTTATGATTATCATGAGGTTCATTGCTTTTATGACGAAAATATATGTTTTAGTGTTTTCATTGATGAAATGTGAAATATATGGTGTCGCACTTGGGTGCCATCCTATGATGAAATTGATAGAACTGTTATATTCCATGCATACCGGTGATGCGATAAAATTGTGACGTGAAATAAAATGATGTTGATGATATGGATCAATTGGTGATCGAATGGAAATGCTTGTTATAAAATGTGTATTTTGCCGAATACTAACCTACAGGACTCGAGGGCTATGGGATAGCCGGATACTTGATCTGATAAGAACCTATACATGCAGTAAACCTTAGCAACCGAAATTGATGATACGATGACATGGACCGATAATCTTGATAGCAGCAGAGTATGACTTGATAAGGGTGTAGACCCGGTATGTTGAGAGGGATGGATGTGTTTCCCACCCTATGTTCCTATGATACCCGAGGTCATGGGAGGGCCGTGCTGAGACACGCTCCCCATGTAGTTGTGATGACGATGGTCGGATGCCTGCTAGGGGAGGATAGGTCCGCTGTACAGCCGACGCTATCGCTCTCAAGTTCTATGTGGTTAGGTCGATGAGTCCGACATCCACTTTTGTACTAGCAGAGGAAGGATAGGGAGGATGTGGATGTAGGTTAGGATGGGAGGATATGATAGTTAGTACTGTTGAGGGTTGGGTATTCCTTGACCCAGAGTTAGTGGTAGTAGGTAGCTTCCCTTGCACCTGAATGATTGATCAAATGTAACCATAAAAATAACGAAATGAAATCTTAAAGGTTAACTGATAAAATAACCGATGATGTTTTAGTAACATTATGATGAATGTATACTTGTTCAGTTTGCATAAAGTATTATTAGTGTTAGTTAGCTGTTATGCATAGGATATATATATATGACATATGTTTATAGTACATGTCTGTCTTGTGCATACGCTGGCCACGCATGCACATTATGCACATGCGCAATAATATTGGTTTACAACATACTTATCAAGCTTTAACAATGTTATAAGTTATCATAGATAAGTCAATTAAGTAATTAGTGAATGACTTAATTAGTAAAATATTATCAAGTTCTAATGTGTAAAATAAATGTCATTAATTGTAAGTACCCTCAAATGAAGGTGTCCTCGATATGAAGTATAATAGTTAAATATTAATAATAGAAGAGTGTGCTATATAATTGTTGATCATGATTAATTAAACCATTTAAGTATATTCCATTATTTATACCCAGAAGTACTATGTTGACACTTATCGAGTAAACAAATAAATATTTCTAATTTCTATTCACAATTAATTTAATTTCTATTATTATTAATTATTATGTTATTATTGTTATTATTTGATTAATAATAATAATGATAATAATCCTTCTTATAAAGCATAGAGGATTGAATAAATTTATTAAATAGACTGTTCATTCAATTAATTAACAGAACCATTCCAAGTAAACAAAAAGGGTTTGTTTAAATGAATTATTAAATAATTCCACTGCTCAAGAGAAAAATTTGGATGATTTAAAACAATATATAATCCACCTTTTATCTTAAAAAGGGGATGCATTAATGATTGTACTTCCTAAAACCGTGACAGCTATGGCGGTGGAGTGATAAGGAAGTTTGACTTTATGATGGAGGAAAAGATTTCTATAAAGAGGAGTTTTTACCTAGTAGTTGGGGGTTATTGTGGGAGAACTGTGAGGATTTTTGTGAAAAAGGAGGAATGCCGAGGAGGGGGTTAACTCGATGCCAAGGAGGGGGTTAACTCGAAGCTTTGAGGAGGTGGGAAACTCAAAGGAAAAGACTGAGGAGGGGGTTAACTTAGCGAAATATTACCATGGAAAGGTTGGATGGAAAGTTGTTGTCGGTATTATCGATATGTGGGCTCGGGGGCTAGGAAATTCATTGATTTCCTAGGGTCGGCACGATAATAGATGATCGGCAGGGTGGACACATCATTTTGGGTTGCTAAGGTGACTTACAGAATCCACCACGTAAGTCTTCTGATCTTACTGCAAATCTACGGATCCAGGTATTTTACTCAGCTAGCTTAAAATAAAATGTATTTTTCTTAAATTTTCAGATTATGCTTGTTAGAAGAACAAAGTCTAAATGAAAAGTCTATTTTAAATGTTTATTTATTTGCAGAGACATGTAACCCTATAGAAAACAAACATATAGACATTAGATAACAGAAATACATAGACGGTTGATTTTCTTCAGAAAACAGAAGGGAAAAACTTGGTATTTACTTGAAAATACAAATAGAGACCCAGTGCCTAGTAAGGGCACTACATTTGGTATCAGAGCCGTGGCTCAAACCCTGAGACCTTAGGGTTTAACTACACCTGGAATTATAGTGAAATTTACTAGAAAATAACAACCAAACATGATGTCTGCAAAAAAAAAGAGGGGAATAACTTGAAGAGCCCTTTTTCCTATTTATTTACACAGCATGACAGAAACAGAACTTGAACGATAAATATATATATACATATATTGAACAGAAAATTTTGAAATTGTGTGTAAATCTAGCATCCTCCACCGAGAAATTGAGCATAACGTTTTGGAGAAAAGCTAGGAGGTTGCCTGTAAAGTAAACGGACTCTCATACTCCAAATCCGTGGCGGATGAGCATATCCTTCCTGCAATATAACATAAAACTAGGTTAATAAATGTATACACATGAAGAAAAAAAAAAATCCAGTTCCAATTTCAATTTAATAGGTGTGATTCGTTTGAAATTCCAATGCACATGAAATATAAAATACAAGCTCAAATTGCTAAGACGGGGAGGAGAGAATCGTAATTACTAATTAGATGCCCAACCTATTTATTGGGGGTATTTAATGACAAGGTGTAGGTATGTTTTATTTTGATGATTTTAAATTAAGTATGTCGGTTCTCGCATAAAAGACAACTCACGGGAATTATGAATTTAGGGTTTAAAGAACTATGATGTATAAACACTAAAATAAAACCTAGATAGTTATAAAATATTAAAATGAGGGTGAGTAGTTATTCATTTCATTAAGAGGGTTGGATTTATTACCATGAGTTGTATTTTTGTGATAGTTTTTTTTTTCTTATAACAATAGATGAAATTGTAGTCATAGAATTGCATATTTAGAGTATTTAAATAATATTATGAATCATGTTATGAAGCAGGAGGCTAATTTAATTAAGGGAATGTTTTCTTCATTAGTATAAACTTTCTTCCAATCAAGTGATGGTGCCACATTTTAAGTGCATGTATCACGACTGCCAGTACTAGATCGTAAGTTGCATAATTCTTTTCGTGGATTTTTAACTTTCTAGACTCAAAAGCAATAGCATGACCTTCTTGAGTTAAGACCCCTCCAAGTCCTCCGTTACATGCATCAGTGTATACAACGAAGTCCTTATTAGGATCAACAATCTTCAATATAGGTGTTGTTGTTAATAACTCTTTTAACCTTTTAAAAATTTCTTCACATTTTTTATCCCAGACGAATTTCATCCCTTTCTTCTGCAACGAAGTTATGGGACTCACAATTCTAGAGAATCCTTCAATAAACTTTCTGTAGTAACCTATTATTCCCATAAATGACCATACGTTAGTTACGTCTTTAGGGACAGGCCACTCATTAATTGCTCGTATTTTATCTGTGTCGATAGAAATTCTGTCTTTAGAGGTTATGTGACCTAAGTACTATATTTTATCTTTATAAAAGTCACATTTACTAAACTTAGCATAAAGTTGATGTTCTCTTAACACTTGCAGAATTATTCTTAAATGTTCGTTGTGCTCTTCTTTAGTTTTTGAATAGATTAGAATATCATCAATGAACATGATTACAAACTTATCTAAGTACTTATGCAGAACATTATTCATTAAGCACATGAACACTATCGATGCGTTAGTTAGCCCAAAAGGCATAACTACGCACTCGTAGTGCCCATAGCGAGTTCTGAAAGTAGTTTTGAAAATGTCTTCATCCTTTATTCTAACTTGATGATATCCAGACCTTAAATCAATTTTAGTGAATATCTCTTCTCCGCGTACCTAATCAAATAGATCATCAATGCGGGGAAAGGGATATCGATTTGTAATTGTCATTTTATTAAGTTGACGGTAATCTATGCATAATCGCATGGTTCTGTCGTTCAAAGATAATTGGTGCTCCCCAAGGAAACACACTAGGCCTTATGTAGTTTTTATCTATTAATTCTTTCAGCTGATATTTTAGTTCATTTAACTCTAGAATATTCATTCTGTAGGGAGCCTTTGAGTTTGGTACCACACCCAGTACTAACTCAATGGTGAAATCGAGTTCCCTTTTCGAAGGTAATCCTGGAATTTCTTCCGGGAATACGTCAGAAAAGTCCCTAAGGATGGGTATATCCTCCAGTTTTAATTTATCTTCTTTAGATGAACAATCGTCATTAATAACATTAACAACAAACATTTTACAACCCTTTCTTGCAGCTCTCTTTACTTGTAAAGTAGAAATTTGTCTTACAGAAATCTTCCTACGAATTCATTTTACTGTTTCAGTTTTTCCTTCATTATTCAAACAAGTAAAAGATTTCTCATAACAATTAAGTACTACTCTATGATGTTCAAGCCAGTCCATGCCAATCAACAAGTCATATGACCCTAAGGGTAAAACATTCAAATTAACTTGCGTTTTCAACTGACTCATAAATATATCACAACTTTTAACAAATTCTATAACCTTTGTTTTAGTGCCTGTTGCTAGCTGAAGTAATCAAGAATTATCAATTTTTTCTACCTTTAACTTGCAACTTTTCACTAAATTAGGTGAAGTGTAACTCAAACTTGCACTTGGATCTATTAGAATGGAAATAGATTTGTTTTGTATCATACCTTTGATTTTGACCATAGACATTTGATGGTCTGCTTGACGATTTTCCAGCACTGCAATTATCCTGGGCAATTCTCTTGCTACATCTCCAACTGTAGGTTCTGCTTGTATGGTGTGAATCTTGCCGAGTGTCTTTCTGTTGCATGGGCATTGAGCTCTTGTATGGGGTCCACCACAATCATAACACTTCAAAGGTGCTTTCTATTCAGCATATCTGGTGTTGTTATTATTATTATTGTTATTATTGTTAGGCACATTCCTTGCAACAGTAAAATTCTGTGGTGCATTACCTCTATAATTATTATTTGGAAAATTTCTGTTATTAAAGCTTTTCTTAAAATTTCCAGAATTATGATTAAAACTTTTCTTTTTATGCTCAAAATGATTAGACTTATTACTTCTCCAAACAGATATTCCTTCTCTTTTTTTGGTTTGTTCAAAACAGAAATTAGCTTTCCTCATAGCCTCTTCCAAAGTGGAAGGGTTATCATATTCGATCCTGTATTTTATGTTGAAAGGTAGACAAATTAGAAACTTTTGTACCTTAGGCTTCTCTTCGACCATGTAAGGTACATACCTCAGCAAGCTAAGGAACTTGCTGCACAACTCCTTCATACTCATAGTACCCAATTTTAAATCATAAAATTCCTTTGATTTATCTTCATGGTACTGCTTCGACAAGAAATTTTTCTTAAATAAATTTTTAAACATACTCCAAGTTATGTCTCTTTCTTTAAGACTCTTAATTCTTTTAAGATCCTACCACCAAATATCTGCTTTTCCGGTCAGATTGTAAATAGCCATCTTAGATTTTAACTGAGAAGAGTAATCGTAAATATGAAAATATTTCTTCATGCCAGACATCCATGCTTCAACTGTCTCACCCTTTACATTTTCACCATTAAAGGTTGGTGGCTTAATATTTTTAAACTCTCCTGTAATTTGATGCTTATGCTTCCTCTTCTTAGAACGACAATCATTGTCACTGCTGTCATGATCAAAATTACAATTACTTTGATCAGATTTAGATGAAGAGTAACTATTACTTTTACCATTCCTTACTTTCTTGTGTTTATGTTTGTGAGACATTCTACCAGAATCAGATTTTACTTCTGACTTCCTACCTCTTTCCTCATTATGATAATTCTCCATTAAAATTTGATTTAACTCTTCTTGCACCTTCAAAATTCGTTCATTCTATTTTTTAATAGTCCTTATCTCAGATTTTAAATCTTTCACAGTACGTAGTAGTTCAGAAGATTGATTATTTAACTCTACGTAAATCCCTTCATTACCATTATTATGTGCGTTGTTATTATGCTCATTATGAGGATATCTGTCCTCTATTAATTCCTCTGGTATATCCATACCTGCAATTAAATATCAAACTGTTCTGTATAGAAACAAAATTAAATAAAAGTCAGTAACTAAATTTTATGTTCTCATTTTCTGTTTTGCGCGCGTGAGCCTATTTCAGGCCTAGAGTTTGAACTCGCATTTTTATACCACATGTAACATCCCGAAAATTCAAAAAAATTTAAAGTTTTTCAACATAGCATTTAATGCATATACTAACTGTGTGGAATTATAATAAATGCTTATATGTCGTCATGCTGAAATAAATGTTTGTAACGATCCTACAATGTATTGTTTTGCGGCTTGTTATGAAATGAATTTAAATCTACATTAAGGTGCTATTGAATGTTTTCTTGTCTCAGCTGTATTTTTAGATTACTTATGTCGATGCTCAATCAAATGTTAATGTTTATAAGCACTAACTGTTGTTCTTCTTTTGATGACAAAGGGGTCTTATGGGTACCGAGAGGCTTACTTAGCATTTATGCTAAAGCATTTGAACCTTCCTTTTCGCAGTGACATGTAAGGGTGACACATTAGATCAAGAAATACTAGTATGTTTTAAAATGCACTTTCAGTTAGCCATCAATGATTTTGTATAAGTTTCTAAGGTATTCCATGGAGAGAACTATTAATGGTATAATACTCTGAACTTAGAGTTTGATGCTAAGGTAACTCCTGGTTTACAGCTATGATATAAATGCATGACCCGAGGAGGTACTTATAATGTGACTCGTCTAAAGTTTATAGTTATAAAATATATAATTTATATATTTCTTTGTTTAACATTTAAATGATGAACTAGAGTACTGTAGAAAAGGTTTAGTATAGTATGACAATGCAAATATTGTAAAAATAATATGCCTGTATGAAACATAGACTAGATGCAAGATACCATATATTCCTATAGTATGTGAACTACTTGTAAATTATCATGCAATTTCCTATATTAGATGGACTATATACTATTTCCATGCTTTTCCTATAGTGTGAACTATATGCAACTTCCATATAATTCCTATATTGTAAACTATATGCCATTATCGTGGAATTCCTATATCATGTAAACTATATGAAATTTCTATGTGCCTAAAGTTTATGCATTGGTCCAATATACAAAACAATATAAAAATGTGAGCATTATCATGAATCCTTTAAACATACGCTTGATACTTATTTGATGCCACACTAAAGGTGTAACTATTACTTATAATAATATATATATTGACAGGTTTGCAAACATAACCAACGAGACAACTCATTATCAGGATAAGGTGATTAATAACGTAGTGGTTATGTGCTGGAAGCATCCATAATCCATCCTTGGCATTAAACAATCCCAACTACTTCCATAGTGGATATCCCTGTGGCTGCTATCGTGTATAGTATCACGTGAAGCCTTTTGTAAGGATGGAGCCAGAGTTGTTGAGCTGTGCAAGGTTCGACCTATCAGTAAACTGAGCTAGTCTCCACGATGGCAATGGTTATAAATGTAGTCATAACTATAATGGTTGCTTGGAAATACGATATACTGTGATGTATAATCCCTACCATTGATCTTATGATACTCTCAGGTTTTGGGATGTAACCCTAATCCTCCACTAAGTCTCGTAGTTGTTGTTTCCTTTGGCATTCATTGTAAGTTGTTGGTGGCTCGGTGGATAGCTTAAGAACCGAGCCATAATGTGAGAGTTTACAGCAATTGTTTATAGTTGGAAGGACTCCAGGGTTGATGATAGTCTCGTGTGTAGGTTGAACCAATGGTCGATTTTCATTGTATGTAAAATGATAGTTCACAGAGTTGTCTCCAACCTTCGCTGTGTTCGGTAGTGAGGTGATAGCTACGGTTTAACATTGGCTATGGCATCTCTGCTTCATAAGAAACTATTTAAAGGTAATGTATAGGTTTTGAAACATGTTTCCTTCTATTTGTTATGAGTTGCAGTTATTGTTATTTCGTCTTAATGAATATTCTTTTATGATACACGTTTGACCATACTTTGTTTGTGTGGCAGGTTCCTTCGGCTTTTGGTTTCCAAGCTCAAGTTGAAAGATGACAAACTACAATGGAACTAGTAAGATTCGATGGTTTCCTTGATGGCTTCGGCTTGGTGACTATTGGTCCTTCTTAGGTTCTTAGCGAGACTTCATTTTAAATGTAATGCTGTGGAAGGTGACCACCATTGTGATGTTTGTCAACTGACTGGTAGATGGGGAGGATGAAATCCTCAACCCACTTCAGCGTTAAGCATGTAGTGTTTATTTTCTACGTAGTTACTTTGTAAAGGAATGTAAGACAGTGAGAGGGTTTAACCCTTGGCTATTCTAGTTTAAATAAAATATTTTGGTTCCTTATCTTAATGATGTTTACATGTGTTGAAACTGTGAGTGATGCTCTAGAATATGTGATAGTTTAAAGTTTTGTCTTTGAAACATTGTGTGTTTAAAGATGGCTGCAAGCCAAAAGCATGAAGCCTTAAGATTGGCATTCAAAACCCCGAACCTGTTTGTTTTGATGGTAGCTTTGATCGTTCTGGGAAGTCGAATCTGAAAACTAAGTCTTAATCTCGTTTATCTATTTGGTTCGATGCAGACTATGGTTATACTAGGGTTGTAAAGTCACTGTTGGATAATGATGCTAAGCTTGCTTCTTTGTTTTTGGTTTTAGACTATGTACTGGAATCATGACTAAAACTACACTATTGTTGAGTGAGGGTATTAAATCTTACTTGTGATCTTAGCTCGAAAAGTTGATGTTTAAGCCGTTAAGGGTTTGACCGCCGAAATGGCTATGAACCTGTCACGATGTTTTAAGTGATTTGGTTATCTTTTAAGGGTTTCGATCCCATGTCTATTATGTTGCAAAAGTATTTTAGGGACTCTGTCTTGGATAGGTTATTTGACTTGTTAAATGTGGAAATGAATACTAAATGTTGAAGTAAGAAGCTAGGGTCGGAACCTTAGGGTTTTTAAATCTACAGTAGAAGTGTTTGAATTTATAACTGCAGTTTGATAATTAAATCAAAATAAAAGATGTGAATACTGTGAATGAGATAGTACTATACAATAATGCGGTTGTTTGCAATTTATAAGTATTTATTTAAAGTTATACGTACTTGGTAGCAATTCTGTGTAATTAGTAATGTTTATTTTGGAACTGTTATAATTCAAGAATGTTAATGAAAGAAATAAATTGAATTTATAACACTATACTATTTTGAGAAGAATGATAAGAGAAGACATAGCATCTATCTTCTGTAAAGAAATAAATGACCTAAAGTGAAAACCCTAGGTTTCATACAGAGATGAAATGTTTACTTCTGTTTCTATGTAAAGAAATATTATAGTGCCTCTAATATGAAATTCTATTTCAATTCCTAAGTTTATACATATATAATTTATTTTATAGAATGTAACTGATAAGGAATATTAAGGAAACACAACAATGTTAGTCTATTCATTCATTCTATATTCTATCTATCATTTATCTATCTTAATTCTCCCTCTCTGTACTAGAGTACTATATAGAAAATAGTATGGGAAAAATACAGTAGAGGTATTTTATCAATTCATATATTTATTCAACAATTTACAAGATCCTAATAGCTCAAAAAATCACACTTTTACTTCTGCATAATGTAAACTAATAGTTTTAAACTAATGAGATACTAAATCAATAATAACATAAAATAATTTAACTACTTTGGATTGAAAT
The DNA here is from genome assembly GCA_027924585.1 of Larix kaempferi. Lineage (NCBI taxonomy): Eukaryota > Viridiplantae > Streptophyta > Pinopsida > Pinales > Pinaceae > Larix > Larix kaempferi. Next base: position 24,807,190 of record BSBM01000186.1, on the reverse strand, counting down.
AACAAGTAGAACCTGTAACTATACATAGGGTGGACAAACACCCAAGGAGGCCTGTTCCTCCCAACCTTCTCCAGAAGAAGCAGCCAATCTACTTGCCTCCTTTGGACCCCCGAACCTGTTTACTGAACCGCTAGGTAGATTAACTCTGTTTTGAAGGAACGCACTCAACTTTGTATAACCAACAATCAATAGAGACTTGCCAAAACCTCAATCTCTGCACTCAGTAGTAGAAAATATGCGCTCAGTAATAAACAAGGTAGACTTACACCATGAAAAAAAACATAGTCTTCCCCTCATCGAATCTCTTGTGTGCATACAGCAAAACCATAAGGTAAGTTTCCTCGTCAGGAAAAGTGATGAACCTCAATCCAAAATTCGATGGCTCTTAAAAATATTGCCTAGGTCTTTAGTGGTGAGTTTTCAATAAATGAGCCTCAAGCTCTAGTTCCATCTTTTAAAGCACTATGACCACAATTCAAGGGAGTTGTCCCATACCAACAGCTAGTTACTTGCCTCATGAAGCTACCATTTGTCCATTTCCTTCTACCCCAGATTCCATTCCACTTAGTGTGTCAGTAAACACTATTTCAACAGCTCTCCTTGGGTGAGTGTCTCCTATTTTATCTATTTAAGTAATCATATTGTGCAATTACAATCATTCTTGGACACTTGTCCAAATATAAAACTTTACAATAAAAGTTAAGATAATGTTTCCAACATAAAATGTTTTTCAGCAAAAAGGGGTATGTTACAAAAGTCAACAATGGTCAACCAACTTCAACCATGGTCAACCAAAGTCAACCATGGAAAATCAAAATTCAACCAAAATCACCATCACCAACCATAGTTAACCATGGTCAATCATAGTTAACTATGGTCAACCAAATTCAACCATAAACAACCATGTCAACCAAAGTCAACAATGCTCAACCATAGTCAACCATTGTTAGCCACAGTCAACCATAGGAAACCATAGTCAACCAAATTCAAGAAAAATTTAACCATGGTAAACCAAAGTGAACCATGATAAACCTAAGTCACACATAGTGAACCAATGTCACCCAAATGTCAATCGAAGTAAAAAAGTCAACCCTAGTCAACCAAAGTCAACCATGGTAGACCATGCTCAACCATAGTCAACTATCATGAACCCAAAAATTAGTAAAATTTAAAAACTTTTCTAAGTGTCTAAAACGCCACTAAAATCTATGCGGAAATATAAAGTGTGGATTATTTTCTTTAAATACTACTTATGAATAATTAAAACTTTGCGACACTTATTACTGTTTATAAATGTTGTTATGATATTCAAGGAAAAGACCCCTCAAATGAAATTTATGTGTATTAAGTACTATCCCCCGTCATTTTTGCACTAATAAGATAGATGTTTTATTTTCAACTAAATCAATTCTTAACTTGAGATATCAACCATTTCTTAAATCTTACGGGAAACACCAAACTTGAACATGTATTAATATGCGTCCTTAGGAAGTATGTACATCTTTTATCATAACAATAGAAGAACCTAAATAGTAACAACATAATCAAAATCATAAGAGAAACATACTAGCATTATACATCATGTAAACATCCAACCTTCTATATGAATCGTATACATAAAAAATAATCATAAACATTTATAATAACAGAAACAAGTACTCATACATAAGACACATTGAGAAACACCATAGGAAACATAAGAGACAAAGATAACGTGGCTCACCCGTACACGGGCTAGTCCACAAAGGTGTGTGCATCATTTATTAATTCATCAAATTCGATGGGTACAATCTACCATATAACGATGGCTTTCCACTTGCTCGGGTCTCTATTTAAGAGAGATCATATTTAAAACTTCCCAAGGTCTAACTTAAACAATACAGGGGTTTCCCAACAGGATTATATAACGAGTACTTTACCATATACGTTGACCATTTAGAACAACAATCAATAATAAACTTAATCCTAGGACTGGCATAACACAACATAACACTATATTTCTGCATCCAACCGAAATGGGATCTATTTACCTTGATGCCCAGTCTTTACATTGATGCCCAAACTTTCCATGGCCGAAATCATACAAAATTAGAGGATCAAGTCATAGAGGTAGTAAAAATCATTAAAAATTATATCGGAAGAGATCGCTACCATGAATATCGTGTGCAAAGATCGCGACCATTAATACGAACCCTATGAAATAATATATTGATATGTAGAGATATGTAAACTCTATTGAACATGATGTGCAGAGATCATACTTCCGTGACTTCAATTCAACAAAATCTGTAAAGACAAAGCAATCGGTAAAATAAAATAACTAAATAGACAGAAGTCTAAGTTCTATGCGAAGACTAGTTTAGCTCGCCATTGACTCTCTAGTGCAGAGATCGATCCAGACAACACAAAAAGAGTTGGGGCATGCCCTCTACAAAGGTCGTCCTTTATCCTAGAGAAATTTGGTCAATCCAAGAGAGTCACCGCTCAATACAAGCAAAGAGACTAAAAATCATCCGATCTCTCCAAGAGAGTCACCGCCCAAAACAAACGAGACAACATTGAAACAAAACACGACAAGAATGAAAACTAGCATTAGAAACAAACAAAGGAATCGTGCTCTATTGAGCAGTCCTTTCCCCAAAGGCTTAACATGTTATGTATAGCGAGCAAAATCGAGAATCGGTGGAGGGTATCACACCCCTCTCTCGGTTGCCAACACGGAAATAACACACCGCAGCATGCAGTAAAGGAAACCAGGCAACCACAATGAGTATTTATCGAAAATCGTAAGGGAGGTCTGTCTGGACAACCTAACTGGAAATGTAGTTAGTACCATCTCCAACCCAAAACATAAGCTTGAAATGTGATTCTGTCCACACAAGGGTCTTTGTCGAGTTGGGGGTTAGCCCTAAATCCTCATAGAACAAACTATTAAAATAAATGAAAATAGTTTCATGGATCTACTCCGTGAAACTACCATGTGTAACCATGCATTCATATTGAATGAAAGGTAGGTAGGACATCAATCTAAACAGATGGCAAGAGTTGTAAGAGTATAGGTCAACTTCCGTCGAACTTCTCAATAACCCGAAAATCCAGACGTGCAGACTCTAACCAGCTATAAGGATACACAGGGATTTTAAAGGTTAAACAAAGGGGCACATTCATGAAACGATGCGGTGTGAGTTTTATCTCAGTTAGGTCAAACATCCAAACTCAAATGAGTGCAGATCGAAAAGTATAGATCACGCCCTAAATTAGTTGTGTCAAGATCGCATTATACCTAGTAGCATCCAAACTTAACTAGTTCCTAGATTGCACTGTGCAGAAAATCATTACAAACGATGACTCTAGCACATCAGACAACCGAGAAGCGTAATATGACAAGCATACAACCTAGGGCTTGAGCCGAGCTTTGTTGATATTACGGTCTATTAAATACCAGAGTTTAAAATCATAAGTCCATACACTTTAAAATAATAAGAAGGATCACAGTAGTCAAGGTTAGCTTACCTCACCGTAAGAAGAGAGGGATCACATCCCTTCTAGCACTTTTAACTCCGCTGTAAGATACCATATCAGTCTGGTGGATAAAATTGCAATAACCCTCTATAATAACACTAAGATTTTGCAAGCAAATCAAGTCATACTGAAACACTCTATATAAACACTGATATTTTCACACGGTGGATACTATCAACCAAAGGTAAAATGTGAATTAGGTACATGGCTCGCTAGCTGATATTTTCAGTGTTGAAGATGACATGACCTACTTAAAGTAAAAGGAAAAGCTTAATACAGTAAGTCTGTCGAACCATATGAAAATATAGGTTACGACCGGGTAGATCCATCATAAAAAAGGTAAGACAAACATGTAACTAGTTTGCTATCGACCTAACCAGATTTAGCTTCCATAGACTATCGCTGTGAGCAGAGATCACAATGCATTGTATAGAGATGGATAGCGTACTAGGTTAAATAAGTATGAGATCTACTTTTGCCAGATAAATGTACTACTAGGATTATAAATCCAAGATAAAAAAAATGAAAAAGTACAAGAGCACTTTACCTATACCCACGATGGAGATACTCAGACCTGTACATTTGGAGCATACTCCTTTCCAGTGATGGATCTTAGTTCCAAACTGGATCTTCAATGCAGGGCAGAACAAACCTCAAACCATATCCTCTCCACAAGTCCTAGCTTATACTTATTGCGTTCTTCGACTACCTCACCTCCCTCTTATTATCCACTAATTATCAAAATTCCTATCTCCATGCATTGGCAGAGTTCGAATAATCCACCTGTAATATCCCCAAAATACGAATTAGGGATTTTTGCAATCAATTTTCAAAAATAGTATTTTGCTCTATAGGATTTCATATCACCAAGAATGTATTAATTACATGGATGGAAAATTCTATAAGTTTTAATATCTCTATAACTGATGGCGAACTTTATTGGTATAAAGAACCATAATGCAGTTGTAACATCTCCATATAACCGAGTTATTATATTGAAAAATGAAAAGAAAATCTTTCCTCCATTATATAATTAATGAAATAAGTGTATTGTCATAATGTCACTGGTCTCTGCAAGATATGAACTTGTGGAAAAAGTCTGACATGTTTCTGTTGCGAAAACGACAATAAAAGAAATGATTTTTATTACGTGCATGTTACACAGCATAGACTGAACAATGATATATATTTCAATAGCAACCATAAACAAATACCAAGAATTTCCTTTGACACAATATAACCATATACATAATAACATCACCATTAAAAACATACATAAGAACGAGACAGGATATAACTGTGGTTCACCCGCTACCCGGGCTACGTCCACAAAAGAATATGCCACATTATGTATTATTCAATCCGAATAGTGAGGTTACAATCTGCAACTCCCTGTTGCTATTGCTCTCTTACATTGTGAGAGTTTTTCCACAGCATTCGGCGACGAACCTAACTTGCATAATTAAAGAGGAATTTCTCTTATAAGTACAATGCTAGCTTTTCGCTCTGATGTGATGAAAGAAAAACAGCCTTCATTAACCAGTAACTGCGATTTAGCAAGAGATAAAATAATAAATCTGGAAACTGTACTTCATAACATTTCACCGAGGATCCGCTGAATTAAACTCTAATCATGACGCAGAAGAGATACGTCCATATCCAACAAAGAGGAAAAATACTATTCTCACAACCGTTATCATCTAACTGAAGATAAGGTATGTTATGTAGGTAATTCCTTCATTATACAGAATTAAACTATGTCGAAAGAATGCACAATTCTTCATAATACAACCGTAGAAAGCACAGATTTCTATCACTAAACGCAGCATTGTGCATCTGGAAAATATTTTACTGAACGCCAAACATTAGTCAAATCTAATGTACTATGAGATCGCGCCAAACATTGATCAAATCTAATGAGATCGGTTGCGTTGGTGATGTCTTCTTTACTTGCAGTCCCAACTTACTGTAACTAATCACCGCATAAACTGGAACATAACATTAATTGAAAGGATTTGACTGCGATAGCGATTCCCTATTTACTTGCAGTTACTAAATTAGCTAAGACGTGAACATAACCTTAATTAAGGAGATTGCATCTATGGCACCGTCAATGGTTTATAAATTCCAAACACAATGTGGCTAACGGGTTTTGAATAAATGGAGATTGCAGTTCAACAACAACATAGCTCAGGATAAAACACCAAAGAAAAACGTTAAGGATCGATCATATCGATCTGCCATAGAGATTCTCTCTCTCTGTTCTCGGTTGTGGGCTAAAATGCATCGCACAGAAAAATAGTAAAAGTAAAATATTCAATGAAACACTAGGGGTCGATGCCGTCAATCTAAGAACGAATCTTTCTTCATCTCTCTCTAATGAGAGATTTAATACTTCACACGCAGAAGCAAAAGACCACCTTATATTTATATCTTACCTAGCATATGACCCAAATTACAGATCTAGGCGCTCATTGATAGAGCCCAAGCAATTTAAGGCAGATCTTCTCTCCGACACTCGGTGGTGAGATTAAAACCCTCACACAGAATTTAAAGACAACAATATATCTAGCAAACTATTAAAATACCAAACCCAGGCGTTCATCTTTTTCCAGCGAACCCAGGCGTTCATCTATTTACTCGGCGGTTAAGGTTTTTCTTGGATGTGGATCGGTTCTTTACCAGGGAGATCGCCCATAAATCTTGAGCATACAGTGTAGACATCATAAACAAAGTTTAAACATAGAGAAACTATTTTACTCACGTCTTGGTTGGAGACCGAATCTATCAACGATTTAACTAGCAATCAACTATATATAAACAATTATTTATCACCAATCGTAAGTTAAAACGCAGGTCCGTCACTGCTAGGCCGCATATCGGCTCTGAAGATTTAATTTCTGCATTTTTACATCCTATCAGCGTTTAACTATGGGATGGCTCCATATACTAGATCAAATAAATTGGGAAGCAAAAAGATTGGAAATCCGGCTAGGGTTGGGACCTGCCAAGGCTGTAGCCCGACTGCGCCCTGACTACAATTAGTCTACTTAATCGAAAGTGGGATCTTAGGGATTGTTACCTCTTCTTTTGTACGGACTGGGACTTATCCAGGCGCATCATATCAAAGGTCGTGATGAGTTTATAACAGGCTGCTTCTGAGAAGAAGAACACCGTCGCCTCCCGCCACAACCAGAAAACGCGAGGTCCTCCAGCAAGCACTTTGTCAACTCCAGCATGCAATTGGTCGACTCCAGAAATAAAAAAAAACCAGATCGAACCGCCCTTCTTCCTCATAGTCACTATTCTTTCATCGTAGGGTTCGCCCCCCTACTTCCCCCTCCAGTCGTGTTTAAATAAAAAATATTGCCGAGGTTTTTTTCCCTCCTTCCCAGCACCCAACACACTCCGGCAGGTGTCTCTCGTCCTCTTGTCTTTGATGACAAGTGTAAATAAAACTCCGCGTTGATATGTGGATGGCATTCGACTGGGACTTAACGTGGATGACAACCTCCAGCAATCAACAAGTGGCAGTTACAGACATAACCAAAAGTAATGTATACAACATAAGACATGCATAGCACGGTACACATAAATGCATCACGATGGAAGCATAATGTATCATGATAGCATCATAACTGTTTTACAAAAAACAACTGGTTTCATCCCTACACTTCTGTCCACGGTGCATACATACTTAGAATGACAGGGTTAAGCATACAACATACGTTTTAGGGACAGGATTTAAGCATACAACATATACGTTCTATAGACAAGAACTGATTACAGGGGTGAAGCTACGCTTCCCTTACACCACACATAGAATCGTCTTAGCTGGGCATTTTTGCTCTCAATAGAAATCCCCAAAAGTAATGCAGAGATAAAATAAATGAATGGTAACTCTAGCATAAAAAAAATACATACAAAGCCTCAGGCTTTATGCCCTTCATAGGAAGCCACAACATCTGTACAAGATTTAGTATGCAACTATTAACCCTAACTACTAGTATTTAAAATCTACAGTAGCAGCTACACAATATTCTGAGCAATCAATGCCTCAGGGTTTACACCCTTCATAGGAAGCCACCACGCCTACCTATCTGAATATCATCAATTTCACTATCTTTATAGACAGGAAAAACGGTAGTTCATTATGATAAATGCACCGAGATGGAAAAAACATTGTGACCAAGGCTACGCTGCTAGTCATATGATCAAAGCACAGATAGAAAATATTCCCCAAAGCTCACAAATTACATCTCAGTAATTAAATCTCTTAAGTACAAGGTTTTATGGTGGAACCTTGGCCTTGAGCCCCTCACGACGACCATGTACACAATCATAATCGTATATACAAAATAATAAAGATAAAGATCAAAATAGGTCATAAAGGAGGGATATCACATCCTCCTCCCCATTAAAATAACACCGTCCTCGGTGTTCACTCTTCTCTTGGAGAAAACATTCGTACCACGAAACTAGAATTCAGAAGAACAGGGTTTAGTAAAAACTTGTCCTCAACTTCATATTCAAACTCAGAAACATAAATCATGAGTTCTTTATTGTACCTATCACTTGTAATATATGGGATAGATCTAGCACTCTATGATTGTATTCTATTGACAAAATCAACAACAGCATTCACCTGGTCCAGGAAATTCTTGCCTAACACCGTAGTGCTCAAGCAGCAATTCTTTCTCTCATGTTTTGCCTAACACTTTAGTGCTCACACAGCAAACATTCCTTTCATGTTTTGCCTAACACCTTCGTGCTCCCGCAGCAAACATTTCATTCATGTTTTGCCTAACACCTTAGTGCTCACGCAGCAAACTTTTCATTCATGTTTTGCCTAACACCTTAGTGCTCACGCAGCAAACATTTCTTTCATGCATACTAAGCAGCGTCCTGCCTCCCACGTATACATTTTCTTATAGCTTGCCTAGGTCTTACAGCCAGCCGATTCTCCGAGAATACTAGTGGCTGTTCAATCCCTGATTTTAGGGAGTATTTCAAATGCCATTACAACACTCTTTACACAATTCCCCCTCAAGCCTTCTCGCTTGAGTCCCGGAATTTATTTCGATAACCAATCATTTATTAATTCTTACAATTTTTGTAAATTACAATATGTCTTGTAATAATGGTAAGTAGTTTCACTTATTTGCTTATCATTCATGATATGCAGTACACATCCATCACCAAATCAGGTTTTGTGCCATACTGTAATCCATGCTATAATAAAAGGTAGTCACTTACTCTTGAGCGATTTTGTTCTGCTCAGCTTCACCAATGGACTTATAAGCCACATTCCTTTTTGTTTATCACATTGATCGTAATTATGATAACATCCTGAAAATGTTAGTAGCTAAACAACATAATCCAATGTTAATCCATGGTTATAAGTGTCTCAAAATATGACCAGTAAATAAGATGCATTAAGTGAATCCTCACTTACTCTTGAGCGATTAACTCAGCTATTTATCCGCGTGAATACTCACTTCCATTTTGATTTGTTATATTCATAGTGAAATCCTGCATAATAGATTACGCTCTTCCACAAGTTCAACCGAGTTTTTGACCATCTGTCATAATAACATTACCAACTATTGTAAGGAGGTTTTTCTTCTATGTATAAAAATAAGAAAGTCATCCTTCATACTACAATCTCCACATGTGGTTATTTAAAATAAACATTATTTCCATACTAAGCATAACCAACTCAATTAATAGGACTACATTCTTCTTTATTATGGGCATTACGATCACTTCACCTCAATCCTTTTCCTTCACTGTATTAAGTACCCATTTTTCTTGCATATGCCAACATCATGTGAGTAACAATAAATCGTGTACATATATACCATATATATATTTTTCTAAGGATAATCACATACCTTTATGGGGGAGACTGCATATCGCTTTATTGTATGGCCCTCATATGCCAAGGTGTACTTTTAACTTGCATTAATACACATTAGTAATCCCCTCCATATCATAAAATCTATATATCAACACGAAACAGATTATCAAGGTATCCATGCATATAACATAAAGCTTTGATCACATAAAGGTATAATCCTTCTGTCAACCACTCCCAGTATCCTAACATTCCTAGCAAGGATCCCTGAAAATAGAATATACAAAGATGAAATCATAACATTTCATCATATGCATCCTTTTAATTACTTAGAATACACATTTATACTTCTTGAGTAATTATAACCATCGTCCTTTTGTACTTACAAGCAAGGCTACCAGCGTGCTCCCATGTCACACATTTATACTTCAATATTCTATACAATCCTATACCGCAAAGAGACAAGGGGATTCTTAACAATTATTCTCTTTTATCCCTTGAAATCTTCAGATAAGGTTATAATGACGAAGGATGCTCGTTTGTGGAAGTAGAGTTAAGTCGAAGGTTACGAAAATCATTCACAAGGATGGCAATTTCCTAGTCATAGAAAATTTCACACAGTAGAATGTCCCTTTAAACCAATGAAGTTAATTCCTATTCTTTCAATCTTTTACCTGGAGGATGACCCTTTGTTAATCATGCATAAAAGTTTTACAACTCTTCTAACCCTCTATGGTTTGGATAGTATATATATATATATGTATATACTTTATGTAACATTACTTACATTAACCTTGAAGATCTATTATATATTTATTAGTTCAACTAATCATTCTTCTCTACCATGTCACATGTCCCCTATAACAAAAGTAAGAACACAAAACTAATATTCTATATCGAAACCATCGCATGTAACATTCAATATAATGTACAACATCCTCTACACCTTTTCTCAATAACATTTAGCCAATAAGGAGAATTTCAGGAGTTACTCCTTAGTACCATTTATGCATTTTTCTAATATAATAAGGATTATCTCAATCCTACAATCTTTATGTACATAATTAATACCATCGTTTCAGCATAAGTGCGAGAAATCAATAACCAAGTAATTCATGGCAAATTTATAGTCCTTCATATAATGACCTAATTGCACCTTACTCACTTCGTAATTCACATACTATATCAACTTTTCTAATCATCATAATACACAATTAGAGCAATCAAGTACTTATGATGAATGTCTATGACTTGACTCATATAAGTACTAAAACCTTACTCGTGGCATCAATCGACTGGGTAGGAGTGTACATCTTTCATAGGTGAATGATCCTAATTTTGCTTATACATCCCTCATAAACTTATGAACATTCAAGGCTCCTTTGTTACTATCGTTATGATCAATATACATGAAAATATTAACAAGATCACTAAGATAAAAAAAATAGGAACATAGTCCAATTAATATAATCATTTTCAAAGAATACTTTCTGGTCATTCAATGAAATTGCATTAGGAGATATTCATCCTCTAGTATTTATCGATGCAGGATCATTTAGATACGAAATTAAACATACAAACTGCTCACTCATCGACAATGCTTTTCTTTTAGAATGCTTCAACAAGTGGAGTATACTTACTTGCGATTTTAAAGACATCTTGTCGATTACCTCCTGCTGATTCTTTAGAACATAAATCCTTTGTTTGCGTCTTATCGATGGAGTTCCCTTGACCAGCTTATATTATTTCTTCAGCTGGGCCCAACTAAGCCCGAGTGTTTGCAACCTGTGCTTTGGCGGGAGAAACTTGAAGTCGAGCTCGGAGATTCATCTTCCCCTCCTCCGATAAAATCCATGCATCCAAAAATGAAACGAAAACCATTGATTAGTAAACTTAAAACCTTCATACTCACTTATCGCATATTGAGCTCATTAGGCCCTAGTGTTGTAACCTAATGCTCTGATACCATATGTAATATCCCCAAAATCCGAATTAGGGATTTTTGCAATCAAGTTTCAAAAATAGTATTTTGCTCTATAGGATTTCATATCACCAAGAATGTATTAATTACATGGATGGAAAATTCTATAAGTTTTAATATCTCTATAACTCATGGCGAACTTTATTGGTATAAAGAACCATAATGCAGTTGTAACATCTCCATATAACCGAGTTATTATATTGAAAAATGCAAAGAAAATCTTTCCTCCATTATATAATTAATGAAATAAGTGTATTGTCATAATGTCACTGGTCTCTGCAAGATATGAACTTGTGGAAAAAGTCTGACATGTTTCCGTTGCGAAAACGACAATAAAAGAAATGATTTTTATTACGTGCATGTTACACAGCATAGACTGAACAATGATATATATTTCAATAGCAACCATAAACAAATACCAAGAATTTCCTTTGACACAATATAACCATATACATAATAACATCACCATTAAAAACATACATAAGAACGAGACAGGATATAACCGTGGTTCACCCGCTACCCGGGCTACGTCCACAAAAGAATATGCCACATTATGTATTATTCAATCCGAATAGTGAGGTTACAATCTGCAACTCCCTGTTGCTATTGCTCTCTTACATTGTGAGAGTTTTTCCACAGCATTCGGCGACGAACCTAACTTGCATAATTAAAGAGGAATTTCTCTTATAAGTACAATGCTAGCTTTTCGCTCTGATGTGATGAAAGAAAAACAGCCTTCATTAACCAGTAACTGCGATTTAGCAAGAGATAAAATAATAAATCTGGAAACTGTACTTCATAACATTTCACCGAGGATCTGCTGAAGTAAACTCTAATCATGACGCAGAAGAGATACGTCCATATCCAACAAAGAGGAAAAATACTATTCTCACAACCGTTATCATCTAACTGAAGATAAGGTATGTTATGTAGGTAATTCCTTCATTATACAGAATTAAACTATGTCGAAAGAATGCACAATTCTTCATAATACAACCGTAGAAAGCACAGATTTCTATCACTAAACGCAGCATTGCGCATCTGGAAAATATTTTACTGAACGCCAAACATTAGTCAAATCTAATGTACTATGAGATCGCGCCAAACATTGATCAAATCTAATGAGATCGGTTGCGTTGGTGATGTCTTCTTTACTTGCAGTCCCAACTTACTGTAACTAATCACCGCATAAACTGGAACATAACATTAATTGAAAGGATTTGACTGCGATAGCGATTCCCTATTTACTTGCAGTTACTAAATTAGCTAAGACGTGAACATAACCTTAATTAAGGAGATTGCATCTATGGCACCGTCAATGGTTTATAAATTCCAAACACAATGTGGCTAACGGGTTTTGAATAAATGGAGATTGCAGTTCAACAACAACATAGCTCAGGATAAAACACCAAAGAAAATTGTTAAGGATCGATCATATCGATCTGCCATAGAGATTCTCTCTCTCTGTTCTCGGTTGTGGGCTAAAATGCATCGCACAGAAAAATAGTAAAAGTAAAATCTTCAATGAAACACTAGGGGTCGATGCCTTCAATCTAAGAACGAATCTTTCTTCATCTCTCTCTAATGAGAGATTTAATACTTCACACGCAGAAGCAAAATACCACCTTATATTTATATCTTACCTAGCATATGACCCAAATTACAGATCTAGGCGCTCATTGATAGAGCCCAAGCAATTTAAGGCAGATCTTCTCTCCGACACTCGGTGGTGAGATTAAAACCCTCACACAGAATTTAAAGACAACAATATATCTAGCAAACTATTAAAATACCAAACCCAGGCGTTCATCTTTTTCCAGTGAACCCAGGCGTTCATCTATTTACTCGGCGCTTAAGGTTTTTCTTGGATGTGGATCGGTTCTTTACCAGGGAGATCGCCCATAAATCTTGAGCATACAGTGTAGACATCATAAACAAAGTTTAAACATAGAGAAACTATTTTACTCACGTCTTGGTTGGAGACCGAATCTATCAACGATTTAACTAGCAATCAACTATATATAAACAATTATTTATCACCAATCGTAAGTTAAAATGCAGGTCCGTCACTGCTAGGCCGCATATCGGCTCTGAAGATCCAATTTCTGCGTTTTTACATCCTATCAGCGTTTAACTATGGGATGGCTCCATATACTAGATCAAATAAATTGGGAAGCAAAAAGATTGGAAATCCGGCTAGGGTTGGGACCTGCCAAGGCTGTAGCCCGACTGCGCCCTGACTACAATTAGTCTACTTAATCGAAAGTGGGATCTTAGGGATTGTTACCTCTTCTTTTGTACGGACTGGGACTTATCCAGGCGCATCATATCAAAGGTCGTGATGAGTTTATAATAGGCTGCTTCTGAGAAGAAGAACGCCGTCGCCTCCCGCCACAACCAGAAAACGCGAGGTCCTCCAGCAAGCACTCAGTCAACTCCAGCATGCAATTGGTCGACTCCAGAAATAAAAAAAAACCAGATCGAACCGCCCTTCTTCCTCATAGTCATTATTCTTTCATCGTAGGGTTCGCCCCCCTACTTCCCCCTCCAGTCGTGTTTAAATAAAAAATATTGCCGAGGTTTTTTTCCCTCCTTCCCAGCACCCAACACACTCCGGAAGGTGTCTCTCGTCCTCTTGTCTTTGATGACAAGTGTAAATAAAACTCCGCGTTGATATGTGGATGGCATTCGACTGGGACTTAACGTGGATGACAACTTCCAGCAATCAACAAGTGGCAGTTACAGACATAACCAAAATTAATGTATACAACATAAGACATGCATAGCACGGTACACATAAATGCATCACGATGGAAGCATAATGTATCATGATAGCATCATAACTGTTTTACAAAAAACAACTGGTTTCAGCCCTACACTTCTGTCCACGGTGCATACATACTTAGAATGACAGGGTTAAGCATACAACATACGTTTTAGGGACAGGATTTAAGCATACAACATATACGTTCTATAGACAAGAACTGATTACAGGGGTGAAGCTACGCTTCCCTTACACCACACATAGAATCGTCTTAGCTGGGCATTTTTGCTCTCAATAGAAATCCCCAAAAGTAATGCAGAGATAAAATAAATGAATGGTAACTCTAGCATAAAAAAAATACATACAAAGCCTCAGGCTTTATGCCCTTCATAGGAAGCCACAACATCTGTACAAGATTTAGTATGCAACTTTTAACCCTAACTACTAGTATTTAAAATCTACAGTAGCAGCTACACAATATTCTGAGCAATCAATGCCTTAGGGTTTACACCCTTCATAGGAAGCCACCACGCCTACCTATTTGAATATCATCAATTTCACTATCTTTATAGACAGGAAAAACGGTAGTTCATTATGATAAATGCACCGAGATGGAAAAAGCATTGTTACCAAGGCTACGCTGCTAGTCATATGATCAAAGCACAGATAGAAAATATTCCCCAAAGCTCACAAATTACATCTCAGTAATTAAATCTCTTAAGTACAAGGTTTTATGGTGGAACGTTGGCCTTGAGCCCCTCACGACGACCATGTACACAATCATAATCGTATATACAAAATAATAAAGATAAAGATCAAAATAGGTCATAAAGGAGGGATATCACATCCTCCTCCCCTTTAAAATAACACCGTCCTCGGTGTTCACTCTTCTCTTGGAGCAAACATTCGTACCACGAAACTAGAATTCAGAAGAACAGGGTTTAGTAACAACTTGTCCTCAACTTCATATTCAAACTCAGAAACATAAATCATGAGTTCTTTATTGTACCTATCACTTGTAATATATGGGATAGATCTAGCACTCTATGATTGTATTCTATTGACAAAATCAACAACAGCATTCACCTGGTCCAGGAAATTCTTGCCTAACACCGTAGTGCTCACGCAACAATTCTTTCTCTCATGTTTTGCCTAACACTTTAGTGCTCACACAGCAAACATTCCTTTCATGTTTTTCCTAACACCTTCGTGCTCCCGCAGCAAACATTTCATTCATGTTTTGCCTAACACCTTAGTGCTCACGCAGCAAACTTTTCATTCATGTTTTGCCTAACACCTTAGTGCTCACGCAGCAAACATTTCTTTCATGCATACTAAGCAGCGTCTTGCCTCCCACGTATACATTTTCTTATAGCTTGCCTAGGTCTTACAGCCAGCCGATTCTCCGAGAATCCTAGTGGCTGTTCAATCCCTGATTTTAGGGAGTATTTCAAATGCCATTACAACACTCTTTACACAATTCCCCTCAAGCCTTCTCGCTTGAGTCCCGGAATTTATTTCGATATCAATCATTTATTAATTCTTACAATTTTTGTAAATTACAAGATGTCTTGTAATAACGGTAAGTAGTTTCACTTATTTGCTTATCATTCATGATATGCAGTACACATCCATCACCAAATCAGGTTTTGTGCCATACTGTAATCCATGCTATAATAAAAGGTAGTCACTTACTCTTGAGCGATTTTGTTATGCTCAGCTTCACCAATGGACTTATAAGCCACATTCCTTTTTGTTTATCACATTGATCGTAATTATGATAACATCCTGAACATGTTAGTAGCTAAACAACATAATCCAATGTTAATCCATGGTTATAAGTGTCTCGAAATATGACCAGTAAATAAGATGCATTAAGTGAATCCTCACTTACTCTTGAGCGATTAACTCAGCTATTTATCCGCGTGAATACTCACTTCCATTTTGATTTGTTATATTCATAGTGAAATCCTGCATAATAGATTACGCTCTTCCACAAGTTCAACCGAGTTTTTGACCATCTGTCATAATAACATAACCAACTATTGTAAGGAGGTTTTTCTTCTATGTATAAAAATAAGAAAGTCATCCTTCATACTACAATCTCCACATGTGGTTATTTAAAATAAACATTATTTCCATACTAAGCATAACCAACTCAATTAATAGGACTACATTCTTCTTTATTATGGGCATTACGATCACTTCACCTCAATCCTTTTCCTTCACTGTATTAAGTACCCATTTTTCTTGCATATGCCAACATCATGTGAGTAACAATAAATCGTGTACATATATACCATATATATATTTTTCTAAGGATAATCACATACCTTTATGGGGGAGACTGCATATCGCTTTATTTTATGGCCCTCATATGCCAAGGTGTACTTTTAACTTGCATTAATACACATTAGTAATCCCCTCCATATCATAAAATCTATATATCAACACGAAACAGATTATCAAGGTATCCATGCATATAACATAAAGCTTTGATCACATAAAGGTATAATCCTTCTGTCAACCACTCCCAGTATCCTAACATTCCTAGCAAGGATCCCTGAAAATAGAATATACAAAGATGAAATCATAACATTTCATCATATGCATCCTTTTAATTACTTAGAATACACATTTATACTTCTTGAGTAATTATAACCATCGTCCTTTTGTACTTACAAGCAAGGCTACTAGCGTGCTCCCATGTCACACATTTATACTTCAATATTCTATACAATCCTATACCGCAAAGAGACAAGGGGATTCTTAACAATTATTCTCTTTTATCCCTTGAAATCTTCAGATAAGGTTATAATGACGAAGGATGCTCGTTTGTGGAAGTAGAGTTAAGTCGAAGGTTACGAAAATCATTCACAAGGATGGCAATTTCCTAGTCATAGAAAATTTCACACAGTAGAATGTCCCTTTAAACCAATGAAGTTAATTCCTATTCTTTCAATCTTTTACCTGGAGGATGACCCTTTGTTAATCATGCATAAAAGTTTTACAACTCTTCTAACCCTCTATGGTTTGGATAGTATATATATATATATGTATATACTTTATGTAACATTACTTACATTAACCTTGAAGATCTATTATATATTTATTAGTTCAACTAATCATTCTTCTCTACCATGTCACATGTCCCCTATAACAAAAGTAAGAACACAAAACTAATATTCTATATCGAAACCATCGCATGTAACATTCAATATAATGTACAACATCCTCTACACCTTTTCTCAATAACATTTAGCCAATAAGGAGAATTTCAGGAGTTACTCCTTAGTACCATTTATGCATTTTTCTAATATAATAAGGATTATCTCAATCCTACAATCTTTATGTACAATATTAATACCATCATTTCAGCATAAGTGCGAGAAATCAATAACCAAGTAATTCATGGCAAATTTATAGTCCTTCATATAATGACCTAATTGCACCTTACTCACTTCGTAATTCACATACTATATCAACTTTTCTAATCATCATAATACACAATTAGAGCAATCAAGTACTTATGATGAATGTCTATGACTTGACTCATATAAGTACTAAAACCTTACTCGTGGCATCAATCGACCGGGTAGGAGTGTACATCTTTCATAGGTGAATGATCCTAATTTTGCTTATACAGCCCTCATAAACTTATGAACATTCAAGGCTCCTTTGTTACTATCGTTATGATCAATATACATGAAAATATTAACAAGATCACTAAGATAAAAAAAATAGGAACATAGTCCAATTAATATAATCATTTTCAAAGAATACTTTCTGGTCATTCAATGAAATTGCATTAGGAGATATTCATCCTCTAGTATTTATCAATGCAGGATCATTTAGATACGAAATTAAACATACAAACTGCTCACTCATCGACAATGCTTTTCTTCTAGAATGCTTCAACAAGTGGAGTATACTTACTTGCGATTTTAAAGACATCTTGTCGATTACCTCCTGCTGATTCTTTAGAACATAAATCCTTTGTTTGCGTCTTATCGATGGAGTTCCCTTGACCAGCTTATATTATTTCTTCAGCTAGGCCCAACTAAGCCCGAGTGTTTGCAACCTGTGCTTTGGCGGGAGAAACTTGAAGTCGAGCTCGGAGATTCATCTTCCCCTCCTCCGATACAATCCACGCATCCAAAAATGAAAAGAAAACCATTGATTAGTAAACTTAAAACCTTCATACTCACTTATCGCATATTGAGCTCATTAGGCCCTAGTGTTGTAACCTAATGCTCTGATACCATATGTAATATCCCCAAAATCCGAATTAGGGATTTTTGCAATCAATTTTCAAAAATAGTATTTTGCTCTATAGGATTTCATTTCACCAAGAATGTATTAATTACATGGATGGAAAATTCTATAAGTTTTAATATCTCTATAACTCATGGCGAACTTTATTGGTATAAAGAACCATAATGCAGTTGTAACATCTCCATATAACCGAGTTATTATATTGAAAAATGCAAAGAAAATCTTTCCTCCATTATATAATTAATGAAATAAGTGTATTGTCATAATGTCACTGGTCTCTGCAAGATATGAACTTGTGGAAAAAGTCTGACATGTTTCCGTTGCGAAAACGACAATAAAAGAAATGATTTTTATTACGTGCATGTTACACAGCATAGACTGAACAATGATATATATTTCAATAGCAACCATAAACAAATACCAAGAATTTCCTTTGACACAATATAACCATATACATAATAACATCACCATTAAAAACATACATAAGAACGAGACAGGATATAACCGTGGTTCACCCGCTACCCGGGCTACGTCCACAAAAGAATATGCCACATTATGTATTATTCAATCCGAATAGTGAGGTTACAATCTGCAACTCCCTGTTGCTATTGCTCTCTTACATTGTGAGAGTTTTTCCACAGCATTCGGCGACGAACCTAACTTGCATAATTAAAGAGGAATTTCTCTTATAAGTACAATGCTAGCTTTTCGCTCTGATGTGATGAAAGAAAAACAGCCTTCATTAACCAGTAACTGCGATTTAGGAAGAGATAAAATAATAAATCTGGAAACTGTACTTCATAACATTTCACCGAGGATCCGCTGAAGTAAACTCTAATCATGACGCAGAAGAGATACGTCCATATCCAACAAAGAGGAAAAATACTATTCTCACAACCGTTATCATCTAACTGAAGATAAGGTATGTTATGTAGGTAATTCCTTCATTATACAGAATTAAACTATGTCGAAAGAATGCACAATTCTTCATAATACAACCGTAGAAAGCACAGATTTCTATCACTAAACGCAGCATTGCGCATCTGGAAAATATTTTACTGAACGCCAAACATTAGTCAAATCTAATGTACTATGAGATCGCGCCAAACATTGATCAAATCTAATGAGATCGGTTGCGTTGGTGATGTCTTCTTTACTTGCAGTCCCAACTTACTGTAACTAATCACCGCATAAACTGGAACATAACATTAATTGGAAGGATTTGACTGCGATAGCGATTCCCTATTTACTTGCAGTTACTAAATTAGCTAAGACGTGAACATAACCTTAATTAAGGAGATTGCATCTATGGCACCGTCAATGGTTTATAAATTCCAAACACAATGTGGCTAACGGGTTTTGAATAAATGGAGATTGCAGTTCAACAACAACATAGCTCAGGATAAAACACCAAAGAAAAACGTTAAGGGTCGATCATATCGATCTGCCATAGAGATTCTCTCTCTCTGTTCTCGGTTGTGGGCTAAATGCATCGCACAGAAAAATAGTAAAAGTAAAATCTTCAATGAAACACTAGGGGTCGATGCCGTCAATCTAAGAACGAATCTTTCTTCATCTCTCTCTAATGAGAGATTTAATACTTCACACGCAGAAGCAAAATACCACCTTATATTTATATCTTACCTAGCATATGACCCAAATTACAGATCTAGGCGCTCATTGATAGAGCCCAAGCAATTTAATGCAGATCTTCTCTCCGACACTCGGTGGTGAGATTAAAACCCTCACACGGAATTTAAAGAAAACAATATATCTAGCAAACTATTAAAATACCAAACCCAGGCGTTCATCTTTTTCCAGCGAACCCAGGCGTTCATCTATTTACTCGGCGGTTAAGGTTTTTCTTAGATGTGGATCGGTTCTTTACCAGGGAGATCGCCCATAAATCTTGAGCATACAGTGTAGACATCATAAACAAAGTTTAAACATAGAGAAACTATTTTACTCACGTCTTGGTTGGAGACCGAATCTATCAACGATTTAACTAGCAATCAACTATATATAAACAATTATTTATCACCAATCGTAAGTTAAAACGCAGGTCTTTCACTGCTAGGCCGCATATCGGCTCTGAAGATCCAATTTCTGCGTTTTTACATCCTATCAGCGTTTAACTATGGGATGGCTCCATATACTAGATCAAATAAATTGGGAAGCAAAAAGATTGGAAATCCGGCTAGGGTTGGGACCTACCAAGGCTGTAGCCCGACTGCGCCCTGACTACAATTAGTCTACTTAATCGAAAGTGGGATCTTAGGGATTGTTACCTCTTCTTTTGTACGGACTGGGACTTATCCAGGCGCATCATATCAAAGGTCATGATGAGTTTATAACAGGCTGCTTCTGAGAAGAAGAACGCCGTCGCCTCCCGCCACAACCAGAAAACGCGAGGTCCTCCAGCAAGCACTCAGTCAACTCCAGCATGCAATTGGTCGACTCCAGAAATAAAAAAAAACCAGATCGAACCGCCCTTCTTCCTCATAGTCACTATTCTTTCATCGTAGGGTTCGCCCCCCTACTTCCCCCTCCAGTCGTGTTTAAATAAAAAATATTGCCGAGGTTTTTTTCCCTCCTTCCCAGCACCCAACACACTCCGGCAGGTGTCTCTCGTCCTCTTGTCTTTGATGACAAGTGTAAATAAAACTCCGCGTTGATATGTGGATGGCATTCGACTGGGACTTAACGTGGATGACAACCTCCAGTAATCAACAAGTGGCAGTTACAGACATAACCAAAAGTAATGTATACAACATAAGACATGCATAGCACGGTACACATAAATGCATCACGATGGAAGCATAATGTATCATGATAGCATCATAACTGTTTTACAAAAAACAACTGGTTTCATCCCTACACTTCTGTCCACGTTGCATACATACTTAGAATGACAGGGTTAAGCATACAACATACGTTTTAGGGACAGGATTTAAGCATACAACATATACGTTCTATAGACAAGAACTGATTACAGGGGTGAAGCTACGCTTCCCTTACACCACACATAGAATCGTCTTAGCTGGGCATTTTTTCTCTCAATAGAAATCCCCAAAAGTAATGCAGAGATAAAATAAATGAATGGTAACTCTAGCATAAAAAAAATACATACAAAGCCTCAGGCTTTATGCCCTTCATAGGAAGCCACAACATCTGTACAAGATTTAGTATGCAACTTTTAACCCTAACTACTAGTATTTAAAATCTACAGTAGCAGCTACACAATATTCTGAGCAATCAATGCCTCAGGGTTTACACCCTTCATAGGAAGCCACCACACCTACCTATCTGAATATCATCAATTTCACTATCTTTATAGACAGGAAAAACGGTAGTTCATTATGATAAATGCACCGAGATGGAAAAAACATTGTGACCAAGGCTACGCTGCTAGTCATATGATCAAAGCACAGATAGAAAATATTCCCCAAAGCTCACAAATTACATCTTAGTAATTAAATCTCTTAAGTACAAGGTTTTATGGTGGAACCTTGGCCTTGAGCCCCTCACGACGACCATGTACACAATCATAATCGTATATACAAAATAATAAAGATCAAGATCAAAATAGGTCATAAAGGAGGGATATCACACCACCAATCTGGAATGAACCAAAATCCATTCGCAGAGTTAGAAAAAAAATCTAGGGATCCCTTCCCACAGAGAGAAAAGGGTAGAAGATCGTTTTCCCCAACCCAAAAACCTCCTATCATTGCATGTGCTTCCTTCCCACTCAGCTCCTTTTTTAAAAGAAAACGTCTTGGAGCTTCGCGGTGATAGTGCACTCGTGGCTCTATTAAGGACAAATGGTGAGGAGTGCTCTCCTCCCTGATAGGTGGTTTTCCAATCCATACCAAATGGATCGTTTTAGCAATTTGTTTGGTCGCTCCACTAAGGAGACAGGTGGTGATAGTGGCTTGGAGTGTTCCAGTCGAAGTGTTCCAAGCGCAGAATAACTAGATAAGTGGAAAATAAAAGTCGGTGCCCCACTAAGGAGACAACCTGCAGAAAAAGGCTCTTAGCCCTCCACTAAATTATGTGATAAACGTTTTGGACAAAATGCTAAAATGCCAGCCAACACCAACGATCACCAATATACTATACTGGCCAAATGGATGTAGGGAGATATTTATGGAAGAGCTCTGTCGAGGAAACAACCTCCTTTAAAACTCGCAGCGTGGAACCGTAACTACTTGTTTAAGCGCTAAAGCTCCATTTGTCACAATTCTTTGACATTATCTTACAACATATATATATATATATATATATATATATATATATATATATATATCTTTTAATACTCATATGTGCATTTATGAATAAATACTTTATTTTTTTTAAATAATTTTTACCACTTTATTCATATGTATATATTCATATAATATCAGCACTTTATATATATATGTATATAATATACATTTGTTATTTCTACTATTTAATGAACTCTCACCAAATAAATATATGTATATATATTACCTATAAAAAGGCAAGTTCCCCTTTAGCAATTTAATGTACTCTCTATCACTTTTCTCTCGGGAATACTTATAACAGTAAAGTGACCCCTTTGAGATACTTAAGGGATATCTTAATATGAATTAAGATAATTTTGTTATCATAAAATTGATTACTAAATCTTAACTTAAGATAATGGCTAACCTTTTAAATACCAAAAAGGTAATATGGTTTTAGAATGATAGTTGTGTGATTAAATAATCGTTATCGTTGATCGTCTACATAGGACGATAATATGAATGACTTAAGATTTACCAAGTAAGTGCTTGAGACACTATGATGACACCCGTCGTCTTACTCATACTTTAGTTACCACACCTTCTTTCTTAGCGGCTTTGCTTGCCTGCCACTAAGTTACGTCCACCTTCAATTTACCTCTTAAGAGTAAATCACAATTATACCTTTCAAGGTCTACTGATGGGGCCTTGGCCTTGAACTCCTCACCAGGGTCGCCTATACAATTCGTAATTACATTTACAAAAATAATAACAATAAGGGTCGAATTTTGAGGGATGTTACATCAACCATGGTAACCATAGTCGACAAAATTCTACATAATCAACCAAATCCAACCAAACGTCAACCAGAGTGAACCAAAGTAAACGAGAGTCAACCAAAGTTAACCATGGTCAACTAAAAGTTAACAGAGACAACCATTATTTAATTTACTTTAATTTGTTTTAATATGTTTTAATATATATATATATATATATATATAGATATAGATATATATTTTAACTTAATATGCATTTTTTTTCATTTTTATTTCAAAATAACATTTTTATTAAAATTTTAATTTCGTTATTTCTTCGTCAGCTGTCTACTAACAACAACCACATTTTTAAATGTGGTTGATATTCGTCGATCGACAAATATCAACCACTTTTAAATGTATGGTCATGGTTGATATACACCGATCGACAAATATCAACCACATTTGATATTAGATTTTATATATAATAATATATAATATTATTGAAGAAAGAAAAGGATAGTTTGATATTGTCTTTATATAACATTGAAAAAGGAAAAAATTAACAACATTACATTTATATATAATAATATTTGATATTATTGAAGAAAGGTTTGATATTATCTTTATAAGATGGTTTGATACTATCTTTGTAATTTATTATTTAATATTATAGATTTATATATATAACATTGTTGAAGAAAGAAAATGATTATTTGGTATTAGATTTATACACTTGCCATTTGCATTTACATATGTTATATGACCTTTTGTATGCTTAAAAATACGGTGAGGAACATTGCATTTACATAGGTTAGGATTATTGAATAAACTCTTTAAAGGTATCACTAAGTGGAAAGGTTGGTTTGACTTATAGATGGTTTAAGGCTGGTCATCATACATGTGTCCAATAACTCTGGAGTCTTGAAGCTCTATAAATATAGAGGCGGGTATTCATTTTCACTGACCTCTGTCTATAGCATGTTGATTATTGTCGTAGAGGGTTGGCAAGCCACAAATGAATTTAAGTTTGGTTGTTATGTTATAATTCTTGCAAAGGGTTGTGAAACCATGAATGGATTTATTTACTGCTTAATTATGATTATGTTTAAGATCCATAATTATGATTATGTTTAACGTGTTTGTGATGAGCTATTGGAACAGTTTTTATGAGTCTCCTTGCTGGTTTCATTATATTCCTGCGTTTCTACCTCTACGCATATGTTCTCAAAGTTTTGTGGGGTCTCGCTGGTTTCTTGATCATCCTGTGTTTCTACGTCTACGTATATGTTCTTGAAGTTTTGTTGTTTTGTTTTAAATTCTAGAGAAGAAGGTTTTCAAACCATGAATGAATTGTGTTTCTACCTCTACGCATATGTTCTCAAATTTTTGTGGGGCCTCACTGGTTTCTTGATCGTCCCGTGTTTATACTTCTACGCATATGTTCTTAGTTTTGTTGTTTTGTTTTAAATTCTAGAGAAGAAGGTTTTCAAACCATGAATGAATTGTGTTTCTACCTCTACGCATATGTTCTCAAAGTTTTGTGGGGTCTCGCCGGTTTCTTGATCATCGTCTGTTTCTACTTCTACCCATATGTTCTTAAATTTTTGTTGTTTTGTTTTAAATTATGGAGAAGAAGGTTGTTAAACCATGAATGAATTTATTTATTGTGTGATTTGTGCTAAGGTCTGTGTTATGTTAGATCATGTTTCATTACTATTTGTGTCTCATCTTCAAACCGTTTCTATGAGTCTTGGTTTCATTATAGTCTTGTGTTTCTACCATTGTTCTGTCTCTAATTATATAAATTTCTTATGGAAATTGTAGGAGTAGCTTTATCTTGAGTAGTTCACAAACAAGTTCGACACAGAAATATGAAATCCGTGAAATTGAGTGTACGGATTTTGATAGAGCATTGCTTCAATTAGGCTGAAGTATACAAGACACATAGAATAGATCTAAAAGTCTCTCGAACTCTAACACTCCCGACTTCAAAAGGTTAACCCTGAAGTCGATCCTTGAAAGTAAGAAATCCCTTATAAGGAAGGCCATAAAAGCAGTTATCAGAAACTGCTCTTCAGTTATCTTGATAGTCATGGCAAGATTCCTGTGCGAGTTCACTCCCAAGTGACTAGCCTTCTACGAACAACAGTTGAAGGAAGGTGTCTTTGTTATCCACAAAGAACTTGGAAACTGGCAAGAGCGGTATATCCTAGAAAGGAATCAACAAATTCTATTCCAGGAATTCCAGAAACTTGCAGAAGTGTTCTCGCACGCCACACCTATTGAAGAACCTTCAATCCTAGGTCTCGAAGGTGGTTGGAAAGAGTGGACTACAAACCAACAAATAGTATACAAACCAACAAACCAAGATAAACAAACCCATTCCATCAAGTACATAAATCCCAATAACCTAGATTTGCCATAGTTTCCAGAAAAAACAGTTCAAATCCAACATGCAAATATATTGGAAGAATATTGGTAGATTTTTCCATTAATAGTAACAACCACATTAATATTATTAACTTTGTTTGAAAGATGTAAATTTGATATACACTATAGGTGAAAACATTATTGTGCCAAATTTACCACTATTGATATACTTGGAGTGTAGTACCCCCTCTCCAAAGAAATATTAATAATTCTTGAGTGTAGTACCCCCTCTCCAAAGAAATATTAATAATTCTTATATATATGTATTAAGAATAGGGAGTAAATCTCCAAAGAAATATTAATAATTTTTATATATATGTATTAAGAATAGGGAGTAAATCTCATTTTAGTTATGGTCCATCATTACATTAAAATAATAGTTTAAAAAAACAGTTACGGTTTCCAAATAATTACCCTTGAATTCAAGAAGAGAAAGAGAGATGGATGGAATATTTTTCGCAATAGGGGAAGAAGAACTCTTTAATAAAAACTGTGTGGGAATTCCCCTTTTTGGGAGGAACACTATTATGTTTGTTTGCATTCTATTGAAAAAAAAGGGTGTAACCAACTTGGTAACAGCCGAGGGAGCAATGGGATGATTCTCAGTTAACCTTTTATTGAATGAAAGGAGAAACATATAAAAAAATTGGGAGAAGATAATATTTATGGGTGGAGTTTTATCGGAAGTGGGAGAAACTTTCACGAGTATAAAGAAAAGTGAGCATGGGAATGTGGAGGATTCCCCTCACGTGTAATATTTTGGATCCTTTCTATATTGCATAGGTATGTGAAAAAATCCCTTATCAAATAGGTTTCCCCTGGCATGTAAGCTTTTGGATCCTTTCTATAAAGCACATGACTATGCCTACAAGATCTCTTTTGGTTTTTTCTTGTTTGTTTTTCATTAAATCTTTCATACTCAATTTACATACATATTATTAATTCGTCTTTGGACTGCGAAGATCATCACTGATATTGACACATTTGAAGATCAAATAGCTTTTGATTTCAACTGTTCGCTCAAAAAGCTGACTATGTGCAAACCATTATCGGAAGTTAACATCTTTTGTTCTCTATATGTGAAGAAAGGGGTCAGAACGGTCTCTCTATGCGGACCATCTCTTACCTTTAGATTCATATTTAGTTATTTAACGTCTATATCTTATATATCTTCATTTGAGCTATTAAATTCCAGTTTTCATTGTTAGTCACAGTTTCTGATGAGATTCGATCCTCTCATCCCCAATCTCTTTGTTACTTATCTATTAAAACTCGAAGGGAACTCCCTTGGTGAGAGTCAACCTCTTCCACACTAGTCCTTTTGTATATTTCTTTATATTGAGGAAGAAAAGGGACAATTTTTCTAGAAGAGAAAGCTACTGCATAACAGAATAGCTTATACATTCCTGAGATGGATGGAAATATGACAGAAGTATAATGATTCTCTTGACTGTATTATTTAGGAAGATGTTTCCGATGGGATCCTTGCCTTGGAAAAGGAAAGCATATAATCTACTTTCGTATACCCCATTCCTCCCCATTGTTGTTCTACTAGTTGTATGTAAAGGAGAGGTCTCGATAGACCAAGGCTTTCATAGAAGAGAGTCGAAATTTCTTTTTCATTAATTCAAGAGTCGAGTTTCCATTTGGTATTAGCCCTACTTGATATAATTTTAAGGAATATAAATTGTAATGAGAGGAGCGTGAAGGATATTCCATTGTTGAAATGTTAAGAGCTTAAGTTAGAGCCCTAATATCCTCTCTATCATTATTTGTACTTAGACAAAGTATATAGAATCCTAGTTACTCGTGGGACTATTTAAAGACCTAAACATCATAAGGGAATTGAATTTCACTAATTTGAAGATGAGCTTGAGAAGCCAGGCATAAATGTTTATGAATCTGAGTTTTCTTAGTTTCATTGTAAATTATTTAATTGAAATTCTAGTGTTAAGAGTGAAGCTTCCCCTGTGTCGTTTTCAATTTGAGCATATAGGTTTAAAACCAATATGCTTCTGTTAATCATTGAAAAGATAAATCATATATCTAGCGTCCCCAAAAAGGAGTATAGATTTTGTCCTAGATCTAAACTTTGTTTGTTAAGTAATCCTAATGGTGATGGTGATCATGGATTTAGTAATCCTGTAAGGAACTCTCCTATTGTGAAAGAATAGAACAAGGAATTGCAGCCAAAGTGTTGCAAGTTGTATCTTTGATTGGGATAATTTAATAAAAGGTTCCACTCTTCTTTGTGGACGTAGCCCAATTTTGGGTGAATCACGTATATTGGTGCCCCCTTTATCTATTTATTATGTGCATTTGGAATTGTGATATGTATGTTATTGCATTATCTCTGCTTATTGTTCATATATATATATATATATAGTAAGCTAGATAAATCCTTCTATTGCCGAAACCATAGAAATACAGTCAACAGTATGAACAAAGCCCTCCCTACATAGGGAAAACAGGCAAAAAAATAGAAATTGAGCCCTCCCAAGAGGAAACTAGGCTCAGATTCTTAGCAAAGGTTTTCTGACAGTCTACCATGGAATGAAACTAAACTGAACCACTTACAGTGTGATTTTCTATAGATAATTCTATTACTGTTCTTCATAAAACAAAATTCACAAAAAAACATTAAAACAGATATCAACCTGGGCTTGAGGGGGATTCATTTCTATTATTCAAATTGATGTCAAGATGAGAAGCAATCTACTGCACATTCGGAGTAATCTTGTCGAGCTGGAGGAGGATTTCCTTGTGGGATTCACCTCTTTAAATGAGCACATTCCCCATGAGGTATTTCTACTTCCAAGCCAGGTCAAGAGTCTTCAGGTACACGGCTACTTTGCCTCGAGCGTAGTTAGGGTGCGGTAGCAGGGCTTCAAATTCCTTACGAATTTCCTCATCCTAAGTGCAAATCCTAGTAACCTTGGCATCTTCTTCCACTGCAGTAATTTCTACTTTGATTTCCGTTTGAATTTCTTGATTGTACAGGTGAGCGGTGCGGGTGATATTTCTCATGGTTCTGGTGGTATTGGTCAGGGGAGTGGTAGAGGAGCCGATCTCCTTGGATTTCCTATGGAAATACAGACGCTTCTGCGAAGGCATGAGGGTTCTTAAAACATAGGGAGCACTAAAATAGAAGAGGGCACGGGGCTGTGAGAGGACCACATCTTCCTTTGGGAGGGATAAATGCGAGCTTCCTTAGCTAATAGAGGGATTATGCGGATAACCACATAAAAAAAAATCCAAAACTGGAGAAAGTGGCGAAGGAGAGACTTCCATTAATGGGCCGGACTGTCATTGAGGCACTCATCGCTATGATGAGATTGTGGCTGAGTCGAAGATCGTGCAGCATGATTGTTATCATGGCAAGAGCTCGACGGAGAGGTCCGCACACCAGCATTCCCATCACCCAGACCAGACTTTGCCGACAATCAAGCATTGTGTTCATGAGGGCTTGTACCCAAGTAGCTACCGAGATAAATGATTGCGGGAGTCTCATTTAACGAGGGCCATGCTGGGGGTATTGAGATGGTGGCACGGGTAGCTTGATGCTTAGCCATGTTCCTCTCATGCACTCCTCCATCTCCCGGATCTAACACCCGTCGTGGGGAGCTTATTGTTTATGTTAATGCAAAACAAATATGTTATTGTAATAGAATAATAATACATGATACATTTGGAATTTAAATGGAATCCTTTCCGGATAGCTTAATGAGTTTATACTCTTGTGTATAAAAGTAAGAATGTATTCAAGAAGCAATTGATTTAATATATTATTATTTATTATGTAAAATTGAGATCATCACTACTATTTGGTCTTTTAAGCTTCATAAGCTTGTTAAAATTATTTAACACAGGGTTAAGAATACATTAGTGAGGAAACCACATTGTTAGGGATTATAACTTTATATAAATAGTGTGAATAATGCAATTGGTTCCTCATGTCAAAAGAAAATGTTTTATACCCCATTTCCCAAAATAGTATGGAGGAATTTGGGTATATTACACGTGGTATCAAATCTAGGATAACAACACTGCGGTCTAATGGACTCGCATAGGTGCATGTAAGTTGTGGTGTACTCTGTGAATTGTTTTTTTATTTGAATGTAAAGATCCATCTTGTTGGATACATGAAGCATGAGGCATGAGAAATTTTGTCACAGAAAAAAAAGGTTTATGTTGGAACATTTTAACGATCATAGAAAGTATAGTAAAAAATTATGATTGATATTCAAAGCATGAAAATGTTTATATACACTAGAAATATATCCATTTGAAATCAACGTTGCATGATTGTTATAATGTGACTCCTTATTATTATACTTAAGATTTAAATGAAGTAATGATTGGATAAATTTGATGTTCCAACTTTAAGTTCAAATTAACATCTATGATGTTATGAAGATCTATAGTAGGATTAGGTCCTAGCTAAAAGTGATGGCTTGAAAATAAAGAATAAATTTTGTTTCTCTTGTTAAAGAGATGAACATAAAGCAGGAAGAATTGATACTAACTACATTAGTAAGATGTTGTTGATGATTTCTTTGGTTGATTCTTGATTGACGTGTTTACCTTCTTGTAAGCATGGAAGAAGAAGCTATGACCACAAGGAAGCAGGGATGCATTGAAGCACAAGTAATTCTAATTATGTTAGAGAAAATATCATGACTAGAATTGACTATGAGGAATGTTTTATTAAGCATGAATTAAAATTCATGATTGATAGTGATATGTAAAAGGATTTTATAAATATGACATGACCAGTTGGATGCATAATCATAAGCACATATTGTTACTTGGTCAAAAATATTCAAGATAATGCCTAAGATGATCATCATTATCTAGATGTCCCAATTCCAATGGGGTTAACGGTTTGCCAATCCGAGCCACAGTCTTCATTTTATGGCTTGTTCAAACTTGCCTCTTGGAGGAGTTCAACTACGACACACGTTGAATCCTGCAAGTGTTTTTTGGTAGGTTCTATGAGGTAGCGCTAGCCATGAGTTCATGGTCAAGTAATTTCCAAAATTGATCCCCTTGTGCAAAAATGGCATTGTCTCCTACTAAGCCAAACCCTAGTTTATGAAATCGTGAAATAGGATAGGATCTATCCCCTGGACTGATGCAAGAGCGGTTCCCCTGGCATTATCTTGATATCTTGATTCCAAAATATTCGACGGTTTTTCTATCTGAGCCACGATATTAATTTTATGGCCCATTTAAACTCGACTCCTTGAGGATTTTTGGGACACATGTTGAATCCCTTATGGGGGCATAGAATTTCATCTAGTTAGCAGAATTGAGTTCCGTGATATCCTGGAAGTGTGTTTTGGAAGGTTCAACATGGGAATTCCATCCACAATTTCACAATCGAGGAATTTCCAAAGTTGACCCCCTTGTGCAAAAATTGCATTGTCTCCTACTTAGCCAAACCCTAGTTTATGAAATCTTAAAATAGGATAGGATCTCTGCCATTGACCCACACAATAGAGATTCCCTTAGAACTAACCCAATGTCCCATTTCCAATGGAGTCGATGATTCACCGATCCAAGCCATGGTCTTTGTTTTATGACCCATTTAAAGTCGCCTCTTGGAGGCTTTCAGGGACACATGTTGAATCCGTGCCGGGGGCATAGAATTTCCAATGTTGACCCACTTGTGCAAAAATTGCATTGTCTCATACTAAGCCAAACCATAGTTTATGAAATCATGAAATAGGATAGGATGTGGGCCATGGAACCATGCTAGAGAGGCACCCCTACCATTATCTTGATTTCTTGATTCCAACAAAGTCGACAGTTTGTCTATTCGAGCCACATTCTTCATTTTATGGCCCGTTTAAACTCACCTCCTAGAAGATTTTAGGGGGACATGTTGAATCCATGTCGGGGACATAGGAGTTGGTCTAGGCAACAAAATTGAGTTTTGTGAGATACTGAAAGTGTGCTTGGAAAATATCTACATGTGAAATATAGCCACAAGTTCATAGTTGATGAATTTCCAAATTTGACCCACTTGTGCAAAAATTGCATTCTCTTACTGAGCTAAACCCTAGTTTATGAAATTGTGAAAAAGGATGGGATATCAGCCATGGACCTATCTGAGACAGGCTCCCCTAGCATTATCCTGATGTCCCAATTCCAACGGAGTTGATGGTTCATATATATGAGGCACGATATTCATTTTATGGCCCATTTAAACTCACTTCTTGGAGGCTTTCAGGGACACATGTTGAATCGATGCCGAGGGCATAGAATTTGATCCGAGAAGAAAAATTAAGTTCTGCAAGATCCTGAAAGTGCATTTGGGAAGGTTCTATGTGGGAACACCAAACACGAGTTCATGGTGGAGTAATTTCCAAATTTGACCCCCTTGTGTAAAAATGTATTTTCTCCTACTAAGCCAAACTCTAGTTTGCGAAATCATGAAATAGGATGGGATATGGGCCATGGAACCACATGGGAGAGGCGCCCCTAGCATTATCCCAATGTCCTGATTCCAATAGAGTAAACGGTTTGTTGATATGAGGTACTATATTCGTTTTATGGCCCATTTAAAGTCGCCTCTTGGAGGCTTGCAAGGACACATGTTGAATCCCTTCTAAGGGCATAGAATTTGATTCGAGTAGTAGAATCAAGTTCCAAGAGATATTGCAAGTGTGTTTTGGCAGGTTCTATGTGGAAACACTAGCCACAAGTTTAGGATCGAGGAATTTCCAAATTTGGCCTCCTTGTTCAAAAATTGCATTGTCTCCTATGGAGCCAAACCCTAGTTTATGAAATCATGAAATAAGACAAGATATGGGCCATGGACCCATACAAGAGAGGTTCCTGTAGTATTATCCCTATGTCCTAATTCCATCAGAGTAAATGGTTCTTTAGTCTGAGCCACGTTCTTCATTTTATGGCCAGTTTAAACTCAACTCCTCGAGGCTTTCAAGGACACATGTTGAATCCCTACCGGGGGCATAGAATTTGATCCGAGCAGCATAATTGAGTTCCCCGATATCTTGAAATTGTGTTTGTGCAGGTTCTACATGGGAATCTCAACCATGAGTTCACGGTTGAGGAATTTCCCGATTTGACCCCCTGTGCAAAATTTACATTGTCTCCCACTGAGACAAACCCTAGTTTATGACATTGTGAGGATGTGAATGATGAGGATGGAAACAATGACAACATGGGAATGAGGAGTATGTAGGTGACATTGATTGTGGAAATGGGCATGGTGTTGATGGTGACAACATGGGCATGGGGAGGATGGTGGTGACGTTTATGGTTGTAATGGGCATGGTGTTGATGAATCATGATGGTCATGGAGACAATGAGAATGGGGATGATGAATATGAACATGGGGATACATATAAAACCCTGGCCTAAATTATAATATATATATATAAATTAAATCATTTTCACTGTATATAAATATTCATGTGCATACATTTGAATCCAAGTCAGTATACACTTATATGCAAAGTTTATGACATGTATATATCATGGGTGCACAGAACAAAAAAACATCAAGTGAAATCCATATATGACCTAAAATGCATGAGTATGGTGGACGATGGATGATCGATGGGGATGAGGATGGTGGAAAAATGAGCAAGACGATAATGAGGCTTGATGGTGATGGTGACAGTGGGAACAGTGATGGTGACAATGAGGTAATGATAGAGGAGTTCAACATTAATCCGGTAACCCTAGAGCTTGGAGCCTGGCCTAGAAACCCAAGAGCTTAGCCTTAAAACCCCATTTTGTAGGATAAACCCTAGTTTGTATTCTAATCCCAATGAAACCCTATTTTTGAGCCTAATCCCTTGCCTAAATTATAATACATATAAAAATTAAATCATTTTCATTGTACATATATATTCATGTGCATACATTTGAATCCAAATTTTTATACACTTTATGCATAGTTTCTCATCTATATAGAAAGGGTGCATACAACTAGAAAAAAATGTACCTAGCACCACAAACCTAATTTAGAAACCTAATCTAGCCCTACAAACCTAATTTAGAAATGTAGAGTGATGGTGATGGTGACAATGAGCATGATGGTGATGGTGATGGTGTTGATGAAGCACAACAGTCATGGTGATGGTGTTGATGAGGTATTCTTGCACTTGGAGGTTTAGGGTTTGTTGAGTAACCTTGTCTATGGAATCTTTAGGATTTGGATTATCTCCGATAGTTGAGAGGGAATCTTAGGTAAGGTCATGTTAATTATTTATTAGATGATTGAAATGTTGTTATGGCATGGTTGACAACTTGTGGCAACTTGTTATGGCATAATTGAAAAATTGTAGATGATGGATATGTACACTTGTGACAACCTTCTCATTAGATGACAGACCTAAGATGATCACATGTTTAGTAAGGTTTAGCCCAACATGTGTTGTATTTTTGGAATCTCTAATAAATAGAGGAAGAAGAGAGTCCTTCCTTATAACACATCACACACTCATTTGACTTTCTTATATGGATTATTATCTTATTGATGTGCTAGGGTTCATGAGGAAACCCTAGTGGATATTATGAGGAGTAGGTTCCTAGAGATAGATTAGGTTAAGCTTGAACAAGTAAGAAATTGACCCCTAATAATATGGATCAATGATTTTGTTAAGCTTGTTGGGTTAAATATTTTGTCATGGGTAGAAACTTTTATGGATCAATGAATATTTTTGGAGAAGCAAGTGCTAGATATTTAAGACTTGGAGAGTATTATTCAATTCAACCAGTAAGAGATCCTTGTGAAAACGGATGAAGATTAGGTCTCTCACGATTAGTTATCTAGGATTCTAAATTAGGTTTCTAGGGCTAGATTAGGTTTCTAGGTTTCTAGATTAGTTTTCTAGGGTTAGATTAGTGTTAGAACTTTATGCAATTTATCAATCTATCAATATGTTAATGTCCAACTACAATAATCGAAATATTAATTCCAATAATCAATGAGACCATGTAAGAAAATCATTGCATGCATGTACACCACATATCTATAACATATTACACAATATAACATGCATACCACATAAATGACTACCTACATGTGGTCATTCAAGTAGACCATCGATATCACCTCTAATAGAAAGGGTATCCTTTAACCTATCATGCTCGGAGTAAGTCAAGAAGTATCATACCTTTAATTATTTCTTACTTGGAATTGTTAGCAGCCGGAGGTTTGTGCCAATAACTAAGTTTGTATAATGATATACAATATGACCTAGTATATAATCTTCAAATACATACCCTTTTTTCTTTTCCGAGTTGGAAACATGTGTCAAATATTATCCTTTGATAAACATTGACCCAATTGGAAAATAATTTCCCTCAGAGTCCCTTAATGAGACATTAAGTGTCTTCTTCCCATCCAAGCAATGTGCCAGCCAATATTCAGTGCGCCATTCATTTCCCCTCGGGGAAACCACTGTGTATATGTGCCCCACAAAAAAACAAGACACAACATGTGAGTCCACTAATTAAATGAAGCATACTACATTCTTTCTATTTAATAAAAATACATAAAATGTTAACCAAACCTCATTATACGAGATCTGGTATGTGATCATAATCTGGTGAGATACTTGATTGGTCCTCCTCCAGCTAGGTTATTTACAAACTTATACATTGACTGATGTGGATAGATACATCATCCCAAAAATAAACCCATCCCATGGATTCACAATATTCCCATTCATTACTACTGCATGGATCACATAAGCAAGACATCTTTCTTGTCCATATTTCAACTATAGGATTGTCCAATGTTCTAACTGAATGAAATCCATGATTTCCCTAGATTGTCTTGAATTCATACAACTGTGATTGATTTACATCTACCACCTCCCAAAAATATATATGTACATGTTGGTGTTTGTGTGCTCCTTCCTACATAACCGAAGAACGCCATTCTACAAAGGATTTTTCATCTAGAATGGGAGAAACCATTGTGAACTTCACTTCTTTCCTACATAATGCAATATTGATTTAGGAACCTGCTCCAATGTGCTCCCATTTTCCATGTCTGGTCTAGAAATATTTCCAAATATGCAACACTTTCATTTTATGTGTAGCATGCACAACCATTGGAATACACAGGCATTCTTGAACTGGCCTGTGCACCCATTGAACCAAATCCAATGTCGATCCATCTTTACATTCTTCTTCTTCAAGTGGTCATAGAACATCTGCAAGCAATGTTGTACATATGCTAGTTCAAGGAACCTATAATCACTTATGTAGAAGTGACATTCCTTCAAAATATCTCTGTTGTCTTCGCTACTATTTGGGCCATGCCTATACGTGATGTGGACCATTATGCTGACCTGCTCCGAATGATAGTATTAACTTTGAATCTCGTTTTGCGTTTGAAGAGTGTAGTTCTCAGCAAATTCAACCATTGATAGGATAGTTCCAATAGGAAATGTATCTCTGCATAACCTAAAATGATCATCCTTCCATCGAGCTACATGGTCATGTTGTACATAGTGCCGGGTCTTATCGAAGAATTCCTTGATGAAGTCACTCAACAACAATGTGATATATATGTAAATACAATGTAGGATCTACAAGTGCAAGCATAAATGGAATATATTATTTTTAAATACTCATCATGAACCTTGGAAGTGGCCAACTATATTTTTTTTCTTTCATTCCTTCCAATAATATCATACACTACATATTTGAAGCTTTGCAAATAAACCTCCATCTACCCATGTTTGTGCTCATCACTCACATGGATGCACCTACTTAGTAATGCCATTCCACCACACCTGGGGCATGTGCCATCTATGTAGTATTTTTTATCAAATGTCCAACCCTATGGCCTTGTACACAATATGTTATGAATGAAGTCTCTAGATGATGTCGGTGGAAACATAGTCGAGCATTCCTACACAAGGGTGTTATGCAAAACATGAAATATATATATATATATAACCATATTCAATGTGATATCGATAATAACATGTGTTATGTGTTGTGTTACTCTAACATACCAAGGCTTTCATTTTTTGAAAGATCTTTGACCCCAATTAAGCTAACTATATGCATTCCTTAGTTTCTCAGACAACTTTGTTTGTGTCATGCCGAGAAAATGTTTAATAAATGGTTCATGGTCTCTTGAACCCTTTCTCAATTTCAGTACATCTGTTTGGTTGGAACTATGCCTAGTGTTCTCGTTCCAAAAATATTGCACTAGTACCTTAACTTATGCAATCAACTTTCAGAACGAGGTAGCCTACTAGTGAAGGCCCACAAATCAGTGGGGCAACCTATGTCAAGGCTATCGCGTCTAATATAATACTTTCGAAGGGTTTTCAAATTTCATTTCATGATATGATATGTTTCTTTGAGTAAACACCGTTACCTTGTGACCTTGGTAACAATTGATTGTGTCAAGACACGACGAGCTTCATTACGGTCTTTAGAATGTGTTTTTCGATCAATTTTGTGAAAAGCTTCGAAAAGGTTTCTCACATTATGATTTCTTGTTTCTAAATCTCTAACCGTTTTAATGCTTGATATTCTTCTAACAATCAATCTCTCAGATTTCAATAATGACAAAAATAATTGACATTTTGCTGCATCAGATTTTGAATCAAAATATTGTTTAATAATTTTAAAAGATTGATACCAAATGGTTCATTTAGGTAACTTAGAGTGATTCTAGACCACTTTCATCCACTTGAATTCGCTTTGGAGTTTTTTGACGTACAGTTTTCAATGGTAGGATGGAACATGGGTATGTATTCTGGCACTCTTGACTTCTTGGTTGTGGATTTGCAGTCGTGGGAGGAGATACAATGTGTTGAATGATTGTTTCCAAAACGCTAGGTTGTTGAAAAACAGGTTGCACTACATGAAATTCTTTGTCAGGTGGTATTGCATCCACCTCCTCTCTACCTTCAATCACATTATAACCAGCCTCAATTAATATTTCATTTCTATCATTCAAAACTTCTTCCGATTGGTTATTGCTTGGAGTTTCATTGGATGTGCTAGAATTTGGCTGCTCCTTTGCTAATGTCCCACATCTTGCGAGACTTATCCTTGCCTTTTCTCTTGCTTCTTTTACAACTTCTATGGGATGCATTTTCCTTGAACTCTTTCTTTTCTTCTTACGTTGGTTTCCCATGTTTAAATGAATGTCCCCTACAATGAGCTAATTTCACAAGTTCTCTTCACAACGTGAGAAGGATTTTACAAATTTAACAAATTTTAGAATGTTAGAAAGATTTTATTCCACTCACACAAGTTTACTTCCTTGAGAGTTACACATATTGACTTCTATGAGAATAGCATAAGAGGTTGTTTCTTCCCCAATTTCACAAATTCTCTCCCAAATACATAGTTTGAAAGAGACTAGATTGTGTCACCAATTTTTCATGTATACTCTCATTCGAATATAAAAAATTTAACTTGGAAATGATGAATGTGAGAAGGATTTTCTTCCAATTGCAAATAGTTGGGCTTAAATCTCATAATTTCACAATTTCACAATTTCACTTCAATGAGAATAGCTCAAGAGGCCATTTCTTCACCAATTTTACAATTTCTCTTGCTAAGACATAGATAAAGAGACATGTTTTTTCACCAATTTCATTCAACTTCATAACATTTGGCTTGGAGAAAGTGATTATGAGAAGAAGTTTAGTCCAATCTTGTATAAGAATTTTACAATTTCACTTCTGTGAGAATTGTTGAAGAGGCCAAATTTCTTCTCCAATTTAAGAATTTATTCTTAATATGAACAATATTTGTCTCTACAACCAATAAGTAGACATAAAAATAATTCCCACACACTAATTCTCCTTTGCAATTCAATCAATTTAAAGAAGGAATTTGCAAGTCATTGTTCGACGTCTTCCTGTCTACTAAAATTGCACAAATATTTGTTTTTTGTAGTGTGAGGAGGCGGGGGAGAAAATATGGTGGGAAATGGCCTAACAAAAGTGCGTGCACACTATTTTCATAATCATGGTCACTTGAATAATGCATGTGTGCACTTGTTAGAAATGTGTGCACGCACTTAGCTACATGTGTGCGCCCTTGTTCCAATGATTACAACATTTAATGGTCTCACCTTCCAACATGTTCATTAAAAGTGCATAGTGGAAGGGATAACATGTTAAAAAATATTTATTAAAAGAGTCAAGGAGTAAAACCCATATTTATTAAAAAGGGAGTAGATGAGTAAATATGTTTAGGTTAATTTGTCTATGACTTATATGGTACTAGTCTATGGTTTAATAAATGAGTGAAACCCATACCTTTTATACATTAGAAAAAATTACAAGAACCACTTTTTAAAATAGACATTTCAAGGTCTCCTTCTCCTTCCACTATCTCGCCAACCTTGTTTTCTTCTCTATACCTCCGTCCTTCTATCCTATCAACTCTTTTACAATATCACCCACCCTCTCTCCCTCACGGTGTCCCTCTCACTCTCCACCTCTCTCTCTCTCCTCCTCTCTCTCTCTCCTTTTCTTCCCATATTTGGGGAATCCAAAATTTCATAACTTAGATATTAGTCATATTTTGAATCTTTTCCCTCTATAATTCACATTTTCTACTCTCTCTCTCTCTCTCTCTCTCTTCTCCCCCATTTCCA
Organism: Larix kaempferi; assembly: GCA_027924585.1. Classification (NCBI taxonomy): domain Eukaryota; kingdom Viridiplantae; phylum Streptophyta; class Pinopsida; order Pinales; family Pinaceae; genus Larix; species Larix kaempferi. The sequence goes on along the minus strand of BSBM01000186.1, from coordinate 24,767,729 downwards.
ACTCTAAACTCTAAATCTTTTCCCTCAAGAATTCACTCTTTCACATCTGAGCTACTCTCTCTCTCACACACACATCATATGTCTCTCTCCCCTTACACTAACCACTTCACTATCTCTCTCTCTCTCTCTCTCTCTCTCTCTCTCTCCCTATATCCCTCTTCCACCCTCTCTTCGTCTCTAAACCCCTAACTTCCAATATCCCACTTACCACTAACAACCGCCCCATCCAATCTCCATCTCTCCCCCTCCTTCCCTCCCTCTCTCTCTCTCTCTCCCTTCAGGGAATCCAAAACTTCATAGTATATATTAGTCATCCTTTACATCTTTTCCTTCAAGACTTCACATTCTTTTACATTTTCTACTCTCTCTCTCTCTCTCTCTCTCTCTCTCTCTTACCTTCAGGGAATCCAAATACTCATAGTATATATTAGTCACATTTTACATATTTTCCTTAAATACTTCACACTCTTTCACATTTTTTACTCTCTCTCTCTCTCTCTCTCTCTCTCTCTCTCTCTCTCACGCCATTTGTCTCTCTCCCATTCCACTATCCACCTCCCCATCCCATTGTCTCTAGATATTGGTCATCTTCCTCATTTTTCCTTCAACATTTCCATCTTCCCCCATTTCCACCTCTAAAATTTAAATCTTTTCACTCAAGACTTCAGTCTTTCACATTTGAGCTACTCTCTCTCTCTCTCTCTCTCTCTCTCTCTCTTCATTTGTATCTCTCCCATTCCACTAACCACCACCCCCTCCTTCACCCTCTCTTAGGCTCTAAACCTCCGACTTCCAATCTCCCTCACTCTCTAAACCCCCTTCCATTAACTATCGACAATCCCCCCATGATCTTTCTATATCTCTCTCTAAACCTGTAACTCCAAATATCTCTCACTCAACCCCCAATCTCTCTCTCTCTAAACCACTAACCCATAATATTTATCTCTCTCTCTCCCCCACCTACCACTAACCACATCCCCATCCATTATCCATCCATCTCTCTCTCTCTCTCTCTCTCTCTTCGAGGCATCCAAAACTTCATAGTAGATATTGGTCAAATTCTGCATCTTTTCCTTCAAGACTACACACTCTTTAACGTTTGTTTCTCTCTCTCTCTCTCTCTCTCATCCTTCTATCTATTCCACTCTCCACATTTCTCTCTAATCCTTCTATCTCTCCCTTTACCTCTATCCCCGCTCACCTCTCTCTCTTCTGAGTCTCTCTCCCCCCCCTTCATCTCTTCCACTATCTCTCCCACCCTCTTTGCTTCTCTCTACCTCCGTCCCTCTCTACCCTCACCACACCCACAATCTCATCCAACCCACTCTCTCTCCTGCACTCTCTCACTATCACTATCCACCTCTCTCTCTCTCTATTCATATCTTTGGGGTATCCTAAATTTCATAACATAAATATTGGTCGAATTCTAAATATTTTCCCTCAAGACTTCACTCTTTCACATATGAGATACTCTCTCTCTCTCTCTCTCTCTCTCTCTCTCTCTCTCTCTCTCTCGTCATCTGTCTCTCTCCCATTCCACTAACCACCTCCCCATCCCTCTCTCTCTCACCCTATATATCTCTTACACCCCCTCATTCTCCCTCTCCTAGTCTCTAAACCCCTAACTTCCAATATCCCTCACTCTCTAAACCCCCCACCTCTAACTCACAATCTTTATCTCTCTCTCTGTTCCTTTGAGGAATCCAAAACTTCATAGTATATATTAGTTGTCTTTTACATTTCTTCCTTCAATAATATACACTCTTTTACATTTTCTACTCTCTCTCTCTCTCCATCTCTCTCTTACCTTCAGGGCATCCAAAAATTCATGGTATATATTAGTCATCTCTTACATATTTTCCTTCAAGACTTCCCACTCTTTCACATTTTCTACTATCTCTCTCTCTCACGTCATTTCTCTCTCTCCCCTTCCACTAGCCACCTCCCCATCCCTCTCTCTCTAGATATTGGTCATCTTCTACATCTTTTCCTTCAAGACTTCACTCTTTCATGTTTGCTACTCTCTCTCTCTCTCTCCATTTCCACCTCTAAACTCTAAATATTTTCCCTCAAGACTTCACTCTTTCACATCTAAACTACTCTCTCTCACATCATTTTTCCCTCTCCCCTTCCACTAACCACTTCCCCATATCTCTCTCTTTCTCCATTTATCCCTCTTCCACCCCTCATTCACCCTCTCTTGTTCTCTAAACCCCTAACTTCCAGTCTCCCTCACTCTCTAAACCCCCCACCTCTAACCATTGACACCCCTCCATTACCTCTCTCTAAACCCCTATCTTTCGATCTCTCTCTCTCTCTCTCTCTCTCTAAATGCCTAAAATGCCTAACCCCCAATCTCTCGCTTTCTCTCTAAACGAATAACCCACAATCTCTCTCTCTCCCACCTACCACTAACCACCTCTCCATCCAATATCCATCTCTCTCTCTCTCTCTCTCTCTCTCTCTCTCTCTCTCTCTCTATCTCTATCTCTATCTTCATGGAATCCAAAACTTCATAGTAGATATTGGTCAGCTTCTACATCTTTTACATCAAGACTTCACACACTTTAATGTTTTCTCTCTCTTTATCTCTCTCTGTCTCTCTCCCCAGGGAATCCAAATCTTCATAGTATATATTAGTCAGCTTTTACATATTTTCCTTAAAGACTTCACACCCTTTCACATTTGTTACTCTCTCTCTTTGCCTTCCCAGCATCCAAAACTTCATAGTATATATTAGTCAGATTTTACATTTTTTCCTTCAAGAATTCACACTCTTTCACATTTGCTACTCTCTCTCTCTCTCTCTCTCTCTCTCTCTCTCTCTCTCTCTTCCTTTGGGGCATCCAAAAATTCATAGTATATATTATTCAGCTTTGACATATTTTCCTTCAAGACTTCACACTCTTTCACATTTTCTACTCTCTCTCTCTCTCTCTCTCTCTCTCTCTCTCTCTCTCTCCTTTGGGGTATCCAAACATTCATAGTATATATTAGTCATCTTTTATATCTTTTCCTTCAAGAATTCACACACTTTCACATTTTCTACTCTCTCTCTCTCAGAAATCATTTTCCTTTCTCCCCTTCCACTATCCACCTCCCCATCCCTCTCTCTCTCTCTCTCTATTAGTCATCTTCTACATCTTTTCCTTCAAGACTTCACACTCTTTCACGTTTTCTACTCTCTCTCTCTCTCTCTCTCTCTCTCTCTCTCGTAATTTGTCTCTCTCCCCTTCCACTAGCCACCTCCCCATCCCTCTCTCTCTAGATATTGGTCATGTTCTACATATTTTCCTTCAAGACTTCATAATCTTTTATGTTTGCTACTCTCTCTCTCTATCTCTCTCTATCTCTCTCCTTCCCCCTTTTCCACCTCTAAACTCTAAATATTTTCCCTCAAGACTTCACTCTTTCGCATATGAGATACTCTCTCCCTCTCTGATGTTATCTGTCTCTCTCCCCTTCCACTAACCACCTACCCATCCCTCTCTCTCTCTCCCTATTTTCCTCTTCCACTCCCTCATTCACCCTCACCTAGTGTCTAAACCGCTAAATTCCAATCTCCCTCACTCTCTAAACCTCCCACCATTAACCACTAACCCACAATATCTCTCTCTCTCTCTCTCTCTCTCTCCCACCTACCACTGACCACCTCCCCATCCAATCTCCATCTCTCCCTCTCTCTCTCTCTCTCTCTCTCTCTTTCTCTCTCTCTCGATTTTCTTGTCTTCAAGGAATCCAAAAATTCATAGTAGATATTGGTTAGGTTCTACATCTTCTCCTTCAAGACTTCACACTCTTTAACGTTTATTTCTCTCTCTCTCTCTCTCTCTCTCTCTCTCTCATTTATAAACTCTAAAAGTTCTCTCTCCGACTATCCCGCCTCTCTACGTCTACTTCTCTCCATATCTATCTCTCTCTACCACCGCCACTATCTCAGAGTCTCTCCCTCTCACTCTCCACCTCTCTCTCTCTCCTCCTATCTTCCCCTCCCTCTCTCTCTTGCACCCTTGTTCCCTCTATCTCTTCCTCCATATTCCCCTATATCCTTCACCTTCTCTCTCTCTTTTTACCCCCTCATTCTCTCTCCCTATTTCTCTTCGCCTCTCTCTCTCACTCACTCACTATCTCTCTCACTCCATCTCATCAACTATCCCTCCCACCCTATTTTCTTCTCTCCACCTACACAGATCACTCTCTCTATCCCAATCTCCACATATGTCCCTCTAATACTTATATCTCCAACCCTCTTTGCTTCTCTCTACCTTCATCACTCTATCCCTCCCACTCTCCAGCTCTCTCTCTCATCCTTCTATCTCCCACTATCCCTACTATTTACCTTTACCCCCTCAACTCTTTCTCTCGCTCTCTCTCCCCCTTCGTCTCTTCCACTATCTCTCCCACCCTTTCTGCTTCTCTCTACATCCACTGATCTCTCCCTCCCATTCTCTATGCCTCTCTCTAAGCCTTCTATTTCCCACTTTCCTCCCTTTTTACCTCTATCCCCCCCCCCTCTCTCACTCCTTCTCTCCCCCTTCATCTATTTCACTATATCTCCAACCCTATTTGTTTCTCACTACCTCCATCACTCTCTCCCTCTCACAAGAAAAATATTTCTCTATATCTCCCTCTTATTTCTCCCAACCTCTCTCTCTTTGTCTCTCCACCCCTCTTTGACTCTCTCTACCACCATCACTAGATCTCATTATCTCTTCCTTGCTCTATCTCTCTCTCCCTCCGTCTTCCCCCATATTCACCTCTAAAATCTACACCTCCTCTCTTTGAATATTCCCCCCCTCTACCTATACCCCTCTCCCTCACTGACTCCCTCTACCACCACCACTACTCTCTCACACTCTCTCACCCTCTCACTCTCCTCCTCTCTTACTCATTGTCCCCACTCTCTCTCTTTATATCAACTCATTCTATCTCCCTCTCACTTTCCACCTTTCTCTATCTCTCCAACTATCTTTCTCTCCTTACCCTCTCCCCCCCCCTCCTCTTCCTCTCTCTCTCCCCTCTCTCTCGCTATATTCCAATGTCTATTTCCACCTCCTCCTCCTCTCTCACTCATTCACTCTCTCTCTCTCTCTCCCTTCCCTTCTTCCTCTATCTATCCCCCTCTATTTATTTATGTAATACCCCATTTTGAACTTTAGGATATTTTGTGCTATAATGTAAATATTGTATCCATATTGTGTATGGTTCCTAGCGTGGAGCTCAAGGCCAAGGCCCCGCTAGTGAACGCTCGACCTTGAAGAGGCAAGTATTGGATATTATGATACCCATGTGCTAGTGAACCATGGCAATTGTAAATATGCATTTTAATATAAATGCCCACAACTAGCTATGCAATGCAACAAGAGATGGGGGCATGATATTTACAAGGAATTGGGAGTTAAACATTCAAACCCTTGAGCCAATCAAGTCAAGCCAAGTTTCAATGAGAGAACCCATGAACCCTCAACTACCCATGTTGACTTTTGTGCCCAACCATTCATTTCTCTCAAGAGTTGGTTGAGGTAGTTAATGCCTTGGGGAATGGAGAGGTATGGCTGTCCAAATTCGAGTATGGGCAAGCCACCCTTCTTAGAATTTCGTGTTTGGCTTCTTGGGAAAGAAAAGAGCCACGAAATTGCCCCCAAGCCATTATTCACCCATCAGTTTTTCTCTCTCACAAGTTTGGAGCTGCCTGGGAGTTTTTCTCGATGGATTTCCTGTGTTAACCTTGATTTTTCCTAGCTGGGAAGGTCATTTTTGTTGTGGCTAACAGTGGGGAAGAAGGGGAAACAATTTGGGGTTTTATTGAGGCTTTTTTGGCCACTGTATGCTCATACATATGTGGGAGAAATCGATTTTCTTCTCTAGGGTTGATTCCCTCTTTCCACAATCTGTTTTGGGTGTGCCACAATTTTGGGGAAAACCCATAGAACATATTCTATGAATCCCATTGTTGAAATGTGTATCCATGCCCAGTTTTGAGTTGCTGTGTGTAAAAGACTATTGGGGCTGAGATGGGTATCCATTGCTTTGGGCTGTGTTGAGCTTGAGAGTCCCCTTTTCCTTGTAGATATCATGCCCAGCTCGGGGGTGGTCTCTGAGTGTTGAAGAAATATAGGCTGGGCAGAGACCTACGGTTGGGTGGAACGTTGCAGCGACATAGCTAGTTTCTTGGCACAATATTACAGTGAGATAAGTATAATTTCTTATGGGTATTTACTTTTGCATTGTTTTAATTAAAGGATGGTTGCTCTTGATATGGCTGATGCATATGAAACGTATGTGGATGATGTCTTATTCTGTTGTACATGTTTTCCTGATTTATGGGAAATTGCTTTATATTGATATGAATCATGGATGTTGAAATGGGCTAAGTTTTATAAAAGCCCAGGTTTTTGGGTATTATGCTCCCTTCCTTGCGTTAATAGATGGGAGGGACCGTGACAGATTGGTATCAGAGCTTAAAGTTCAACATTGCGGCTGTTGGGCCTTTTATAGAGATATAAAATCATTGTGTGTATATGTATTTAGTATCTGGAGTTAAAATGAATTAAATAAACCTGAAGGTCCCATGGATTCTAATTGATTAGGATGGCAAGTCATTTCCATGACTGTTTTGGGGATTATTTCAAAACTGTTTGCATTGATTTCATTCTATGAAAATGAGGAAGGAGGGCTAAAATCCCTTTTCAGGTTGAATGCTTGCTTTACATTGTTCCTTATGCATTAGCATTTTGTCTTGCATTTGTTTTGCTTGCCTCCATGGACGAGAGAGAGGATGCGCAACCTCTTGCCATCTTATATTATTTTGTTTTTTGGTTGTTTTATTCTTGACATGGAAGAGGTGCAATTTTTTTGACATACTTTTTATGTTTTGTTCTATGCGAGTATGATCTCTAAGTAGCTTACCTCTATAAAGAAACGAAGGAAATATTTCAAGAAAAATTCTAACTATTTTTGAAAATTTGAAACTTTTCTAAGTGTTTGCTGCTAAGCTTGTGTCAGTGATTTTAGCCTTAACTTTTGTGACCCAATCAACTAATTTAAGCTTAAATGCTGCAACATGGCTGCCGAATTTAGGCTTAAATGCTGCGATGTGTTACGGAAAAATTTTGCGAAGTTTTTGTGCGAACGTGGTCGATGATTTTAAGCTTAACTGTTGCGACACTGGCAACAATTTTAGCCATAAAATCTGTGACACGGCAACAATTTTAGGCATAAAATCTGCAATGCGGGCAATGATTTTGGCCATAAAATCAGCAACACGGGCAAGAATTTTAGTCTTAACTTTTGCGACACAGCTGGAGTAAAAATTGCTAAGACCACCGAAATGGGGAAAATACCCTGGATACAGTCGTTGAAAGTGTGAAAGGCATTCTCTATGCTTGGAATGTGCTCCATGAGTTGCATAAAGGGGGTGTCGAATTCTCAGCAAGGGCATTGGTTGTAATATCCACTATGGAGGATGAAAGGGAAATCTCTCACCTTAAACTATTTATGTTTATAACATAATAATTGTATGCTTAGAAAGTAGCAAGAATGAATCCTATCCATATATGTATATATTGAATTGCTAATTCGTGAGAAGATTGTAGCTAATGATTGCTTGTGTGCATAGTAGAGAGTCCATGAAATTGGATCAGCTATGATGTGGAAGAGGAAATTCCATGCTACAATGAGGAAATTGGAAAGGGAGAATTCCTTAACTCCTCCATTGCTATTATGTTTATATTTCCTAAGGGATGCTAGAAATGCAAGAGAACAATGAATATGAATTAGTGTGCATGATTAGAGAATCATTGCATAGTGCATGTAAATTGATTATGCATGAGCATGATGTTGCATAGGGGTAAAGGTAGTGAAGTTACACATGCAGTAGCCCATTAATGGTTGTATGAATCAGGCCATAGAAGCATGATTGAACATGCAAGAGATTAGATAGATGAAGTAAACATGCACTAGTTGGAATACTAATAGACAATGCATGGTACATGTGAAAATGTTTGTGTATATATATATATATCAGGGTAATTTTTAGGGGCGAAATTTCGCCAATTGGCTATTTTTCGACCTTTTTTTCAAAAAATAAATTCGCTATTTGGTCATTTTTAGTCTTTAATATTGCCTATATATACATAAAATATATTATTTTATCATAATTTTTGCCAAAATTTACAAATTTCAATAGTAAATTGTATGTTTCATATTTGATATTCGCCTACCTATCTATATATATGTTTTTTTCAATCCAAAATAATCGCCTAGAATACTATACTTAAGTATAATATTAGAATCCTTAAAAAATACCGTGATATATATATATATATATATATATATATATATATATATATATATGATATTGCATATTGGTAAAATAGTGAAGTTTTACATATGCAAAGAGCCACTTAAGATAATGATTGTGGTTGCTAATGATTAGTTGTGTTTGCATTGGTTGTAGGACCAAAGACAACCAAATCATGGCTAAAGATGTGGATGATGTTGTTGCACATGACCAACAACCTTATGAAGAAAGGTTGGGGCAAAAAATCTATGATCATGAGGGTAACAAAAGAACTGTGAATCCTTGATAAGAGGCCAACTGATCAGGTAACATCAAGCGATTTTAATAACAGCCATGCAGGTAAGGATTAACTGTGCTTAATTGCATGAATGCTAAAAGAGGATTTGGTGAGATCCCTTCAACTATGTTTAAACTATGTTGAATTGTTTGCATGTGAGACTGAGTGCCTGAATGTGAATATAATCCTACCAAGTATGGTTAGGTGTGGGTAAGTGAATGCAAGGAGCCTTACACCCTATAGTTTCTTAGAAACCTCAATGCATTCATATAAAATTATATCATGCCATTGTGTATGTTGGTTGTGAGTTTAACAACCCAAGCAAGTGATGACTTATGGTCCTGTGATAGTGTATGCCATGTGAGATAGTAATGGTTAGGCCATAATATGCTAGAATGTGTAGTATTCATGGATTAATGTAGGGTGGATTCCCATTAAGAGATAAGGTAAAAGTTGTGAATGTGCATGCATACAGTGTAGGTGCACATGTTGAGATGCATGATGATTGTGGTGTATGTTTCATTGCAATTAGATAATAGATGAAATGGTGAACTATTGTCAGTCCTAAGAGCATTTCAGGAGCTGCTGGGAATGCAGGAGAATGATTGCATGAAGAAGGTAGACATGTTGATGGGCTACCGAGTGTGCTCTGTTGAAAGGACATAGTTGCGGAAAATGATATGGCTATGACATAATGAGTATTTAATGCTTCATTTAAATTGCATAAATGATGTGACTGTGTCTTGCAATTTTATTATGATAATGATGCATATATAAACGTATATATATATATATATATATATATATATATATATATATATATATATATATATATATATTTCATTTCATTTCAAATGTTAATAGCTGAAGGTGTTTGAATTATTGAGTGTTATAATTCTGAGATCACTTCAGTGACTATTGTAGCAATGAAAAAGTTATATGCATAAATACTCACAATGTGTTTGGCTTATTAAAGTTCCAAGATTTTAGGTAGATTGTTTTGGGCATGGTAAGGTGGGTAAGTCCATGATGAAGATTGGAATCTACCATGTGCAAGATCCAAACCTCATGAGAAAGAACTGTGTCAGGAGGACGTGTTGCAAGTGGATGTTCATGCTATAGTAGAAAGCGTAAAACCCTAATGGGAAGCTGGGTGCCACTTGCAAGGGACATGCAATATGAGGATAACCTCATGACTAAGCAAGTCAATTCTGTAGTAGACAGAATTACAAATTCATGATTGAATTTAATTCTTAATGCCATTGATTGGCTATGAGACAATCAAATTCGAATTCTATTGTAAAAATTTGATGATTGTTTGGCTATTTGATAAGTGTTCCAGGAAGACACATTGTAGGACGACCATCTATGATGGCCTACATAAGCCAAACTAGATGGGAAGGATCCCATGCTTTGGAAATGGGTTTCGGGTAAAATGCCATTGTAAATGTTGATAATGTCTCCACTAAACTGCATGTTGGAAAGCCATATGAGTGAGAGGGTGAAGCTATGCCAAGAAGGCATGTGTGGGTTATGAAATGTGAAAGGATTGGGGTGGAAAACTGAATGACTGTTGACTCAGAGAAGGGAGCCCCCATTCTTGTCAATGAAGAGAGAACACATATGAAAAATGATAAGTATTCGGTAACCCTAACTAAGGATATACATATATGGTTATTAGATTTAATATGTTTTATTATTTTATTATTATTACAGGTTGCTTGAGTGTGATAAGGGCCTATATGGCTCACATCGGAAAGGGGTGCACACCTTTCGGGTGTTGGGTTATGATAGGTTTTCAATATTGACTACACTCTAAGGGAATGGACACATTCCTGGTGTTTCAATATTTGATAGCGAATGTTATGAATTATGCTTCAATTTTAGAGCAACAATACTGATGAGTTTGCTTATCCATCTTGTGTTTCCAGCTAAAACAGATGCAATTTTGGGGCTGCACACAGAAGAAGCATAATGGAAGGGTTGTTGCATGCCTAATAAACCTAGTTGGTGCACTAGTTTGGCATTATTTGCTTGGATGTTGTGGGTGTTGTGAAGGTTGTTATGAAGGGTTATTGCATGCCTAAGAAAACCCAGTCGGTGCACTGGTTTGGAATTATTTGCTTGGATGTTATGGGTGTTGTGGAGGTATTGTGAAGGGTTGTTGTATGCCTAATAAACCCAGTCGGTGCACTGGTTTGGAATTATTTACTTGGATGTTGTGGGTGTTGTGGAGGTATTGCGAAGGGTTGTTGTATGTCTAATAAGCCCAGTCGGTGCACTGGTTTGGAATTATTTACTTGGATGTTGTGGGTGTCGTGGAGGTATTGTGAAGGGTTGTTGCATGCCTAATAAACCAAATCGGTGCACTCGTTTGACATTATTTACTTGGCTGTTGTGGAGGTATTAGTGAAAGGTTGTTATATACCTATGGCTCTGTAGTAGATCTTTGACCTATAATGGTCAGTGGCATAGTTTCCTTCCATTGGTCGATGACCCAGACGAATGTCTTGGCTCAGTAATGGAGAGGGCCAACCAGGTATGGGACTGGTTGGGCACCACAAATGCTTGGTGAACCCAATCAGCGTGAAGGTGTACTGTTTGGGCATTAAACATCCACCCTGTAGGTGATCCAAGGCTTGTAAAGCAGAGAAGGAAACCTATGGAGTAGCAAGGAACTTCCCAATACAGATAAGTATTTGATTTTCATTCATTTTTGGATAACGAAAATTTCATGAACAAGTCTTATGATAGCCAAGCTGATACACTATTGTTTCTTTGTTGGAAACTTTGGTCTTTGCAGGAAAGCAAGAAGCCTTGAAGGCATCCTAGGGATGCATATGGACACATGACTGTCCTAGAAAGCTCAGTATGAGCAGCAATGATAAGAATGATGCTAGTGGATATGTGTGGCTGAGTCCTAGCAGCCAAAGGTTATGTAGAAAACCACGGGGAGGAGATTCCTTGATGGAGAAAATCCTTAGATAGACCTTAGACACTAAGTGTCATAGCCAAGAAAGGGCAAGTCAAGCATTCACATTAAAGTGAAAGAGGCTAAGGAGCATAGAACCACAGTGATGGAGTTGCTTCGGATTGGAACAAGAATAAGAGGGGGAAACTCTTACTCTTCTCTTTCCTTTTTGACTGATGCATCTTAGAAACATAAAATTGTTGAATGCATGTCATGACTGAAAGTTTATTGTGTTTATTTGCTTGAAATAAATTGTGAATGCTGGAAAAACTAATTCTCTGTGAAAGGATGAACATGAATGAGTTCATATGTATGTTGGGCAAGCACGAAAAGCGTGGAAGTCTCATGAATAAAGCATGGACGTTCCATGTCAATTGGGAAATTAATTGACTAATTTTAATGCTTATGTTATGCTTGGCCTAACAAATAATTGCAATAATGAATTTCACAGGTGAGAAATTGAATGTGATTGGTTGCAGCCGTTACAAAAACAAACAAGTGGTGCTAGCAAGCAAGTGAGGAAAGTTGTGCACATTGACCATGGCAGCAGACCAAGGGCTATTGGACTTAGCTAAAAGTCTTCTTCAAACAAATGCCAAGAACCAAGAAAATCTTGGAAAGATGCTCAAGCTACAGAAGCAGCAGAATGTGATGAACCACAAGGTTTTGCATGACTCTATTTGTCTGCAAAAAGAAGTAAAAAGTATTATGTGAGCAATCAGTAAGGGAAAGGAAAGCAGATCCATGAAGAAGCATTCGTCCAATCACCCCATTAAGAAATGCCCAAGGATGGAAGAGAGAAAGAATTTTGACAAAGGAAAACAAAGGCAGTCATCTCCAATAGAATGTTGGGAATGTGGAGGAATTCAGCTCCTCCGCAAATGTCCAGCAAGGGGTATCAAGAAAAGCGACAGCCAGCAAGAGCAAGGTGCAGGGGTTAAAGAACCTCACCTTGACATCTCCAATCAATGAAGTGCAAGGCAAACCGCCACATTTTGTGAATTTTGGAGATGTATAAAGTGTGTATGTATTCCCAAGTTATGGAACACCAAGGACGGTGTTATTCCAAGGGGGAGGGGAATGTAATACTCCCATTTTGACCTTTAGGATATTTTGGGCTTTAATGTAAATATTGTATGCATATTGTGTATGGTTCCTAGCATGGAGCTCAAGGCCAAGGCCCCACTAGTGAACGCTCGACCTTGAAGAGGAAAGTATTGGATATTATTCTACCCATGTGCTAGTGAACCATGGGAATTGTAAATATGCATTTTAATATAAATGCCCACAACTAGCTATGCAATGCAACAAGAGATAGGGGCATGATATTTACAAGGAATTTGGAGGGAAATATTCAAACCCTTGAGGCAATCAAGTCAAGCCAAGTGTCAATGAGAGAACCCATGAACCCTCAACTACCCATGTTGACTTTTGTGCCCAATCATTCATTTCTCCCAAGAGTTGGTTGAGGTAGTTAATGCCTTGGGGAATGGAGAGGCATGGCTATCCAAATTCGAGTATGGGCAAGCCACCCTTCCTAGAATTTCGTGTTTGGATTCTTGGGCAAGAAAAGAGCCACGAAATTGCCCCCAAGCCATTATTCACCCATCAGTTTTGCTCTCTCACGAGTTTGGAGCTGCCTGGGATTTTTTCTCCTTGGATTTCCTGTGTTAACCTTCATTTTTCCTAGCTGGGAAGGGTGTTTTTGTTTTGGCTAACAGTGGGGAAGAAGGGGAAACGATTTGGGTTTTTCTTGAGGTCGTTTTGGCCACTGTATGCTCATACATATGTGGTTTAAATCGGTTTTCTTCCCTGGTGTTGATTCCCCCTTTCCACAATCCATTTTGGGTGTGCCACGATTTTGGGGAAAACCCATAGAACATATTCTATGAATCCCATTGTTGAAATGTGTATCCATGCCCAGTTTTGAGTTGCTATGTGTAAAAGACTGTTGGGGCTGAGATGGGTATCCATTGCTTTGGGCTGTGTTGAGCTTAAGAGTCCCCTTTTCCTTGTAGATATCATGCCCAGCTCAGGGGTGGTCTCTTAGTGCCGAAGGAATATAGGCTGGGCAGAGACCTACGGTTGGGTGGAACGTTGCAATGACATAGCTAGTTTCTTGGGACAACATTATAGTGAGATAAGTATAATTTCTTATGGGTATTTACTTCTGCACTGTTTTAATTAAAGGAAGGTTGGTCTTGATATGGATGATGCATGTGAAACATATGTGGATGATGTCTTATTCTCCTGTACATGTTTTCCTGATTTATGGGAAATTGCTTTATATTTATATGAATCATGGATGTTGAAATGGGCTAAGTTTTATAAAAGCCCAGGCTTTTGGGTATCATTCTCCCTTCCTTGTGTTAATAGATGGGAGGGACTGTTACAATTTATCTATAACTTTATCACTCCCTCCTTCTCACTCTCCACCTCTCTCTCTAAATGTTCTCTATCTCTTTATCCCCCTCTTTACCTATCCCTCTCCCTCTCTCCCCTCTTTGTCTCTCATATTTCTCCCTACCTCACTATCGCATTCCCTCTCACACTCTCTCTACCACCATCACTCTCTCATTCTCTCTCTCCTCTCACTCTTGGATTAAAAAAATATTTTAAATATATTTCAATAACTCTATTTCTCCAACTATCTCTCCAATCCCTCTCTCTCTCACACCATTTATTCCTCTCTCTCTCTCTCTCTCTCTCTCCCTCGATATTCCCCTATCTCCTTCCCCATTTCTCTCTACACCCCCCTGCCACCTCTCTCTCTCTCTCTACTTTTGTCTCCTCCTTACCCTTTCTCCTACCAACTCCTCTCTCTCCTTCTCTCTTTATATTTTCAACTTTCTATTATGTTTCCTATATAACCCTCACTCTAAAACTTCTCCTCCCTCATTGTCACTCTCCCACCCACCCCCCCTCTCTCTATTTCTCCCATTCCCTCTCCTCCTCTATATATCTATCTCCCTCTTTGTTTATATCTACCTCTCATTCTCTCGCCTTGAATCTCCACCTCTCTCTCTCTAAACCTTCTCTCTCACTGTCCTCTATCTTAACATCTACCCCCATTCTATCTCTCTCTCCCTCTCTTCCCCCTCTACTATTCATTTCACTGTCTCTCTCTCCCTTCCCTTGTTGACGTTTCGTAACACCCTCACTCTCTCATGCTCCCTCTACCTCTATATCTTGCACTATCCCGCCATACCTCCACAGCTCTCTTCCCCTCCCTCTTTTCCATTCCACATTCTCCATCTCCTTCCCCTCTCTATTCCCCTCTCTCATCACGCATTCCCATCCCCTCATCTCATTATCTTCCCCCATTTACAAATACTTCATAACATCAAGAGCGCATGCGCATTGAAAAAGTACGTGCACCTTACAGACGTGTGCACATGCCCTTAGAAGCATGCACACACTTTTTTCAAATTTGAACAAGGATGAGAAATTGCGCGTTTGCTGACTGGGTAGGTTTGAATTTTGGTTCGGGTTTCCAAACTTGGTGCTTCAGTTTGCAAATTGATGAAATATTCTCATTTTTAGGATATCATTCTAAGTATTCATTTTTTACATTATTTTTCGATAAGATGCAGGTATTTGTTGTCAATGAAATTACAAACCCACCTAGAGTCGACTATGTAGATTACGGATATATATATATATATATATAGATATAGATATATAGATATAGATATATATATATACATATCTATATATATATAGTTTACTATTTTCAATATATTTTGGACCTAACGTATACAAGAATCCTTAAAAACATGCCTCCTTTGTCACATACCCTAATTTTGTAAAAATTATGTAATTATTTCATTATATTCCTGAGACATTATGTTAAATTTAATGCTAAGTAGGAATTGGTGACTCAGCAGAGTCACTAGAAATGGAATGTAATTCTGAATATTTTATTATTAATAAATAAATTATGGAGACAACAGCATGGGAGAGATGTTAAAAAGAGGTTAATGGTCAAACTGGTGGATGGAACTAGGTGGAAAGGCAAAAGACAAGTGGCAGCATCCTCAAACACTTCCTAAGTTGCAGGTGGCAACTTCCCTATATTTGGGGTCATGATTCCCCAAGAAAGTGGAATCAGAGGAGGTGGCTCATTAATGACAGTTAACCCAACAAAGACCTAGGCAATCTTTTAAATAGTACTCAATGAACTGAGTTGGGGGTTGGAAATTGTTCTGGAGGGAGAATACATTCAGGTGAATGTTATTCAGGAGTCCCATTGAGGAACAGGGAAATATACAGTAAGGAAGTTGTTTGAAAGCAATGCTGCAGTAACTTGGTTCCATTGTAGCTGTTTGGGCTGAGTGAATTATTTGCTGCACCTAGTACCAGCCAGGGAGACCAGAGCAAGCTCGGGGGTCCTAAGAAGTGCTGTCTGGGCACTCCAGGAGTTGGTAGGGAGGAACAGCCTCCCATTGCTGTTGTTGTCCACAGATAACAGGTTCTGTCATTTATTCCCTTTTGTTTGTTAAGTTTGAATAAATGTATGATGAGTTATTTCTATATGTCTGAAAAGTAATTAGTTAGTAAAATAGTATATGAGAGTAGTAGTAGTTAGATTTGGTATAGTTATTGTGTTTCAACATTATTTAATATCAGTAATTATCTTACTGATGAGGTATGTTAATGCATGCTATACAATAGTAATATTGTAAGCAATGGTTTATTATTGTAAATTTTAAACCTAGTTTAATTATTTTAGTTTAATAGATAGGTAGGGTTTTAGTATGAAGTAATTATTCTCTGGAATTACAACTCATTTAAATAACCATAGAAATAGAAATAAACATGGCTACATAAATTACATTATTGGTAATTGACGGAATAATAAGTAAAAGCTATGTACCCAGTATTTTATACCCTGTGATTTTACAAAACCAAATAGACAATCATAGGAAACAGTATTAAAATGTAACCAAGTATATTACAGTATCGATAGCATTATCAATATCGTTGTAGAACTTTTGTAGTCACAGTTAGGTTATGAATGTCAGGGTACAAATCCTAGTTAAGGTTTGATCAGTTTTAATCCATTATATAAATCAAACACAAACCCTAGCTAAAGATTATCCATTCATTATCTATCACACCAAACGATTGTGCAGAAACCCTAACAGAACTACATCACACAGGAATTATTTACAGATAGATAAATTAGATATTGTTTTAGGAACAATAGAATTAACAGAACCATAGCTAGCTCAATATCGAGCTTAAGCATTATAGTATTATCCTCCGTTAAAACTTTTAGGTACCAACAAATTCATGATCGATGTAACAGAATGGTATCTTAGCTCATTATCGATCTCAGAACTGGGAGTTATATCCTTCACTTGACTCACAGTATCGACAGAGTCAAAGTCACAACAACCGAACAAGCCACTACACAAAAGCACGACCGTGGTGTTTGAGTCAAACCCAACCACTCCAGGTTCCACGACGAGAATTTTATCAGCAGAGAATTTACTTAGTTATTAATTTTGTTTTTACAATAAAAGAAAACAAACAGAACAATGTTCAGCTCATCCATCAAGTTTAACCTACGGTTACTATCCTTATTTCAACTCATTTTAACAGAGTCGTGTTCAGTTAATAGCTTAAGCATTTGAATGTAAATTACCACTGATAATTAGTTCGGGCCAAACCCTACTAGCCCAGTTTGAACCAACAAAACCAATGCTACAGAATTAAGACCATGTTTCCACCTACGGCCGCAGCCCATTGTATTAATGAAAGCACTTACATAAACATATCAATTTAAAACACATGCCACACACTAGTTCCATTATACTGAATGACTGTAACAAGTCATTTTACAAAGCTTAAATTACACAGGAAAAACTTATAAACAAAATCAATGCTAAATACTTAAGACAATATTTCTGCCTACAGTCGAGTCTCAAATCCACTGTATAAGTGGTTTTAAAACTAAAGATTTACCTGATACTGTACATAGCATAGAACAAAAGAAAAACGCATACAAGAAACAAGCCTGTTGCATAGGCAAAACCTTATATTAAGTTAAATTTCAAACCCTGGGTAATACCCTGAGCACAAAATTACGAGTACAGTATTAACAACCCGAGGCCGTAACCTCACCTATAGAACAGGCTCACAACCTTCGTTCTCTTCAAAATTTACAATACAATTTTTCTGCAGAAAAACGTAAGTGCCAAAAAGGGAGAATAAATAGCTACCAAACCGACCGAAGCCGGAACATTTAAATACAACACCGGGTTAAACCCATATTATTTTCAATTAAACATATAGTTAAACGATTTAGCAAGGCTGCTATAACCACTGTGCCTTTCAGTCAAACCAAAACCCCAACCATACAGACCACCAACAAGGAGGAAAGTGCCATGGTGAAAACCAGGCTTACCCGGGATGCCTTTCGTCAAAAGCTTGTGCCATCCACGCCTTGGGGAAGGGCTAGAACCTGTAAATGACAGAGTGACATCAGTTACAGACTTTATATTGTTAAACCACTTCTTTTAAACTGGAAGACGAAGGAGTAACTGTAGCTTACAAGCGAAATTGAATGGAGTTCCAAACTCAGTAATTATCCCGTCAACCACGAGCAGAGAAGGTGTAAACCCTTCCTCGTCGCCGAATGAGCAACTGGCAGAAGCAAAAGGATTATTCCACAATGGAAGCTATTAGAGAACTAAGTCAAAAGATGCAGACAATGGAATCTGCGATAGGGATGGAACTGGTAACAAAAGGGATAAACCCTAGGGCTTTCACAAACCTATAGCTGCTAATAACAAAACACAACGACTCCCAAACCATACAAATAGACAGGCACGAAGAGCTGTAGCAGCATGGGAGCTATTACCACCATTGTTTCAGCGAATTTCGGACAGGAGAATTCACAGAGCGGCCGAGCCCGAAGGCAAGGGAAGAAATGAAAGGATTAGGGTTAGTCAACCTTTTATATCATCAACACTTGGTTCTGAAACAACCACGTAAGCTTTTAAATATTTCCCATGCAGTGGGTCAACCTTTCATAGTTTCTACGACGAGAACTTCATCATTTGTTTGTCCATTAAAATGATAACATGGATATTCCATTAGGGTCGTAATACCATATGTAAACTTGCCATTATTTCATGATGAGAACAATGCCTTCGAAACTTGTATTGTGAACATTCACATTTTCCCTACAATCATTAAAAGCATGTATTATCTTTAGTGTTCAAAATTCGAAGAGTTACCATCCTTTTTTACTATTAAAAATTATAGTATGGGTAAACAAAATCATCACATGGCTATTTTTAATGGTGGTATTACCCCAGTTCTCTTGTAATCCTTTTAACAATCAAAAACATTAGGATAATACTTGGAATCTGGATTATTGCCTTATATTCATTTAAACCATGAATTATAGATATCGATCTAATTAAGTTTTTAAGCACTCTATATATAGAGGAGATGGATTTGCATCATAAAAATTAAAAGGATAATGGCGTAACATTAAACTATAAGTGGTTCACAATAACTTATCACCAATATTCCTTATACCCTAGCTTCATGAAAAACGACAACAGATATTGCATCTCATTCAAGACTCTATTATAATGTAGTAGTGTTGGGTGTAGTAATTTACTTGTATCTGACAGTACACCTTATAACTATTAGGAATAAGAAAAGTAGATATTGGTAACTCCTGGTCTTTTACTGTTGAAGCTGCAAAGTCTAAACAAAGTCTAACTTTAAATATGACATGATAGGAGAAGACTTGTATCAGATGTCTCCTGTGCATTCAAGCTGTAAATTGAAATTATATTTCAATTCTATTAACTTGGCATCATACAGTAACAACAGATAACTAAAAGTGGTCTGAATATCATAATTCAGTGACATTATACAGTGCTAGATAAGAGATGTTATTGCAATACAACAATAATATCGAAGAAACAATACTTCATAGGGATACTTAATTCATTTTGATCAAGAATAATAGCTATCATATTCTCATATAAATTCCAACTCTCTATCAGTAAGATTACATGAATATCACAGGAAGGGATTTCTACCTTTAAACACTTGACAACCTGTCTAGCATGTTTAGACTTTTACTGAATGATTTGGTACAATTAAATGAATTTTAATGCTTTAAAGATTATTTGCAGCAACCCGTACTTTACCTGTATATTTGTAAGAGAAAGACAATTTGATGCATTAGCTCGGAAGCTAAGTAAGCCCAGTCTGCTATGACAACTCCCCCTTGTGGTTGAAAAGCAGAAAAACAATCAGCAACGGTAAAGAAACTCATAACGAAATCTAAGTATAACAACAGATCATTTGCACACATTTAAGATCATGTTAACAAATCAAACAGATCAATGAATGCATTTATTAATATTACTTGTTAATTTAAAAATTTTAAATTTTTCGAAAATTTTGGGTTTTGACATGTGGTATTAGAGCATGGTTCAAATACTAGGCCTTGATGTGGCTCAATTAGTTTCCGCAGAACAATGACCATGAAAAGAAAAATTTATATATATATATATAAAGTACTAACTTGTATTTCTGTTTCATAAACACAGAGCAGAAAATTTCCTTTTTCTAAATCTAACAGGCAGGTATGGAAAAGCTAGGAGAATATGCTGAGGAGGAATCTCCAAACACTGAGACAAGACAGATGTCTAGAGAACCTATGAGGGAGGAGGTAATTGCTCACTCCGAGCTGATGCAGACTATAAAGGGGTTAAATACTGAGATAGAAACAGTCAAGAAAGATAATGAAAGGATTCTGAAAACTCAAGAGCAGTTAAACCAAATTTTAATAGAAAAATTTCAGACTGAAGGAAGAAGCAAAAGAGCTGAAACTGAAGAAGCTAGCCAGCAAAAAAGGTCTAAAAGGATGAAACTAGCTAAATCTGACAGTAGTTCATCATCTGAAGGAAGAAGGGAACAACACAACTATCGCACTACTAGTGACAGCAGTGAGGCTGAGTTGTATAACAGAAAGAAAAAGTACAGACCTTATGAAGAGATTTATGGGGAGTTCAAAAAAATAAAACCCCCAACTTTCAATGGAGAATCTGAAACAGGAGAAGAGGCAGAATCCTGGTTATCCGGGATGAGAAAATATTTTCAGATTTACAATTATTCAAATCAGCTGAAGGCTAGAATGGCCATCTATAACCTTTCTGGAAAGGTAGATATATGGTGGCAAGACTTGAAAAGGGTCAAGGGGATCAAAGAAAAAGAAGTCAATTGGAGTACCTATAAAAGGTACTTCAAAAAGAAATTTCTGTCTGAACAGTACTATGAAGAAAGGGCCAAGGAATTTTACGAGTTAAAGCTAGGAACTATGACTATGAAGGACTTAAACAATAAGTTCTTAAGTCTGTTAAGATATGTGCCGTATTTTGTGGAAGAGAAACCTAAAGTACAGCGGTTTCTCAGCTGCCTACCATATCATATAAAGGACAGAATCGAATATGATAACCCCAAAACTCTGGAAGAAGCTATGCGAAAGGCTAATTTCTATTTTGAACAAAATAAAAAGAAAGAAGGAATAGCCAACTGGAAGGCTAAAAAGAACAATAATCAGCTGGAGTACAGGAAAAAGGAGTTTGTACCCCATAAAAATTTCAAGAATAATAAAAACAGAAACCATTTTAATGGTAAAAACTTCCAGGGAAGCAAAAATGGAGCTGCTAATAATTCCAACAACTTCAAGGGCAACAAGGAAGATTCTAACAATCATGGAAATTACACTAAGAATTTTGAACGAAAGGAGCCTGTTAAGTGCTGGGAGTGCAATGGCCCACACTATGCGCCAGTTTGCCCAAATCAGAAGAAACCAAATGGCAATATTCACACCATACAAGATGAAATGACTGTTGGGGACTTTGTAGGAACTATGCCCTGAATTAATGCAACGTTGGAGAACCGCCAATTTGACTATCAAACTTCCATGGTGGAAGTAGGAGATAGAACCAGAAGGGGAAGTTCTGGTGGAATCGGATTGTATCCTCGGGAGGAGGGAAATTACTCTGCGGAACCGCACAATTGGACAGCTGAAGGTGCAATGGAAGCACCTTAGTCCTGAAGAAGCTACCTGGGAACTGGAAAGTAAGATGCAGGAAGCATACCCAAATCTGTTCCAGCAGGTGGCTGAGGATGAGGAATAAGTAACATCGAGGATGATGTTACATTTTAAGGGGGTGTGTATGTCACATACCCCAATTTTGTAAAAATTATGTAATTATTTCATTATATTCCTGAGACATTATGTTAAATTTAATGCTAAGTAGGAATTGATGACTCAGCAGAGTCACTAGAAATGGAATGTAATTCTGAATATTTTATTATTAATAAATAAATTATGGAGACAACAGCATGGGAGAGCTGTTAAAAAGAGGTTACTGGTCAAACTGGTGGATGGAACTAGATGGAAAGGAAAAAGACAAGTGGCAGCATCCTCAAACACTTCCTAAGTTGCAGGTGGCAACTTCCCTATATTTGGGGTCATGATTCCCCAAGAAAGTGGAATCAGAGCAGGTGGATCATTAATGACAGTTAACCCAACAAAGACCTAGGCAATCTTTTAAATAGTACTCAATGAACTGAGCTCGAGGTTGGAAATTGTTCTGGAGGGAGAATACATTCAGGTGAATGTTATTCAAGAGTCCCATTGAGGAAGAGGGAAATATACAGTAAGGAATTTGTTTGAGAGGAATGCTGCAGTAACTTGGTTCCATTGTAGTTGTTTGGGCTGAGTGAATTATTTGCTGCACCTAGTACCAGCCAGGGAGACCAGAGCAAGCTCGGGGGTCCTGAGAAGTGTTGTCTGGGCACTCTCCAGGAGTTGGTAGGGAGGAACAACCTCCCATTGCTATTGTTGTCCACAGATAACAGGTTTTGTCATTTATTCCCTTATGTTTGTTAAGTCTGAATAAATGTATGATGAGTTATTTCTATATGTCTGAAAAGTAATTAGTTAGTAAAATAGTATATTAGAGTATTAGTAGGTAGATTTGGTATAGTTATTGTGTTTCAACATTATTTAATATCAGTGATTATCTTACTTATGAGGTATGTTAATGCATGCTATACAATAGTAATATTGTAAGCAATGGTTTATTATTGTAAATTTTAAACCTAGTTTAATTATTTTAGTTTAATAGATAGGTAGGGTTTTAGTATGAAGTAATTATTCTCTGGAATTACAACTCGTTTAAATAACCATAGAAACAGAAATAAACATGGCTACATAAATTACATTATTGGTAATTGACGGAGTAATAAGTAAAAGCTATGTACCCAATATTTTATACCCTGTGATTTTACAAAACCAAATAGACAATCATAGGAAACAGTATTAAAATGTAACCAAGTATATTACAGTATCGATAGCATTATCAATATCATTGCAGAACTTCTGTAGTCACAGTTAGGTTATGAATGTCAGGGTACAAATCCTAGTTAAGGTTTGATCAGTTTTAATCCATTATATAAATCAAACACAAACCCTAGCTAAAGATTATCCATTCATTATCTATCACACCAAACGATTGTGCAGAAAACCTAACAGAACTACATCACATAGGAATTATTTACAAATAGATAAATTAGATATTGTTTTAGGAACAATAGAATTAACAGAACAATAGCTAGCTCAATATTGAGCTTAAGCATTATAGTATTATCCTCCCTTAAAACTTTCAGGTACCAACAGATTCATGATCGATGTAACAGAACGGTATCTTAGCTCATTATCGAGCTCAGAACTGGGAGTTATATCCTTCACTTGACTCACAGTATCGACAGAGTCAAAGACACAACAACTGAACAAGCCACTACACAAAAGCACGACCGTGGTGTTTGAGTCAAACCTAATCACTCCAGTTTCCGCGACGTGAATTTTATTAGCAGAGAATATACTTAGTTATTAATTTTGTTTTTACAATAAAAGAAAACAAACAGAACAATGTTCAGCTCATTCATCAAGTTTAACCTACGGTTACTATCCTTATTTCAGCTCATTTTAACAGAGTCGTGTTCAGTTAATAGCTTAAGCATTTGAATGTAAATTACCACTGATAATTAGTTCGGGCCAAACCCTACTAGCCCAGTTTGAACCAACAAAACCAATGCTACAGAATTAAGACCATGATTCCACCTACGGCCGCAGCCCATTGTATTAATGAAAGCATTTACATAAACATAGCAATTTAAAACACATGCCACACACTAGTTCCATTATACTGAATGACTGTAACAAGTCATTTTACAAAGCTTAAATTACACAGGAAAAACTTATAAACAAAACCAATGCTAAATACTTAAGACAATATTTCTACCTACAGCCGAGTCACAAATCCACTGTATAAGTGGTTTTAAAACTAAATATTTACCTATTACTGTACATAGCATAGAACAAAAGAAAAACACATACAAGAAACAAGCCTGTTGGATAGGCAAAACCTTATATTAAGTTAAATTTCAAACACTGGGTAATACCCTAAGCACAAAATTACGAGTACAGCATTAACAACCCGAGGTCGTAACCTCACCTACAGAACATGCTCCTAGCCTTCGTTCTCTTCAAAATTTACAATACAATTCTTCTGCAGAAAAACCTAAGTGCCAAAAAGGGAGAATAAATAGCTACCAAACCGACCGAAGCCGAAACATTTAAATACAACACCGGGTTAAACCCATATTATTTTCAATTAAACATAGAGTTAAACGATTTAGCAAGGCTGCTATAACCACTATGCCTTTCAGTCAAACCAAAACCCCAACCATATAGACCACCAACAAGGAGGAAAGTGCCATGGTGAAAACCAACCTTACGCGGGATGCCTTTCGTCAAAAGCTTGTGCCATCCATGCCTTGGAGAAGGGCCAGAACCTGCAAATGACAGAGTGCCATCAGTTACAGACTTTATATTGTTAAACCACTTCTTTTAAACTGGAAGACGAAGGAATAACTGTAGCTTACCAGTGAAATTGAATGGAGTTCCAAACTCAATAATTATCCCGTCAACCAGGAACAGAGAAGGTGTAAACCCTTCCTCGTCGCCGAATGAGCAACTGGCAGAAGCAAAAGGATTATTCCACAATGGAAGCTGTTAGAGAACTAAGTCAAAAGATGCAGACAATGGAAGCCGCGAAAGGGATGGAACTGGTAACAAAAGGGATAAACCCTAGGGCTTTCACAAACCTATAGCTGCTAATAGCAAAACACAACGACTCCCAAACCATACAAATAGACAGGCACGAAGAGCTGTAGCAGCATGGGAGCTATTACCACCATTGTTTCAGCGAATTTCGGACAGGAGAATTCACAGAGCGGCCTAGCCGGAAGGCAAGGGAAGAAATGAAAGGATTACGGTTAGTCAACCTTTTATATCATCAACACTTGGTTCTGAAACAGCCACGTAACCTTTTAAATATTTCCCATGCAGTGGGTCAACCTTTCATAGTTTCTACGACGAGAACTTCATCATTTGTTTGTCCATTAAAATGATAACATGGATATTCCATTAGGGTCGTAATAACATATGTAAACTTGCCATTATTTCATGATGAGAACAATGCCTTCGAAACTTGTATTGTGAACATTCACATTTGCCCTACAATCATTAAAAGCATGTATTGTCTTTAGTGTTCAAAATTCGAAGAGTTACCATCCTTTTTTACTATTAAAAATTATAGTATGGGTAAACAAAATCATCACATGGCTATTTTTAATGGTGGTATTACCCCAGCTCTTGTAATCCTTTTAACAATCAAAAACATTAGGATAATACTTGGAATCTGGATTATTGCCTTATATTCATTTAAACCATGAATTATAGATATCGATCTAATTAAGTTTTTAAGCACTCTATATATAGAGGAGATGGATTTGCATCATAAAAATTAAAAGGATAATGGCGTAACATTAAACTATAAGTGGTTCACAGTAACTTATCACCAATATTCCTTATACCCTAGCTTCATGAAAAACGACAACATATATTGCATCTCATTCAAGACTCTATTATAATGTAGTAGTGTTGGGTGTAGTAATTTACTTGTATCTGACAGTACACCTTATAACTGTTAGGAATAAGAAAAGTAGATATTGGTAATTCCGGGTCTTTTACTGTTGAAGCTGCAAAGTCTAAACAAAGTCTAACTTTAAATATGACATGATAGGAGAAGACTTGTATCAGATGTCTCCTGTGCATTCAAGCTGTAAATCGAAATTATATTTCAAGTCTATTAACTTGGCATCATACAGTAACAACAAATAAGTAAAAGTGGTCTGAATATCATAATCCAGTGACATTATACAGTGCTAGAAAAGAGATGTTATTGCAATACAACAATAATATCAAAGAAACAATACTTCATAGGGATACTGAAGTCATTTTGATCAAGAATAATAGCTATCATATTCTCATATAAATTTCAACCCTCTATCAGTAAGATTACATGAATATCACAGGAAGGGATTTCTACCTTTAAACACTTGACAACCTGTCTAGCATGTTTAAACTTTTACTGAATGATTTGGTACAGTTAAATGAATTTTAATGCTTTAAAGATTATTTTGCAACGACCCGTACTTTAACTGTATATCTGTAAGAGAAAGACAATTTGATGCATTAGCTCGGAAGCTAAGTCAGCCCAGTCTGCTATGACAACTCCCCCTTGTGGTTGAAAAGCAGAAAAACAATCAGCAACGGTAAAGAAACTCATAACGAAATCTAAATATAACAACAGATCATTTGCACACATTTAAGATCATGTTAACAAATCAAACAGATCAATGAATGCATTTATTAATATTACTTGCTAATTTAAAAATTTTAAATTTTTCGGAAATTTTGGGTTTTGACATCCTTTTTCGGCTATAACTTTTTTTCTCCTTACGCATTTTTACTAAAATTATACTATCCACCCCTTTAGGTTGCACT
Organism: Larix kaempferi; assembly: GCA_027924585.1. NCBI lineage: Eukaryota > Viridiplantae > Streptophyta > Pinopsida > Pinales > Pinaceae > Larix > Larix kaempferi. Next base: position 24,741,217 of record BSBM01000186.1, on the reverse strand, counting down.
AAGAAAAGACATTCTCATTTCAATGATAAACTAAATTTGGTAATTAAAAATATATATATAGAATTAAGAAAATAAATTTTGAAAAAATAGCCATGCACTAGATCTACGTGTTCTCTACATCTCTTCAAAGTTTTGTAGCAAAATTCCATCATTTAGGTACTCCAAGGTTGCACTAACAAACACATATATACTAAATTTTGCATGAAACTTAATATACGAATATTGGGAAAACAAAAAATTCACCTAGTTATACACAATTTCAAAAAATAAAAATTATATATTTGGAAAGCTAATTCATTTTTCTACATTTCATCCTTTTACACTATATTCAAATAAATTATGGAAGTATCTCTAATTTTCCCTCAAGTTAATAGATTGAAGGTTTGCATTGCCACTAACATGTTATGAGAGATCAAAATTAGATTGCACCAACCCACATGTAAAAAAATAATTAATTTTTTCTAAAAAAAATAATAATTTACACTCTTAAGTAAAAGAAATAAATAATTTGTTATTTTATTCATAGTATATAAAGTATTTAATATATTAAATTGTATATTTATTAGCTTGATTAATTGTAATGATTTTCTTGGGTGATAAGGATCAGCTATGCGTTGTATAAACATGTCAGAATTATTTTAAAAAAATGTTTTTTCACTTTAAATTTCTCTTACATATTGTATAATGATTTTGATTTTAAATAATTTAATGTTTATTTTGTAAATAATTATATGGTGTAATGCATATTATATATATATAAAACAATTGTAAATAAAAAATAATTAATTTACACTCTTAAGTGAAAGAAAGAAATAATTTATGATATATAACAATTTTAAATAAAAAATAAATAATTTACACTCTTAAGTGAAAGAAAGAAATAATTTATTTTTTTCATAACTATTTAAATAATATGATTTTGATTATAGTGAAAGTATTTTTTTTAGTCTTTGATTTTCTCAATATTGCAATAATAAAAAATTGTTTACTTCTATTACAATTTAGAAATTGTAGATAACTTTGGATTTCTAAATAATTATTTTGTGGCAAACTCTATACACAATTATTCAAGCTAAACTTAATTAAAAGTAAATAAATTTATTTTTCTATAAAATTAATTATCAATTTATATTGCAGTAAATTGATAATTTTTTAAAAAGTGATAAAAAAGTTAGTTGTCTAACCAAAGTATAAATATGTGTTTCATTGCATTTTGGAAGCTAAATACAACCTTTTATTAATATGTTTTTATCATGACTTGTGTTTTATTTCTTTGGATGTAATATCCCGAATTTTAGACTAACTATTTTTGTTGTTATATTGGGCCACAGCCCCTGAACATATGTTTTATTTTGAGTATTGGGCATGAGCCCTAGCACCTATGATTTATTCATGACTTGTGTTTTATTTCTTTGGATGTAATATCCCGAATTTTGGACTAACTATTTTTGTTGTTATATTGGGTCACAGCCCCTGAACATATGTTTTATTTTGAGTATTGGGCATGAGCCCTAGCACCTATGATTTATTCTTTTATGTATTGACATATCGGGCATTGACCCTGATTGACTTCTTTATTTGAGGGTATACTGAGCGAGAAGGCCCCAATGTTTTAATGATGTTCTTCAGCTTTGATATGGGTACAAACCCTAATATACTGAGATGATCTTTTGTTATGTACTGTGCAGAGTTATGATTTTACATGATTTGACTTATGAGTGTGTTAAGCATGGACTCAGAAACACACATATAACCTACGTACTCAGCATAAGCCCCGATGTACCTAGAAGAATGTTTATGTACTGGGAGTAAGCTTTGAGGTACATTGAGTGTTGGGCCTAGGCCCTGGAGCACTCCAAGCTTGATAAACAAATACTGGATCTGAGACAACTTAAATATTCTAAATGTGCCTCACAACCACATTCTAGAACTATTGTTGAGCAGAGGCTCTAGAATTGCACTAGCGTAACGCCCATGTGAGAGTGTTGAGTTAAAAGGATCTGAAGAGCACTCGAGGTTACTCGATCTCAAAGTGTTGAGTCGGAAAAGACTCTCAATAGCACTTTTACTTTCATCACATTTATTTTGATTAAATGATTCATCTTTTATCTAATCATCAAATATTGTGGGAACTACCATGTTAAACAAGGGAATCCGACATGCAAGAGAGAGACTAGAGGTGCCTATCCATGCTTACCGAAAGACTGTCCAAAAGAGTTGGACCTTGTCCTTAAAAATTAAAAGAAGTATCATGTAAAGATACATTTTTAAAAACAAAAGATAATTACCACCACTTAAAGCATGGATTGACTAATAGTAGTCTTCTACAAATAACATGCATAAAGGCCTCAAGATGATTGTTATTATTATTATTATTATTATTAAGATTTTTAATAAATGATGTTGTTATTATTTATTTTATATTATAGTTTATGCACCATTTAATATTATTAATGATGTATTAATAGTTAAGTTAAATTATAAAAAGATTAAAGATTAAAATCACTTATGGTTAAAAGCAAGTGATAAGTCCTAGTTCAAGAGGACAAAATATTTTAAGTAAATAATATCTTTTACATATTATATTATTTAATTTAAAGAAACTAATTAGACCAACAGTCATAATTCAAGACTCCCCTACATAAAGAGGGCAGATCCCAAGTTTTGGGGATCATCTATCTTTTTCATTATCATTATCCTATGATAATCAGAGAGAAGTCTTCTGCTCCAAGAAACTAAAGCAACCTCATATCATTTTAGACAGAACCAACAGTAACCCTAGGACCTCTATCTCTTTTGCATGTTGGGATCTAGCTCAGGGGGATCCATACAGAACTAGGAATGGTTGTAGGGTCATGGTTGGGAGGAACATGGTAGCCCCAAAGTTATCCAGCTAAGAAAAATATTTCTCAGAGGTCACCTACTGTATAAAAGGTTCTACAATAATTATTGTTTGAGTGTGCAGGCTTCTATAGGAAAGAATCAAGTGACAAAGCAGCCAGGCTTTTATAGGAAAGGATCAAGTGCCAAAATAGCTAGGTATGTAGTATTAATTGTGTCCATTTTCAGTCATTAATAGACATAGGCTTTTAGACTAGAATGGATACCTCAACAATGTTTAAATTTTTAATATAAACATTATCAACTTAGAGGTTTGGCCCAGAAACTAGTGGAGGGTCTAGTAGGTCTATCCAAGCTAGCATGTGCTAGACATTGTACAATCAGAAAACATAGGTTTATTTCTCATTACTAATCGAAAGATTTCTTTTATATATATGCATTTCTCCTTTTGTTTTCATATCATCAATCTAGGGTATTAGTTCTTTAAACAATACACATGTTTCAGATTAAGAATCGTTTTTCCCTGTCATAGTATAGGCTCCACGTTCGCCTACAAGTTTTCTTATTGATGATCTAGTCTAGTGAGGGTTTGGTCTTAATATCGAAACCCTCAAGGTTCTTAAAGCTTGGAACTGAACCTTTTCAGATTTATAATTATTTCCATACAATAGTATCAATCGAAACATTTAAACGACATTTCAAACCAAGAAATTCAGGCTTGCGATAATCACATAATTATGTTACGCTAGCTACCAATCATCCTCTCAACATTTCTACAAATAGTAAACTAGAATTTCATAGGAAGAATTGGGATTCCATTATTTAAAACTCCCAGAAGTTAAACGCTAATCGATACAATAGGAAGACTTCAACAACCATGATGTTCCACTTTAAAGTCATAGCCACAAACATAGCATAATTACGAAGGTCACGACTACACATGAGTACAAACGCAGACTTTAATTACATCTTAAACTTGAAAACCCTGATGGGAACCTCTCCCAGTTCAAGGTTCGAATCTCATAACCTAAAGATAGGCTCCCATACCTTTTGAAGTTAGTAAATCACAGGTTTGGGTATCAAACCCTGTAGCAGCTCATCTTGCCCATGATCATTTATGGAAAAATTAGACAAAAGATAAGAGTATCACTAGCATCAATGAAATACAAATCTACCATTTAAAAGCACAAATCGTCTAGCTACAGGGTATAACTACAACAATGCATACATTGCTATAAATTCTCTTGTGCCATAGGAAAGAAAAATGCAAGAGAGAGCAAAGGTAAGTATCACATTTTAACATGGAATCCATTTAATAGACAATCAATTTTTCCATCAAAGATTATAGACTAACAGAAGCACCATTTAAAAACATAGTAGCCAGGGTTTCTTCATATGGCCATTTAAGCCTCATAGAAAAGAAAATGTAGATGCCCTTTTCTACATTTCAAAACTTCAAAGATGAGACCCATGATTACATACAGGAAAGAGAAATACTCTTTCCGAATCCCATATTTACACAAGTACAAATATATGGATAGCAACCGAGACCAATCCATTAAACCCTACTACAAGCATAGAGAAACCCAGAATTGTTCACCATCGAAATAATAATTACAAAAAATTTTCATACACCTGGTCAAGCCAAAGGCCTCACGAAGTCTCGCCATCATAACTTATCAAAACTGAGACAAGTAGGTGTGAAGGGTTGAAAGAACCCAGGTCTTACCAGTCCAAACGCCATGAGTAGTTCGTAAGGGTTGTTTTCTGGTTCAACATAGGAAGCTACCTCATACCTGTCAACGGGACACCTCAGAAGTTAGAACCTGGATATTTAAATAAATATGGATTTAGAAACTGAGAAAATTATAGTGTTAACGAAAGGAGTAGTTACATGTAGATTGGTTCTGCTACATCGACGCCATGTCCATCAACGATACCCTGGCCATGAGCGCAGCTCAGGCTAGTCGTAGTTACTTCACAAACAAGCTAAAGAATCCCCCTCTCAGCCAAAAGACAAGCAAACTCACGACTTGACATCGTTGGGAAAACCCTCGCCAAAACCCTTACCCCAGCTGGCCAAAGGCCACGTGACTGCCAAGTGTGCATTTAATACAACTAACTACCATGATAGGACACCATTGCAAATTTCAAACTATATAGTATAGTCTTGTGGGTTCAAATCATTTTGTTAAATATCACAAGAACAAAGACCTCAACCCATACATGTTTAGCACCAAGGGTGTTTTCACCTTGAGAGTTTTACAGGAGGGTAAAAACGTGAAGGTGGGTAACACTTTCGTGAGAAACTAGTGCAAAATCGTCTTAGCGGAAGTTATTCGGCCGAATAATATTTATTATTCGGCCGAATAATTTTCATTATTCGGCCGAATAATGTAGTGGTTATTCGGCCGAATAATCACTAACATTTCTCCGTTTCGTTTAACGGCTATCCTTGAAATGTGTGCAAATGGAAGCCGGACGGAAAAATATTTCGGGTGGTGGGTTATTCGGCTGAACAATTGTTCGGCCGAACAATTATTCGGCCGAACAATTTTTCGGCCGAATAATTATTCAGCCGAACAATTATTCGGTCGAATAATTGCTCGGCCGAATACTGTTTCTGCATAAAAGCCCGGCCTGGACTGCCATTTGGCATTCCGCACTGTAAAATCCTGGACCCTGCAAGCGGGCCCGTAGCTGATTTCCGTCACCCTCTGTTGTCGAAAGTCGTGACGACGACGCTGTAGCTGATTTCGGGCCCGTAGGTATCGATTGTTGATCATCTGGTTTCGATGCACCCGTTCCCGTCTGCTGCTTGCTCTTTTCTGTAGCTGCTTGCGCTGTTGTTGTTTCCTGTCGTGGCTGGGGAAGCTGTTTTCGGTAAGTGACGAGTGTGGTGTTCGAATCTGTAAGGGACGAGTGTGGTGGGCGAATCTATGAGTGACGACTGTGGTGGGTGGATGGTGTGTTCATTGACGGTGGTGCTGCGTGGATCTGTGATCGTTGTAACTAGGTGGTGCCAACGTCCAATTGTAAGTTATTGTTTCCTGTTGATTTTGGTTTTTTAAATTGATTTATAATTTTATACAGTCTCTCTCTGTAACTAATGATGAAATGTGATCTTTTTGCACGATTGTTCGTTTGTCTTTGTGGTTCTGTTATTGGTGTGTCGTTGGTGTTGCGGTTTTCATGCAGGATTGGCAGTTAAATTGAAGGTACGTTCTATTGTCGAGTTGTTTTGTTTTGATTTTGTTATTCTTTTTTGTTGTTTTTGGTTGCCAACATAATTCGGCGTTGTGTGAAGGAAATAGTTGCTGTTTGGAGAGTTGGTGGTCTGAACCGGCGAGGCTTCGTGGATCGACAGTCTTTTCGCTAGCTGTTTGGGTTACAGGTATGTATCTTTTGCGAAATTAGATTGTTTAGTTTTTGAACTTTTAATTATCTGTTCATCATTTAAGTCTTTATGCCCTTAAAATGAACTCTGTTCATGAACAGAGTTCATGAATATGAACTCTGATCATGAACAGATTTCATGTTCATGAACTCTGCTCATGAATTCTGCTCATGAACTATGTTCATGAGCTCTGCTCATGAACTATGTTCATGAGCTCTGCTCATGAGCTCTGCTCATGAACAGAGCTCATGAACTCTGTTCATGAACAGATTTCATGAACAGAGCTCATGATCATGAACTCTGTTCATGAACAGAGCTCATGATCATGAAACGTGTTCATGTATGTTTCATCATATTAGCACAGTAGGGCGTTAAATCATAAATATGAAACTTTTAAATTAAATCATAAAATAGTCATGTAAATTTTATTGGTTGTGTTCATGAACAGAGTTAAAGAACTCTGTTCATGAACAGAGTTAAAGAAATCTGTCCATGAACAGAGTTAAAGAACTCTGTTCATGAACAGAGCTCATTAACAGAGTTCATAAACAGAGTTCATGAACAGAGTTAAAGAGCTCTGGTCATGAACAGAGTTAAAGATCTCTGTTCATGAACAGAGTTCCCTAATTATTTTTTTTATGAATATTATGTAATGTTTGTTTATTGAAATATAGATTAAAATCATAAGTGATCGATGAAAAATTTGCAAGGTTACTATACCTTTACAATTAACTGCATTATACTTTTTATTTGATTATGAAATGAATATCAATGTCATCTTTATCGGGCAATAGTAGTGCTCTTACATTTGGTATGCAGTTCTTTATGAGATATGCCTGTAAGTCTGTAGAATTAACGTGGACAACTTGAGTGTGTAAATTTTTCTATTATAAATATAAAGTAGAAATCTTCTAGTAAGTGTATATATATATATATATTTTGTGAGATGTTTTTTAATTGAGATATATAATTCAACCAGATTTGATGGATGAAAAGTTTTTAAGGTTACTATAGTACTACAATTAAATGTGTTATAATTTATATTTGATAATGAAATGACTATTACTTATATCTTTACGTTGCAATAGTAGTAATGGTAAGGAATTTTAGTTAATTAATTAGAGTTAGGAGAGGCACTTACAAAAAATCTTAGCTTATAATACTTTAGACACCCTTACATTTTGTTGTAGTTTTTTATAAGATATGACTTTATGCTTGTAGGATAAACATGTACTATTTCAATTTGTTAATGTCTGTGTGAATTTAGAAATCATATCAAATGGAAAGAGTGGAGTCTTCGAGGTGAAAGCGTAGGAGGTCATTACATTCATCAGGAATTGGTGTTCCAATTGGTAGTCCAAGGTTGTCGAATTCACCGCGGGGTTCGAGTTTATTGTATGCATCACAGTCATCTGATCACCAACGAGTTGATAGGGGTACAAATGATTCTCCTTTGTCATCTGTTGGAGAGCGTCGATCTCAACCTTTTGTTGGTATGAACATTAATGTTTAATTGAATGTATAATTTGTATTTTTGTGTGTTTTGAACTTTTGGACAAGGTTAACTCTTCACTATGGCTATATTTGAAGCAGAGCGAGGTTTAGAAGATGTTCGTAATTCGACAGAGCGAGACGAAGATCAAGATAGGATTGTAGATGATGGAATAGGTTTGGGTGCAGAGCAGGGTCCTGAAGATCCTCCTAGAGCGAGGATGACATATGTTCCATTGGCTGAGGGTTGTACACCCATATCAACTTATCCGTCTGATTTACCTGATGAGCTTCCATGGCAAGGTGTTGAGCAACAAACTATCCTTGAAAGTTGTAGATCCCACTATGACAAGTTGAACAATGATCTTTGTTCTTTAGATATCCCTCCAGAGAGCCGACAAAGTCTGGAGATTGTTTTGGGGTCTTTGCACAAATTCATTGATGCATATGAAGAACTTGGGCCAACTACGAATGGTTTTGTTCATTTGATGCACAGGCGAAGGGAACAAGTTATGGGTCCAGACAACTGGAAGGTTGTGAAGGAGAGAGTTACCAGAGAACAAGCCAATTCAATGTTTAATTTGAAAGAAGGCCTTAAGCGAAAAATGTTGAAAGTGCAATATTTTAAGCATCCTCAAATTGCACATTTTATATATGATCGGTTTCTTGCAGCTTATGGTTGATTGCCATGGAATGATGAGGTTCCTAATTATTTTGCTAGATTTTTCTATGCGGAGTTTTTTTTAGGTATGAAGCCAAACTATACTGATGTTCCTTCTGACTTTTATGGAGTTGGAAAGGGACGAACATATAATCGAAAAGGTGCTCTCAGAGACCCTACGACTCTTCAACCTCCACCTGAGATACCTCATCCACCTAGGCTTGTGGCTTTAAGATCAGAGATGGAGCCCACATCCCAACTAGGGACAGTTGGAAGGGAATCGGTAGGTGATGGTTTAGCATCAGCTCTTGTTGGAGTTGAAGTGGGTTTGGGTCGAGAGAGGGCTCGTGCTATTGTCCGTCAAAATTTTTTTACAAGACGAATGACGAGGTAGATGCATTGAGCATCGATGATCTCAGGGCTTATGCTAAGTCTTGTCGAGATATAGCTTCAGATGTGTTATCCAATGACACATCGAGTATGGGAGAGGTTTGTTGATTATACTATGACAATGAATTTGATTTTTAATTATTCATTTTGAATTGAAGTTTTTGCTACATAGTAATAAATATATTAAGCAAATGTATTTTGTTTGCAGTTTTCTAGAAAGTTAAATGCACATAATTTTCGAGTCTCCAGTAGTCAAAATGAAGAGCAACCTAGTCAAAATGAAGAGCGTTTTAGAGAGGTATTTTAATTATAATATTTATGATTGAACTTGATTTTTTTGTTTGTTTTAATTTTAATAAATATCAATGTATCTTATTGTTAATTTGACTTATCTATGCAGGTTTCTTTAGATTCCAACTTTTTAGATGATTTACCATCTCTTGTGAGCTAATGATTTTAATTTTTTTGTTTTGATTTTAAGTTAATTGCTTAATTTTTTATATGTATTTAAGTTATGTTTTATTCATTAACAAAATTTAAATTTTAGGGGAGAGATCATTTGGAAATTGGGGGTGAAGATGTGGGCTCTTTAATGAATGCGGATATTGGCACCGAGGTAATTTTGTTGAACTAGAAATGATCTTTGATATAAGTTTAATGTTTTAAATTTTTTGGATTTATTTTAAGCTTCTTTGCATGCTTTAGGATTCATAAATTACTTTTGTACATGTTGTAGCTTGGCTCTTTGAGATCCTTTGGAGCCAAAGGGAAGGCTCTAGTGGAAAAAAGTGGTGGACATGCATTCAAAAAATTTGATGTATGATTTTTTTAATAATTGAATTGTATTTTTGGTATAAGTTTAATATTTTAATATCTTGAATTTAATTTAAAATTGTTTAAATAATTTATGATCTAGATTTATAATTTGTTTTTCTGTGTATTGTAGGTTGAGTTGAGTCCCAGGGAAGGTCCTAGTGGAAAATAGTGGAAAGATATTGGTCCAGATGGATAGTGGTTCAGAATTTATTGTTTTTGTTGATATATATATATGTTGTAGTTCAGACATGGAGGGTGTTTATTTTTTTATTATACATACATGTACATTGAACTCACATGTTCATTAACTTTTTTTGGATTATATATGAGTACATGTTTAATTATTTCTCGTTTGGTAAAATGTTTAAAATATGTTTTGAATGAATGTATTAAATGTTTTGATAATGTTTATAATGTGTTTTGCATGAATGTTTAAAATGTCTTGATAGGTGCAATTTAAAGTTAGGAAATGTTGAATGATGAAAATGAATATTATAAATTTAGAAAATGTTGAATGATGAGAATGAATGTTATGGAAGAATGAATGTTGGGAAAGAATGAATGGGAGGGGTTAGGAATGTTTACAATGTTAATTTAAGTTAGAAAATATTCAATGTTGAGAATGAATGTTAATTGAATGTTGGGAAAGAATGAATGGGAGGTGTTATGGAAGAAGGAATGTTTTCAATTTGTTATGTTGAGAATAAATGTTATTAAAATGTTGTTATGATGAAACATTGAAACATTTGATAGGTGCAATTTAAAGTCTGGAAATGTTGAATTTGTAAAAATTTTAATTCTGTTATGTTAAGAAATGTTATGAAAAGAATGAATGTTGAGAAAGTGTTGAACCATAAGAATGAAGGTTTAAAATAAACTAAGAAATGGGATGCTAAAATGCAAAGAAATGAAATGATAGGAATTTTTGATAGAAAATGTACGAAATGTTTGATAAGAGTTTCAATTTTTTGGTAGTTTGATTCATATGTTTATTGTTTGATATGCATATGTAAATTTCAAAATTTAACTAATGTTTTTCATGTGTTCATTGTTCAGGTACTTTGTAGTTCGTGAATTTTTAAATGTTGAAATCATGGCAAATGGGGATAATGATTTTTTGTTTTTTAATCACAAGTGAAGATTTCCGGATTGTGAAGCTTATGCTAAGTTAGAGCAATGAATTTTAGACAACAATTCGATGAATTTTTATCGATTTGTTGTAAATAATCATTGCTCTAATTTAGCATAAGCTTCACAATCCAGGAATTCTTGTTTGTGATTAAAAATCAAATGATTGTTATCTTCATTTGCCATGATTTCAGTTATGTGAACTTACATGTGAGATATATTATTTGTGTGCAACAATTATATATTTAAACATTATATAGATGAACAACTTGTTTTAAAAAATTCATTCAGATCATATTTATGGTGAAGTACGTATTAAAGAAACATCTTCGATGGATTAAAAGAATACAAAATTTAATAGGTCTTTTTGTGATTTTTCGTTAGCATCAATCAATCAAAAGTAAAAATTCGGGGCGGAGTGGGGATAGCCACATCCGTTATCTCATCCCTTAGTGGTCTAATAGACATATGGGGACCCGAATAAAGTACTTTTGAATTTTCAAATTATATTTGAATTCATTTTTAAGCATGTTAAAGTACAACCATTTAAGCTCTTATGTTAGTTGTCATTCAAGAAAATATTCATAAACACTCAATGAAAAAATATACCGTGCACAACAATTTTGATAATTGGACAAAAAATATATTGCACACAACAATTGACATGGACAAAAATATAGATCAATTTATTTTTGATATGTAGTTAAAAACATCGCAATGGAATGCCATCTTCAACTATCTGTTCATGGTCACATATGGATAGTTTCCATTTTTTGGTTTTTAACTGTTTTTTTGATGGAACTTGTATCAATTTTATTCGAGATGCACATACTAAATGACTATACTGACAACATATAACATCGGGCTCATAATATTGAAAGTAGACATAATTTTTAGTCATATGCGTCTGCTGAAAAAAGTAGCCTTTTAAAATGATGGATCCTCTTTCGTATGTAAATCCGTTGTCGTTGTAGTCCTCCAATAACTTCATTTTTCCTTCAGTGCATCGCATCAAATAATATTTGACATTTTCGTTGTTGTCTACAGGTGCAATCACAGCGAAAACATCTCCTGCGCAAGTTATGATTGGTGTTAGCGTATTTAAATGAATTAAATCGACTATACTTATGGCGATGGACTAGAATGAACAATTGACTTAAAAGTCAAAAACAAGTTTATTACCTTCTCTTACGAGATCTGAAATTCTATCGCCATCAGACGATATTGCTATTTCTTCTGATTCTAATTTTTCAACACTTGCCAGTGGCATTTTTCCTTTTGGATTAATCTCTGTGTGTCTCCAAGCTTTTACGTAGTTGTTTGTTATGTTTTCACAAACTTCTGTAGACTCAACATTTTCAATACAAATTGTGATATCCCTCCTTTCCCTATTAGTTTGATAAATGTATATTACAAATTAGATGTAAACTGTAATTGCTTCTGGCGAGGAGCTCAAGGCCAAGGCCCCGCTAGAAGAACTTGTAAGCGATGTGTTAAATACCTAAGTTTAAGTTGTAAACTTGAGCGATTGAGAACACGTCATCTCGGTACCAAAGGCACTTGAAGGAAGTAAACTCATAATATCTCCTGTGTTGAACAAAGATTCTAAGTGTCCACCTAACTAAGTCCTAACGCAAACAAAACATATGAGATGGTTTCCAAATAATTATCCTACTGTATGTTTTAAACTTATTCCGAAAGGAGTGTACTAGAGAACTTAGTAATTCTCTAAGATAAAAGAAAGCCTAGCTTCTAATTAAGATTGATTATAAGTTATGTATCAAAATATATGAACATTGAGAGTGTTAAAGGTTGAAAAGAAACCTTCTAGACATACCAGAGTATGTGAGAGTATGTGTTTTACATACTTAATAGTATGTGAGAGTATGTGTTTTACATACTTAATAGTGAGCATGAACACTCATGTAATTCATAAGAGTTATCCATTAATAATGTGTGATTTATATATGTATATATATATCGATACTTATTTATGGACCAAACTCTTCAAGTAAGTGGAAAAGTATACTTTACATATTTTAAATATGTGAAACTAAGTATTATCCTTACATGGTTGTTATTTAGAAGTACCTAGATACTAACACTCTTAGGTATGAAAAGGACATTACCTTTTATACAATATGTGTTGATGTCGGATTATAGTTATATATATATATATACATATATCTAAACTAGTATGGGTTGTCCTTGTTTCCTTATTACCTAGTGACTTGGATTACGAGGTGACTTAATTAAACACTCGAGGCTTGGTTGTTGGGGAGTGGTGGCTCAACTTGGACATAGGGAGGTTGAGCTCGATGAAACCGACGAGGATGTGAGTTTAGGATTCGGAACGAATTGGGGTTAACAACCTCAATCTAAACATTGGACGAGAAGTTACAACCTATTTTTAAGGGATTTGGTCGGCTCATTTCTCAATAGAGGGAGCCGATTCTTAAATAACAGAACATGCATCGGCCATTTGGCGTGTATTGACTCAGCTTGGTGATGAATCGACCTCCAGATGGCGGAAGAGTTTCCGAAGGTGGGGAGAACCCTCCCAGAAGATGATCGAAGATTTTAAAGAAGGGTTGGCGGGGAAAGAAGGGGGACTGGTCTTGGAGAGATACAGGAAGACGCTATTGGCCTGACAGAAATGGAGGATTGATGAGTCCAAGGAGGACAGATTAACTCCAGTCACATTTCTTCTTAGTCTTGCGGTGTAGATCGAGAAGGGATTTCAGAATCTTATTTGAAAGAATGCCAGTGGAGAAGGGCATCGGCCATAGTGGTATTTAGATACGACTAGAGCTCTCTCACGGGGTTTCGGCAATGGAGAATACCGGCAGAAGAAGGATGGCTTTAACCATCTCGATCGTTAAAGGTTAGATTGTGTGGATATATGTGGTTGTTTGCACGTTTCTTTATATATATATATATGCTTCTATGCAGGATAATCGGTGTGCGACGGGTCAGTAAATGTTGAAATGCAATGATTGTAGACCTATGCTTATTTGATTCTGTATTGAAGTTTACAATCTATGCATTAGGCGATTTTTGGATTTGAGCTAACCGTGATTGAAACGGGAATAGATATATGCTGTCGATGTGTATGAAAACTTGATGGGTATTTGTTTAAAAACTCATATGACCTACATGGTCCTCCGTATGGAGACAAACCCAACCAAAGGAAGGCATGGGATAACTCACTATAGCGTGGAAAGGCCACTTGGCATTGTCTTGAAAAACTCCGCATTACAAATGGCAGAAGTTGTTGAGCGGACTTCTCTAAGTAGAGGCATGAGCATTTGTTACACGGGTGTATATAGGAAGTTCTCGGGAGGTAAAAAGGTAGGTTCTCTTTGTGAAATGTATGCTGCGTAGACCCTGAATGGCTTTCATTCTTTACATTATATTGGTATGATAATTGTATGCAAACCTTTGTAAAATATTCATAGTTAATTCGTGTTTTTGCTGCGTTTGCATGTGGATCTCGATTGAGAGATAGTGCATAATGGGGAAAACCCCTGTAAAGTATTCATAGTTATTTGTATTTTTCTTATGCGGTTACATAAGGATCTCGTTGAGAGGTAGGACGCAATGCAAACCTTTGTAATACACAAATTTACGTTTATTCATCTCTACGGCTGTGTGTGTGTGGATCTCTACTGAGAGATGATGCGTAGCTAGGAAATCCTCTGTAGTATACAGAGTTATTTTTCAGTTTCATCCATGATAAAAAGTAGATATGTGCATCGGATCTATGAGATCGTTGGCTTCTATGGAAGCATTGCTGGGTTTAATTTTGAACTAGGGATATTTACCTTGTTTTCCAGTTTCAGCTCAGCAATAGATTATCAATCCTTATCTTGGCGAATGCATATTTTGCATGGATCGCTACCCTAGTTTTTCTGTTGGTTGTCTGGATGCAATATACACAACAGTATTCTAGTTTGGATCTCTATTGTTCAATATTGCTGGTTAAAGTGCTAGATCTCTGTTGTTTATTGAAAGTGTGGTCGGATCGAAAGCACGGTTGTGATGACCTTTTTGTTGTTTATTATTGCTACACAGAAAAACATTGACCAAAGGTTTAGATCTATGTATTGTAGAGGAAATAGTAGGACCTGATTTTCGGATCTATGTTTTATCTTAATGCAGAATGAGATGGTGTATTCCTTGTAAATATCTGTGTTATTGTAGAGGGTTAATACGATTTTTATCTACCGGCTTGCAAATCTCTGCGTTGAGCAGATTGTTAATAGGATAGGCCACCAGTTGCAAATCTCTGATATTGATCAGATTGTTAGCGCAGTCCTCACCATTTCTTAGAGGCAACGATTCAAAGACTTGGTTATGCGTAAATACTTGCTGTATGTAAAAGGGGAAGCTGCAGTTCAATAAGTAGGCATTTGAGATCTAGGTTTTTGGTAGCATGCTCTACTTGTTACTATTTTCCACCAGAGATAAATCTCTATTTTGATTAACACCCTCTATGGCAGGGGCTTGATATAGTGGATAGCAGAATTCGCAATAGTTGCGTGCACAATGTAATCCTAACTTTTGGAAGAATATTACATGAGTGACAAGTTCTTGTGGACGTAGCCCGTGGGTTTCGGGTGAACCACCTATATTGGTCTCGATCTTATGTGTTTGTTATTTGGCCTCGATCTTATGTGTTTATCTTATGTGTTTGTTATTTGGTCTCGATCTTATGTGTGTATTATGTGTATCTTATGTGTTGTCTTCCTTTATATTGATGATGGAAAAAGGAAGTGTTCTCATAAATCTGTCCAAGTAAGTTATTAATATTCATTGTGAGCAATGTAGATATGTTAGAAGAGGCATATGACTTGACTTATACAGTTATGAGTATATAGAAGAAAATTACTATGGGATACAGTGTAATGTTTCATTTGTTTTAAATATATATAAGTAAAAAGAGGTAGTGGTTTAAATACTGTTATCACATGTTAGAGGATTTGAGATTGAGATAGATGAATTGTCATGCCTTTTGGATAACTAACCTTTACATTGTTGATGCAAGAAAGGGTAATAATTTCTATTGGAATGTAAAGGATACCTATAGAACATTGGGGTAGAATTTTGGTAAGGTTATTACCTTTAAATATTTACTTGATAGTGCATGCACATCCATGAAGTGGTGTATTTGTTCTGGTTGGTCACTCAAAATGCTAAGGTATAACCAAAGGAAGGTATGTAAGCTTTAAATCAATTAAGTGAAAGTTGAATGAGTTTTCTTTATGATTATAACATGGGAATTAAGTAATCATGGTGAAAAATATTCCAAAGAAAAACGAAAAAAAAAAATTTCTCCACTAACATCTGACTTGGGTTTTGTGGAGATGTGACACAAATATGACAAAAGCATGATTGCTTTCTACTGTCAAATGCAAACACGTTGTGAAATGATTTTATTTGAATAGAGTGAAGATCTCTAGTTCCATGTATGGTGCTAGCGTCATATGGTATTGATCTATTTATATCTTGGACCCCAACAAGCCAAAAAAACCTACACAATAAATGATGAATCACTTTCAAAGAACAATTTTTAGTGTTAGTGTACATGTACTTAAATGTTAGTATATACATTTTTTTAAATTTTAAGAAATAATATAAATTAAAAAAATAGTGGACATACCTGCGCACGTCTTTTGATTGTTGATTATAATCATGGCTTAGATTTAATTGACACCATTGGACAACCTCTGCAGCTGAATGAAACCGTGCAGAAGAATAGTTCATTTGCCATCTTCGAAGTGCTCTTTTCACGCATGCTCCTACACCATCATGCTCACCTTTTCCATGCCCAGTTTCAAAGAAATTTCAGCGATGTTTAATGTTCAGCGCTTTATGAAGTCGACATAACCAAAAAAATGATCGTGAAGATTTAAATTGACCTGCACATCCATCAGACCATATCCAATGCTCTTTGAATTTGACTTCGCGTTTTTTCAGTGAGTCATAGAAAATATTTTCTATACAATGTTGGACAAAATGTGTGTCGTGTGTACGATCATTGCTGATATAGAAGTGATATTCTTTAATCACATCTCGATTGTCACATATGCTTTCAATTGCATCGACATCCTGTTGAGAATGTCTATATACAACATGGACAAATATCGAAACTTGGTCAGAGTGATAGTATTCACTCTGTATTTCTTTTTGTGCAGCAAATGTATAGTTTTCAGCAAAATCAACCACCGACAAAATTGTTCTGGGTGGAAAAATTTCACGAGACTGTTTGAATTGAAGATCTTGCCATCGTGCTCTATGTGAATGCTGGGTGTATTTATAAATTTCGCTTTCAAATTTTTTGAGAAAATCTGTGACGCATATCTTGTCTTCTAGCAAATCAATTCTTTTGGAATGTGAATCACTAGAACTTGTATTATAGTTGATGTATTCGTATCTCTTCCAATCAACATTTACATTTGACAACGATTGATCATTATCGATAGGATATTTATTGTGGAATAACACCAAATTTCCACAATGATGACAATGTTTTCCATTGACACATTTCTTTGAATAAAATACTTCATCGTGATTTCTCTCACATAAAATTTGAGATATGAATTCACGTATCGTCGGCGGAGGTGGTGAATTTGTCCAAAACATTTTACCAAATTCAAGAAACGTGTCATAATATAACTGAAATTGCACATGATAACGACAACAACATGTATCACGTATAGTTATAGGTCGAACATACCATGGTTTTTGTTGCACAAATGTAGTGATTGATATATTAATTCCACGATGATCTTCCTTGAATTTATTGAACAATTGTACTTGTGTCATGTCCATTATATGTTTTGGTTGGCTTTCATATATATTTCGTGATATTCTTTTGCGTATCACATCTCTTGAATTTGGTGAAACTCGAGCATGTTCCAACCAATATTCTCGTACAATATCTTTAACACCTGCTCCTAATCTATCTTTGTAAGGTTGTCTACAAATAATTGCCCAACAAGCAAGTTCATTATTTTCATCTATTTGCATTCTGAATTTGCTATGTTTGTATAATGTCTTTCTTGATGTTCCAACTGCTTTTGCTAGTTCTGTTGTCAAACGCTTTTGTTTAGTACTAGCTGAAAGAATTGCTGTATGAATTGCTTTACGTGCAGCACTGATATCTTTCTTCCTGGATTTTCCAAATTTTTTTATTGCATCACCTATATTTTCCATCACATTTTGTTTCAATTTCGACTCTTTTGTCGCTTTGTGAATACCCAATAATGATGTAGCACCTTCTAACTTCTTGGACACTAATAAACATCTCAAAATTTGTGCTTGTCCTGCTATTGAGTAATCCTTGAGAACTTCATCATAAATTTTTGTAGCACGATATCGTGCAACATGTATTGGTAGTTTTTCTCCATATTTGTCGCAATCAATGTCTTCTAACATTTCATCATCAATAGTAAAAGTACCTATACATCAAGTTAAATTTAATTTAACATATATCAAAAAATCAAATTCATTATAAAAAAATGAATTGGGAAAATATATGATATATACATACCAAGTCCAATTTCTGGATCTTGAACTTGATCTTCAATATTGACTTCATCGACATTAGCATGTAAATCACTATTTACATCTTCTACAATGTTCTTGTCAACTTCAATTTGTTCTTCTTGTACTCTATTTTCAATTTCCATCTCTTCAACATTATCATTTAAATCTGTATTTATATCTTCAATAGTTCTCTCTTCCGTTTCGGAAACCCTTTGTTTTTTGGCAATATATCTAAGTTTTTGTTTCTCTCTATTATCATCATCATCACGTTTACGATCAGCTTTTCTTTGACGTTTTCTCTTATTTCCCATGGTTGTTTAATCTATAGATGATAAATTAAAGAATCATGTTACTTTATAGTAAAAATAAATAAATTAAGATTTAAAAACATTTTTCGGAATTTATAAAAACATGAACTGAAATTTACTCTACCTTATAAAAATTTTGTAAGAGTCTTTTGAAGAAGATTTCTTTGGAATTAACTTTCCTTTGAAAAAACTCTCTGAACAAAAATCTTCTTTGAAAAAACCTTCTTCGAAAGAAATAAGAAACTTCTTGACAATAAATTACCCACCCATTGGAAAATAATAAAAACACCTTGTAAATAAATCTTTGTTGTAAAAATCATTGCAAAAAAACTTCTTTGAAAAAATATCTACAAAAAAAGCCAATAGAAAAAAGTACTTTGAATAAAAACTTATTTGTAAACATATCTGGGAAAAAACCATTGTAAATAAATAACTCTTTGAAAAAACCCATTTTAAAGAAATAAGAAGTACAAAACTACCTTGCAAAAAATCCTTTGCAAAATGCCTTAGCAACATAACTATTTGAAAAAACTCCTTTCAAATAAATAAGAAGTGCAAGACTACTTTGGAAAGTGCAAAACTACTTTGGAAAAAAACCATTTGTAAATTATCTTACCAAAACAACTCTTTTAAAAAATCCCTTTCAAAGAAGTAAGAAGGAAAAATACATTTCTTTTGCAAAAATAATTTCGAATACACACTTTTTAAATACAATCCTTGCAAAGAATCTCCTTGCAAACATTTCTAAGAAAAAAAATATTTTGAAAAAACTCCTTGCAAATATGCCTTAAAAAAAAACACTTTCAATGTGTCTTTTGAAAAAAAGAAGAAAATACATACTTTGTAAAAAATTCTTTTTGCAAAAAATGTCTTCTTTGCAAATATGCAATAAGAAAAGAAATATTTTGGAAAAACTCCTTGCAAATATGCCTTAGAAAAAAATCACCTTCAATGTGCCTTTTGGAAAAAAGAAGAAGAAACATACCTTGTAAAAACCTCCTTTTGCAAAAAATGTCTTCTTTGCAAATATGCAATAAGAAAAGAAATATTTTGGAAAAACTCCTTGCAAATATGCCTTTTGTAAAATAGAAGAAGAAACATACCTTGTAAAAACCTCCTTTTGCAAAAAATGTCTTCTTTGCAAATATGCAATAAGAAAAGAAATATTTTGGAAAAACTCCTTGCAAATATGCCTTTTGTAAAATAGAAGAAGAAACATACCTTGTAAAAACCTCCTTTTGCAAAAATTGTCTCCTCCTTTCAAAATTAGTTTGACAAAAAAATGCGAAGTTAAAACATGCGAAAATAATGAATTAACTTTAAGTTTATTTATATGAGTATAAAAAACTTTTTTTTTTTTTTTTTTTTTCCCGGCCGACGAGATTTTTTTCCGTTTCATTATTCGGCCGAATAACTTTCGCCATAATTCACGACGCCGTTACGGAAAAACGTTATTCGGCCGAATAATTATTTCGACCGAATAATCTCTGAAACATGTAAAATTCAGATTGCTGCAGAATTTTCAGGTTTCCCCATTTTCGGAAGGGACAAACGACCTCTTACACAACAAAACGAATGTCGGACTTCATACTAGTAGATTCATCATTGAATCTACTTTACAAGGGTATAAATTTTATTGTATATAGATAAGAAATGATATTTTTTAAGTTTTATTTTCGTAACATGTGTCGAGTTATGATTCAACTCTTTAAAAAAACGACGAAAAAAAAATCCATAACTTTAAAAATACAACAACACAAAAATCGAAAAAAAATGTCGGACTCTTCAATGGTGTGTCTACTTCAAAAGGGTGTTCGTATATTTTTTCTTTTTATAGCGAATTGAGAGAAAAGTGGTGCAACAAAAAAGTTGTTGAAAATCGACTGAGTTTTCCCATTGATCGACTTTAAAAAAATATAATAATTAGTATATAGATCCATTGGATGCAAACTTATAGTCAGGCACTAGTACATTGTGTGTAGATTGTCGTAGCATTTTTTGTTTTTGCAAAACACAAGTCTAACAACGATTTTAGTGGTGCAACAAATCATAACTCTTTTGTAGTCTTTTCATTTTATAAGAACACACTGTCAAACATTTGCGAAATCAACATATCAAATCTTAATAAAAAAAATTGAAACAATTATGAGTAGAAAGCTAACATAATTCTACAAAAGTTTTTCTTTTTACGGCAAAGTGAAATTTTAAACAAAAATATCACTTTTGTTCGCCCGAAGTTGAAAAACATGAAAAAACTAGAATTATTTTCTCACGAGACCCCCCAAAATAGACACCCATCTTCATTTTTTCACCCAAGATGGAATTACTCAAAAGATGACCATGAAGAACACATGCGAGGAGATGAAAAATAAATATGCATTAGCAGAATCGCTAAGTAAGTCCACAGGTTTCAAACATTCTCACCTTACCTATCGGCGACTCCGCCAAGAGTGCTTAGTTTAACCCCAAAGTTTTAGGGTATTTCAACTTCACTCATCACGTTCATCATACCTGAGGATTAACATTTGGACAATTGAGATTTTAAAATATACATTTAGATCACACATGAGGAAAAGAGACTGCTAGTATTATCTCATGACTAAACTCTACAAACATACTCAACATAATTACTTCCGCAACAATAGCTTGACCAATGAAAACTACCTTGTTAGAAATTCTCCCAAACACTTAAATACTGAATGCAAGTACCGATACCTTTTTACCATGCTGAAGTAAATTTATAAATATATAATTGGTGTTAGGCAGATGAGCAAGATGAAGGAAAAAAAAAATTATTCTATTATTTTTAGGGACATTACAAGTGGTATCAGAGCTCAGTTACAAAAACTAAGTGACCTATTGGGCTCATTACAAACATAACATCCGCTGTCGATACTCAATAAACAGAATCATACATTTAAAATTTTATTTTTTTGTTTTATGTGGAAATAAACTAACATATTTTTATGCTCTTTATACTTATATAACATTTCAAGTATAGACATTGTTTGAAAATGAATGCAGAACAGGGCAGCAGCATACACGTAAATCTGAACACACTACCACAAGGGCAAGAAGTGGTGGCGGAACTAAACTCAGATTTGATGAAGTCTATGCAAAATCTGCATCAAGAGTTCCAAAGCTTCCGACTTTAACAGGGGCAAAACCCCACGGATAGCCTACACTCTCAGTCAATACTTTTAAAAAGGGAAATAGTCACCCAAAGAAAACTGCCAGTCCTAAGGGAGAGGAACAGGGTGAAAACATACCTAAATCGATGGAAGAGGACTGTAAGAATTCTTCCAACTATGAAGGTTCACCAACTCCTTGCAAGAAAAGGAGGAAAAGTGACGACAGTTTACAAGGAGAATTCAGAAAGATAAAAGCCCCAACCTATGACGGAGAAATTAACTTGGGGGAGAAGGCTGAGGAGTGGCTGCTAGGAATGAATAAGTACTTCAAAGTTCATAATTACTCCAGTGAAATGAAAGCCCGACTAGCCATATACAACCTAAACGGTAAAGCTACCAGATGGTGGCGGGACTTGAAACACACCAAGGCACCAGAACTGAGAAGCATAACATGGAAACTTTCAGCAGAACATTCCAGGACAAGTATATGTCCAAAATATTCTTTGACAAGAAAATTAAAGAATTTCATGAGTTGAAAATGGGCTCCCTAACTATGGAGGCATTCATAAACCGATTCTTAGACTTGCTGCACTATGTGCCATATATTAAAGACGAGAAGGTCAAAATACAACAATTCTTGGGAGGGCTGCCACCAAACTTTAGAGAAAAGATAGATTTTGACATGCCCAAAACCCTTGATGTGACGTTACATAAAGCAAGACTATGTTATGAACATGGATAGCCAAGGAATGATAATATCAATAGGAACAGAGATAGGTTTAGAACCTTCATGGACAACCGCAGACCGGGTTTTAGACCTCCACCTTACTGGAAACATAACAACAGTTTTTCACCCAATAGAGGATCCAACCGACCTCAAGCACGACCAAGTGCACCCCTGCCACCTGTCAACAGGCCAGTTTTCAACAAAGGGACAAAAGTTATCCCACCAACTGTTTATTGTTGGAAATGCCAAGGGCCCCACTACTATAGAGACTGCCCCAACAAAACAGATGGAGTTTTACACAATGTCCAAGTAGAACCTACCATTTGTTACGAACCGTTACACCAAAACCCCGAGGTGTTAGTGAAGGCCGCCCACTAGGATCTTAACATCCCACCATGCTCCACAGTCCAGACTCTAGGCTGGATGAGTGCCCGTATGGTGGTGTCCCCTTTGCGCCATACGAGTCCCGGGAAAACACTGCAATGCCGACGTTGCCACCCACTCTGTGACTTGAACCTAGGTGGAGGCTCTGATACCAAATGTTACGAACCGTTACACCAAAACCCCGAGGTGTTAGTGAAGGCCGCCCACTAGGATCTTAACACCATTGGGGACATGGCAAAGACACCCAAGATTTATGCCGCTCTTGATGGCCGACAGGAAGATCACCAAGCCACCATGGTTGAAATTGAGGGTAAGATATCTAACACAACCGTTTCAGTTTTAATATATCTCGGTGCTTTCCAAAGTTATATCTCTCCTAAGTTAGTGGAAACTTGTAAGTTGAACCGATAGCCTCATGAGAAACCGTGGTTGGTACAACTAGCCACTAGTACCAAATGAAAGGTCTCTGAGTTAGTTAAAACTTGTGAGATAGACTTAAATGGTTTCCAAACTAGACTATAATTAAACATTCTATCCCTAGGATTGTACAACATACTTATTGGCATGGATTGGTTAGAATAACACCATGTCCTACTAGACTGCTTAAAAAAAACCTTACTCTGCAGGGATGACCATGGGAATCAGAAGACGATTCAGGGTATCCCTAAAAATGTGTCGGTACGACAGATCTCCACCATACAAGAAAAGAAATGTATCCGAAAAGGTTGCAAACTCTTTGTCGTCAATATCCAAAACACAGAAACTGATAGGGAACAAAAGCTCAAAGAATTCCTAGTCCTCATAGAGTTCAAAGATGTATTTCCCAAAGAAATACCGGGATTGCACCCAAACGAGACTTAGACTTTTCCATCGAACTAACACCCGGGTCAGTACCAGCTTCTAAAGCCCCGTACAGCATGAGCACACCAGAATTGGTGGAGCTCAAGCTGCAATTACAAGATTTAATAGACAAAGGGTACATTCGACCAAGTGTGTCCCCTTGGGGCGCACTGATACTCTTCGTCAAGAAGAAAGACAGAACGATGCGGATGTGCATCGATTACCGCCAACTCAGTAAAATGACCATTAAGAACCGCTACCCACTCCCTAGGATCGACGACTTGTTTGACCAAGCCGCAGGAGCGAAGATCTTCTCAAAGATCGACTTGCGATTTGGATACCATCAGGTGAGGATCCATGACGAGGATATCAACAAACCCACATTTTGAATCCGTTACAGCCACTACAAGTTCGTAGTGATTCCCTTTGGGTTGACGAACGCACCGGCCAACTTTATGTGCATGATGAACAACATCTTTAGTAAATACATCGATAAGTTCGTTCTAGTCTTCATTGACGACATCTTGATCTACTCCAAGAACGAAGTAGAACATGAAGAACATCTCCAAATTTTTCTATGTATACTACAAGAACACCAACTGTATGCCAAGTTTAGTAAGAGTGATTTCTATAAACCTCGGACTCAATACTTAGGACATATCATTTCCGAGAAGGGAATAGTCGTCCACCCCGAAAAGGTCAAAGCTAAAGAGGAATGGCCGACACCTACATGCGTATTCGATATAAGATCATTTTTAGGTTTAGATGGTTACTACCGAATGTTCATTGAGAACTTATCATGGATTGCATGTCCCATGATTGCCTTGCAGAAGAAGGCGAACAAGTTTATCTGGATGGATAAGTACGAAGAAATCTTTCAAAAACTGAAGCAACTACTGATTAGTGCACTGATTCTGTGGATTGCAGATCCCAATGGGGACTTCATTGTTTGCACAGATGCAAGCAAGGAAGGACTTTGGGGAGTCCTTATGCAAGACAATTTTTCCATACGCTACAAATTGAGGAAATTAAAAGAGCATGAGCAGAACTACCCTACGCATGACCTCGAACTAGCCACTATCATCCATGCTCTGAAAATGTGGCAACATTATCTCATGGGAAAGAAATTCCTATTAATGACTGATAACATGAGTTTGAAATACCTTTTCGACCAATCCAACCTAAATTCCAAGCAAGCCAGGTGGTTATCCTTCCTTAGTGAATACCATTTCGAACTAAAGCATATAAAAGGCAAGGGAAACAAGATTGTGGATGCCTTGAGCCGTTGAGCACATATGCTTTACGAAGTCACAGTGAGTCAAACTGACTCATACTTACACCAAAAGATTCAAATGGCTTGTAAGAGTGACCGTTACTACACGAAAATCCTTGCAAATTTCCAAGAAGACAGATTATTCCAGCAACAAAAGGAATATAAGATAGACGAGTCAAGACTACTGTGGTCGAAAGAAAGACTCTACCTCCCGGAAAGTGGAGACATTAGATCAAACATTCTCACTGAGTTTCACTAGAAACCCTATTCAGGGCATCGCGGATATCAAAAGATGATATCGACAGTAAAGAAACATTACTTTTGGCCTAAGTTGAAAGCTGACATCGCCATGTTCATTGTGAAATGTTAGGAGTGTCAACTAGTCAAGGCAGAACACCAACACCCCTCCAGATTACTTCAACCTTTACCCATTCCGGAATGGAAATGGGAGGTAATAAGTATGGACTTCATTACAGGCTTACCCAAGAGTAAGAAACTGAATGACTCCATATTTGTAGTGGTAAACAAGCTGTCTAAAGAAGCCCACTTCATACCGGTGAAATCTACCTACAAGGCAGTTCACATCGCAGAAATATTCTTAAAGGAGATCTTTCGATTGCACGGGATACCCAAGGCAATCATTTATGATAGAGATACAAAGTTCACTAGCAACTTCTGGAGAGCATTGTTCTCTGGTTTGGAGACACAACTACAATTCAGTACCGTGTGCCATCGCCAAACCGACGGACAAATGGAACGAGTAAACCAAATTCTTGAGGACATGCTATGTAACATACCCTTTAAGCTGGAAAACATTTTGTGTTTAGAAACATTATGATAACTTTTATTGTAAATTTTATATTGGACAGGTGTCCAAGGATGACTGTAATTTGCACAATATATTATTATTTAATAAATAAAATAGGAGACAGACACCTAAGAGTACTGTTGAAGGAGTGGTTATTGATCCACTAGGTGTAATGGAATATGGGGTAGAAGGCAATGGACAAGTGGCAGCTTCATGATGCGAATAACTATCTGTTGGTATGGGACAACTCCCTTGAAATGTGGTCATAGTGCCCTGAAAGATGGGACTGGAGTTTGAGGCTCATTTATTCCAAACTGACCACTAAAAGACCTAGGCAGTCTATATAATAGCCATCAAATATTGAACTGAGGTTCATCACTTTTCCTGACGAGGAAATTTACCTTGGAGTTTTGATGTGTTTGCACCCAAGAGATTTGATGAGGGGATATGCTGTTGTTGATCATGTTGTGAGTCTGCCAAACTCTTATTGAGTTCAGGAGGTTGATGCTGAGTGGAGAAGGCATTTTTCAGGAGGTTGATACCGAGTGGAGAAGGTATTTTTGAGTGCCTTGCTTCTACACAGATTCCACCCACTTACTGGATCAGTAATTAGGCTCGGGGGTTCATTAGAAGTCAGCAGTTGAGCTGCTTCTTTTGGAGCAGGTTGGGAGGAATAGGCCTCCTTGGGTGTTTGTCGGCGTATCGTCTTTTACAGGTTCTAATGTCTTATCTATTTTTAAATTACAAGTTTTGTTATCTATTTCTGTGTATTTTAAAGTTATGTTTTCTACTAAGTTTTTATTGGTTATTTCATCAAGTCATTTCAGTCATTCTGAATATTTTATGATTCTGTATAAATCGAAATGATTGAATAAATGATCTCTGCATTTTTCCCCATGCAAAAAGGAACAACATTGTACTCTAGTATAGAGATAGATTAAAAATAGATAAGTCTGATAGGCAAATAGCCAAGTGAATGAGAAGATTTAATTTATTATAATTTCTCAAGTTTCTACTCCCTATTTAATTCCTGCATTTACATTTCAGTACTTTAATTATTAACTATTTTTAGTTAGTTGTAATCATAAGTTTATATACAATATTTATGTTTATAATTATCTCTGTTTTCAAAGTAAATATATTTTTGTTCTATGTTGATGTATATGTAACTTCGGAATGTATTTCATATATATTTATTGCACCCTTATAAGAGATGTGTTATTCCTCTATAAGGAAGTGTCGTCATGTGTATTGACAAGTGTTGCAAGTGTGTGTACTTGTCGATGGGTTATTAGACCACCATGTGTGGGGTCGGCCCTGAAATATATATTATATTGTGGATGTACCTAGCTAGACAAGTCGGCCCCATAGTGTAACTGGGAAAACAGGTTAAGTATAAATAGAGATCAGGAGATCTCTATTTGATTACTCGAAAAATCACACTTCTCTCACTCAAAAAGTCGCGCACTAGTGAGGAGGAGGATCATCTGCTACTAGGAGACTATCTCAGTGTATTTTGGTTGTACTTTGGTTGAGCCATTTCTCTCTCTATCTCTGAGGAAGTTGTGGGGTTTTTCACCTTAGGGTTTTCCCCACTGAAACTATGTGTCTCTTGTCTCTCATGCTTTTGATTCTTGTGATGCTTGTCATGCTTCTTATGATTGTTATGCATTGATATAATGTACATGTTATTCACTCAGTACAGATCCTAGAGTATTGTGAATTAATGCTCAAAATTTAACATGGTATCAGAGCTAACCTGAGAAGAAGACATTGTGTAGTGATGGAAACCAAGGGTTTCTTGTTTATTGGGTTTCTCTCCACAGATTTTGGAAAAGCAGTATAGTAGATTGACTCTACTCATCAAGGCGAATATATCTGTCCAATCAGAATTTAATTCTGAGCATTTTCATATTTGGCCCTAAAAATTAGGGTTTTCACAAAAATAGGAATTTCTGAAATCCGAATACATAACTGGAATCTCCTTGCAAAAATCAAAGTTTAGAGCTTTGGATCGAGATTTTTGGCTGGGTAGATCTCCAGGAAACTCAAACCCTAATTCAGGTCTCTTCCTACTGAACTCGGGAGGACAAAAAGGCAAATCTGAAGGGCAAAGCTTTGCTGATCTCAAATTCTGAATACACCAGTCTGATCAACTCATCAAGGCACATCTTTCTATCCTTTCAGAAAGTTGAAATTCATATTTTTAATTTTTAGGGTTTTTTCGACAAACCCTAATCCGGGTCCAGATCCAGTTTTCAGCATTTCAAGTGGTAAGACCTTAATCTTTTCAATTTCCATTTGAAGTATTCTTTAAGATGTCTCACCACACCAAGCTTGAGGATAATGTTGAAGGTGTTGATAACTTCCGATCTTGGAAGTATAGGATTGGGTTAATCGTGGAAGAGAATGAGTTGGACTCATACATAAAAGAAGACATCCCTATCCCAAAGGATGGTGAGGCTAAGATATTGCATAAGAAGAAATTGGTCAAGGAAAAGAGAATCATTGTTGATTCTATCAAGGATCATCTTATCCCACATGTGTCATCTCTAAAGACACCCAAAGAAATGTTTGATTCTCTGACCAAGCTATTTGAAGGGAAGAACATAAATCAGAAGATGACCCTGCAGAACCAATTGAAAGGAGTAAAGTTTCAGAAAGGAGAAACCATTCAATCTTATTTTTCTAGGGTATCCCAGATTAAGGAACAACTGGAAGCGGTAGATGAAATGGTGGAGAATGGTGAAGTTGTCATGACCACTCTAAATGGCCTACCCAAGTCATGGGATTCCTTTATTCAAGGAATTTGTGCAAGGAAGAAGTTGATCTCCTTCAACAGATTACGGGAAGAATGTTCTCAAGAAGAGGCAAGGCTTGTGGCCCGAGAAGAAAAGATGGGAAGTGAAGATCAAGCTCTCACAGTACACACCAAGAAAGGAAGGTCAAAGAGAGAGCACTCTCATGTCAAGAAATATTCACACTATCATCAACATAAAGATAAGAAAGATCTCAGATGCTTCACATGTAATAAGAAAGGACATTTTGCTTTAGAATGTCCGAAGAACAAAAGGAACAACAACATCAAGAAGAAGAAGGGCAGTAGGAAAAGATATCATGCTCATGCTGCTGAAGATGATGAACCACCCAAGAAGAAGGCTAGGGAAAAAAGTGATGATAATGATGATGACTCATCAAGTGAAGAAGAGTATGTTCTAATCTCTGCTCTCACATGTACTATCTCCCATGGTTGTAATGATTGGTTAATTGATAGTGGGGCTTCCAAACACATGATTGGGTTTAAGGAATCTTTTGTAAACCTATCTGAACATGAATCACCAGATAAGGTGAAACTTGGGGATGATTATCAATACCCAATCAAAGGAAGTGATGAAGCCTCCTACAACCTAGATTCTGGAAAATCTTTGAAGATGAAAGAAGTCTTTTATGTACCTGGGCTCAAGAAGAACTTACTCTCCATCTCTGCATTGGATGCAAAAGGTATGAGGGTTGCATTTGTGGATGGCCAAGTCCTAATGTGGCCAAAGGGAAAGACCATAGATGATGCAGTAGTGATTGGAGAGCAAGAGGGAGGTTTGTATAAATTGAAAGGACAACCTGAACTTGCTATGGTGACATGAAGATAAAGATTCAACCATAGTCATGGATCACATGGAGGTACGTATGATTTGGTTTTTTTCTAAAAGGTTAACTTATGAGTTATGCAGGTCATTGAAGAGAACAAGAAAACATTGCTAGACATAACTAGCAAATATGGTGAATAGGTATGTTTTTATTATATCATAGGATATCCTATATAAATATGCATGGCATGATTGATGATAATTATTCATGAAGTCACAGGTATATGCATATTATGTGTCTTACCTTAATTAATGATATGAATACCCAGAAGAGTCATAGGTTTGAATAATCACAAGTTTAGACATGTTATGTTTCTTATGATATGACTAACCATAAGAGTCATATATAAACCTTGAATGCTAATGCTTATTATTTCTGTTTGAATGGATCATGACTATACATGCTTGAGATTATTGTGTTTTGATAGTATTGAGAATATACTAATGAATGTATGATTTTGTATGAGATCACAGGGATAACTCAATCATGATACTAATAATCATGCATAGGGACCAAGGATGAATATGAGTTCAAGAACAGGTAATCTAGGAAGCAAAGATTAAGAGGGAGCACACTCTAGTTGCCCCTGCAAGGAAGCAAAGATCAAGAAGAAGCACACTCCAGTTGCCCCTGCAAGGAAGCAAAGATCAAGAAGAAGCACACTCCAGTATTTTCTGCAAGGATGCAGATATTCAGAGGGAGTTGACCATCTTTCTACATTCCACAACAGAAAGGTGTAGAAGAAGCTACTTCAGCAGCTCCTGCAAGGAAGCAAAGACTCGGAGGGAGTCCACCCAACAAACAAAGATAAGTATTTTAATTGTCATTTCTTACATACTTGTTTGATTAAATAATATTGTTCAATGATGTATATGCTTATGTTCCTAGACTTAGGATGTGTATTATGCATATTAGAATGATTGCATTAATGAACAGTATACTACTAATATGCATTTGATGGGTAAGTAGGCCTATGGCACTGTACAACATTCCATTGCTACTGATCTAGAATGAAACCTCTTTGCTGACATGTTGGGAGTAGTGCAAACTCTTAACAATGTTCTGGTAGAGATTGGAAGGCATCTAGAAAGTTATAGGATATGGATGAATGTTGTATTGAAGCATTGGCTAAAATAATTGCATGACTATATGACATATATTATGTGTAATATTTTGTTATGAAACTATGAGATGTTTCGAATCATGCAAATTAACTTGTCTTGTAGGAAAGATCGTATACCTTCACCTACAAAAGAAGGACTACAACATGTGTTCCAGCAACAAAGATATCTATTGAATATATTGAAGATATTGAAGTTCCCAGGATCTGGGATAAAGTAATGGAAGAATGCCATGATCCATCGATCATGAAGAATGATGTTTGGGATGTAGTACCAAAACCTGAAGGGGAGTCTGTAGCGACTTCCAAGAGGATCTACAAGATCAAGCATGCTGCAGATGGCAGCATAGAGAAACATAAAAGTGATGAAATGAAAGATACACCAGATGGATTTCAAGACAGCTTTCTTGAATGGTGTAAGAAGGAGTGTATGTGGAGCAGCCACTTGGTTCTGAGACACATGACATGGAGTCATATATGTGTAGAACTTAGTATGGTAGGATAGATAGCTATCTATCCAGTTTGGGCTTTACCAAGAGTAAAGCGGATTCCAACTTTTACTACAAGGTTGAGGAAGGCAATCCAGTGATACTACTTTTGTATATGGATGACCTGTTTGTAATAGGTGAGGATAGATTGATTTCTGACATGCCGCGGAAGCTTGCTGCCAAGTTCGAGTTGAAGAACTTGGGGATGATGCACTATTTGTTTTTGGCATGAAGGTGTGGCAGAGTGCAGATGGAATCTTCCTTGGACAAGGGAAGTATGCACTAGAGATCCTGAAGAGGTTCGGGATGATGGACTGCAAGGCTATGGCCACACCTATGGCATCGAACCTGAAGCTTCTGTGTGATGCTTCATCTAATCCGGTTGATATCACTATGTATCGTCAGATGATTGGGTCCTTGATGTACCTGACGAACAGAAGACTAGATATTTGCTTTGCGGTGAACACATTGAGCCAATTCCTGACGGATTCGAGGAGTGTTCACCTAGTTGTTGTAAAGCATATTCTGAGGTACCTGAAGGGTACAGTTGATTATGGGCTCAAGTATGATGTGAATCAAAAGTTTAACCTGCAGGGTCATGTTGATTCAGATTGGGTAGGCAGTGTTGCAGATAGGGATCAGGTGTGATCTCTTGGTTTAGCAGGAAGCAGTCCTGCGTAGCACTGAGTACAACCAAAGCTCCTATATGTTGCGATGGACGAGCAGATTGCAGATGTATTCACCAAACCACTAGCTAGAGTGAAGTTCGAGTACTTCAGAGAGAGGCTTGGTGTTCTTTATATTGATGACACTTTGAGGAAGAAGTGATGGACACATTTGCAGAAGCCATTCCAAGCAAGTTGGAAGGAGGATCCTTCACATGGCTGTGGATGTAAGCGCTGGATGATGAGCATCAGGATGATGCTCCAGTTACTGCTCTTTATATGCATCAGGATGATGCTGGATATGATCAGTTGGATAATTTATATGTATTTGTATATGCATCATGTTGGATGCTTGGACCATGTATCTGTATATGTATCAGGTGGATACTATGTATGATCAGGTAGATCATGTGTGTTGATATATATATCAGGTGGATACATTGTGTGGATCATGTATCTGTGTATGTATCAGGAGGATACATTATATGATCAGGTGGATCATGAATGATGATATGTATCAGGTAGATACTTGGTATGCATAAGGAAGATTCATTGTATGATCAGGATGATCATGGATGACGAGCTTCTGGATGTTGCTTCAGATATGCATCAGGACGATGCAGTGATGAGTATCAGGACGATACTCTAGATGATATGCATCAGGATGATGCTATGATGATGATCAGGATGATCATAGGTATCAGGTGGATACATTACATAATTAGTTGGATTATGTGTGATGATTTTCGAAGACACAGATGCATAGTGCCTTTCCGACATGGTGGTAGATGTGTTCTCCCATATGCATTGATGTAAGTGCAGAGCCTTTCCGACATGGTGGTAGATGTGTTCTCCCATGTGCATTGATGTAAGTGTAGAGCCTTTCCGACATGGTGGTAGATGTGTTCTCCCATGTGCGTTGATGTAAGTGCAGAGCCTTTCTGACATGGTGGTAGATGTGTTCTCCCATGGTCGTTGATGTAAGTGCTGTGAGCCTTTCACGGATGGTGGTAGGTTGGTCCTCCCATGCTGGTGAGTGTAAGTGCTGTGTGTGTGCATCTGGGTTGTGCTTCGTGATACTCTGTGGTCATGGACAGGTTGTGCAATAGCATGTAAAAGATCCTGGGAGATCCGATAGGTTGAGCTATGTGCTCGTAATCAGTCCTGGGATGCTCTTTCGAGGTTTTTCTTACTCACGTAATAAGTCCTGAGGAATCCACAGTATGGCTAGTGATGATGAAGACCTGCAGGTGGTGGGCCTACATCCAGTATGAAAAAGGGCTGGCTTTGTAGAACTTCCTATGACGAGTAGAGTCAAAGATTGGTTGAGATAGCAGCAGCAGTGACGATGATGGTGACGATGCATCGATGACAATGATCCCGAGAAGAAGACTTGTCTAGCAGATCTGTGTTGAGAAATACCTTCCTAGTTAAGATGGAGTGTTGATGTATATGTAACTTCGGAATGTATTTCATATATATTTATTGTACCCTTATAATAGATGTGTTATTCCTCTATAAGGAAGTGTCGTCATGTGTATTGACAAGTGTCGCAAGTGCGTGTACTTGCCGATGGGTTATTAGACCACCATGTGTGGGTTCGGCCCTGAAATATATATTATATTGTGGATGTACCTAGCTAGACAAGTCTGCCCCATAGTGTAACTAGGAAAATAGGTTAAGAATAAATAGAGATCGGGAGATCTCTATTTGATTACTCGGAAACTCACACTTCTCTCACTCAGAAAGTGGCACACTAGTGAGGAGGAGGATCATCTGCTACTAGGAGACTATCTCAGTGTATTTTGGTTGTACTTTGGTTGAGACATTGCTCTCTCTATCTCTGAGGAAGTTGTGGGGTTTTTCACGTTAGGGTTTTCCCCACAGAAACTCT
Organism: Larix kaempferi; assembly: GCA_027924585.1. NCBI lineage: Eukaryota > Viridiplantae > Streptophyta > Pinopsida > Pinales > Pinaceae > Larix > Larix kaempferi. The sequence continues at coordinate 24,707,659 of BSBM01000186.1, read as the reverse complement.
GTGTCTCTTGTCTCTCATGCTTTTGATTCTTATGATGCTTGTCATGCTTATTATGATTGTTATGCATTGATATACTGTACATGTTTTTCACTCAGTAAAGATCCTAGAGTATTGTGAATTAATGCTCAAAATTTAACATTCTAACAGTATAGGATTATTTTATCCATAGTCAGTAGTTAAGATGTTCTAGTTTACACTAGGATAAATAAAGATTTATTTTTGAAAATATAGCAGAATGATATTCTTCTACAGACATCAAGTATTTCCTTTTATTTCATGCTCACATTCATACATTTATTTATATCATACTCACAGAGTGAAGATCAAGGTATTTGTTATTTCTACCAAAACCTTAAACAGAGTTATCAATCACTAGTTATAGTAAACATTTCAATTTCAACATCATTACTGTAGATCGAATAGATAGATTTAAAACATAATCTATAAGGTTTAAAAGAATATATAACTGTGGGAGCAAAGTCAAACAGAACACACAAATTTTATTGATATTGAAACATATCAACAACCGTCATTACTCCATACATTCTAAACTTACCTAAACCCTAAATCTTGATAGGTTCATAGTTGTACTACTTAAATATTAACAAAGTCGAAATGGAGGCATTGGCCAAAACCTATTACATATTTACAAACCATCGACTTAATAAACAGTAGCACCATTTTTATTCATACATACTTTACATACGATTTCCTTTTAGAAACATTCATAAACATAAAGTCGAGAACGAAGAACGATCGCAAAGGTACTATTATAACCTAGCTTGCACAAACATTGCCATTACATACAAACTGTTGAAAATACAATTTATTTCTATTTCTTGACTCAACGAGTAACCATTTTCATACACGGGCCAAGCCACAATGTTACAAACACAAAACAGTTACGGCCATTTAAGTTTGGAAAAAATATAGTGTATTATCATCTCAATAGAGTCTGAAAGACTCACTCAAAACAAAGAATGTTACCAAGTTCAAAACCCAGAACTAAAACCCTAAACACATTCTTTTACATCGACAACTAGCTACAGGATGTATTCATGGGTCAAGTCCAAAACGATGAAAACCATGATGGTTGCAATCGAGAAGTTTAAAACATTCATCCAACTTGATAGAGCTCAATTTTAACAAACATAAGTTACTTTTCCTTACAGCATTGCCTTTGGGTTGAGGTACTAACCTCCCCAAACTTTTAAAGAAAAAGGAAAGGGTTTACAAACCCTATTTACAAACTCTCCGAGTTAAAAACACAACAGACATAATTTTAAACAGTCGGCCATCTCATCTACACAGAGTCTCAAGACAATGTCGAGGCTTACCGGTTGGGTATAGCTACTGCCAACCAATGATGCCCCAAACAGGAGAATACTCATAAAACATTACCTTGTAAACAACCATATAAACATGGTGGTTAAACATTTATCTAACGAAGAAATAAAACTCAATTTTTACACAAACCGATAACTACTGCTTCAAATGTCAAATATAAAATGCTACAGGGAAATACTTTGAATACATTACCTTCGAATCAACTGGACAAACAGCAGCAACAATCACTAGATAGGCATAACAGTTTGGATATCACTTATTATCAAACGTCGGAGCACGTTGAAACCCACACAAGCCACCATTTTCCAAATAAAACTAAGCAATGCCAAGACCTAAAACAACCATGGCATATGGTTGATTTTCTCCTTCTTTTTCACTCTTAACCAAATCCACAACAGATCTGACATTTGGGAAACACATTAGAGAAACATTACTAGCTATAAACCTCGACAGATTTCTACTATAACAAAGACTGAGATTTCGGCTCTTTAATCCTCATGGGTCATGGGTTCAAAACCCTGGCCTCACAACTCTTTTTGCTCAACAAAAATACCTACAAGCCCTCGACCTGTCGGCCATTGCAGAGCCACGACCATCAAACAACAAGTTCACAATAAACATGATATTCCAAATGCCAAGTAGAGTTAACCAATGCTTTGAAAACCTCACTAGATCGATGGTGGAGATCTATGGTGAAGTTTACGAAACTTACAAACTGTCTATCACATTAATTGAGCCATCACTACCAAAAACCATGATAGAGCTAGCTCGGCAGCGTTTAAAACTTGTGTCATGTTACAACTTAGCACCCAATTGTTACACCTTGAAGCTAGCATGTGAACCAAGCTTACTGTGACATCCACGTTGGACTTCCACTAAACTCGTTAGCTGGGTGCATTCAATGCAAGAAGTTACGGTTACACTTGCCAACTTGTAATGCACATTAACGTTCACATCAAAGAGTTAATGCAATAGGGTTTCGATTATGGTAACATTGGAACTTATCACCCTTGTATCAATTAGTTAAGGATTGGAGGTATTATATAGGCCATGTAGAATGCACACAATTCAATATAGTTCTCACCAAGACTATATTTAAGGCCACAAAGTTACACACACTAATATAATACTTGGTTAGCATTTCAATACTTTGCATTTAATCCATAATGCTTGTACCTAGTTTGTAATAACTTCTATCTATTTCCATGTTTCATGTTATCAATTAGATAGCATAGTATCCCATGGTGTTCATATTAACACACTACTACACGATGCACATTGTTTGCACATAGATAATAGGGTTTACGCATAACTCATATTATTTGCAAAATAGTCATTAAGAATTAAAGAGTGGAGTATACAAATAGAAGTCATAATGTGCATATAGTATCATATAAGTACCACATAGGGTATTACAAGGCATACTACTCACATTATATAAATGTGATAGTGGTTAAAAATGTCAACAAACTCTATTCTTGCAAGGATTAGATAGTAATTCTGTAAACAGTTTAAAACAGACCATAGAGACATACATTATGAATGAATTTAGACATACACTTACACACCTTATGATGTACGATGAAGGAGAAACATTTCAGACTAATACTATCATCACAAGTCATAGAACCAGTTAACAAATAGTTGTACTTAGAATCTCTACGAATTACCATGAAGATAGAAGGTAGGTTGTTACATACAAAAAAACATGACGGAAAACAAATAAATCTGGGTACAAAACTGCGATACAAACATTATAGATCTTCTTTGATAAACTGTTGATTTCTTGTCGCAACTTTAATCTCTTACTTGTCAATCTGTCACAAGTACGAATTCACATGCTTTAGCACGATCGCTAAGTAAGCCTCGGGGCGTCTGAAGGACCCCTTCATCAATCAAGCAAAAGTACATTAGTCAAACAGTTGTTTTAACGTTTATAAATAACAGTAGTAGAGATGTGTAACAACACAACTAAATATGGATAACATCAAGACTTAAGCAGAAATCTGTTTGTTGTAAATCCTTACTTAATAAACTAGCATGGCGTTTAAGACAGCAAGATAACATTTCATACATTGTTCCATTTCTGCATTTACTAAATAGCATTTATTGTCACGTAGAAATTTTTTTAATTTTTGCGATTTTTTCGGGATGTTACATGTGGTATGAGAGCGCAAGTTCAAACTCTAGGCCTGAATGAGGCCATTGCGCGCAAACAGAAAAATAAATCAGAAAGTTTATGTTACTAACTTTTGTATTTTAATTTTATTTTTGCACAGAACAAATTGACCTTTAATTGCAGGTATGGAAATACCAAAGGAATCAGCAGAGGACAGATCACCTCGTAATGAACGAATTAATCATAATAACACTGAAGGAATTTATGTTGAGTTAAACAACCAGTCTTCTGAAATTTTATGCATTGTGCAGGATTTACAATCTGAGTTAAAATTTGTTAAAGAAGAAAATGAATGGATCTTAAAGACACAGGAAGAGTTACAACAAAATTTGAAAGGAAACTGTCACAGTGATGAAAGAGGCATAAAATTAGAATTTAGAGTTGATTCTGAAATAATGTCCCACCAACATAAGCATAAGAAAACAAGAAAGGATAAAAGGAACAGTTACTCATCTTCTAAGTTTGATTCAAGTAATGATGATGTAAATTATGACAGCAGTAACAGTGAGTGCTACTCTAAAAAGAGAAAACATAAGTATCATGAATAGATTACCGGTGAATTTAAGAAGATTAAGCCACCTACTTTTAATGGTGAAAGTGAGAAGGGTGAGACAACAGAAGCTTGGCTGTCTAGAATGAAAAAGTACTTTAATATTTATGACTACTCTTCTCAATTGAAAGCCAAGATGGCTACTTACAATCTGACCGGAAAGGCAGATATCTGGTGGCAGGATCTTAAAAGAATCAAGAGTATAAAATAAAAAGAATTAACTTGGACTATGTTTAAAAGTTTGTTTAAAAAAAAGTTCTTGTTTAAACAATATTTTGAGGATAAATCGAAGGATTTTTATGACTTAAAGTTGGGTACAATGAACATGAAAGAACTATGTAGCAAGTTCCTTAGATTGCTAAGGTACGTACCCTACATGATTGAGGAAAAGCCTAAAGTGCAAAGGTTTCTCAGTTGTTTACTGTTTAATATAAAAGATCATATTGAGTATGATAATACTTCCACTTTGGAAGAGGCCATGAGGAAGGCAAAAAATTTTGTTTTGGCCAAAACAGAAAAAGAGAAGGAACAACTGGCTGGAAGAACAGTAAAACTAATCAGTATGACTATAAAAAGAAGAATTTTAATCAGAATGCTAGAGGTTTTAAGAAAAATTTTAATAACAGAAATTTTCCTAATAATTATCGGAATAATACATCTCAAAACACTATTATTGCAAGAAATGTACCTAATAATCACAGCAATAATAATAATAACAATAACAACAGGTATGCTGAACAGAAAGGACCCATAAAGTGCTATGAATGTGGCGGACCACACAAGAGAGCAGATTTCCCATGCAACAAGAGGACAGCCAACAACATACATACTATGCAAGCAGAACCTACAGTTGGAGATATCGCAAGAGAAATGCCTAGGATAAATGCAGCATTGGAGAACCATCAAGCAGACCATCAAACATCCATAGTCGAAATTGAAGGTATGATACAAAATGAGTCCATTTCTATTTTAATAGATCCTGGTGCAAATCTAAGTTATATTTCACCTACTTTAGTAAACCGTTGCAAGCTAAAAACAGAAAAATTCGATAATGCATGGTTAGTTCAGCTTGCAATAGGAACTAAAAGAAAGGTTACAAATTATGTTCAGAATTGTGAAGTATTTTTAAATCGGCTGAAAACGCAAGTTAATCTGAATGTTTTACCCTTAGGTTCATATGATTTTTTAATTGGCATGGATTGGCTCGAACAGCATAGAGTTATATCGAATTGTTATGATAAATCTTTTACTTGTATAAATAATGAAGGTAATTCAGAAACAGTGAAAGGAATTCATAGGCAGATTTCTGCCTTACAAGTGAAGAGAGCTACTAGAAAAGATTGTAAATTGTTTGTTGTTAATGTTGTTAATGATGAATGTACATCTAAAGAAGACAAGTTAAAACTAGAGGATATTCCCATTCTTAGGGACTTTTCTGATGTATTTTCGGAAGAAATTCCAGGATTACCTCTGAAAAGAGAACTTGACTTCACCATTGATTTAGTACCCGGTGCGGTACCAAACTCAAAGTCCTTCTATAGGATGAATATTTTGGAGTTAAATGAGTTAAAGTCTCAGCTGAAAGAATTAATAGATAAAAACTACATACGGCCCAGTGTGTCCCCTTGGGGAGCACCAGTAATATTTGTTAAAAAGAAGGATGGTACCATGCATTTGTGCATTGAATACCATCAGCTTAATAAAATGAAAATTAAGAACCGGTATCCCTTACCCCGCATAGATGATCTATTTGATCAAGTACGCGGAGCAGAGATATTCACTAAAATCAATCTAAGGTCGGGTTATCATCAAGTCCAGATAAAAGATGAGGACATATTCAAAACTGCATTCAGAACGTGTTATGGACACTACGAGTTTGTAGTTATGCCTTTTGGGCTAACCAATGCACCGACAGTGTTCATGTGTTTAATGAACAACGTTCTGCATAAATATTTGGATAAGTTCATAGTGGTATTAATTGATGATATCCTGATTTACTCAAAGACTAAAGAAGAGCATGACGAACATCTAAAAATCATTTTACAAGTACTTAGGGATCACCAGCTTTACGCTAAGTTCAGTAAGTGTGATTTCTATAAAGCTAAAATTCAGTATTTGGGTCATATAATTTCAAAAGATGGTATTTATGTTGATCCTGATAAAATTAAAGCAATTAATGAATGGCCTGTCCCAAAAGATGTAACTAATGTACGGTCATTCATGGGAATAACGGGGTATTATAGAAAGTTTATTGAATGGTTCTCTAGAATTTATAACCCCATCACTTCTTTGTAGAATAAAGGGAAGAAATTCATATGGGATCAAAAGTGTCAAGACAGCTTTAATAAGTTAAAAGAATTGTTAACCACTGCACCGATCTTAAAAATTCTAGATCCTAATAAGGATTTCGTCGTATGCACGGATGCATTCAACGAAGGACTTGGAGGGGTCTTAAGTCAAGAAGGTCATGCAATTGCTTTTGAGTCAAGTTAAAAATACATGAAAAGAATTATGCTACTTATGATCTTGAGTTGGAAACCGTGATACATGCTTTGAAAATGTGGCGCCATCACTTAATCGGAGGAAAATTTATCTTAATGACTGATAATAAGGGCTTAAAGTATCTTTTGGATCAAACAAATCTTAACGCAAGGCAAGCTAGGTGGTTAGCTTTCTTTAGAAAGTACGATTTCGAGATCCATCACATTAATGGAAAGGAAAATAAGGTTGTTGATGCATTGAGCATGAATGCTAGATTGAGTTTTGTGGCAGCAATCAGTACTTTTAAAACTGATCTGGATAATCATATCGAAGAAGGAATTAAGCAAGACGAAAATTACCAAAAATTACATGATAAAGTGGCTGAAAATTCATCTGAAAATGTTATAACAGATTACAATATTAATGAAAAAGGCTTTTTAACTTACAAAAACAGAATTTATGTGCCTAATTTTTCAAAGGTTAAGTTGTTGATTTTAGATGAAGTTCACAAGAGTCCTTATTCAGGACATCCTGGTTATCAGAAAATGATAACTATGTTAAGAAATAAGTACTTTTGGCCCAACATGAAGAATGAAGTTGCTAAATATATAGCTATATGTTTTGACTGTCAGACTGTTAAAGCTGAACATCAACATCCAGTTGGGCTATTGCAGCCCTTACCAATTCCAGAATGGAAATAGGAAATCATAAGCATTGACTTTATTACAGGTTTGCCCAAATATCAGAAACATAATGACTCAATTATGGTTGTTGATAAACTTAGCAAAGTTGCTCATTTTATTCCTATTAAAACTAATTTCAAGGCTTCTAACATTGTAGATATTTTCATGAAGCAAATTTTTCGCTTGCATGGAATTCCAAAGGTAATTATTTCAGACTGAGACTCTAAGTTCACTGGTAACTTTTGGACAGTATTGTTTAAAGGATTAAATACTAAGTTAAATTTCAGCACTTCTTCCACCCACAAACTGATGGTCAAACATAAAGAGTAAATCAGATTTTGGAAAAAATGTTAAGATTATATGTTAAAGATCAGCCATCTAAATTGGAGGATTACCTGTACATAGTAGAATTTTCCTACAATAATAATTATTAAGCATCTACTAAGTTAAGTCCATTTGAAATTTTGTATGGAAGAAAATGTTGTACTCCATTTTCGTGGGATAATCCTATAGATAGATTGATGTTAGGACCAGATTTATTGAAAGAAATGGAGCTAACCGTGAAACAAGTTCAAGGTAACTTAAAAGTTGCCCAAGATCGGCAGAAAAGATATGTTGATTTGAAATGCACAGAAAGAGAATTTCAGGTAGGAGACCATGTTTTTATAAAGGAAAAGCCCAAGAAAAGTTCTTTGAAGCTTGGGAGCTGTGCTAAATTAGCACTGAGGTGGAACCCGAAGGAGAATTTCAGGTGGAACCAGACTGTATTCTAGACTGGAGGGAAATTATGCTTCGGAATCACACCATAGGGCAGGTAAAGGTGCAATGGAAGCACCTTAGCCTTGATGAAGCTACTTGGGAACTGGAGGTAATATGCGGGCAGCATATCCAGTTCTATTCCATGAGGAACTTGATGATGAATAAACAACATCGAGGACGATGTTGAGCTTAAGAGGAGGTGTTTGTAACATACCCTTTAAGCTAGAAAACATTTTTTGTTTAGAAATATTATGATAACTTTTATTGTAAAGTTTATATTGGATAGGTTTCCAAGGATGAATATAATTTGCACAATATATTATTATTTAATAAATAAAATAGGAGACAAACACCTAAGAGGACTGTTGAAAGAGTGGTTACTGATCCACTAGGTGGAATGGAATCTGGGGTAGAAGGCAATGGACAAGTGGCAGCATCATGATGCAACTAACTAGATGTTGGTATGGGACAACTCCCTTGAAATGTGGTCATAGTGCCCTGAAAGATGGGATTGGAGCTTGAGGATCATTTATTCCAAACTGACCACTAAAAAATCTAGGTAGTCTATGTAATAGCCATCAAATATTGAACTGAGGTTCATCACTTTTCTTGACGAGGAAATTTACCTTGGGGTTTTGTTGTGTTTGCACCCAAAAGATTTGATGAGGGGATATGCTGTTGTTGATCATGTTGTGAGTCTGCCAAACTCTTATTGAGTTCAGGAGGTTGATGTTGAGTGGAGAAGTCATTTTTCAGGAGGTTGATACTTAGTGGAGAAGGTATTTTTGAGTGCCTTGCTTCTACACAGATTCCACCCACTTACTGGATCAGTAATCAGGCTGGGGGGTTCATTAGAAGTCAGCAGTTGAGCTGCTTCTTCTGGAGCAGGTTGGGAGGAACAAGCTTCCTTGGGTGTTTGTCGGCCTATTGTCTTTTACAGGTTCTAATGTCTTATCTGTTTTTAAATTACAAGTTTTGTTATCTATTTCCGTGTATTTTAAAGTTATGTTTTCTACTAAGTTTTTACTAGTTATTTCATCAAGTCATTTCAGTCATTCTGAATATTTTAATGATTTTGTATAAATTGAAATAATTGAATAAATGATCTCTGCATTTTTCCCCATGCAAAAAGGAATAGCATCATACTCTAGTATAGAGATAGATTAAAAATAGATAAGTCTGATAGGCAAATAGCCAAGTGAATGAGAAGATTTAATTTATTATAATTTCTCAAGTTTCTTCTTCCTATTTAATTCCTGCATTTACATTTCAGTACTTTAATTATTAACTATTTTTAGTTAGTTGTATTCATAAGTTTATATACAATATTTCTGTTTATAATTATCTCTGTTTTCAAAGTAAATATATTTATGTTCTAACAGTATAGGAGTATTTTATCCATACTCAGTATTTAAGATGTTCTGGTTTACACTAGGATAAATAAAGATTTGTTTTCAAAATATAGCAGAATGATATTCTTCTATAGACATCAAGTATTTCCTTTTATTTCATGCTCATATTCATACATTTATTTATATCATATTCACACAGTGAAGATCAAGGTATTTGTTATTTCTGCCAAAACCTTAAACAGAGTTATCAATCACTAGTTATAGTAAACATTTCAATTTCAACATCATTAGTGTAGATTGAATAGATAGATTTAAAACATCATCTCTAAGGTTTAAAAGAATATATAACTGTAGGAGCAAAGTCAAACAGAACACACAAATTTCACTGATATTGAAACATATCAACAGCCATCATTACTCCATACATTCTAAACTTACCTAAACCCTAAATATTGACACGTTCATAGTTGTACTACTTAAATATTAACACAGTCGAAATGGAGGCATTGGACAAAACCTATTACATATTTACAAACCATTGACTTAATAAATAGTAGCAACATTTTTATTCATACATACTTTACATATGATTTCCTTTTAGAAACATTCATAAACTTACAGTCCAGAACGAAGCATGATATCAAAGGTACTGTTATAACCTAGCCTGAACAAACATTGCCATTACATACAAACTGTTTAAAATACAATTTATTTCTATTTCTTGACTGAACGAGTAACCATTTTCATACATGGGCCAAGCCCCAATGTTACAAACACAAAACAGTTACGGCCATTTAAGTTTGGCAAAAATATAGTGTATTATCGTCTCAAGAGAGTCTGAAAGACTCACTCAGAACAAAGAACATTACCAAGTTCGAAACCCAGAACTAAAACCCTAAACACATTCTTTTACATCGACAACGAGCTACAGGATGTATTCATGGGTCAAGTCCAAGAAGATGAAAACAATGACGGTTGCAATCGAGAAGTTTAAAAAATTCTTCCAACTCGACAGAGTTAAATTTTAACAAACATAAGTTACTTTTCCTTACAACATTGCCTTTGGGTTGAGGTACTAACCTACCCAAACTTTTAAAGAAAAAGGAAAGGGTTTACAAACCCTATTTACAAACTCTCTGAGTTAAAAACACAACAGACATAATTTTAAACAGTTGGCCATCTCATCTACACAGAGTCTCAAGACAACGCCGAGGCTTACCAGTTGGGTATAGCTGGAGCCAACCAACGACGCCCCAAACAGGAGAATACTCATAAAACGTTACCCTGTAAAAAACCATATAAACATGGTGGTTAAACATTTATCTAATGAAGAAATAAAACTCATTTTTTAGACAAACTGATAACTACTGCTTCAAATGTCAAATATAAAATGCTACAGGGAAAGAATTTGAATACATTACCTTTGAATCAGTTGGCCAAATAGCAGCAGCAATCACCAGACAGGCGTAATAGTTTGGATATCACTTATTATCAAACTCCGGAGCATGTTGAAACCCCACACAAGCCACCATTTTCCAAATAAAACTAAGCAATGCCAAGACCTGAAATAACCATGGCAGACAGTTGATTTTCTCCTTCTTTTTCACTCTTAAACAAATCCACAATAGGTCTGACGGTTGGGAAACACATTAGAGAAACATTACTAGCTATAAACCTCGACAGATTTCTACTGTAACAAAGACTGCGAGTTCAACTCTTTCATCCTCATGGGTCATGGGTTCAAAACCCTGGCCTCACAACTCTTTTCGTTCAACAAAAAGACCTACCAACCCTCGACATGTCGGCCATTACAGAGCCACGACCATCAAACAACAAGTTCACAATAAACACGATATTCCAAATTCCAAGTAGGGTTTAACCAACGCTTTGAAAACCTCACTAGATCGACGATGGAGATCTATGGTGAAGTTTACAAAACTTACAAACTCTCTATCACATTAATTGAGCCATCACTACCAAAAACCACAAAGGAGCTAGCTCGACAGCATTTAAAACTTGTGTCATGTTACAACTCAACACCCAATTGTTACACCTTGAAGCTAGCACGTGAACCAAGCTTACTATGCCATCCACGTTGGACTTCCACTAAACTCGTTAGCTGGGTGCATTCAATCCATAAGTTACGGTTACACTTGCCAACTTGTAATGCACATTAACGTTCACATCAAAGAGTTAATGCAATAGGGTTGCGATTATGGTAAGGTCAGAACTTATCACCCTTATAGCAATTAGTTAAGGATTGGAGGTATTATATAGGCCACGTAGAATGCACACAATTCAATATAGTTCTCACCAAGACTATGTTTAAGGCCACGAAGTTACACACACTAATATAATACTTGGTTAGCATTTCAATACTTTGCATTTAATCCATAATGCTTGTACCTAGTTTGTAATAACTTGTATCTATTTGCATGTTGCATGTTATCAATTAGATAGCATAGTATCCCATGGTGTTCATATTAACACACTACTACACGATGCACATTGTTTGCACATAAATAATAGGGTTTACACATAACTCATATTATTTTCAAAATAGTCATTGAGAATTAAAGAGTGGAGTATACAAATAGAATTCATAATGTGCATATAGTATCATGTAAGTACCACATAGGGTATTACAAGGCACACTACTCACATTACATAAATGTGATAGTGGTTAAAAATGTCAACAAACTCTATTCTTGCAAGGATTAGATAGTAATTCTGTAAACACTTTAAAACAGACCATAGAGACATACATTATGAATGAATTTAGACATACACTTACACACCTTATGATGTACGATGAAGGAGAAACATTTCAGACTAATACTATCATCACAAGTCATAGAACGAGTTAACAAACAGTTGTACTTAGAATCTCTACGAATTACCACGAAGATAGAAAGTAGGTTGTTAGATACAAAAAAACATGACAGAAAACAAATAAATCTGGGTACAACACCGCGATACGAACATTATAGATCTTCTTTGATAAACTATTGATTTCTTGTTGCAACTTTAATCTCTTACCTGTCAATCTATCACAAGTAGAAATTCACATGCTTTAGCACGATTGCTAAGAAAGCCTTGGGGCGTTCGAAGGACCCCTTCATCAATCAAGCAAAAGTACATTAGTCAAACAATTGTTTTAACATTTATAAATAACAGTAGCAGAGATGTGTAATGACACAACTGAATATGGATAACATCAAGACTTAAGCAGAAATCTGTTTGTTGTAAATCCTTACTTAATAAACTAGCATGGCATTTAAGACAACAAGATAACATTTCATACATTGTTCCATTTCCGCATTTATTAAATAACATTTATTGTCGTGTAGAAGATTACTTGCACCTCGCAGAGTTTGCGTACAACAACGGTTATCAAACCTCCTCCAAAATGAGCCCTTTCGAGATACTCTGTGGCAGGAAATGTCGGACACTCGTTACTTGGGACAATCCAGTAGACAGACTTATGTTAGGACCCGACCTACTAAAAGACTTGGAACAACTAGTCTCCAAGGTATAGTTAAACTTGAAAGAAGCACAAGACTGCCAAAAGAGTTATGTGGACAAGAAAAGAAAAGACAAGGACTACCAAGTCAACGAACATGTGTTTCTAAAGATAAAGGAAAAATGAAGCTCATTGAGCTTAGGACGTTGCGGGAAACTAGCCCCAAGATTTTGTGGACCTTTTGAAATACTTGCCAAGAAGGGGCCAGTGGATTATGAGTTAGCCTTACCGGCGCATATAAAAGTTCATAATGTTTTTCATGCTTCATTATTAAAGAAATATGTGTACGATACTAAACATGTTATTGATTCGTCCTTATTACAAGTGGAACCCAAAGGGGAGTTCACGCCAGAACCACTCCACATTTTGGACAAGAGAGAGGTGCAGCTTAGGAGGAGAACCATTACTCAGCTAAAAGTACAATGGAGGCACTTTGGACCAAATGAGGCTACTTGGGAGAATGAGATCACCATGAAAGAGGCATACCCCGCCTTGTTTCATGACCTCATTCCTAGTCTCTAGAAACACCGGGACGGTGTTGATTCTAAGCAAGGAGGGATGTAACATTCCGAATTTTGGGCTAACTATTTTTGTTGCTATATTGGGCCACAACCCCTGGACATATGTTTTATTTTGAGTATTGGGAATGAGCCCTAGCACCTATGATTTATTCTTTTATGTTTTGACATATCTGGCATGGACCCTGACCGACTTCTTTATTTGAGTGTATACTGGGCAAGAAGGCCCCAATGTTTTAATGATGTTCTTTAGCTTTGATATGGGTACAAACCCTAATATACTGAGATGATCTTTTGTTACATACTGTGTAGAGCTATGATTTTACATGATTTGACTTATGAGTGTGTTGAGCATGGACTCAGAAACACACATATAACCTACGTACTGGGAAAAAGCCCCGATGTACCTAGAAGAATGTTTATGTACTAGGAGTAAACCCTGAGGTACATTGAGTGTTGGGCCTAAGCCCTAGAGCACTCCAAGCTTGATAAACAAATACTGGATCCGAGGAAACTTAAATATTCTAGATGTGCCTCACAACCACATTCTAGCACTAGTGTTGAGAAAATGCTCTAGAATTCCACTAGCGTAATGCCCATGTGAGAGTGTTGACTTAAAAGGCTCTGAAGAGCACTCGGGGTTACTTGATCTCAAAGTGTTGAGTGAGAAAAGACTCTGAATAGAACTTTTACTTTCATCACATTTATTTTGATTAAATGATTCATCTTTTATCTAATCATCAAATACTGCAGGAACTACCATGTTAAACAAGGGAATCCGACATGCAAGAGAGAGACTAGAGGTGCCTATCTAAGCTTACCGAAAGACCGTCCAAAAGAATTGGACCTTGTCCTTAAAAATTAAAAGGAGTATCATGTAAGGATACATTTTTAAAAACAAAAGATAATTACCACCACTTAAAGCATGGATTGACTAATAGTAGTCTTCTACAAATAACATGCATAAAGGCCTCAAGATGATTGTTATTATTATTATTAGTATTAGTATTAGTATTAGTATTTTTATTATTAAGATTTTTAATAAATGTTGTTGTTATTATTTATTTTATATTATATTTTATGTACCATTTAATATTATTAATGATGTATTAATAGTTAAGTTAAATTATAAAAAGATTAAAGATTAAAATCACTTATGGTTAAAAGCAAGTGATAAGTCCTAGTTCAAGAGGACAAAATATTTCAAGTAAATAATATCTTTTAAATATTATATTATTTAATTTAAAGAAACTAATTAGACCAACAGTCATAGTTCAAGACTCCCCTACATAAAGAGGGCATATCCCAAGTTTTGGGGATCATCTATCTTTTTCATTATCATTCTCCTATGATAATCAGAGAGAAGTCTTCTGCTCCAAGAAACTGAAGCAGCCTCATATAATTTCAGACAGAACCAACAGTAACCCTAGGACCTCTATCTCTTTTGTATGTTGGGATCTAGCTTGGGGGGATCCATACAAAACCACGAACGGTTGTAGGATCATGGTAGCCCCAAAGTTATCCAGCTAAGAAAAATCTTTCTCATAGGTCAGCTAAAGTATAAAAGGTTCTGCAATAATTATTGTTTGAGTGTGCAGGCTTCTACAAGAAAGGATCAAGTGACAAAGCAGCCAGGCTTTTACAGGAAAGGATCAAGTTCCAAAACAACCAGGTATGTAGTATTAATTGTGTGCATTTTCAGTCATTAATAGACATAGGATTTTAGACTAGAATGGATACCTTGGCAATGTTTAAATTCTTAATATAAACATTATCAACTTAGAGGTTTGGCCCAGAAACCAGTGGAGGGTCTAGCAGGTCTAGCCAAGCTAGCCTTTGCTAGACATTGCACAATCAGAAAACGTAGGATTATTTCTCTTTACTAATCGAAATATTTCTTTTATATCTATGCATTTGTCCTTTTGTTTTCATATCATCAATCTAGGGTATTAGTTCTTTAAACAATACACATGTTTCAGATTAAGAATCGTTTTTCCCTGTCAAAGTATAGGCTCCACGTTTGCCTACATGTTTTCTTATTGATGATCTAGTCTAGTGAGGGTTTGGTGTAAATATCGAAACCCTCAAGGCTCTTAAAGCTTGGAACCAAACATTTTCAGATTCATAATTATTTTCATACAGTAGTATCAATCAAAAGTTTTAAACGAGATTTCATACCAAGAAATTTAGGCTTGCGACAGTCACATAATTATTTTACGCTAGCTACCAATCATCCTCTCAACATTTCTACAAACAGTAAACTAGAATTTCGTAGGAAGAATTGGGATTCCATTACTTAAAACTCCCAGAAGTTAAATGTTAATCGATACAATAGGAAGACTTCAACAACCACGATGTTCCACTTTAAAGTCATAGCCACAAACATAGTAGACTTACACTGGTCATGACTACACACGAGTACAAACACAGACTTTAATTCAATCTTAAACTTGAAAACCCTGATGGGCACCTCTCCCAGTTCAAGGTTCGAATCTCATAACCTAAAGATAGGCGCCCATACCTTTCGAAGTTAGTAAATCACAAGTCTGGGTATCAAACCCCTAGAGCAGCTCATCTTGCCCAGGATCATTTATGGAAAAATTAGACAAAAGATAAGAGTATCACTGGCATCAATGAAATACAAATCTACCATTTAAAAGAACAAATCATCTAGCTACAGGGTAGAACTACAACAGTGTATACATTCCTATAAATTCGCTTGCACCATAGGAAAGAAAAAAGCAAGACATAGCGAAGGTAAGTATCACATTTTAACATGGAATCCATTTAATAGACAATCGATTTTTCCATCAAAGATTATAGACTGACAGAAGCACCATTTAAGAACATAGTAGCCAGGGTTTCTTCATACGGCCATTTAAGCCTCATAGAAAAGAAAACGCAGATGCCCTTTTCTCCATTTCAAAACTTCAAAGATGAGACCCATGATTACATATAGGAAAGAAAAATACTCTTTCAGAATCCCATATTTACACAAGTACAAATACATGGATAGCAACCGAGGCCAATCCATTAAACCCTACTATAAACATAGAGAACCCCATAAGTTTTCACCATCTAAATAATAATTACAACGACTTTTCATACACCTGGTCAAGCCAAAGGTGACCACTCCTGAGACTTCAAAAATTGAGTGAGCCAAAGGCCTCACGAAGTCTCTCCATCATAACTTATCAAAACCGAGACAGGTAGGTGTGAAGGGTTGCAAGAACCTGGGTCTTACCATTCCAAATGCCATGAGTAGTTCGTAAGGTTTCTTTTCCGGTTCAACGCAGGGAGCCACCTCATACCTATCAATGGGACATGTCAGAAGTTAGAACCTGGATATTTAAATAAATATGGAGTTAGAAACTGAGAAAATTACAGTGTTAACAAAATGAGTAGTTACCTGTAGATTGGTTATGCTACATTGACGCCATGTTCATCAACGATACCTTGGCCATGAATGCATCTCAAGCCAGGTGTAGTCACTTCACAAACAAGCTAAAGAATCCCCTTCTCAGCCAAAAGACAAGAAAACTCACGACTTGACATCGTTAGGAAAACCCTCGCCAAAACCCTTAGCCCAACTAGCCAAAGGCCACGTGACTTCCAAGTGTGCATTTAATACAGCCAACTACCATGATAGGACACCATTACGAATTGCAAACTATATAGTATAGTCTTGTGGGTTCAAAGCATTTTGTTAAATATCACAAGGACAAAGACCTCAACCCATAAATGTTTAGCACCAAGGGTGTTTTTACCTTGAGAGTTTTACAGGATGGAATTACTCAAAAGATGACCATGAAGAACACCTGCGAGGAGATGAAAAATAAATATGCATTAGCAGAATCACTAAGTAAGTCCATAGGTTTCAAACATTCACACCTTACCTCTTGGTGACTCCGCTAGGAGTGCTTAGTTTAACCCCAAAGTTTCAAGGTATTTCAACTTCACTCATCAGGTTCATCATACCTGAGGATTAACATTTGGACAATTGAGATTTTAAAACATACATTTAGATCACACGAGAGGAAAAGAGACTGCTATTATTATCTCATGACTAAACTCTACAAACATACTCAACATAATTACTTCCACAACAATACCTTGACTGATGAAAACTACCTTGTTAGAAAGTATCCCAAACACTTAAATACTGAATGCAAGTACCGATACCTTTTTACTGTGTTGAAGCAAATTTATAAATATATAATTGGTGTTAGCCAGATTAGCAAGATGAAGGAAATATTTTTTTTATTCTATTACTTTTAGGGACATTACATTGGATGTAATCAGATATATAAGAATATCCCATTGACACTAGTTAGTTTTTTAATAAAAAATAAAAATATAGAATTAAATTTTGGATGCATGTGGGTGGTTTTATACGAGATCGATACTTTTTCACGCAGGAAAGCATGCACGGGAAAATCCAAAAGATGTCTCAACGGAATGGAACCCGGTTAGATGGAATGAAATCCATCTAACCCCACAAACGAACCATCGTATCATTGACATAATAGATCGATACTTATAATAACTTTCACCACCCACCACCACTATAAATGGATAAATGAAATTTTTTTTGAAGTAGTTCCGCAAAAACCTCTTTCTAAGGAGAGGAGTTTCCTTATAGTGAAAAACAAGAAATGTTGATTAGTCACATTTTTTTGTGGCTACCCCAACTTGCACAATGGATCATTGCACAAAATTATCACTTGGAATGTTTTCATTGCATGGATCTATTGCTTTGTGGCTCTCTAGGAACATTTTTTTGATGTAGTGCGTGCATATGTGAAGAGGGCAACTTAGTCCTCTTTTTCATGGATTTGTGTGTGGTACTGTTCAAACATCATAGATGTATCCATGTCAAGACGCCCCCAGTTCATGAGCCATTGTTTTGTACTATTTTAGCCATTCAATAAGCAATTTGGCTTTGACATTACACTTGTGACCACACCCGTCGTATAAAGTCTATCGTAAGATTCAAGATTGACTTTGTTCACTGGTGTCAAAGATCACCTTGCACCCAATCAAGTAATATTCTCCTAAAGAACTAGTTGAGTTCCTTGTTTGGGTATCTTAGTGATTCGGCATATGTATATTGGATTAGAATATACGGAAATAAAAACAAATGATGCTTTCATAATTTGAAAGGTTCAAACTTTGCAAACAAAGAAGGATATAATGGATGACAAATAGTTGTTCAATAGTTCGAGATGTTTGTGGATCTATAAATTCAACATTATATCTTTACAAGAGTTACGAGGCATTGCAAGTGTTAATGATGATGTTCAATGATACTTGAAAATTTGAATGATAGCTATGAGGCTATACCTTTCAAATGAGATGAATGGGGAGTACCTTAAATGAGTCTTATTAGTCTAAAAAATGGTTGTTGAAGAGAAGCATATGAAGAGTATTTGTATTTTAGTTAATGTTTTCAATTCTAGTGTAAAGCATAAGCTTAATTAATGTGGTTAATTAAATGATTGTTAGATGATTAAATTGTTATAATTTAATCATTAAAAAAAAGATAAATGGCTTCGTTGAAATTAAAAACCTATAGTTTTTTAATCATGTTTAAAAATATAATTAATGATTTAAAAATGTTTTACATAAAAGACATGCATATTATAATTAATGACCTAAAAATGTTTTACATAAAGAGATATGCATAGATAGAAAATCACGATAATATTTTAAATCCATAATAATAAGATCAAGACGATACTTCCACTTTTATGTTGTTATCATAATAAAAATAAATTTATCTAATGGGAAAACGGATTTTACCGTTAACATGGTCACCTTACCGGCGTTGGAAAACCGCCCTATGTCGGAACAGTTTGAAAACGTTTTTTAGACTTCACTGTAGGTTTTGGTTGGAATCCTACAATTATTTTTTTGGTAGAATCCAAATGAATCTATAAATAGATTAGATTTATTTTTAAGGTATTTTTAGTATAAGGTTGAAGTATAATTCAGTATTCAAAGTGGAGTGGGTAAATTCATATGAACGGTATTATATGGTTTTTAAGTGCATGTTTGAATATGTCCAATTAATTACTTGATATGTATATTCTCCAATTTGGATTTATCTTTACATATTTATAATTTCAATTTTTTATAATTGTGATGATATTTATATTTTTTATTTATTTTATTTAATAGTTTTAGATCCATGTTAACTCACGTTATAGTGATCAAATCTCTTGAGGTGCAAATTTTTATTTAAATTTTTGCATTCTAAAAATGGTTTGCACATGAGGAAATTTATCCATATTGACACATGATACATCAAGAGTTAACATGGATCTACAATGATTTAAATAAAAGACAACATCCAAACTTTTTATTTAATGAATTTCAAATTAGAAATAAAAACTTTAATCTATTTTTAAAAACAATTCAAAAAATTAATTATTTTTATATATTTAAAATAAATTTACATCTCACTTAGCAATGGAATTATAATTTCTATGTTCAAGAATTTTTAAATCGTAAATAAACTAATAATGTGACATAGATTCATATATTTAAAAAAAAACTAAATCCAAATAAATTAATAAAGAGTCAACGCAATACTTTTAGCATTTGGCGGAGGGATCTTAGAGATTTTAGAGTAAATTGTTCTTGAAATAACTTTCATTTTAGAGACTACATATTGTTTTATTTTTTAATTTTTAAAAAATATAATAAACATTAACATAATAGAAGTGACTAATAGATTTGTGTGTGAAATGAAATTAATTCAATATTTAATTCCTTAGGTTGTGGAAGATAACCCCTTAAAAGGATACATCCAAACAATTTTGTTGGTTAAGAGTTGAGTATATCAACAAAAAATGAGGCACATATAGAGCTATGACTTCACATGCTCACTAAGAATGACTACTTGTTGATAGTTTTATAAATTCTATAAAATGGTAAATTTGAGAAATTAGTCATTAGTCATGCTATTTTCTTTTAAAGTATTATGAATACTTTTTCATGGACTATTATTGATAGAATATATATTGCACCATTATTAATAGAGCATAAATAATTTCTTTGGTTACAATTTTTTTTTAATGAAGAATTTATTAAATTGGGAGGGTAGTTACAAAATAATGGATGTTAACTTCTTATGCGCCATTAACAAAGTATGTGCATTTATCCAGTTCTAAAATCACATTCCTTCTGATAGAACTTAGATATGGCCCTAACCTACAATACTAATTTGCAAAATTCCCTTAGAATCATCATATTCGATATTTCACTACTTTTTTCATAGAACTGCTAGATGGAACGTGTAATAAGGACTTGTTTATTTTACAAACAATTGCACCAAATTTGACCTTAATGAGCTTTTCAAGCCACTAAACAATATAACCTTCTAAATGGATTTGCATATAGTAACATCTCTGAGGCGATGATATTCAATTATAATCCCAATCTAGTACTATATTAAAAACAAGCTTCGACCACTAGCATATGATCCAGAACTAGCTAAAGGTTTCTAGGTGATCCAATATAAGCAATAGAGGTAGAAACAACATAGGTACTTAAGGTAGCAAGGGAAATAGAAGGTAGATATGGAAGCAATTTGAACCAAAGATAGATAACCAATAACATCATTAGCATTTTAACTAGTTGCCTTAATTGAGGAAGCCTCATTTCCCTAGGACAGCTCTCGTACAATTGATCCCATTTTGGGTGACCCAAATATTCCATCATTTGACCCATAAAAATAAGTATAGATGGTAGAGGCTGTTGAAGAATTAGTTTCGAAGTAAAAATAGCAACATCAGTTGCAAAGTCACTAGCATTTGTTCTTTAACATGTTGAACCATAAGCATAAAATCCATGAGAGACAAACAAGTTTAATATCATATATATATATATATATGAAACAACTATTGCCTACACAAAAAATCCAAGAGGATAAGAGTGATCCAAGAAACAACTATTGCCTATACACTTTTCAATCTGCATTTCCTTTATTAGACCCTATATGGCTCTTGTCAATGTTACAGTTAAGTGTGTATCTATTATTGCCCCAATATGGTTTTTCTGTAATGACAAAAAATATGCCACAAACATTAAACTAATTAATATAAACATAAAACAAATACTATTGAATAAACATGCCTTTTTTCTTAACCATTATTTAAATATTAATCAAGATGCATTTGAGCATAACAAGATATGATGACCATGAAATGAATCCCCACTTTACACTTGTTACGCTCAGGTTAATCTTGTTCATCCACTCAAGGAAGTCCAAAATTTCAGATAATATCTAAACACCTATGGGTGTAACAAGATGCATTTGAGCATAACAAGATACGACGACCATGAAATGAATCCCCACTATAAACCTGTTACAAGGTACCCGCACGGAGCTGGTACCCAAAAAGACCGCAACAGCAGTGCGTGAGCGGAAAAAACAAAGCAACACGCACATGCATCCAAATGCGCGCACGCATCCCTGCTTTGACAATACCAAATGTCCACGTGGTTGAGCCCACGTGGACAAAAGGTGCATGCACGTGTCATTAACGCGTACGCACACAATGGCGCGGACGCGTCAATGATGCGTGCGTGCCCCTATTTTTTTATTAAAAAACAGAACTCACGGGTTTTTCATTTTCGACAAACCCACGAGCGCATAGAGGCACCCTGCGAGCACATCATGGAGCACACAAGGCCCCCTCAATGCTAACAAATCGCCCCTACACCACCTTGCCAACAATTTCTCCAGGTATGTGATCAACAAAGCATGAATTTGTTGTTATTTTTGTTTTTGTTTTTGTTTTCCAATTCAATTTTAATTTTGAAATTTTTTTACAATCCATTAAAAAACCAATAAAATTTCATTGTAGGCCATCTACACCTAACAAGATGACAAACACACCTGAACCATCAGATGAAACCAATGAAACCCAACCTTCAAAAGACAACATTGGAATGGACATAGAACCAAATGAAAACCCCAAAGACCAATTACACCAAGATTTAAATGAATTGAGGGTATTGAACAATGAATTGAAGAGCACCAAGGAACCCTCTCGGGTTTCCTTGGCTTAATCATTGCAAAACATTATTGAATCAATCAATATTGCACACAGTGAGATAACAAACTTGAGCCAATACAGGGCTCGAATGAGGGAACACTACTCCACTAGGATGTCCAAAGACCAGATAAAAGACCTCAACATCACCAAAGCCCAGTTGTATAACAAATTCATAGTTCCCTCGATAGGACAGCCTCCAGTTGTGATGAGGAAATGAGTTTGCATGGACTAGCGTATTTACCAACCATGGAGAGATAATTGGAGAAAGAGATGGTTCATGGTGTTTGACAGGCCCTCGTGCAACAATTTGGAGGTCCCACAGTATTTCCTTTGGAAATTGTGGGTTGAGTTTGAGCTAGGCTACCATGTCAACTTTTTTGACATCACTGAGTTTCAGGGTGTCGGTCTTGGCTCTGCCCAAGATCGACCTCAAGCTCACCACAACCCACTTAGAGGACCTCCTACACCCAGGAGAGAGCCAAACCCCCCTCCTCAGCCACCCGGGTTTGGTAGCGGCCTAGATGAGATTGATGTCTCAGTTAGGCATGTCACACATCATTTGCTTAGACATACCACATTTGTTGCTATGTCTTCACAGAGCCGGGAGGACATCGATCAGACAGACACAAATGCACCGTCTATGGGTGGTGGCCGGGACATGCCAGGTACAGGTGGAACCTAGGCGGGGCCTTCTAGTTCTATTGGAAAAACGACACATCATTGTTCTCACGGTGTTCATTCTTGCCATGGTATGTAGCAGCATGCCATAGGGAGCTTCATGGACCAGGTTTGCTATTATTTTATTTAATGTTCAAGTATTTGTTGTATTTTATTTGATATCGTATTGTTTAATATATTTAACTTTGAATTACACATTGTTGACTTTATTTGTTTTAATGTACAGTTATTCATGGCCCAGTCTCCATCCTCTAGGTGGGAGGACATTGGTTCCTTTGACCTCGATGGAGCCATGGCAGCAGCAGAGGAGATTGTGGCACCATACACACAGGTAACTTCTTTACTTTGAATAATTAGATCATGTTACCAGTAATTTGTGTTCAGTAATTACAAATTAATTAGCACTGAGTAATTACCATTTTATCATCGTATTTTACAGTAGTGTTTATCATATTGTCTAAATTATTTGAGAGCTATGAATTCATATAATCCAACCAAACAAAAAATAAACCTTATAAAACATGAAAACCTAATCAAACTAGAAACATTTGTTAATGTTCACTTTAGGCATCCTATATCTCTAATGATTATAGAAATGGGAGATAAATTTCCAAAATATGTCATTCTTACTTGACCAATGATGAGCCTACAACTGGGGTTTTGGTGATGCCCATAGTGTCCTTCATCCTCAGACTACCATCCAATGCTTGCTTTCTCTTCCTGTGCTTGACCAATGCCATGTGTGTTATTGATGCTTTTCCATTTGTCACCATGTCATCCAAGTTATCTTTTCCATGTACTCTCCTTGTCCAAATCATCTTCAGATGACCACAGTATGGGTCATTTGACTCTTGTCTCAATAGGTGTGCCAATGGATCCAATGCCCATCACTTTGTCCACCAAATCAACCTTTGCTGCCATGTCCTTATGCCATGTGTTCTTCAAGCTTAAAATCTGAGAATATATTACCATGGTAATTATCACTTTCCCCTGTATTTTACTAATAGGTTCTTTTAATGGTAAAGGTGGTCAAATCACTTCTATGCTTCTTCTAACTTTGTTGCATTAATTGAGTTCACTGAGATGTTGTACTTGTCACTTTTGCATCCACCGAGACCAATAAGAAAACTATTTATTGCTATGAATTTTCACTACATTGTGCAAAACTCTCGGGAAAAAGAGAATCATAGTGGCCAAGCTTCTAGAAATTCAAGAACCTGATGTTTCTCATGTCCTTATTACCCTAGTTTATTATCACGGGATTTCCAATTTATTCTAATATTTGACACTGAAAGTAATCATACTACTACTCCTAGAACATGCTATTAGGAAAGACATATAAACAACGTAAAACAACTTATCACATGTATTGTCACTAAAGTTTTTGAAAATGATGTAAGGCCCATAAGGAAGAGTGATAATCTTACAAATATGGTCTATGGGGCCCTTGCTATTATCTTGATTCAAATACAACTTGGTAAAACATTTGGCATCAAGAATACTCATTTAACTCATTTCACTCAAGATTTCAATGATTTCAATCAAGTGATATCATTCTGACAACATAGCTATTCAATCAAGAACACATAATTACTCATTCAATGCAAAAGAGCATGGCACATTCAATCTTGTAAGTAATTTAATCATGAAAAAGATTTCTCTTTCTTCCTTTTTCTAACGATCAACACTCTAAAGTGTATTAAATAACATGCACACTAACTTAATTGCTATTTAGCACCTCTTTGCAAATTGAAACAATGAGATGCCATTTTATTTGATGATGTAAATATTATGTAAATAAATGGACTCAAGATCGTCACTCTAGGGATGCAAATACTTTTCCACTAGGTGAATCAAGCTTGTAGGAAACTACAAATCTATAAGAAGACATCAAAACCTAGGAACTCTTCATCAAGAACCCAAACACAATACATAGGTTTCCAATTCAAATTTGTAAATGGACATGAATTCCATTCGCTTATGAGGCACTGCACATCTCTCTAGGGCTAAGGGAAAAACTCACCTACTCATGGGGATGACTCTAGAAAAGGAAAAGATCACCATGTCACCTTCTATGCCATGTCACCTTATTTTAATTTCATGCCATGCCACCTTCTATCCTTTCAGAATATTGAATATCAATGACAACTTTGGCCATCAAACACTTCAAGCATAAATTGTCAACCTTCTTTGCCACATTATCTTCAATGAATGACCACGTAATGGGTCATTTGTTCCTATCATGGACCCAATCCATTGTGGGTCAAAGGACACGATCCCCACAACCATGTTCTTTACCAAGTATTGAACAAATGGACTGCACCAATACAATAAAAATGTTATATAATATCCAAATCCCATCAAACCACTATCATCTAACTTGAATATAAAGTAATTGCAGTCATGTTTTTCAAGTACCATCATTGTCATTCTCATTTGCATTGTGTTTAATATTGTTAATATTGTTTTTATAAATTCAGTCTAAAATTTGTAGTGTTCGCACAGGTGTCCGCAGGATCCAGCGACCAGCAATCGCCACCAGGGATGAGCAGATCTCCACGTGCGTAGGTATCGTGTGTATTAAAGCATAAATTTAATTTCAAATATGATGACTTGTCCGTGTATATTTATATTTTTCTATATTAAACTATGAGGTTATAAATGTGTATGTAGGTGCAAGCACCTCGGCCTGGTAGTGTCGTTATTCCTCCCTCCCCAGTCTTTCGTCCACCTTACATTCCAGTTGTATCCCCTAGAATACATGCCCCATTCCCCACCCCCTTCCATCGAGCCCCCCCTCCTATATAGCACCACAGTTCCATCCAGCTCCCCCTTACGTTTCATATCTAGCTCCACCTTCGTATCAGTTTCCCATGTTCCCACCCTCCCCCATCCGACCACGACACACCACCCATCCACATTCACCCATCCCTCCACCGCAACATAGACCTCACCCCCCCCCACATTCCCCCACCACACTCACTTCCCCTTCCATGGTGCCCCGACTCATCATACAGCCAGTTCGGGTTTATAGCCCTAGACATGCACGTCCACTTCGCCCACCCCAGTCCATGCCTCCTTTTGCCAACCCCCCTTCTTCCACTATTCCCCCCAGTGGTGTAGCCACTGTCGATGTGGCTACATCCTCCCCTATACCGTCCACCTTAGCATCGGAGCAGGTTTTCCAGTCGACTGCTCCATCTTCCAGCCCTAAAGACGAGCCAGTTGTGTTCATGGTGAGATTGACCAGTTTATGAAAATCACATTCAATTTTAACAAAAATTACTATATGCATCTAATTTCATCATTTATCTGATTGTTCTAAATTTTGCAGGGTGGCATTGCTGAGAGACTAGGAGCATGAAGGAGGGATACCCCCTCATGACTTACAGTCTCACATGAGGTGAGTTATCTAAGATTTGAAAACTATTTTTACATTTAAATTATGTTTTATACTTGTATAATTGCCAGGAAAAGTTGACATATTATTGTTGTCGTTTCAGGGCTCAGGGGGACATGCTCCAAG
Source organism: Larix kaempferi (assembly GCA_027924585.1). Lineage (NCBI taxonomy): Eukaryota > Viridiplantae > Streptophyta > Pinopsida > Pinales > Pinaceae > Larix > Larix kaempferi. The sequence continues at coordinate 24,680,998 of BSBM01000186.1, read as the reverse complement.
ATGCTCGAAGGACCTAGCTTCCTCTAGCACGAAGAAGAGGAAGATCGATTTTGGAGATGCACCTAGGAGCTCCGAGGGTGGGAAAGAGGATTGAGAGACCCTCCTATGTACACTAGCCACGATGTGGCATTTTTGGCATGAGTTGCGATATTTTGTATAGGGCACCATGGGCCATATTTTGTATAGGGCACAAGTTGCCATATTTTGTACAGGGCACGAGTTTCCATTATATAGACATTGGTAACGATGTTCCATTTTTCCAAAAAGTGTACATGATTGGATAATTTTTGCATATTAATAGATGGATCTGCACTTGTCTATATGACTTTGTCTTTGATTACATTTTTGCACATATGATTTTGTCTTCGATAACAATGTTATGGAACAGTTTTCACATACATATAGATGTTATTTCTAGACACCAAGTGACCTCAATATGAGTCCCTTGTATTTGAATGGGTCTTGCATCTTTTCCTTTCAACAACAACATACCTAACCAAGCAAACTAAGGAGTGATATTTACATTACAAAGTGTTGTGACTTTAGGGCTACAAAAAAATAAATAGAAGACAATGGCTTCTTCCATACTTAACCTTGTAATGGTTATAATAGTCTATTCTAACAATCATTGCATCACATATTATATCAAATTAACCTAAATATATGAGAATTTCATATGTGTGCTTGGATGGAAGGGTTAACCATATCACTTGAATTAGTTCAAACATGAGGGGTGTGCATAGGTGCAATTGGATTGAGCAATAAAAGATAATTGTTAATGTAGTTACATATGGATCGTTCTTTGTGTGTTAGTATGTGCCTTTAGTGAAAGCATGGTTAATGTGTTGAACTACAAGTTGGCATAGACCCTTAGTGTTGATAATGTCTTCAATGTTTTGGTAATATTGATAATCACTCTTTGTAATTTAAGCATCTTGGATTTTTTGAGGTTAGGACAAATATTGAACATAGTCAACTCTATGGTTCAAGACATCATTTTACCCCATGATCCATGGAAGATTCATTGGAGTCATATGAACTTCATTGTCATCACCTCAACCATGGTCAAGATGCCAAGATCCATCCTTAGTAGTCAAAACCTCATGTTGGCACCCATATCACACTCAATGATAAAAAAATTGTTTTAAAGGGCATGTCTAGGGGCTGAGGGAATCTTGATGGATAATATCCTTAAAACATTTATATTCGATTTGAGGCCTCATATGTCCTCACCTTATCATTGTTAATACCTAAAGACCCATCCTTACTACACAAAACCTCCAAATGGAATCCATATCCAAAACAAAGGCCATGTATCCCATCTAGAGAGCTTGTGTAGTGATTGAAGGACTTGTTCATGGCTCATGAGCATGCAGATATTCATTTAGGTCCTAATAACCTTTATATTTTTTAATCACCATGCTTGAGGTCTAGAGACCCATCCCTTGTGTCAACTAGTCAACTAGGATTCAACTAATCAACTAGGATAAAGATTTGACTGGAGGTATACATTGTAAAAATAAATATTTGTTAAGGATTAATAAAATGCTAATTATTGACGGCTCTAAAGTTATATTCTCCCCTTTCTCACTTTCCATTTATGTGTATGAATATGTAGATATATCTTGGATAATGACACTTGGATAGATAGATTGGGAACATTTTAGATGAATGCCTAGAGCTCTACACACAAGTTAAAGAAAAAAAAAAAGAAAAACTCCTAACATTGGGAACAAATAGCCAAAACCAACAATGTAACTAGAACATAATGACCAAGGGAACTTCAAAATGCAACACCACTCCACAAAAGAAGTTGCTTTAGACCTACCTCATTTGGTATGAGAGAAGTTTCTTTAGAGACCTAGAGACCTACCTACCACGTCTCTCATTTGGTATGAGAGAGGTTTCTTTAGACCTATCTCACTCATGTCAATGCTTGAGTTTTTGGATGCTGACTTCCCACCCCACATGTCCTCTTCAACATTTTTTGTTCTCTTGGTTTTGTGCCCAAACTTTTTCATGATTTGGGTACCTTGAGGTATATCCCCAACCCAAAAACTCTTATATTATGTTGAGTATGTTGGTTATTGGCTTCCCAAAAAAATTATATTTAACAATACACATATTCATCGACTTGGTTCCCCATGCTTAATGGTCACTATATTCAACAATACACTTATCTTAAATTTAATTCATGTCTTGCTAAATATTTCATAATTAAATAGCTATTTGCGAGCACCACCTTAGACCAAGCCATACCATTAATATAATATGTACATAAGATAAATGACCTAATTCAATTTCCTTCTATAACTCTAACCCTAACCCTCACCCAAACCCTAGCACTAAACCATCTTCTTCAGCATCACCATCACCATCACCATCACCTTCATCATCAATGTCTTCATCATCATCACCATCATCATCATCATGAACATCTTCATCATCATGAACATCTTCATCATCATTGTCATCTCTAGGTTCCTCATCAACATCTCCATCATCACATCTTCTTTATCATCACCATCACCATCACCATCACAATCATCATCAATGTCTTCATCATCATCACCATATTCATCATCATCATCACCATCTTCATCATCATCATTAACTCTAACTCTAACACTAATTCAATTTCCTTCTATAACTCTAGCCCTAACCCTCACCCAAACCCTAGCACTAAACCATATTCTTCATCATCACCATCACCATCACCATCAACGTCTTCATCATCACCATCAACGTCTTCATCATCATCACCATCATCATCATCGTGAACATCTTCATCATCATTGTCATCTCTAGGTTCCTCATCAACATCTCCATCATTACCATCACCATCACCATCACCATCACCATCACCATCATCATCAACATCTTCATCATCGCCACCATCTTCATCATCATCATTAACTCTAACTCTAGCCCTAATTCAATTTTCTTCTATAATTCTATCCCTAACCATCACCCAAACCCTAGCACTAAACCATCTTCTTAATCATCACCATCACCATCACCATCACCATCACCATCTTCATCATCATCATCACGATCTTCATCATCATCATTAAATTTAACTCTAACCCTAATTTAATTTCCTTCTATAACTCTAGCCCTAACCCTCACCCAAACCCTAGCACTAAACCATCACCATCACCATCACCATCACCATCACCATCACCATCACCATCACCATCATCACCATCATCATCACCATCTTCATCATCATCATTAACTCTAACTCTAACCCTAATTCAATTTCCTTCTATAACTCTAGCCCTAACCCTCACCCAAACACTAGCACTAAACCATCTTCTTCATCATCACCATCACCATCACCATCACCATCAACATCTTCATCATCACCACCATCATCATCATCATCATTAACTCTAACTCTAACCCTAATTCAATTTCCTTCTATAACTCTAGCCCTAACCCTCACCCAAACCCTAGCACTAAACCATCTTCTTCATCATCACCATCACCATCACCATAACCATCACCATCATCATCACCATCTTCATCATCATCATTAACTCTAACTCTAACTGTTGTTCGGGAATTCTACCCTATAGCGAGGAGAGGGACACTACCAACTTCTGGGGTGATAGGTAAATACATTGATCATATCACATAGGCTTCTACAAAAGGAAAGAGATCAAGGTTCTTGAAGGCATACCTTATTAATGATGTTTGATCCTAGCTTTCGCTTGCTCCTTCGATCGATCCTCAACTTGATCTTCCGTTTGACAAACCTGCAATACAAAGATACCTTCCTCAGCATATCTTGAATGATATAACAATGATGAAATTGAAATACAATTTAGACATCAAATGCAATCAAGCATTAAACCAAACAAATATGCAATCCATTAGACATTTGATTGGGACGTGAAGGGCATTTCAACCTTTATTGTAAACAACAAATAATCAGTACAATTATACCTGATCATTTAGAGTGCTTGTGCAACCAGATCCTGGGCTCTTGCTCTTCACACTAACTTTGGAATTCCTCTAGTGTAACAGCCCTTAATGCATAGTTTATCCTCTTTTCTCTCATCTATCCCCCTTGTATTTATGGGACAAGGTAGGTAGCTTGGATCGAGAGGTAGTTTGATTGGGAAGTTGGGGAAGTTGGAAAACCAACTTCAACTAATCCCAATTCATCAAATTAATATATTTTTTATTACTTTTTAAGATACGCACGAGTATTTCACAATAGAGTAGCACACCATATGCAACTTCACTGCTTTACAACCAACGTTTGCATGGTGTTTTAAGGTGTGCTCTAGTTTGCTTAAGCAAAGTAGGGCATACTAGCAGGTTTGTGCTACTGTTATGCTTGTAGAGTAGGGAACACTCCAGGAAATGTGCTACTATCATGCCTATAGGGTAGCGCACATGTCAAAAGGTAGGGTAAAACAGGGTTTTGTCAGCTGCTGACGGGTAAGCCAAGTCCATGTGTCATCTAGGGAAATCTTGCTCTTCAATCCATGTTGTCCTTTTGTGTGATCGATAGCTTAATGTGATCACAGATGGAGAAGTGCAGATTTGACCTATAACAAATGTCCCGTAATGTGTGAGGTCAGAGGGAAACGATGGCCGAAATAAATTATAATTCCAAGTCAGCGGAGGAGCAAGAAACCACAGAACCAAGTCACAAAAGTACTTGAAATAACGATCAAGGTCAGTGAGCAATTACAATCTTGACATCATATAGATGTGTATCATAATACAACATGATCTCTGATACATAACTAGGAGATGTATATATAGCATGGCCATTGAAATACAAGCGTGGATCCATGTTAGAATGAGAGATCATAGCCATAACAACAAACTGGATCTATGTCTCATGGAGAGCCAAAATGAGTAAGGCTCAGTCTTGCGAAGCTTGGGTGATAACATAATGAGGTAATGCTATCAAAATCCCAAGGTCTTCATCCAAACAACCCAAGGTACAAACCCTAACCATGTGAATAAATGAGCTGAAAGTCAAACATGGGGGGAATTGTTTGATTACTGGTCATTGATGTATACCGTTAACAAATGCGAGGGCTTCCACCGATAATGATAATGGGGCCCAAGGTAACTAATATGATCCAACAAGTGTGAATAAGAGGACTTGAAATCGAACACCCAAGGAACCTATCAAATAAGATACATTGATGTATTCTCATAATTCGATAGCAAGGGAAATTTCCACTGGTGACTGCAATCCCCAAGGTACTAACCGAAACTCTAAACTTCATTCCTAGAGAAAAATGAGTTGATGCCGATGGGAAGAAGTCCATTGGAAGGGAGGCCTTAAGGCATCTTCCATCATCCAACACGAGGAACACTCAAATGGTATGAGTTGATGTGGAGTAGGACATGTAACAAGACTGACACTAGGATGGCCAACACATGAGGTCAAGGTAAACTACAGAATGGCCAACACGGGCTATATCCTTTAATAGTGAGCACGTCACCAAGTGACTTAGGCAGTTTTCAACATGATGGGGAAGTGATATAAGCCTGCAATGTAGGAGACATTAGCAGACCCTCCATATGCTTGGAAGAATAACCAACTAAGGGAGTAAATAACTAGGAGATCAAGTTCACCCTAAGGTCAAAAACTAAACCCAGCTTAAATGATAGACTCAAATAGGTGTTGTGTTCAAGGATAGGATTGACTGAACTGCCTTTGAAACTACAAGATGTGATATACCCTTCTTATCCCTTATTATTTTTAGATAAAATAATACCTTTCTTGTTGTTTTAATAAGTCCAATAAATAATGAAAACTCAGTAGATCCAACCATGTAAAGAGTTTAACGAGCCCATGGGAGGAAGACTCAGGACCTTCTTCATTGTTTATAGAGTTCGAAGAAGAGATAGAAGAATACTCTCATAATACTGATCTCTAGATTTTAATATCGAGCCGAGATCCGTTCTTGCTCGTCGATGTTTTCAATTTTAAGGAGTCTGAAAAACTTAAACAGTAACTCCATACACCTACTCATGGATTTTAATATCAAGCCCAAGTAGGTTAATGCTCACCAGTGTTTTCTTGTTTATAGAGTCTAGAAAACTTAAACAATCCTCTATTTACCCTCTCGTGGGTTTCACATTGAACTCGAGTAGGTGAGTGCTCACTTGGTGTTTTCATGTTTCGAGAGCCTAAAAACACTAAAGAAGGATCCAAAAGGTCATTTTTCGTAAAGTTAGTCTCCTCCCCAAAAAAAGTGTAAAACAATGGAAGAAGAACTCTTCTAGCCATGGATGACTAGAGTATTCCTTTTTCGTAAGTAATCTGCAAAAGTCCGGAAAAGGGTTAAACTTATACTTAAGCAGATGGGCCTTCAGTTCCTTTAACAAGCTTGAAGAGGACAAGTTTGCTTGGCAATCTTGTTTAGGTTTCAATAGTCCAAACAAGAGCTTAAAATCACTTTAAAGATAGCTTCTAGGATCACGACTCATTACCTGCTAAACACTAGGATCTCAATAACCAATTTAGTATCAAATGACAAAAAATCTTCAATGACATAGAATTTCAACTATAAAGTACTGAAAATAATCTGTCGGTAAAGAAATTAAGTCATAATAGATTGATGCTATGAAAATCTAGTGAAAATTTGAGATACATAGGTTGAAATTATTCTACCAATCATTTGTATGTATTTAATGATTAAATAGATCATTTTTTATGCACTTTGAAACTATAGACTTTTCACAAAAGTGGGTAAAAAATCAAATTCAAATTCATATATGTAATTTCAACTTAAAAACTTAACTATCACATTTGGAATTTGTAGCGCAAGTTTTGGAGCAAACCCTTGATCTTCATCCATTCGTGGCGATCAAATCAAGCAACCAATCAACCTCTTTCCTCCACCAAGTAAGTTCTTTTCATCTCAACTTGCATTTTGATGGTTCATTTGTCAATTTTTATGCTTAAAAATCAATTTCTAGCCATGCTCAACTCGTGAAAAGTGTGTGCGCTATTGTGTAAGAGGGAAAGTAGGGCATACTGGAGGTGTGCGCTACTCTTTCTCAAGGACAATAGCACCCAAACGTGAATGTCTACCTTAAGGAGTAGCGCACACCCCTGAACATGGAGAAAAATGTGTCGAGAGCTAAAAATTTGACCTTCTTTTGGCAGGATGGTGCTTGTTTGGAGAGAGAGGGAGCATGAAGAGATGGATAGGGTGGCTATGCAAGACCCAGCAACTCTACATGCACTCCAAAGGTGTGGTTTGTTGAAATTTTATAGAACCGTGAACATGAGAGCACTTAACCGCTTGCTTCAGAGGCTCATTCAGTATTGGGACGCAAATGCCAATGTGTTTACTGTCCGGGGAGAGACCCTAGAACTCACCATTGATGACATATACTTCATTACAGGACTCTCTAGGAGATGAGATCTTGTAAACCTGAAAGGGTCCTCACACAAAGTGGGTGCCATGTCCGTACAAGAATATGTAAATGCATACTGTGTGGCGGGAACGGAAAAATCAAGAAGTCAGATCCTTATTTCCACTATTGACAACCTCCCTTTGAAAGTTATTGTAAGTATGTTAAACCGAATGGGAGGGAGTGCCACACAACACTTACCCTCAAGGCACTATATGCATATTTGTATCAAATGCTTGCAAGGTCATGTATATGATTGGTGCACTAGTCTGTTAGCAAACATGAAGCTTCAACTCTCCGGGTGTAAGACCGGGGGAGTGAAGAACTTTGGATATGGAAGCATCCTTTGTACCTTCTTCTTCGAGAGGCTACCTGCTCTTAGTTTGGGCATGCATTTCCCCCCTATCATTCCTCGTGAGCCGATATTGGGCCATTGGGGTGACATTTTTCTCCACCAGGGTAGTGGTGAAAGCCAGTTTTGCTCTCACACCGATGATTTCTGGGGATGGTGGTAGAGACAAGTGCCAGCATTTGAGTAGTTTCCGTATGTTGGTTTAGACTTCCGTCATGATCCAGAGCTGGTACTTCCTCCAGGTGGTGCCTGGGGAGAGATAGGTATGTTTATGTTTTGAAAATTATTTAATTTTTTCAATTTAAATTACATTACTTTTATGATGACTTTGAAATACTAAAACAAAGTGACATATGCAGACGTTGGACCAGTTCATCCAGATGGACATCCTACTATTTTCGTGAGGCCCATTGATGTGGGTGCAACTAATGCTACGCTAGGGGATATAGAGAGGAAGATGATTCGGTTGACTCATGATATTCCCACATATCGCATTGAGTGGATGCCTATTGACATGCAGGAGGATGTGGTCGGTGTGCCCCAAGCTTGGATTAGATTGCTTCGAAAAGTAGCCAGGATGGTCATATGTTACCGAGAGGCAGTGGATGCTGATGAAGCCCCACATTCTCCATACGAGAAGGATATTTTATGTATATTTTTGAGGCCATCAAGCCAAATTTTGTATCTTATGACTTGACTTTGTGATAAACTTATGTTCCAAACTCATGTTATTTTTTGATACAATATCGGATATATATACAGTATCGGCTTATATTTACATGTGTGGGTTTAACTTTATGTGCAATGCTTTTCTATGAAAGTGTATGATACAAATGCCAATCTAAAACATAATTTGCAAATGAATCAGCTAATGCATTCAAATTTCTTGGAATATGTTGATATATGATGGAATCAAACTATCTTTCCAATAATTTAACTTGCAAAAACTGTCATTGCAAAACAGGATCTCTGATCTGATAAACATCCATCAACTAAAATACAACTAGTTGTGAATCAAGTCTTACCTCCAAATGTGAAATGCCCTGGGTAAGAGCATCCCAAAGAAGTTCTATGACCGCACTGTACTCAGTTACGTTATTCATCGTGGGACCCAAAAAAAACCCCCCTGAAGAAACCAGTTGGCTAGTCGGTGAGTAAATGACCGAAGCTGCTAAAGCCAACTATCCGGTGTGGCGAATGGAGCCATCAACAAATCCTAAAAAGTGTTTAGTCGACATCTGAAACACGAAGTTAGAAAACACACATAAGGTCAACTAACAATCACAAGCAAAAACTAGTTGTACAAAATGTACAACTATAATACATGAAAAAGCACAAATGCCTAAGCGTAGTACTTCTTCAGGTAGAGCCCATTTCTAGGCTCGGGAAGCTTATTACCCTCGTAGTCCGTTAGCTCATAAGCTCCTTTCTTCAGTACCTTCGAGATTCTGTAAGGACCGAGCCACATGGACTTGAATTTGCTAACCCCTAAAGGCTCCTTGTCCTGATCCCAAAGTAGAACAAGGTCTCCTTTGAGTAAAACATTAGGTCTGATAGAATTATCGTGTCCTTTGACTCATTTCTTATGGACTTCGTTTGCTATGAGCACATCACGGCACTGCTCATCTAGATGCTCTAAATGTAGCAAACGTTCTTCTAGTGCTGAAGTTTCTGGTAACAGTTGGACAGCCAACTTTAATGAGGGAATCTCGCATTCAATCGGAACGACTACTTCTATCCCATGCACAAGTTGGAAGGGAGAGAAACCAGTAGCAGTTTCATTTTTTCGGTAATCCCAAAGAGAAGGATACAACATGGTGTGCAAGTTATTTCTACTAACATTAACGGTTCTTTGTAGAACATTCTTCAAAGTTTTGTTAACCGCTTCGACCTGACCATTCGCCTCTAGATAGAATGAAGACAAATGCTCTTGACGAAAACCTAGCATGGTATAAAGCTCAGTCATCATGTTGTTCTGAAAATGGTGATTGTGGTCTGTCATGATCACTTTAGGTATGCCGAACCTTGCGATAATCTGATTGAATATGAAATAAGTGGCGGTTTCTCCATCCTCCTTAACAGTAGGCATTGCCTCGGCCCACTTGGTGAAGTAGTCCATGGAAATGATAATATAACGATGGCCTCCAGCCAAAACTAGATTGCAAGTCATATAATCAACCCCCCATTTGGTGAAGGGACCTACTGTGATCACAGGATGAAGAGGAGTTGGATGTGCTCTCATTTTTCTGGTGAAAAACTTACACGGACGGCAGCGTTTCACAGCTTCCACACAATATTTAAAGATTGTAGGACAAAAATACCCAGCATGCAGTATTTTCTAAGCTGTTGCAAACCCAGAAAGATGACCCCCACAAGCTCCACTGTGAACATCTTTCAATACTGATTCAGCTTCTTCTAAAGTCAAACAACATTGTAAGATGGAGTCTATCCCACGTCTGTACAAAGTGTCAGAGATAATGAGATAGTTTTTGGCATGAATTTTTAGTTTGCGTCGTTCCTCTCTAGAAAAAGTGGTAGGACACCTCAAATTCTGGAGATATATTAAAATATCCCCATACCATGGGTCAAAGGAGGCAATAAGGAAGATATGTTCATCTAGGAATGATGACTTTTCCTGAATATGCACTAAGTCACTAGGAAATTCTGAAATTAACTCAGTGAACACTAGTGATTTCTTCAACTTGGCAGACTGAAAAACCAAATCAAACTCCTGCAGGATTACAATCCATTTATTGTATTTCCCATCGATGATACATCGAGTGAGAACATATTGGAAAGGATTGACCTCAGCAATCACAGCAGTGGTTCGTAAAATGATATAGTGACGAAGCCTCTGCACTGCATAGACCGCAGCTAGTGCTAACTTCTCAACATGTGAATACTTAATCTTAGGAGCTATCAATGCGCGTGAGAGATAATAAACGACATGCTCTTGGAGTGTGTCGTCCTCCTGAACTAGTACAATCTCAATTGTGTATACGGACGCCTCCAGATATAAGAGGAAATCCTTTGTATAATCAGGCGGGCTTAACAAGGGGGCTGATAGTAATGCCTTTTTCAAGGCCTCAAATGATGCTTGAGCAGCCTCATCCCATAAGAAGTAGGTATCTTGTTTAAGCAGTCTCATGAAACCCTTTGTGATTTTAGCATAGTTTATGATGAAGCATCGCAAGAAGTTAGACATGCCTTGCAGACTTTGAAGTTGTCTCAAGGTGCGAGGAGGAGGAAGATTTACAATCGCCTCAACTTTTAATGGATTGACCATTATGCCACAACTGGATACAATGAACCCCAGTAATCGTCCAGACTCAACACAGAATACACACTTATTAGGATTCAATCGAATCTTGTATTGTCTACACCATTCAAACACAAGTCTCAAATGAGCTGGATGATCCCGTCTCTTGCAAGATCACGTCAAGAGGTCATCCAGGTAGGGTTCAACTATGTGCTTGATATCGTGAAAAGAGAAATTCATTGCTCGCTAGAACGTAGCTCCAGCATTCTTTAGACCAAACGGCATCTTCCGATAAGCAAAAGTTCCCCATGAGCAAATAAAAGCTGTTTTGTGTTGATCTTCGGGTTTGATTTGAATTTGATTATATCCCAAATTTCCATCCATGAAAGAAAACATCTTGTGTCCCACTCATGCATCTATGATCTGGTCAATAAATGGTGTGGGGTAGTTATCTTTCTGACAAGCTTTGTTTAGATCCCAAAAGTCACTACAAACTCGGATGGTACCTTACTTTTTATCAACCGGAACAGGATTCGAAACCCATTCTATCATATTGATTGGATAGATAAATCTGACTTTAAGCAATTTTTCAACCTCCGCCTTAATGGCGGCCACTTTTCGAGGATTCACTGGATGGAAATTTTGTCTCACAACTTTCACGTTAGGATACGTTGTGATTACATGCTCAACAATGGTAGGATCGATGCCTGGCATCTCCTCATAAGACCAGGAAAAAATATTGCGGAACTCTTTAAAAAGTTTGGTATACAGAGCAATCTCTTATGGAGAACAATTTGCACCAATAAAAAAATTTTCTTTGACCGCGAGTTTGGTGGAAATGTTAATCAGGATGGTTCTCGATATATTAGCCATATTCCCTTCAGCGTAAATAGTACTTGAAGTGGAAGAGGACAAATCAACATTCCCACCATGTCTCATCGAAAACTCTCCTCTCTCTATCCTGTCTAGATTTGGAAGCAGGTAAGACCTGTGATGCATGTGTTCCCAAGGCTGGTCCAGGCCCATCATGGCTTCCAAAATGGCTTCATCAGATGGAAAAACCATGTTTAAATAGTCAAAAGAGTGGGTCGAGTTTACTGACCATGCCGGAGCATAGTCCATATCCAACCCAGCAGAGACTGGTGGAGTTATGATATGTTCCATTGCAGCATGTTGTGCTTCCATGTATGCTACTTCTGCAACAGATAAAGGCATTGATGGTTCTGACACAATAGGAAGGATCCATGGATCAGTCCTTAAACTAACCATGAAATTTTTTAGTAGATGTACCTTCATCAGAACGCATGAAAAGAATGGGAGAGGGTATGTCAAAAGTGCATATTAATGACCCGTAAAGCCCTACTCCTAAACTCTCGATTACTGGGGCATATTGATCAACTAAAGGAACTATGGATTCCAATGAAGTCTGGTTGTTTTGCCGAAAGAACAAAAGCTAATCGACCATGACGATATTTCCTTCGTGGGGGAACATTACAACTTGGAAAACTGTCGATGCAATAGCTCGCATGGAATATGTCCAGCTCCTACCTAACAACATATTGTAATCAAGCAGAGTGTCCAGAACTTCAATCTCTACAGCAACTGTCTTACCAGCCAGTGTAATGTCAAATGATGGCAAGAATCCATGTGGATGGAAGGTTCTACCATCAAATGTAGTAATTAGTGTGTTAGAGGGGGCTAACTCAGGGGATCCCAAGGCTTTCCAGCAAGAAATCGACATTACGCACGTAGATGCGCCTTCATCTACGATAGCTCATCCAATGGTCATAGGACCATGAACTACCTCTATCTGAAGAGCGACGTGGTATGGAAACTAGTATTTGATATCAAACATATCAAAATGCACAGTCATGTTGGATGATTCCATACTTCCAATCGCTGCCAGAAGTGCATTTCGTTGCAATGGACAACTTTGCAAAACTTCTAAGGTGGACATAGCACAAGGGGTCTGCGCTAGATCTTCAACCACACTGTAGTTGGAAACAACCCGTGCATTGGGACTGTGCGAAGCCTGTTTCAAGACACCTTTCGGGATCTTGGGCACTGAATCCACAGGTATGTGGAGAGGAGTGGAAGATTCAGGAACCTCTTTATCCTTATTCTACGAATCCGGGGTTAAATTTCTTGCCTGTGTTTGTAAAAGAGTGTCCGAGTTAACTATATTAATAAAAGTTTGATCAACTGAAGCATGGGTGGTGCCCCCAGTATTGGAGGTGCCAGAAGCTGATCCTTGCCCTTTTGGAAATGGATCTTTAAGGATGGCAAGTTTCTTTTCTTGAAGCAGCTTCTGGGCTTCTTCGATTAGTGGGAATTGGTGAGTGAGGTGGTCCTGCTTGCAAAGCTTGCAAGGGAACTTGACCTTCTTCTTTTCTCTGTTACCCTCCTCAGCATTTTCTTTGTTTTTGGGCTTTTGTTGGTTCCCCTCTCCTTTCTTGCCCTTCTTTTTATTTTTGGGCTGTTGAGGACCCTTTTGATTAGTCTGAACCTATTGTACAGATTTAGTAGTAGAAGGAGAGGTTGTGATGGGAGTCACTTCTGTAGTCGATTGTTTGACCGATAAGGCATGAACCTCTTTAGTCAATGCTTCGAAAGCTACAGAATCAACTGAACCTACTATTCCTTCAACATGTGGTCCATGTTTTGGTCTACCTAGATCAATATTTGATCGCGATGCATCAGGTATAATCTCATAAAGGATCCCAGACTGAGCATAAACAAAGTCTAGTTGCTAGGTCCTTAAAATGGCTTCTTCTTCTTATGACACCCCAAAAGTAGCTACTTCCTTAGAAACATAAGGAAGGAGTGATTTCAGATACCACTCTAATCAGAATTCTGGATGGATATTAGCCTTAATGAGCCTCTTCTGTATTCGCCACTCCTAAATATGATCAGATAAATGGGTGGCTTTGTTTTGTCTAAAGGTAGACAAAAGATCTGTCCTGGCATTATACCGAACAAGAAGCTGGAAGTGGTTCAGAAAGACCATGGCAAGATCCCGGAAGTTAAAAAAGGTGGCTGCAGGTAACTCAATGTACCATTTGGCTGCAGCACCGGTCAAGGTTCTTTGAAAAAGTCTCAACCTAATGGAATCTTCGTTCAACGAGTTCGAAGAACAGCATAGATGAAAAGTGGTAACATGATCACCAGGATCTTCACCAATTTTACCTTTGAATTTTGGAATGTCCGAAGGTAGCTTAGTGGGAACTGGTGGCCACATAACATTATGGCACACTGGATCGTTCGTTAACTTGGAAATATCTGGAAAATTTAGGGTTGCCAGGAATGGTAAACGAGGTCTACAAGATGGCATTTGATGAGCTGGAGTCATGAAGGGGGAACCTTCCATAGTTTGACCCATAAACTACTGGTTAGGGTTTCCCCCAACCATCTGCTGGGAGGGGTTGCCTCTAGCCATCTGTTGGTAGGGGTTTCCATCTGCTAGTAGGGGTTTCCTCCAGCCATCTGCTATTGTGTGAAAGTATTGTTGAAATTCCCCCACCAAAATGAAAGTGGGTTGGTACCCTATGCATTTGCCCACTGTGGCTGGGTGTTAGCCCCGCCATATTGTTGGTTAAAAATATTACCCCCTCCTCCAAAAAACAAATAAAAGGGGATATTTCCTGCAGGTATATTACTTTGATTCATATCGTAACCTGCAAAGGTGTTAAAACCAGGGGTAGTCAAGGTGGAAGGCGCATTCATGGTACTCATGATAGGCATAGTTACAGAGGGATTCAGCCCAACATTGGGTGTGGAAATCCAAGTGCTAGGTATATGGTATGACTGTTGAGTTGCAGGAGGTGGAATGACATTCATTGTATTACTGGGTCCAAAAGTAGGGAAAGTGACTGAGGCAGATGTCAAAGTTGTTGAGCTTGGCATGCCTAATGTACCAGCGTTAAAACTGAAGGGCAAAGTTGAAATAGAAGTTATCTGCATTGAACTCAGTGTAATAGTGGAAGAAGGATTCAGAATACTTGTATTCATACCCATTGTGGGAGTCGGTGGGACTCCTTGTTCATCTCCTAGGTTAGTCATAATATGCCTAGGTGTGAAAAAATATGCACTATACTTGGGTTGTTGGAAACCAACAGGTACCAGAAGCGGATCGTCAAGTCTGGTAAAAGGAGGGTTAAAAGGAGTTTTAAACTCACTAGAAGTAATATCCTCAACCTTGACAGTATTAAGAACTTGTCGATCTAGAGTTCTGGGTTGTGGTTCGTCGGGAACCTCTATTTCACCAGTAAGTTCAAAAATACCACTGGAGTTAGTCCTCCATCGTCATGGTGGCGGTAGTGGCTCCACACTGGGTGGAGGATGATTTTGCAACCTCCGAGACCTACAAAGTTGTTGGTCTTCCATAATTATATAAAAATAACACTAAGTAAAAACCTAGTGGCCACTAAGACTAAGGGGCAAACAATATACCACTAAAAAAATCCTAAGTAATCAAACCAACCAAACAGATAGAAAATAATCTCAAAAGTAAGTTTGGGATGATTAGGGCCCAGAACAGACTAACAGAGTACTGATGGTCAATTTCGTGCCGTCCACCGAAGGTCCACTGGGTGCAAGCGCTTGAATCACCAAACCACTTTTCCAGGAGTACTGCCAGACGGTTACCTTCCACGCCTATCTGAGGTGAAGTGGGAATAACCGCCCACTCTTCCTGTGTAGGATCCTAAAGATCTGATACTAAGGCTACCATACATACGAAATATCCTGTGGGGGCAGTCGTCAGCCTAGTCAAAACGCATGGGCAGGGTAGCAAAGCCCGAAGTCCGAAAGGAGCCTCGTACGCGAATCAACTTTGGTTTATGGTCAAAATGAAAGTGAGGAGATATCCTCAACAATTCCAGTCTCCCACGGCCTCGTGCTTAACTCTGGTTTGAGTAGAGCATCCCAAGGTTATTTTATATATATGGATTTACCTAAATGAAAGTTGTACTACAATTGTTGCGTAATGAAGCCAATTACGAGCAGTTTAAGGTGATTTAAGCTCGTAACTCTAGCCTAAGCTAGTTGATGTCATGTATACCTAAAAAGAAAATGTTTCTAATTGATTCTATTAAAATTTCTTTTTAAGGAAATTTTTTACTCAACGGGGTAGTGCATTGTGTGGAAATGGTTTGAGAAAGTAAAGTGCAAAAGAAATAACTTTCAAAGCAACAAAAGACTCTTTTTCTTTTTTTTCCGTTTATGCTCTTTCCAAAAATGAAAAACTAAGCATACCAAAACAAATCTCTTTTTTATTTTCTTTTCAAATTCAAAACAAAGTAAACTATGCTACTTTGAAATGATTATAAGTCTTACTACTTTAAACTACCATACTCATTTTTTGCTTTTTCTGATATACGTAAAAGAAAAAGAACTTGAAAATGGAAGCAAGTAAGAACTAAAAGAGAAATGTAAGTAAGGAAAAGCAACTCTAAGGCTCACAACAAACAAATCAATGATTTGAAGAAGACTTGTCCTACAAAGTTTTTCAAAGGAAAAGGCTTTGGGCTTGGAAAACAAAGTGGAAAGAAAAGAAGGATAAGAGATGCTTCAAATGGAAAGGTAAACCTCAAACGTGACACCAAAGCATCAAGAACCTTAAAGAGCACTAAGCCAAGCAAACGGTAGGCAAGCAAACCAAAGATGGCCTTACAATCACAAAAACTCAAATGGAAGCAAATTGAAAGACTTCAACTTACTTGGACTAAAACTGACAAAGCAATCAGGAGGTATCTAGACTCAAAAATCTTTTGAAAACACCCTAAGGACTCTAACTTGGGGTCAAACCCTAAATTAAGGGCCAAGACACCATCAAAGTGTGCTTAGTGTTGCCACAAGCAACAAATGCTACAAAAAAAAGGTTTGCATACCTGCAACAAGCATCTAGGGTATAGAAGTGCATCTATGTCCAACTAGGAACAAAGCACGGTCTCCAAAAAGAGTCACAAACAACCAGACACCTCAAAAGTACTCAAGTAAGCAAAAAATGATCTAAGGGACTTAGGAGAGGCAAACAAGACTCAACAATGGCATAAAGACCTCAAGGATCAGTTAAGAAAGCAAGGCAAGAGACTGGACATCAAACCAAACAAGTGCAAATCAAAACCCTATAGCAAACAGAGAGTTACAGGGGTATGCGCTACTGTGTAGTGCATAAACCAGCACACACTGGGAGATGTGCCCTACTGTATAGTAGATAAAGTAGCACTCATCATTAGGTATGCACTACTGTGTATAAGGAAGACTGGCGCACATGTCAGAGGAGGTTCGAAACAGGCTCTAAAACTTCCAACTGGGATGATTCATGCAAGGGAAAGCAAGTACAAGTGACCTACAGGGCCTCTCAGAGGATAAAAAAGATCAAAAAAGTACTGGAAGGAAAGTTAAATGAGTCTCCTAGAACAGAAAACAACCGGTCCCCAGCGGAGTCGCCAGTCTATTGTTCGGGAATTCTACCCTATAGCGAGGAGAGGGACACTACCAACTTCTGGGGTGACAAGTAAATACATTGATCATATCACATAGGCTTCTACAAAAGGAAAGAGATCAAGGTTCTTGAAGGCATACCTTATTAACGATGTTCGATCCTAGCTTTCGCTTGCTCCTTCGATCGATCCTCAACTTGATCTTCCGTTTGACAAACCTGCAATACAAAGATACCTTCCTCAGTGTATCTTGACTGATATAATGATGAAATTGAAATACAATTTAGACATCAAATACAATCAAGCATTAAACCAAACAAATATGCAATCCATTAGACATTTGATTGGGACGGGAAGGGCATTTCAACCTTTATTGTCAAAAGCAAATAATCAGTACAATTATACCTGATCATTCAAAGTGCTTGTGCAACTGGATCCTGGGTTCCTGCTCTTCACACTAACTTTGGAATTCCTCCAGCGTAACAACCCTTAATGCATAGTTTCTCCTCTTTTCTCTCATCTACCCCCCTTGTATTTATGGGACAAGGTAGGCAGTTTGGATAGAGAGGTATTTTGATTGGGAAGTTGCAAAACTAACTTCAACTAATCGCAATTCGTCAAATTAATATATTTTTGATTACTTTTTAAGATGTGTGCGAGTATTTCACAGTAGAGTAGCGCACCATATGCAACTTCATTGCTTTACAACCAGTGTTTGCATGATTTTTTAAGGTGTGCGCTAGTTTTCTTAATCAAAGTAGAGCATACTAGTAGGTGTGCGCTACTGTTATGCTTGTAGAGTAGGGAACACTCCAAGAAATTCACTACTATCATGCCTGTAGGGTAGCGCACATGTCAAAAGGTAGGGTAAAACAGGGTTTTGTCAGTTGCTGAGGGGTAAGCCAAGTCCATGTGTCATCTAGGGAAATCTTGCTATTCAATCCATTTTGTCATCTTGTGTGATTGACAACTTAATGTGATCACGAACGGACAAGTGCAGATTTGACCTATATAACACTAACTCTAATTCAATTTCCTTCAATAAATATAGCCCTAACCCTCACCCAAACCCTAGCACTAAACCATCTTCTTCATCATCACCATCACCATCACCATCACCATCCCCATCATCATCAATGTCTTCATCATCATCACCACCATCATCATCATCATTAACTCTAACTCTAACCCTAATTCAATTTCCTTCTATAACTCTATCCCTAACCCTCACCCAAACCCTAGCACTAAACCATATTCTTCATCATCACCATCACCATCACCATCACCATCACCATCACCATCAACATCATCATCACCATCTTCATCATCATCATTAAATCTAACTCTAACTCTAATTCAATATCCTTCAATAACTCTAGCCCTAACCCTCACCCAAACCCTAGCACTAAACCATCTTCTTCATCATCACCATCACCATCACCATCACAATCACCATCATCACCATCATCATCATCATCATCACCATCTTCATCATCATCATTAACTCTAACTCTAACCCTCATTCAATTTCCTTCTATAACCCTAGCCCTAACCCTCACCCAAACCCTAGCACTAAACCATCTTCATCACCATCACCATCACCATCAACGTCTTCATCATCATCACCATCATCATCATCATCATGAACATCTTCATCATCATTGTCCTCTCTTGGTTCCTCATCAACATCTCCATCATCACATCCTCTTTGTCATCATCGTCATCACCATCACCATCATCATCAACATCTTCATCATCATCACCATCTTCATCATCATCATTAACTCTAACTATAACCCTAATTCAATTTCATTCTATAACTCTAGCCCTAACCCTCACCCAAACCCTAGCACTAAATCATCTTCTCCATCATCACCATCACCATCACCATCACCATCACCATCACCATCATCATCAACATATTCATCATCATCATCATCATCATTATCATCATGAACATCTTCATCATCATTGTCATCTCTAGGTTCCTCATCAACATCTCCATCATCACCATCAGCATCACCATCACCATCACCATCACCATCATCATCAACATCTTCATCATCGCCACCATCTTCATCATCATTATTATCTCTAACTCTAACCCTAATTCAATTTCCTTCTATAACTCTAGCCCTAACCCTCACCCAAACCCTAGCACTGAACCATCTTCTTCATCATCACCATCACCATCACCATCACCATCACCATTACCATCATCATCAATGTCTCCATCATCACCACCATCTTCATCATCATCATTAAATCTAACTGTAAGCTTAATTAAATTTCTTTCTATAACTCTATCCCTAACCCTCACCCAAACCCTAACACTAAACCAACTTCTACATCATCAACATCACCATCACCATCACCATCACCATCACCATCACCATCATCACCATCACCATCTTCATCATCATCATTAACTCTAACTCTAACCCTAGTTCAATTTCCTTCTATAACTCTAGCCCTAACCCTGACCCAAACCCTAGCACTAAACCATCCTCTTCACCATCACCATCACCATCGCCATCACCATCACCATCATCATCAATGTCTTCATCATCATCACCATCTTCATCATCATCATTAAATCTAACTCTAACCCTAATTCAATTTCCTTCTATAACTCTAGCCCTAACCCTCACCCAAACCCTAGCACTAAACCATCTTCTTCATCATCACCATCACCATCACTATCACCATCACCATCACCATCATCATCAACATCTTCATCAACATCTTCATCATCATCACCATCATCATCATCATGAACATCTCCATCATCATTGTCATCTCTAGATTGCAAATTTGACCCCAATGTGAAGGCCATGCAATTTCTCTCAAGGGGGGCATTTCTCAACAGGAGGCCCCCGGGCATGTGTGGCTATCGTGGATAGGTCCACAATGGCCACGTGGACCTATGGGAGTCGACGGAATCCAAGTACGCTCGCTGGTTTGAGTTCTGTCGCCCCGGAGCAAATCCCCAAAGTGTCCCTGAATGGCCCGGGGCTGCCCGACTAGAATGCCTGTAGCAGCCAAACCCTAGCTCCATTCGCGAATCCGTCAATTTTGGTGGGTCTAAGATGCTGGGTTTCAGCTAAGGGACCCCCCACAGCGTGACTCGAAGACCTGGAAACAGTTCCAATGGGCCATCTCCGGAGCTAGGGTTTTGTTCAATGAGGGCCATTCCAAATTTGCTCAAGGGGGCCATTTCTCGTCCAGAGGCCCCTGGGTGTGCCTGGCCACTGTGGACAGGTCCAATATGGCCACGTGGACCTATGGGAGCCGACAGAATCCAATTCTGTTCACCAGTTTGGGTTCCATGGCCCCGGAGCAAATCCCCAAAGTGTTCGTGAATGGCCCCGGGGTGCCTGACTACAAAACCTGTAGCAGCCAAACTGTGGCTCCGTTCGCGAATCCGTCGATTCCAGTGATTCCGGGACGCCGGGTTTCATCTAGGGCCACCTGTAGAGCATGCCTCAAAGACCCGGAAGCGATGCCAATGGACCATCTCCAGAGCTAGGGTTTTTCTAGGTGAGGGCCATTCCAAATTCGCACAAGGGGGTCATTTCTCTTCCGGAGGCCCCCGGGCATGCATGGCCATCGTGGAAAGGTCCATGATGGCCACGTGGACCTGTGGGAGCTGACGAAATCCAAGTCCACTCACTGGTTTGGGTTCCGTGGCCCCAGAGCAAATCCCCAAACTGTCCCTGAATGGCCCCGGGGTCCCCGACTAGAATGCCCATAGCATCCAAACCATGGCTCTGTTCGCGAATCCATCAATTCCGGTGGGTCCAGGATGCTGGGTTTTAGCTTGGTCCCCCTGCACAGCGTGCCTCGAAGACCTGAAAGTGGTGGCAGTGGGCCATCTTCGAAGCTAGGGTTTTGTTCAGTGAGGGCCATTCAAAATTCGCTCAAGGGGGGAATTTCTTGTCTGGAGGCTCCTGGGCATACGTGGCCACCGCGGATAGGTCCACGATGGCCACATGGACCTGTGGGAGCCGACAGAATCCAAATCCGCTCGTCGATTTGGGTTTCGTGGCCTCGGAGCAAATCCCCAAAGTGTCCCTGAATGGCCCTGGGGTGCCCGATTAGAATGCCCGTAGCAGCCAAATTGTGGCTCCATTCATGAATCCATTGATTCCGGTGAGTCCAGGACATCGGGTTTCAGCTAGGGGACCCCCCATAGCGTGCCTCGAAGACTTGGAAGCAGTGCCAATGGGCCATCTCCGGAGCTAGGGTTTTTCCCAGTGAGGGCCATTCCAAATTCACTCAATGGGAAAATTTCTCGTCCGGAGGCCCGCGGACGTGCGTAGCCACTGTGGATAGGTCCATGATGACCACATGGACCTATGGGAGCCGACAGAAGCCAATTCCGCTCGTCAGTTTGGGTTCCATGGCCCCGGAGCAAATCCCCACAGCATCCTTGAATGGCCTCGGGGTGCCTGACTAGAATGCCAGTAGTAGCTAAACCATGGCTCCATTCGCGAATTCGTTAATTCCAGTGGGTCCAAGATGTCAAGTTTCATTTAGGGGACCACCACAGCATGCCTCGAAGACCCAGAAGCGGTGCCAATGGGCTATCTATGAAGCTAGGGTTTTGCTCAGTGATGGCCATTCCAAATTTGCTCAAGGGGGGAATTTCTCGTCCGAAGGCACCTGGGCTTGCATGTCCACCGTGGACAGGTCCACCATGGACACGTGGAACTGTGGGAGCTGACAAAATCCAAGTCTGCTCATCGGTTTGTGTTCCGTGGCCCCAGAGCAAATCCTCAAAGTGTCCCTGAATGGCCCCTGGGTGCCTGACTAAAATGCCCATAGCAGCCAAACCATGGCTTCATTCGTGAATCTGTCGATTCTGGTGGGTCCGGGACACCGATTTTTAGCAAGGGGACCCCCCACATCGAGCCTCGAAGACCCGGAAGCAGTGCCAATGGGAAATCTCCGGAGCTAGGGTTTTGCTCAATGAGGGCCATTCCAAATTTGCTCAAGGGGGCCATTTCTCATATGGAGGCCCTTGAGCGTGCGTGGCCACCGTGGACAGGTTAACCATGGCCACATGGACCTGTGGGAATCGAAAAAATCCAAGTTTGCTCGTCGGTTTGGGTTTGGTGGTCCCGGAGCAAATCCCCAAAGTGTCCCTGAATGGCCCTGGGGTGCCCGACTAGAATGCCCGTAGCAGCCAAACCGTGGCTTTGTTTGTGAATCTGTCGATTCCGGTTGGTCCGGGACACCGGGTTTCCGCCAGGGGACCCCTTATAGCGTGCCTCGAAGACCCAGAAATGGTGCCAATGGGCCATCTCCGGAGTTAGGGTTTTGCTCAGTGAGGGCCATTCCAAATTCTCTCAAGGGGGCAATTTCTCGTCCGGAGGCCCATGGGCATGTGTGGCCACCGTGGACAGGTCGACGTGGCCATTGTGTACCTTTCCACGGTGGCCACACATGCCCGGGGGCCTTCGGACAAGAAATGCCCCCCTTGAGCAAATTTGGAATGGCCCTCACTGAGCAAAACCATAGCTTCGGAGATGGCCCATTGTCACCGCTTTCGGGTCTTTGAGGCACGCTGTGGGGGGGGGTAAGGGACCTTTACCAATAGAAAATTGAGTCTTTTGGAAACTAGGCAGTGATGGAATATCAAGTGGGTGCATGAAATACTTGGTAAATAAGCCAGTGGAAGGTGCATCAGTTGAATCTCTAGCTACTGGTATAGAAGTTCCTGATCACCCTCATCATACCTTTGGGATGGGTGAATAAGGATGTAGAGTTCAAAGTTACGAAGCAGTATAAGCCTATATTTTCTATTGGTGCAAATTTTATTGATGAAGTAGTTTTTATGTTGTGCCTCTTTATTTATGCGGTGTAGCATTTGGTAGTACCTACATGTATATGAGGGATGCCATCTTCATGAGAAGGGAAAACTAGTACCATCTGGTAAAGGATGAAAAATATTTTATCATCAATGCGCATAAGGGGAAGTGTAAGGTATCTCTGGTGAGTGCCCACCAAGTTTATATATTTATCAGCTCAAGCAAGAAATATGTATTTTTATTGTTGATAAAAAACCAAAAAGACAACAAGTGATTGGGTGTGAAGGCATCCTTGGAAGGATGGATGAAATAAAAAAAGCATCAGCTATAAAATATTTTACATGCATACAAAGAAGTGTTCTAGGAGCTTAAAAGTATGCCATCCAAGAGGGAAGTAGAGCACGCCATACAATTACTACTATATTCTCCTTTACCAAACATAGGATTGTAAATACAATCTATATTAGAGTTAGATGAGGTGAAGACACAATTGTAGGAGTTGTTGAAGCAAAGAGTCATAAGACCAATTACCTCACCATGCAGTTCCCTTTTTATTTTAGTACTTAATAAGTACGAGACTTAGAGAATGTGCCTTTACTACAAAGCTCTCAATAAGGTCACTCTTTAGAATTGATACCCCTTTCTTAGGGTCCTAGCGGAAACCCGACGTCCTAGACCCACCGAAATCGATGGATTCGCAAATGGAGCCACGGTTTAGCTGCTACGGGCATTCTAGTCGGGCAACCCAGGGCCATTCAGGGACACTTTGGGGATTTTCTCTGGGGCCACGGAACACAAATCGGTTAGTGGACTTGGATTCTGTCGGCTCCCATAGGTCCACGTGGCCATGATGGACCTGTCCATGGTGGCACACACGCCCAGGGGCCTCTGGATGAGAAATGTCCCCCTTGAGCGAATTTGGAATGGCCATCACTAAGCAAAACCCTAGCTCTGGAGATGCCCCATTGGCACCGCTTCCGGGTCTTCGAGGCACAATGTGGGGGGTCCCCTAGCTGAAACCCGGTGTCCCGGACCCACTGGAATCGACGGGCTTGCAAACAGAGCCACGGTTTGGCTGCTATGGGCATTCTAGTTGGGCACCCCAGGGCCATTTAGGGACACTTTGGGGATTTGCTCCGGGGCCACGGAACCCAAACCGGCGAGTGGACTTGGAATCCGTCGGCTCCCACAGGTCTAGGTGGCCATCGTGGACCTATCCACCATGGCCACACATGCCCAGGGGCCTCTGGACGAGAAATGGCCCCCTTGAGCGAATTTGGAATGGCCCTCACTGAGCAAAACCCTAGCTCCAGAGATGGCCCATTGGCACCGCTTTCAGGTCTTCGAGGCACGTTATGGGGGGGGGGGTAGCTAAAACCCGGTGCTCCAAACCCACCGGAAGCAACAGATTTTTGAACGGAGCCACGGTTTGGTTGTTACGAGCATTCTAGTCGGGCACCCCAGGGCCATTTAGGAACACTTTGCGGATTTGCTATGGGGCCACAGAACCCAAACCGGTGAGTGGACATGGATTCCATCGGCTCCCACAGGTCCACATGGCCATCATGGACCTATCCACAGTGGCCAATGGCCCCCTTGAACGAATTTGGAATGGCCCTCACTGAGCAAAACCCTCGCTCTGGAGATGGACCATTGGCACAACTTTCGGGTCTTCGAGGCACGCTGTGGGGGGTCCCCTAGCTGAAACCCGACATCTTGGATGCATCGGAATCGACGGATTTGTAAACGGAGCCACGATTTGGCTACTATAGGCATTCTAGTCAGGCACCCCGAGGCCATTCATGGACACTTTGGGGATTTTCTCCAGGGCCACGGAACCCAAACTAGCAAGCGGACTTGGATTATGTTGGCTCCCACAGGTCCACGTGTCCATCGTGGACCTGTCCATGGTGGCCATACATGCCCGGGGGCTCTTGGACGATAAATGGCCCCCTTGAGAGAATTTGGAATGGCCCTCACTGAGAAAAACCCTAGCTCCGGAGATGGCCCATGGGCACCGCTTCTAGGTCTTCAAGGCATGCTGTGGGGGGTCCCCTAGCTGAAACCCAGCATCGCGAACCCACCAGAATTGATGGATTCACGAACGGAGCCACGGTTTTGCTGCTATGTGCATTCTAGTCGGGCACCCCGACGCCATTCAGTGACACTTTGGGGATTTTCATCGGGCCATGGAACCCAAACTGGTGAGCATACTTGGATTTTGTCGACTCCCACAGGTCCATGTGTCGATTGTGGACTTGTCCACGATGGCCACGCATGCCCAGGGGCCTCCGAACGAGAAATGGACCCCTTGAGCGAATTTGGATGGCCTTCGCATTGGGGTCAAATTTGCAAAATCGTCAACCGAGCAGGTATGGCTAGCGTTCCCAGCTGGAACCTTCCTAGACACACTTGCAGGACTCTTCGGAACTCGGTTTTGTTGCACGGTTGGAATTCTATGCCCTCGGTAGGTATCGAGCAGGTGTCCCTGAAGGCCTTTTGGATGCGAGACATAATGAGGCATAGAATGATGACCGTGGCTTGGATCGACAAACCATTGACTCTGTTGGATTCAAGACGTCGGCATAATGCTAGGGGTTCCCCTCTCCTCCAATCCTGAGGGCCAGGTGTCATCTTGTACGTCCATTTTGGAAACTAGGGTTTTGCTTAGTATGTGAGTGTGCAATTTTTGTACATTGGGGTCAAATTTGCAAATTCGTCGACCGAGCA